>OW799211.2:8070000-8695000 GCA_941918905.2 Xestia sexstrigata | reverse complement strand
CACCTAAACTCTGCGTGACTTTGCACTGGGTGGCCAAAGGTTTAAGAAGAGAATGAAAGAGACAACATAAGCTAGTAAAAATTGTTTTATTTAGTTCATCCTCACCATACAAAATCAAAATCAAAGCATTTATTTCAAGTAGGCCAGTTACAGGCACTTTTAAATTGTCGAAACAAAGATGAAGTGTGAGTCCCAGTCACAAGACATAAAAACTGTGAAAGTACTGTAGTTGACCATTCCCTAGCGTAGATCTCCATGAAGAAGAACGGGCAAGAAACTCCATGGACACTCTTTTAAATAAAAATATTGTTACAAAATATTATGTGAGAACAATGTAGCAAGATATACACGTTAAGTGTCCATAGTAAAAACCAAAAATACAATTCAAAAATAATCATTCAAATAAGCCATGGCAACTAAGAGATGACCAGTCACAACTGATAGCGCCCGTTCACGAACATGACGCAAGGATCAGCACCATTCAACTCAACCATTTTGAAGGGAACTAAATGATCTGACACATGCGCCACCATCAGCGAGACATTAGAGTGAGCATGACATACTCTCAACCGCCAGGGCACATTCAAGTCAAGAAAAGACGTAGGATTTCAGTGAATGATAGCTTTCTAGTACATAGTACTCACACAATATGGGCTATGCGATTATATAATACTAGAGATAACTGACCTGACTTCGCCATCTAAGCCTATTTATTAGAGAAGTTATAGACACACACAGATGTGATCAGACACACTCTCATCTCTCAGTATGATATTCTGATAAGTAGTAGTATCTAAGTAAGTGGTAGTATCAACATAATCTTCTACATCTTCTCTCATTTCTTGATCTTTTTTCTTTGGAGGTTTTTCGTCCATGTACTTGTCCATCTTTCCTTTTGCTGCTTTTACAACTAAATATATGATGTTAGCTAAAGTTCCGTAGAGTAGCGTTCTCCTGCAAAAATAAGTCAATTTTGTTGAGTATTAAAAAAACGGCCAAGTGCGAGTCGGACTCGCGCACGAAGGGTCTATCTAATCTATACAACATTAGGCAAAACGGCAAAAAAATCACATTTGTTGTATGGGAGCTCCCTTAAATATTTATTTTACTTTAGTTAATCATTTATTTTTAAAGCGAATATAAAAATAAATATTCTGTGAATATTTCAAGCGTCTATCTGTTGCAGTTATTAATATCGAGCAAAAAACGGCGAAAAAATCGCGTTTGTTGTATGGGAGCCCCCCTTAAATATTTTATTCTGTTTTTAGTATTTGTTGTTAAAGCGGCAACAGAAATGCATTAACTGTAAAAATTTCAACTGTCTAGCTATCAAATGTAAAAATTTCAACTGTCTAGCTATCGTGATCAAGCTGTAACCTGGTGACAGACGGACAGACAGACGGACAGTGAAGTCTTGTTATTAGGGTCCCATTTTTACCCTTTGAGTACGGAACCCTAAAAATGTATTGAATTAGCTAGGAATTAACTGTGGCTCCTGGATTCCACGTTTGAAAATTACAAGATACATAACAATGATAATTATCATGCCTGAATTCCTCGCAGGGTTAGGCAGAGGTATAGGTACCTAGAAACACTAACCGTGCGCAAATCAACACTCCAGTTTACTGCTGAGAGCTTTTTTATATAAAATCCTAAGCACACAGACTTACTTACATTTTACTTTAATAATATAAAAAAACACTATCCTCAGAGATTTAACACAGTTTAGGTATCAAAATAAAGACCACTGACTAATGGCTATTTTCAAAAACTTACTAACAGGTAACGGAAGCTTCCTATCTCTGTCTTTTTGACATTTAACTTACTAACCGATAGAAACAAAACGTCACAGAAAACGTTTCTTTGATTTTTTTATGAATCAAGTGAGAGTAGATATTTCAAGCTAACTTTGTTTATATTAGAAACACCGATAGCTAAAAGACGTAGGCATATTAACTAACAGTTTTACGTAAGTAAGTCATAGAAAACGGCCGTAAGACGAGATTAAGTGTGTATGGTTTGTGTATTTAAATGGAGGTGTTCACATATAGGACGACGCGATTACTCTCGTCCACAACTTTTACCAACTAAAAACCAACGATGAATTAATCGCCACGAGATAGTGGGAACGTGATCTTAGGCGTCAAAGAACTCCTCCGCATCGATGTCATATGGAAACGTGCCCAGAAGACTGGCAGCTTTGCTACGTTGAACGGCAATGCTAATTCTTTGGCCAAAGAAAGAGCCAACCCCATATTTATTATACGAGTATAACGGGTGTAAAAAACCTCTTAATGAAGCCGAAAGTCATTTGTTCTCCACGTCATTACGATATTTTTTTTGTTCTACACCTTACTTGGGAACCTTCTAGTTACGGAGTTATTGGTGGTCAAAGTTCCAACTTTTTGACAAGGTTTTAATGTAAGATTTTAAACACCTCCGCGACCCTCGTACTAGTCAATCCATCCTTCAGCACAATGTTTTGAGTGCATTACATTGAGTTCTACCACGAAACATGATTTTTCACCCCATAAAAAAAGTCGTTTCCCAGCAATCATTTTTGCGTAAAGTTACTTAGTTTGATGTACCGAATGCTTGGTTGACGGCTTCGCGATGAGGTTGTTTACACCCTGTATACATACACATAATCTACATTGTACAGGAATTCATGACTTGGTAAGACCGGTCGTCTACGGTGCAACGATCCTTACATATAGATTAAATTAATGATATCCGTCTGAAACCCACATTGTCTTTATTTACACAATATTTTATTTTCAAACATTTCTAAATCTTATCATTAATAGCGATCCACCAGTACTATTTGTATCAATTTATTCCCTAGGTTCTTCATTTGCTTAATTATAAAATATAGTTACTTAAACACCAGGAGTACTATTGGTTTGATTGAGTACCCAACTTGCCAATTCTTCGTATCCGTCCATTTCTTTATAGTCTGTTTCTACTGAGCGTTGAAAACGTCTAACTATGCCCCTTACACCTAAGTACATAGCATAAAAACAACCTGCCACCCACCAAATTCTGTAAAAAATTGTTTATTAAAAACACAAAAATTCAAAACAAAATTAACTAGTCCAGCAGGTAGATACATACATCCACATATCGATATTGTTAGAAGTCTCTCAATAAAGAAAACGAATTTTCTTTGAGTTATTTTTTTTTCATTCGCCGATAAATCATGAACACTTTAGTACTAATTCATGAAATTCTTTACGATTTTTAATTGCTATTGGCGCGTGGTGAGACTTCAAAAGACAGTGACAATTACACATGAATACGTGATTATTACATGTAAAGAATTTAAACAATGAACAAAGAAAATAAACATGTATTGTGTATTACTATTTATAAATAACGTCAGATATTCGTGTGAAAATTGTTGTTAAAATTAATTAGTATTGTAATAGTATTGCAATTTGGTGTATGGAAAAGAGCATGTTGCTTTAAAATATATCTAAGAATATGACGGGTAAGAGTGGATTTTTGAAAATTTGACATCATTTGAGTTAAATAAGGGATTATAAGTGATAATATTATGATGTATTATATAGTCTGACACTTTTAATTTAGTTTTTGGAAGCGTGGTAGGTCTGTCCGTCACCAGACTCTATCTCATGAAACGTAATAGCCAGACAGTTTTCACAAATGATGTATTTCTGTTGCTGCTATTACAAAAAATAATAAAAATAAACCCTTTATTTTTTTTTCGAATAGGAAATCATCAAATTTAATGACTCCTCCCGATCGCTCTGGGTGGAGTAGGAGGGAGTGTCAGACTTTTACTGACTAAAACCCATCGAAGTTTGTACGAAACCCTTCATGCGCGAGTCCGACTCGCACTTGGCCGATTTTTTTTTCTATCCCAAAACCTTATGGTTATATTATATAGGTAAAAATAATACAAAAAGGTCCAAAAATGCATAGTTTCGAAATTGTCTATAATTAATTAGTAGGTATCTAAGTTTCATTGATAATTACGAGTAATTCATTTTCATTCAAACCAATCATACATATTTAAAGCTAAGAAAATGTGAAGTTGTCATATTTCACAATCGTGAGTTTGTCGAACATTTTGTATGAAAAATGAAAACAAAAAATATATATAAGTATATTTAATATTTGAAAAATAATTAATAAATATGCCAGTTGCTTCTTTGGCCTCATTCAAACCCTACTGAAGTTGTGGGATATAAAAAAAACACCTTGTATAGAACATTATTTGATGGTTTTTATTTATGTAATTTAATAGTAATATTTAAATTTTTAATAAGTAAAATATAAAAATAATTATCATTCAGGAATAAAATTATTTTAAATGAAGTTTAGAAGCTTACCAGTTGACAGCGTTGAGTAGATTTTTGATGTAATTTTTTAGATTAATGATAGATTTGTTACTTTAGGTTATTTTATCATTTTTAGTTTGCAGTTAGCATAGTTAGTTTGTAGCCAATAAATAAGTATTTCAAGGTTTATAAATAAAAACTTGTCGGGCTGTCAGGATTTATTTCGCTAGGGTCGAACATTTTGTGGGCAGAAGACGGGTTTCGTGCTATGAAAACACACTGGATGCGATACACAATTTTATTTCACATTTCACGGTTTGGGTTGGTCGTTACCATGGAGACTGGTCACTGGCACTGGAGACTGGCAAGAAACTCCATGGTTACTTTTTTCTAACAGATACACTGAGTATACTGACAAATTACTTGACATTACACTTTCACACAATAACACTGGGCACAATGAATCGGGTACAATTTCAAGACGTCTCAACTCCGCTGCGATCAGACCCAGAATGTCCTCCTCGCCGCGAGCTGTTAACATCAGGACTCTGTAAAAGCCGCCATGGTGGGGTAAACTGGTAAGTAGGTCGCGTGATGTCACCACTGGCGCGCTTTCGATCCATTCGCCCATCCGTACTCATGACCGGATCCGACAAACTTAAAATATTTTGTATTTTTTTCGGAAACTGACCCTGTAAGGCTCTATAAGAATTTGCCAATGTGAAGTCCCTTCGGCGACTTGGTACAAAGCATCTATTATATACATAACTATAGCGGACATCACGCGGTTTTACTCGTGTAGTTCCCGTTCCCGTGGGAGTACGGGGATAAAATATAGCCTATGTCACTCAAGGTGAATGTAGCTTTAAATTGACGAAAGAATTTTAAAAATCGGCACAGTAGTTTTTGAGTTTATTCATTATAAACATACACACACACAAAAATACAAATCTTTCCTCTTTAAAATATTAGTGTAGAAGTGTAGATAGGTGAAACCGTAAACAAAATATAAGTATTTTTATACAATCATATCCAGTGTTAAAAAAAAAGGATATAAACAAATAATAAACAGAGAGATAAACAGCGCAATATGATACTGCAATGAACGATGAACTGAGACGAACGAATCTCTTTAGTTGAGTTTAATCTTGGACAAGTAACAACCACATTACTTTTAAAATGCTTGGATTGTAAGTGATTTACTTTACTTCTATTCTTTCTTTATCGTGTGGTTAGTGCCTAACCTGGTGTCAGAGTTTTTATGCCGCCCATGGGCCTCTGACTTGGCTTTACATGCTGTCGAGAAAAGTCTCTCAGGCATGCTGGTTTCATCACGATTTTTTCCTTCACCGTTGCACTTCACTTTTATTAATTACCATTATTATTAGCCAATTTGTTAAAATGTACTTCGTTACATTTAAATTTGTGGGATTTTAACACACATTTAATATTATCAGAATTTTATATAGTTTAACTGACAATTCCCTTAATTGCTAGATCAATTGACATAACCATTTTAATATTTACTACATATGATCATTAAGTTTCTATTAAATCCTTCGACTTCGTCGTTTGGCTTGCTTCTACTTATTAAGGAACTCTAAAATTATAAGCAACATGGCCGTGTAGACAGTGGTTTTAGGTTTAATTTAATTTGACTTTTTCGAGTGCGATATAAACCTTACACAAGACAAGAGTACTGGACTTATATTGCTCTAATAAAGCACTTATGAGTCGTGTTTGGTCGTAATGGCGAAATTTTGATATTATTTTACAAATAATTTAAAAAAAACATAAAGTATAAGGCACAGTTTTGAAAAGGCCCGTGAAAATATTGTTATTAAAATTTCAAAGTAATCGAGAAAAAGTAATTCCCTACCTAATAATCGCATATAGTGTGTGACAAATACATGAGTAAGAAATTAGAAAATATACACACTACCGTTTTGTAGGAAAGAGTAATAAATTTATATACCGGATGACTTTTTTATCACTTTAAAAAAAAATGGGTATAATAGGTGAATGGAGTAGAAGCAAATGGCATTCTTTGTTTTTTTTTTTTAATTTTTGAAAAAAAAAAAAAAAAACAGATCGTACGCGTATTGCATATGATTTGACAAAATTTCTCTATCGTTGTTCTAATATAAAAAGTTTGCCCATTCACCTAATATACCCATTTTTTTTGGAAAGGGATAAGAAAGTCATCCTGTATAATACTTACGTTTTTATTACTTCGCATCCTCAGGGCGGTTTGTGATAACACTCTTATTAGGAGATCACAAAGAGGCACACACTACAAGCGATATTACACTTAAAATACACACATCAAAAATGTCTAGGGATCAAGCATTTTTATGCGGATTTCTTGAGATTGAGATGTGGCTTTGTAATAAATTTATGATTTTATAAATTTATATGGATCCTTTTTGGTGCATTTCATAATTTGAATCAGGAACTCTCAATCAAATTCGAGTAAAAGATGAAAATAAGCTGTCAATATTTTCCCTATAAAAACATACAACGCATTGAAGACATTATTAGTGCTACTGTTTCCCTACTACTGATTAAAACCAACGTTATTATGGAGCGGCGACGTCATTTAAGCAGGGAAGAAATGCTCAGAGCCGTGGGAATGATAGAAGCTGGTTCCCGGCAACGTACTGTAGCTTTAGCTCTGAATACAAGTCAGAGTGTTATCAGTCGACTTTGGACACGTTACCGAAGCACTGGTACCGTGGCTGAGCGCCATGGAGGACGGTATCGCTGCACCACACGGAGACAAGACCGATACATTCAAATCTTAACTCGAAGAGCTCCAACAATAACCGCCATGATGTTAGCCGTGAGGCTTCATCACTCTTCAGGGAACTTAATTAGCGACCAAACAGTCAGAAACCGCTTGCATGAAGTGAACCTTCATTCCCGAAGACCGCTACGGGTACCACCTATAGCAATGCACAATCGTAGGATTCGATATCAATGGGCTCTTGAACACAGAAATTGGGCAGAAGAACAATGGCGTTTCGTGTGCTTTTCTGATGAGTCTCGTTTTGGTATGAGACCGGATACAAGACGTATACGACACTGGAGAACCCCTGGACGCCAACAGCGATTAAAATCCTGCCAGGAAGTCCATCCTTATAGTGGTGGAACCATCATGGTATGGGCGGGTATTTGGATCGGCGGAAGAACTGAGTTGATTTGGATCAGAGGCAACCTCAACGCTCAAATTTATGCTGAGACGATTGTATCAGACGTCATCGTTCCTCTACAAGTGCAAATCGGTCCCTTATTTCAGTTAATGCATGATAATGCACGACCGCACACCGCAAGAGTTGTAAGACAGACTCTCGCCGCAGCTAACATCAATGTCCTGCCCTGGCCTGCTCAGTCGCCAGACTTGAACCCGATTGAGCATGCATGGGATATGCTACAGAGAAGAGCTCTGCCGAATATGGAGGGTATCCAGTCGCAAGAAGACCTTTTTTTGTTGTTGCAACGAACATGGGCGGCCATTCCACAGCGTGATTTGGATGAACTCATTTTGAGTATGCCAAACCGATGTTCTTGTGTTGTTAGTGTTCGCGGTAGAAACACGGATTATTAATTGTTTAAGTTACCCAATAAAATTTTAAAGAAAACTGTTATTTCAGTCTTTTTTTCGAACTTTAATGTTAGTGGTTCAAATGTCAAAAATCCCTTTATTAGGAAAATGGCAAATTTCTTTATTAATGCAAAGGTGACTTGGTTTATCGTTACTGTGACAAACGAAAACACTTTATTTGATGAATCCTTAAAGAAAATTTTAATTAATATCAATCAGGAGAAAAGTTATTGCAAAAATATATGTTGATCCCTAGATACTTTTGATGTGTGTAGTATTTAATTTTATTAGTAAGAGGACTTTAAGTTTAACGTGTAGTTATCCGCAATTACAGACACAATTAAAATGAAAAAAACAATGTTCTGTTCCCTTTCGGGAACGGCTGGGGACATACTGGTTAAAAACTTGTTTTAAAAAAAAACTTATCAAAAAGTCGGAACTTTGACCCCCAATATCTCCGTAACTAGAAGGTTCCCAGGTATGGTGTCGAACAAAAAAAAATATCGCAATGACTGGTTTTTTACAACCTTTATACCTGGTGTTTTGGTTATCTAAACACCTACGAGTACTTCTGAACCCTTCGAGGAAAAACAGACGAGATTTTTGGTTCTATTGTTAAGATTTTTCAGACTATGTTTTCATGATTTATTTATTTGTTCTCAGTGCTATTATGTCAGCTGCAATGATGGTCACCTTATACATGGGCAGCCAGTATCTACTACGATTGAATAACATTCAAATTCCAGTTAGAAACCTTACCCGAACATAAGGTAAAAAAAACACCCAATATATTAGTTAATATTTGAATTTGTAAGTGTATTTAAACTAATATATTTTTAATTTTAGGCGATGAAAGTCTCCTTGAAGAAAATTAGTTGGATGATCTTCAGAAAACACTTCAAGTATAATTATTATATTAAAAAAAAATGTTGTACAGTAATTTACAAACAAAAAACTACATCTTAGGTTTTGTATAAGTACCTACTTAAATCAATTATGTGTAATGAAACAATCGTCTTGCAAAACAATGCAATGCCCTTAACAATGCTTAACAATTTTTTAAGAACTTTATAATCTAAGGTCAATGCACATCTAAAAGCACTGCACGGGATCAACATCGTCTTAAACCTTGGCCTTTAAGATTTTTGTGAGAAACTTAACCATACCTTGATGGATCGTACGCTAAAATCTGCTTGACGACGACGAGCCTGTTAGGGGGGAGGTGTTGTCGATCCCGCGTGTATGTTAATCTTCAGTCTGACAATTTAATGCCTTTTAGCGTCATTTTTTTTGTTGGATAATTATTAAGTATTTTTTAATAAATATTTACCTGTTTATGCTTCATTTGAATTTACTTATTTAAGTTCCTTACTTATTGAGGCGGTGTTTTCCTAAATATAGATATTTTTCGGATAGAGGTAGTCCAGACCCATTTTACGAAGCCTTCAACATAGCATTATAAACATCAAAATAAATAACCTTACGCAAAAATTAATGGTGGGTAACGACTTTTTTTTGGGGTTAAAAATCATGTTTTACGGTTTAACTCAATATAACATAAGTACTCAAAACATTGTGTTGATGAATGAATTGAATAGTACGCGAGTCTGCCTATAGAAGACTCGCGTACTCTTTCAATTTATTCATTCATCGAGCATAGTAGAGACAAAAGTAAAACTCAAACAATTCAAAAGTACAATTAAAACTCAACATAATTAAAGATGGATGGATGAGGTTATATTACCTTCTTTTATTTTAAACTAGCTGACCCGCGTAACTTCGTCTGCGTCATTTCACGCATGGGTGTTTTACATGAATAATCATGGTTTATAAAAATTTTGTATAAAAAATAAAAACGAAAAAATGATAGTTGAAAATTATATTTTAATTATTTTATTTTATTTAAATTCATTAAAAATAATTGAATTAATGTTAGGCTTGTTACTTTCAAATTATATAATCGTTTTAATTTTTTAATGTTTCTACTTAGTTACTAATAACATTCCTCTGACTTTGATGATAAGCCAATTTCATCAACATAATTATAAGACACTTACGAAGGTACTTTATGAGCTTCATCGTAATAAATTTTAAATACTAGGAGCATTTGTGGATTCATTGTAAACCCAACTGGCCAATTCTTCATATGACTGCATTTCTGTATAATCTGTTTCAGCGAAGCGTTTAATCCGTGCCTGTATTGCGCCCTTTATACAATTGAACACGACAAATGCTGCTCCTACAATAAGTAAAATTCTGTAATATAAAATGAAGTACATTATATCGTATACACAAATTGAAACCAAAATGATCCTGTTAATCTTTACTACATACGTCCACATTGCGCAAAGTTTGAATATTCAAAAAATCGTATTTCATTTACAGTTAAATCATGAACAATTAAATACAAATCTATGAAATCCTATAAATATAGTATTTTTATCGCTCTTGGCTCGTGGAGTGATTGAAATGCAGAGCCTCCCTTTAAACCTGAAACGAGTCACCTAAAGATTTTAAATAGGCTTTTCAACACTAATGAACAAAGAAAATAAACATGTATTGTCAAAATCGCGCACGTAGTTTCTGTCAATAGATTTGTTTTATTATTCGATTTATCGAAGGGCCAATGTCAGATGACACGACAAAATAAAAATAATCCCAAAACACCAACACAAAATGATTGGGACTCTTTTTTTTTCAAAAATATCAATAAATAAATTATAATTTTAGTTTTTCGTGATTCTCTTTTTTTATTGTATCAACCCCGAAAACCAAAACATTTCTTTTATTACGTCATTGTATGGTGGTTCTTGGAAATAAGAATAAATATAAGGGTCGAATTGATAACCTCCTTTTTTTTAAGTCGTTTAATAGGCAGGTAGGCCTCCCCCAAGTGTCGCCACATTGACCGGTCCCGTGCGACTCGCATCCAGCGGATTCCCGCAACCTTCACCAGGTCATCGGTCCACCTAGTGGGAGGTCTTCCAACACAACGTTTTCCGGTTCGCGGTCGCCGCTCCAGAACTTTTCGGCCCCATCGGCCATCCGTTCTGCGAGCAATGTGCCCTGCCCACTGCCACTTAAGTTTGGCAATTCTTCGGGCTATGTCGGTGACCCTTGTTCTCTTGCGGATGTCTTCATTTCTGATTCGATCACGCAAGAAAACTCCGAGCATAGCCCTCTCCATTGCCCTTTGGGTGACTTTAAGCCTTCTGATGAGGCCCATTGTGAGCGACCACGTTTCGGTCTCGTATGTAATCACTGGCAACACACACTGGTCATAGACTTTCGTCTTGAGACATTGTGGTAAGTTAGACGAGAAGATACCGCGCAACTTCTTGAACGCTGCCCAGCCGAGTCGGATTCGACGATTGACCTCTTTCTCGAAGTTAGACCTACCAAACTGGACCGTTTGTCCCAGGTACACATAATCATCTACAACTTCGAGTGTAGAGTCTCCGATCTTGATAGGAATGGGTGTGACATGTGCATTCAACATGACCTTGGTTTTGTCCATGTTCATTTTAAGACCCACTCTTCTGGAAGCTCTACTGAGGTCATCGAGCATTGTACTGAGGTCCTCCATTGTTTCAGCCATGACCACTATATCGTCGGCAAACCGAAGGTGGGTGATGTACTCGCCATTGACGTTAATGCCTAGCCCTCTCCAGTCCAGAACCTTGAAGACATACTCCAGTGCAGCGAACAGTTTCGGAGATATGACGTCTCCCTGTCTCACACCTCGCTGCAGGAGGATAGGTTCCGAGGCTTGGTCCTAAAGTCGGACTGACATGGTGGCGTTTTTGTACAAACACTTCAACACCTTGATGTACCGATAGTCGATTTGGCACCGTTGGAGAGACTGCAGTACAGCCCAGGTCTCGATCGAATCGAAGGCTTTCTCGTAGTCCACAAACGCTAAACAGAAGGGTAGGTTATACTCTTCGGTCTTCTGTATAACCTGCCGCAGCGTATGTATGTGGTCCACGGTGCTAAAGCCTTTCCGGAAACCGGCTTGTTCGAGAGTGCGATTCGTGATGACTCTTGAAAACAACTTGAAGACATGGCTTAGAAGTGAGATGCGCCTATAATTCTTCAACCGGGCATTGTCGCCCTTCTTGAAGAAGAGTACCACCACACCCCTGCACCATGCCTGTGGCGTTTTTCCCTCAAGTATGACGGAATTAAACAGCTTCTGAAGGGCCTTAGTTCCGGTTTTCCACCCGCCTTCAGGAGTTCCGCCGTAATTCCGTCATCACCCGGTGCATTGTTGTTTTTGAGCTGCTTCAGAGTCATCCTAATCTCGTACAGGCTGACGTCCGGGATGTCTTCGGTATAGTGTCGGGTCAGTCTAGCTCTTGGGTCTTTTGCTAGATCTACGACGGGCTGACTGGTTGACGTGTACAATTGTCCATAGAAGCTCTCGATCTCCCTCAGAAGCTCCGGTTTGGCGGATAAGATCCTACCATCGTCGGTCTTCAGTTTCGTGAACTGGCTTTGCCCAATAGCCAGATCTCTTGCAAATACCTTGGAGCCTTTATTCCGCTCAATCGCGTCTTTAATACGCTCGGTATTAAAGCGGCGGAGGTCGCTCTTCAAGGATTTAGAGATCCGTCTATTAAGCTGCCGGTATTTACACGCCTCGTCTGAAGACTGCAGGATCATCTTACGCCGCTCCTTCATGAGCTTGAGAGTGTGATCGGAGAGTCTCTTGTTCTGATCTGTACGACGTGCCTTGAAGAACTTAGACCCGGTCGTATGGACAGTTTCCACGAACCCATCGTTATATTCGTCCACTGAGCTTCCTAGGCATTCGAAACGGTTCTGGAGTTCAAGCTGAAAGCTCTCGGTGTTTTGGATTTGGATCTGTGCTGGACGGAGCATAGACTTCATCAGTCGATACCTTTCAAGCTTGATATTGATGTTCAATGTGCCTCTTACCATGCGGTGATCGCTCCCTGTTTTCACCGAATTGATCACCGAGACATCATTGAACATTTGCTTCTTGGTTGACATGATGAAGTCAATGTCATTTCTAGTTGCACCATCGGGGCTCTGCCAGGTCCACTTCCTGTGCTCACGCTTTCTGAAGAAGGAGTTCATCATATAAAGGCCCTCCTTCTCCATAAAACTAGCCAGTTGGTGGCCCCAGCGATTCCGACGTCCAACTCCAAATTGCCTTACCTGCAGCTCATCCCCGTCTCGTTTGCCCAGTTTCGCGTTGAAGTCCCCCATGACAACGGTGAATTGAGTTTTGGAACCATGCACGGCTTTAGAAATATCCTCATACATGGTCTCCACTTCGTCGTCAGGGTGTGCCGAGGTCGGGGCGTAGACCTGTATGACCTTCAGCGAATATCTTGAAGATATTCTGAGTATAAAGCACGCCACCCTGGTCGACACACTCTCGATCTTCACTACGTTGTTCACAAGGGACTTGTGGACGATAAACCCAACACCACCCTGGGACTGCCGGTCACCCTCACAGAAATAGAGCAGGTTGCCGGATTTCAGGATTATCGTGTCCTCCCCCTCTCTTCGGACTTCAGATAATCCCACAATACTCCATCGCAGCCTGCTCAATTCCTCTTCGAGTTCCGTTATCTTCTCGTCGGTCCGGAGTGTGCGCGTGTTGTATGTTGCCAGGTCCAGTCGTTGGTATTGGCAGCCGGATCCCTTCCGGAGATTCTTCGCACCCTTTGCCACGCCGTAGCCTCGACCGCTGCCGTAGTCGAGGGTAGACGGGCTGCCGGGCACTAGGGGTTATTTCTTTGATGCGCTATTCATTGGGGGGTTTTGCCATAATCGCCACGCTTGGCAGGCGGGTTGGCGAAAAAAATCATAGTATGATGAAACCCTGGAAAAGAAAGAGAATATAACAAAAATTAAAGGAAAAATAATTTACTTGCGATCTGAGGTCGGGAAGTAGGAGAGGAGGAGGTTTAAGAGTAAAAAACAGTTTATCTCTGTAAATTACAGGAATCTGACTATAATAATTCTATCAATTGAAAATAAAGTGGTAAACTCAATATAATACGTTCACTTACGGAAAATAGGCATTGTACGGAACCCGGTAATTGGTTGGACTAAAAAAATAAGACAGTATTATGCTAATATGTTGCTTGTAGAATTATTTGCCAAAAAAAAAAAACAAACAAAAAAAACACCAAAAGAAAAACACAAAAAAGTGAAAAATAACTTTAGTTTCAGAAGCCGGTCAAATTAAACTCAAACCCAAAACCCAAATCAATCAAACAAAGGTGAAGCTTCGAAGTCAGTGACCTTTGTTTGATTGATTTAATGTTTTTGTTACCGACTGTGTTTTTCTTTTAGTGTTTTGTTTTTTTGTTTGTGTAATTTTTTTTTTGAAGTCGGTTTTATGTTTAGCAAAAAATTTTTTTATTTATTTTTCCATTTTTAGTTGTTCCCAAACAAGTCGCCATGAATTTATTTTATATTATTAACAATACATGTCATGGCTTATCCCCAATAAATGGAACTTAACATTTATTTATTTATTTAATTACAACGGTTGTATTTTAACTGTAACTAAAACCTACTAGTACTAAAAAAGTAAGAGATATAACATAAAATTAAAATTTACAAAATAACAAAGTATAGGTTCACACATTCGTAAATTCCTCTCACAATACTTCTGACATGCCAATAAAATATTTTTCCATCCATCCGCAAACATACCTAACCGTTGAAATCTGTGTGTATTGTAGACATCTGCGTACCCCCTCAGAGCATACAGGCGTAATGCTACGTTATGATGTTGTATAAACAATAAACATCCAAGCGATTGCAGCTATCACGACAGATTTGCCGTCTATTTTTTAAGAGTTCCATTGTATATCTCCGAAAATCAGCATTAGATCTTCACCAAATTTAAATGGGAACACTTCAGAAGTATACTCTTACAAATAAAAAAAGAATTTTGAGAATCGGTCCACAAATGGGAGAGATATCAGGTAT
The DNA here is from genome assembly GCA_941918905.2 of Xestia sexstrigata. Lineage (NCBI taxonomy): Eukaryota > Metazoa > Arthropoda > Insecta > Lepidoptera > Noctuidae > Xestia > Xestia sexstrigata. Next base: position 8,680,114 of record OW799211.2, on the reverse strand, counting down.
CATACAAATAAAAAAAAAAACTCACAAACATATAACCTCCTCCTTTTTTGAAGTCGGTTAAAAAAATAGAATGATCGCATGTATTTATATATGATAGTATGGTTTAAACTCATTAAAAGAATTTTTTTTAGATAAGTTTTGTATAGTAAGGAACTACAGTACTTTCACAGTTTTTATGTCTTGTGACTGGGACTGTAGCTACATTTAATTTTCATGTTTGTTTCGACAGTTCAAAAGTGCCTGTAACTGGCCTACTTGAAATAAATGCTTTGATTTGATTTGATTAGGTGCACAATCAGACGAGTGCCCGTAAATACACTGGACCTGTTATCGTCATTATTGCTTACAGTATACGCTCTCTCTGAACTAGATAAATGTGGAGTGAAAAATCTGACTTGGTTATTGTTGTTATTTAAGCAAGGCATTCATTTCAACTCTCCGACTGCCATATATCTGAAATACTCAAGAAATGTCTATCTGTCTGTTACCTTTCAACGCATTGAAAGCTAGTATTTGGCTTGAACCATAAACTAGGTAAGACATGGTGGACTTTTTATCCCGGTAGTACGTTCTCGTGGGATAATTTCCGACTTCCATGCGAAAGGAGCCACGGGCAAATGGTAGTAAATATGTATTCAGCAGAATAGGTATCAGTCGTCAGAACTCCAAAACTCTTAGGAAGAAACTCCTCATCTTTTTTTTAAACGTTGCACACATTACAACTTTTCCCCACACAAACAACCAGACCCAGAACAACTACCTGTAGGCCATACTCGTACAAACAACTGTTCCGTGCGGGAATTGAACCTGCGACACGCAGCGCAGCAGTCAATCGCTCAAATCAATCGCCAAATTCGGAGTCTAATGCTAACTTTGTTTCGAGAGCAATTTACAGCACAGATGTCTCACGTAATAATAACAAAATGTAACAATGCGTGCTTTGTTCTCTAGAATGATCATGAAAGACAATCGAATTAGATTACGAAAGTTATACAAATTTTCAGTTGGTTTTCGTAGGCGTATTTCAGTGTTACAGCAACTCAACAAAGGTTCATAAATGTGGATATTCGACGGTGCCCAAATCACCAATAAACTCAATAGTTCAAGACACGGTGTGCGCTTACCTGTAAGTATATATTTTTTCATAGGTATATTTTTAACAGACGCTAAGTAAACGCAATAGACATGCTTTTACATATAATTTTACTTTTAGCAATATAAGATGGATTAAAAAATGGTCTGTACTTAATTTGAAGTGACACAAATAATAAAATGGTATTGTACACTGAGTTTCGTCCCATATAACAAAATCCTGGTTCGTCCCAATCATTTGGCTTACGTAGTGTTTGACGTTCAAACACCACGTAAGCCATTTGTTTGAAGTTCAAACTTTGAACTTTAACGACTTGTATTATGTGAAGCACTAACTAATGCTCGTGGCTTTGCCCGCTTGACAAATTTTATACTAAAACCTTCTTGAATCACTCTATCCATTGAAAAAACCCGCAACAAAATCCGTTGCGTAGTTTTAAAAATCTAAGCATACATAGGGACAGACAGACGCGGCGGAGGACTTTGTTTTATAATATGTAGTGGTAGTGATTCGTTTACTATATATACTATTTCCAATTGTTCGGAAAATCGAAAGCATGACGACCCATCCGTTTTGGTCGATCGTTGCCTTCATTTTACCATCAGAATTTTAACGGTTTCAGCTAGGAATATGGAGATGAGTAAGTTCCCTATTAGGTGGGGTTTAAAAATTACGAAATGTTTTACAGTCTTTGATTCAAGCATTAATACTGCCCTAATCTTTCATTAATTAATATATTAATCAAGTTGTATTTTACTTTTTCAGAATTCTAGTTACCTCAGCTTGGGCGTACGGCATTTATTTAGTTGTGAAGAGCGTGAAGGACTTCTTCAACATAAGCAAGCGTTCAGTGGAAAAATACAACTACATAAAATCTAAGTCATATAGAATATTTAGCTAATTGGATTTCGAATCAAAGCACAAGTACTATAGCTCCTTTTTAAAGTTCTGTCAATCCTTAAATAATGTATGTGTAGATCTTCGCACATATTATACAGACTCAACGCCAACACCATTCCAACACTAAGCGTAGTAAAGCATAGAAATTTGAGCTTTATAGTGTGTACCTTAAGATGGTACGCGTTAACCACACTTGTTTCATACGTCGTTCATTTCTAAATAAATTAAGGAAATGTTGAAAATTCTAACTAATGCAACACGTGTAAAAGTTCATATTTCAATGCTTTACCGAGTCGAGTTGGAGTCGGCGTAAGTATAGTGAAGACTTTAAACCGAATTACTGGTGTAAGTTATGTTCGGGTTACTTAATATCACAGAGTACACTATATACTGAAATTTAATATGGACAAGGTGTTTAAGCATAAGCAGGTATCTATTTATTTTCCACTAGCGGCCCGTCCCGGCTACGCAAGGCGGGCATTAGTAAAATCAATTGGCTGTGTGAATAATTAAAAAATAATGACGATTTGATTATATCAAGATGATTTATAATAAAAATAAAATAATATTAAAAAACCTCTAAACGAAGCCGAAGGCACTTGTTCTTCCCGTCATTGCGATATTTTTTTTGTTCTACACCATACCTGGGAACCTTCTAGTTACAGAGATATTGGGGGTCAAAGTTACAACTTTTTCACAAGTTTTTTTTTAAATACAAGTTTATAATGTAAGATTTTTACTTTAAACACCTTCAGGACCCCCGTACTATTCAATCCATCCATCAGCACAATGTTGTGTGCGTTACATTGAGTTCTACCATAAAACTTGATTTTTCACCCCAAAAAAACAGTCGTTTCCCAGCAATATTTTTTGCGTAAAGTTACTTGGTTTGGTGGCTTGGTTACCGGCTTCGTGATGAGGTTGTTTACACCCTGTATTGCCTAATAGCCATTTTCAATAACTTACTAACAGGTAACGGTAGGTTGTATTTAGCTTACGGACTGTTAGAAACAACACGTTTCAGAAAAGCTTTCTTTGTTTTTTCTATGAATTCCAAAACCCGTCCTCCGAGTGACAGGAAGGTGACGCTGATAGGATATTCCAAGCGAACTTTGTTTATAGAAACACCGATAGCTACGAGACGTAGGCTTATTAACTAACAGTTATACGTAAGTACGTTAAAGAAAACGGCCATAAGTCAGAAACATATTTAGTACTATCTAATGCCCGCGGCTTCGCCCGCGTGGAGTTCGATAATTGTCTCACACGTTATCATACTACCGGGATCAAAAGTAGCCTATGTGTTAATCCAGAATATAAGCTATCTTGATATTAAAATTCATGCAAATCTGTTAAGCCATTTGAGCGTGAAGGACCCTTACACACACACAAACACACAAACTTTCGCCTAAAAGAATATTAGTGTGAAACAAAATTAAAATTCACCAAAATTAAAGACGATAAAAGAGTAACATTTCCTTGTTTTATTTTAAACTAGCTATAGTCTGCGCTAGATAAGTAGGAAATAAAGGTCATTGCTCTTTTCTTAATTTATCTGCGTAGATACCCTTACAATACATTATGAATCATTTTTTATTACTAGAAAAAGTCAAGATAAAGGTAGTTTCGGGATAAGTTTATGTCATCATTTCTGTTTTCGGAATTATGTATTTGAATAAATGTATGCGGGTTAATGACTTTTATTTCCTACTTATCTGGCGCAGATTATAGCTAACCCGTGCAACTTCGTCCGCCTCACATAACAAAGCGAAAGCGAGAATGCGCGCGCGGTACTTGATCATTATTTTGCTGAGGAGTTATTTAAAACCGTAATATCTCATAAACTATTCATTGAAATCAAATGACGTCATCATCTGCCTAGCCTTTTCCCAACTATGTTGGGGTCGGCTTCCAGTCTAACCGGATGCAGCTGAATACCAGTATTTTACATGGAGCGACTGCCTATCTGACTTCCACAACCCAGTTAGTACTGGGTAATACGGTACCCCTTGGTAAGACTGGTTGTCAGATTTTCGGTCACTGACTACCTGTAACGACTGTCAAAGATCTGCAAATGACAGCCGGGACCAACGGCTTAGCGTGATTTCTGAGGCACGGAGGAAACCCGGTATGTAATGGGCGGTCACCCATCCACAGACCAACCTAGGCAAGCGCGGCTCAACCTAAAGATCGAGCCGAGCGGCTGTTATTATTTAGCCACGGACTCCTCAAAACATAAGAGCAAATTTGTTCAAAATTAAATTCTAGTGATTCGGATAAGGATTAATCATAAGTACCATTATGTTTATAAAACACGTTCGTAAATATGCATTATTTTAGAAAAAAAAAAACGATTTCCATAAAAATATGTTATAGTGAGTCAATCTTAAAAGATAGACAGATGCTATTGCTGACCTTTCTTTAGAACTTTTTAAGAGAAACAATTCCGTCATACGTGATTGTTGCGTAACTTTAACCGTTTACGCAGTGCGCGCAACGAAAGCTCTCGAAATGAATAAATTGTCCCCCTTTTTGCAACATTTTTCATGCTCCGCTAGTAATTTGGTTGTAGCCTGATGATAGCCCAAATCCTTTTTCAATAAATTTTTCATAACTTGAAAGATTTTTCCAATTAAACCAGTAGTTCTTGAGAATAGCGCGTTTAACCAAGCAAACTCTTCAGCTTTATAATTATCAAGTATGGATATCAAGTTAGTTTAGTAAACTATCTCTGATACACTTGGTTTACGTTTCCACGAAGGCAACCACCAACGACGAAGCGACTAGCTAACGAATAAACGTGCAATAGAATAAAATAAAGTAAATAAATAAATAAATATCGCTGGACATTACACACAGCGCCATCTAGCGCCACACTAAGCAACGAGGCTTATGTCGTGGACACCAGCATAGCTGAATAGCTATGCTGGTGTCCTGACTTTCCGAATCGATAATCGAATCGCAGCGTTGTGAATACAACGCTGCGATTCGATTATCGATTCGGAAAGTCGTATGTCTATCTCGCTCGATTTCGTAATGTCAAAAAAAGATAGACATACGACTTTCCGAATCGAAAATCAAATCGAAGCGTTGTGAATAAGGGGCCAGATTGCTGATATACTACATAGATACTTTTTGTTTGTAAATACATACTTATTATACATATAAACATCCATGACTCTGAAACAAATGTCCATGCTCATCACACAAACATTTGCTCCTACGAACGAACAACGAAGACGACAACTTCGTCAACGAACCCGGGACCCAACGAACGTAAGGCAGCCTCACTACCGCTACGCCATTCGGGTCGTCTAATAAATATCGCTGGACATTACACATAGCGCCATCTAGTGACACACTAAGCAATGAGGCATGCCGATTTCCTCACAATGTTTTCCTTCACCATTTTGAGGGCAGTGGTGATGAAATAAGTTACACAAAGTAATGCGCCTGTCTGGGTTCAAACCCACAACTTACTGTTAGTTAGTCGGAGCCGCCACCACTGGGCCACCGCTAGCGAGGATAGCTAGCCACAGCTGCGCTGGCCGATATTTTGTTTAAATTTTTTGTCATTGTTTGCTATTGCCACATCTGGTTTAGCGTTAACGTTAATGGCAATGGTTAACTACTCGTTAATTAAGGCATTAAAAATGCGCGTTGGCTACATTTAGGTTAAAATGCCGTTAAGAGTTAATTCTTCGAGAAGTCACGCGTTAACACACAATATTTTTCTGAAAATTCTTTAGTCCGGTTCAGCGGTTAAAGATACAATGGAGCTTGAAGCAGCTACACTAGTTGCAACAATGAGAGTCATTTATATTATTTATTTTATGCATTTATGCAATTTTATGATTCCATGACTCCACGATTCCATGACTCGATGACTCGGAAACAAATGTCCATGCTCATCACACAAACATTTGTTCCTACCGGGATTCAAACCCGGGACCCTAAGAACATATATAAGGCAGCCTCAGTACCGCTGCGCCTTTCGGGTCTTCCAGATAATCAAACCTTGTCACGGTAGTATTTATCCCTTTTTTTTCCACATGGTACAACATCAAATGAACCCTCCCACTCTGGGCAGAGCGGAAGGGAGTATCAGACTAGTACTGACTAAAACATGGATGGGCCATGTTCCTTTTTGTTCCAGGGCCGCTGTATCTCTTTTGAACAGTCCCGCAGCTAGTATGTATCCTTTCTTTTTGTTTTCAAAAGAAGCAGTGATGATGATGATTAATACTGTATTTTGGTTTATTTGATTATACAGATTTTAAGTTAAAACGGCATACAGATTTTAACAGTTTCTACGCGCTGAAACCCTTTGAAGTGCCAAAAAAACCGACACCCGAGCTATCGCTTAACGTTTAATACCATTAGTAATGATGTTTGTAATTTAACACATTAAAACATTGGCCACATTTACGTAACGCCTAAATTAATACAGAATGACACGTGCAAAAATTACAAAAATTTCAAGTGGAATTGAACTTAAAGATATGCTATGTCAATGAGTACCGACTATGGTCAAAAACAGTAATTACATTTTGTCTGTTAAAAAATCCGAAATGCTGTAATATGCTTTATTCAACAGCAAAGATTTAAGCCTTTTCTTAAATAAGATTATGTTCAAATCCTTAATTGATCTTGGTATGTGGTTGTATATGATTGGTGCCATACAAAAAACACTTTTTTGCATCAACGCTGTGTGGGACCTTTTTACGCACAAGTTATTGTTCTGTGGTCGAGTTCGTGTGTTATAAAATGTTATTTTGTAAAACAGGTGTAGATTGGTCTTAACAAAAACAGCTACCTCAAAAATATATAAGTACGGAAATGTCAACAATTTGTATTTGATAAAGAATGGCTTGCAAGAATCTAAATTGTGGAGTCTGAACATTGATCTAATGCACCTTTTTTGTGCTTTAAAAACTAATTCCCTGTTGGTCGAGTTACCCCAGAAAATGACACCATACCTCAATACTGAACCGACCAAACCATGATAAGCTGTGACTAAAGCATCGACGTTAATAACTGGGGTCAGTTTTAATAGGGCATAGGCTGATCTACTAATTCGTTTAGTTAGCTCCTCCGTGTGTGCTTTCCAGTAAATTTTTTTGTCAATGGTTAAACCTAGGAATTTTGATGTCTCTACTTGTGTTATAATTTTATTATAACACAAGTATATTTTATAATTTTATTATAACACAAGTATATTTTCGTCATGGCAACTAATTTGTTGATGTTTGATAACTAAACGTCTTAATGGTTATCATCCATTTTAAAATCCTCCCATAAGGGTTTAGCATGGAAACACCCTCAATTTTTAAGTTATTATTTTTTATTTCGAAAACTATAAGTTTTATCGCTAAACTTTATTAGTAAAAATTGTAGAGTAAACAATTTGTTTTAAAAATTATTTGCGACGCTCAAAATGTTTACCGTTTCGGAGACATAATTTTTTTGCCTAAAAATTTTGGAAATTTCGACCCCCTCCCCAAGTTAGGGGTTGCATCAAAAAAGTTTAAATTTAAAACTTGTCCGTATTCTTACTCTAAATGATAAAAATGTTAAACGCTTCAAAAAATATCCAAAGGAAAAAAGTTATGGCCAAAAAACAGATTTTCGAAAAACCGCCCCCTTGCCGCCCCCCATGGACGAATTCCGCCCATTCACGAACTTAACCTAAGTTTTGACCCTTTCGATTTTTGGGAAAAGTTTGAAAGCAATCGGTGCATAATTGCGACCTGTAGAGTGCGGCTAAATTTTGCTTGGCCTAACATACATACGTATACATACACACATCAAAAGTATCTAGGGATCAACATATATTTTTGCAATAACTTTTCTCCTGATTGATATTAATTAAAATTTTCTTTAAGGATTCATCAAATAAAGTGTTTTCGTTTGTCACAGTAACGATAAACCAAGTCACCTTTGCATTAATAAAGAAATTTGCCATTTTCCTAATAAAGGGATTTTTGACATTTGAACCACTAACATTAAAGTTCGAAAAAAAGACTGAAATAACAGTTTTCTTTAAAATTTTATTGGGTAACTTAAACAATTAATAATCCGTGTTTCTACCGCGAACACTAACAACACAAGAACATCGGTTTGGCATACTCAAAATGAGTTCATCCAAATCACGCTGTGGAATGGCCGCCCATGTTCGTTGCAACAACAAAAAAAGGTCTTCTTGCGACTGGATACCCTCCATATTCGGCAGAGCTCTTCTCTGTAGCATATCCCATGCATGCTCAATCGGGTTCAAGTCTGGCGACTGAGCAGGCCAGGGCAGGACATTGATGTTAGCTGCGGCGAGAGTCTGTCTTACAACTCTTGCGGTGTGCGGTCGTGCATTATCATGCATTAACTGAAATAAGGGACCGATTTGCACTTGTAGAGGAACGATGACGTCTGATACAATCGTCTCAGCATAAATTTGAGCGTTGAGGTTGCCTCTGATTCAAATCAACTCAGTTCTTCCGCCGATCCAAATACCCGCCCATACCATGATGGTTCCACCACTATAAGGATGGACTTCCTGGCAGGATTTTAATCGCTGTTGGCGTCCAGGGGTTCTCCAGTGTCGTATACGTCTTGTATCCGGTCTCATACCAAAACGAGACTCATCAGAAAAGCACACGAAACGCCATTGTTCTTCTGCCCAATTTCTGTGTTCAAGAGCCCATTGATATCGAATCCTACGATTGTGCATTGCTATAGGTGGTACCCGTAGCGGTCTTCGGGAATGAAGGTTCACTTCATGCAAGCGGTTTCTGACTGTTTGGTCGCTAATTAAGTTCCCTGAAGAGTGATGAAGCCTCACGGCTAACATCATGGCGGTTATTGTTGGAGCTCTTCGAGTTAAGATTTGAATGTATCGGTCTTGTCTCCGTGTGGTGCAGCGATACCGTCCTCCATGGCGCTCAGCCACGGTACCAGTGCTTCGGTAACGTGTCCAAAGTCGACTGATAACACTCTGACTTGTATTCAGAGCTAAAGCTACAGTACGTTGCCGGGAACCAGCTTCTATCATTCCCACGGCTCTGAGCATTTCTTCCCTGCTTAAATGACGTCGCCGCTCCATAATAACGTTGGTTTTAATCAGTAGTAGGGAAACAGTAGCACTAATAATGTCTTCAATGCGTTGTATGTTTTTATAGGGAAAATATTGACAGCTTATTTTCATCTTTTACTCGAATTTGATTGAGAGTTCCTGATTCAAATTATGAAATGCACCAAAAAGGATCCATATAAATTTATAAAATCATAAATTTATTACAAAGCCACATCTCAATCTCAAGAAATCCGCATAAAAATGCTTGATCCCTAGACATTTTTGATGTGTGTATATAAACTTTTTAACCAGCGGTTGATTTGGGCTCTAGGGCTCTAATTAGACCCCCTATGGTGAAATTTTCAGAAAACTCGACTTTAGGTGCAAGACCAATAGGTAAATTTTTTCTGACGAAATCAACCTAAAAAACATTATTATAATGTTTGTCTGTCTGTCCGTCGGTGTGTCCGTCTGTTTCTCTCCGAAATGGCTGGAACGATTATGACGGGACTTTGACTAACAGTTAGGTGATGTTATAGCGAGTAACATAGGCATACTTTTATTTTAGAAAATGTATTAAGGTTCCGTGCAAAACAATTAAAACCCTTAAAACTGTTAACAAAATCCGATTCAAAAAGAGAAGTAAAATTTTCGTCGGAGTCGCGCATGAAGGGTTCCGTACCATCGTACTAGAGGAGCCCCCTTTCATTTTAAATTAATCTTTATTTTTATTGTTTGTTGTTAAAGCGGCAACAGGAAACATCATATGTGACAATTTCGACTGTCTAGCTATTTTCTAGATACAGCCTGGTGACAGACAGACAGACAGACAGACAGACAGACGGACAGTGGAGTCTTAGTTATAGGGTCCCGTTTTTACCCTTTGGTTATGGAACCCTACAAAAACAGCTAGTTCGATCACAGTTTAAAATGGTCGTAGCACATAAACAATGCGGAGAAATGTAAATATTTTTTTTTATTGAATGAGCATGTTATGAAAAAAGCGTGGTTTTTATAGGAATCATACATTAGTTAATGTTGAGACGTCGATGGGTGCGGGCAATCTGAAGGTCATTAATCTGGAGTCAACGAAATGTCTGCACCAGGATTGTGAGTACTTGTTTTTCTCGATAAAAAAAATTAAGTGCTGCTTTGATTGAAAGATTTCAAAATCACTTCGCTGCAGCGTCATTTTCTTTACAATTTGTAAATTGTATTTTTTGACTATTTCGACTCAAAAGGTTGCCGACCCCCGGAATATGGTAAAGCCAAACCCTTCCTGAAATAGTGTTTTACGCAGTCTATGTATGTATGTTTATAACATTAGTAAGTATGTTCCACCATAGCCCCTAAAATACTGAGACGATGTTGATAAATGAATTTTCTAAATTCATTATTATGTTCTTGGTGACTTATGCTATATTTTATACTACTTAGATCATAATGACGAATGTTACATCCTAAAAACTGGGGGTCTCTTTTTTGCTGTCCTATCGAGTGGAATGTTATTTGAAAGAGGAGAAAACTCAGAGATCATTTATTTTTTCTAGCCTGCTCTGTCCCTCTCCTGGGCAAAGGCTTTCCTCCACTCTTTCCACTTCTCGCGAGCCCGCGCGTCCTCCTTCCAGTTCGGACGGAACTTGTCCAGTTCGTCCCGCCATCTCCTTCGTGGCCTGCCGCGACCCCGCGTCACTGTGCCAGGGCACCATGCAGTTTCCTGAAATTTTGCCCCACAGCTTGTCCGGCATGCGGCAGTCATGACCTGCCCAGTCCCATTTCAGTTGGGCAGCCATTTGAGCCACGTCAGCTATATCTCTGAGATCATTAATATAGTAAAATTATTTAAATAAACCCGAGTCACACGTATCTTGTTCTTTTTTAAATACTCTAAGATTCGATTTAAATCGCAGGTGGATTCAAGTTTACAACATTTTATTTTGTGTTTTACACTTTCAGCGTATTCGCCTAAATTTAAATAATTATAAAAAAAATCATGTTTTTCTTTGTTTCTTTCTGCAGGTTTTTGCTCACCGGCACATTGTATTACGTTTTATATCTAATATATCCTACAGTGAAACGCGTTTTCTTGGGAACACTTAATTTACAAAATGACGAAACTGTGTACGACTCTCCAAGATCTTACGCGCAGTATGCTAATTGGACAGATAATTGGACGTTAAATTTTGCTGACAATGATAGCTCAATCGGAACAACGGATACACAATAATTGTAAAGATAACGAATGTGTCGGATGATCCTTGATCGGAGTATTGTCATTCATCATCTGTCTAACCTTTCCCAACTATATTGGGGTCGATTTACAGTCTTACGACTGCGACTGCCTATTTGTCAGTTCAGCGTCAAAGATCTACAAATGACAGCCGAAACCAACGGTTTAATGTGCTGCGGAGGAAACTTGGTATGTAACGGATGGTCACCCATCCACGGACCGATCTTGGCAGGAGCAGGTTAACGTGCGGCTCATTTACCACGAGTTCATATCTTAGCATTGCTAACATATCTGCATTAATTATTGATTGGATTTTTTTAGCATTCTTATTATTGTAAATGCAATGTTTGTAGTTAGTTATTAGGAAGTTTTATAAATTAATCTTTAATTGTAAAAAGTATTCATGAACTATTGTTTATATTTATCTATCTTCATAGGTAAATAGAGCGAAAACAAATTAAGTAATTTTATAGATAAAGGGTGTAAAACACCTCTTAACAAAGCCGAAAGGCACTTGTTCTCCTCGTCATTGTGATATTTTTTTGTTTTACACCATACCTTCTAGTTACGGGGTCAAAGTTCAAAATTTTGACAACTTTTTTTTTTAAATACAAGTTTTTAATGTAAAATTTTTACTTTAAACACCTCCACTACCCCCGTACTATTCAATCCATCCATCAGCACAATGTTATGAGTGCGTTACATTGAGTTCTACCACAAAACATGATTTTTCACAAAAAAAGTAGTTTTCCAGCAATAATTTTGTTACTTAGTTTGATGTACAGAATGCTTGGTTGACGGCTTCGTGGTGAGGTGGTTTACACCCTGTAAAATCTTCTAATAATTGTCTAATTTGGCAGATAATGCTGCCAAATTACTGCTGCTGGCTTATAATGTAGTCTATTGTTTTATGCATGAGTTTTATGGTAAGTATTTAAAATGAATTGTAATCAATAAATATACTTAGTGCTTTGTAAGCATTTCTGCACGAGATTTTTTTTTATTTGTTTCCTTCGTTTGTAATGCACATAGGTACCTAACTAATTACCAAACATAATTAAGATGGTGATAAAGTTGTGTTCAGAAAAGACGACAAAACTGTTTCGTTATGATGTACAAATTATGTTGATTGATTAGCTGGTGTGAAAAAATTCAATAAAAGTAATTTAACTCGACTTGTTTTTACTTCTTACTACAGATCCTTTTTGACAAATTATTAACGTTATCAGCTTAATGTGCACCTAATGTGCCCACTGCTGGGGAACAGGCCTCCTATCTAAGAGAGGGAGTGGGCTATAATCCACCACACGGGCCTAGTTTGGGTTGGTAGACGTCACATGTCTTCAATTTTTTGGGTCCAAGACACCGGTTTCCTTTTAATTATTTTAGTTAAGTTCCTTCATCATTTTGAGAGCAGTGGTGTTCAAATAAATCACACAAATTAATGCGCCTGGTGGGTTTGAACCCTCAACTCGTCAAGTCGGAACTGTCTACCTACTGGGTTACCACTGTAAACTAGTTAGGAATATTATACCGTGAAAAGGGTACTTAGTTACTCTGCTAGATTTGGTTTGCCCCTTACATCATCAGAGGGACACCTAAACACTTTTAGACAAAACACAACTACAAACAAAAGGTCCATAGGAGGACTTTATGTCCTCTCAAACACTTTGGACGCGAGCTACAATAAGAGAGATTGCATGATAAAAGATGTTTAGAACGGGTTTGTCTCCACCGATCATAGTATCAGATCACGTCAGCCACGGATCACGGCGAGTTGTACACAGCGACGTGATTTTAAGTGCCTATGCAAAACAGTTTGCTGGTCGCAAATCGTGTAGCAAGTCATTATTCGAGGCCTGGAATGGGGTTTTTGTCAAGATGCATACACCTGGTCAAATACTTTTCAAAACTGAAACCGTCAGAATGAGACTGAACATCAAAGGACAATGGCAGACGACCACGCAATCCACCACACCTAAGAGCTGGCGATACACACACAGTTGAGAACATTTGTAAAAATACTCTCAAATGATAAATCTCGGTCAAATTAAGATAAAAGGTAATCACAGCATATGATTGATCGCCGCGGGAGACGCCCCGGGCGCAGAGTAGGGCAAAAACTAATTGTAAAACAACTAACAACTAACAATTAAATTGCCAAATTTAGTTGCAACTAACAACTAAAATAATTAATTGTAATTGTAACGTGTCGCAATTAACAATTAATTAATTGTGCTTGTAAAACTTAGCGATTACAATTAAATTAATTGTGCTTGTTAAAATTTGCAATTACAATTGATTAATTGTTAATTGTTTGATACACGTTTACAATTACAGTTAACAATTAATAAATGTAACTGAAAAATAAAATTCAAAAAATGCAAGAGCATTCTCCATAATATTCTCAAAGATATGTAAAGCCTGGATTTAAGCCAGAACATTACGTAAAAGTGTAGCACAGGTACCTAACTAGAATAATTCAGGATTGGACGGTTCAAGGAAACAAGGATAACCGCAGTTTTAAATAGAAAGAAAATAATTTTAATAAATCAACCTTTATTTAAATCAGTTTTCACAATGCTTAATTGTTCATGATTGTTCAGAGAGATTGTTCTTATTTATGTGTTTTTGAATAATTAAGATTGCACTTCAACACGACCCTCTTTTCAAACATTTGGTCTGATATTTTATGACTTCTTGGCAAATTTGTCATTGTAGCAAAAGAGAAAAGTCTCTCCACTGCTGCGGAAGCTGGTAAAGGTGTGTTATATTTTATAAAAACTCTTTTTATTTCAGGGTATCTGTTCAGCAGATTTAGTTCTTCACTTTCTTCAGCAAAGAAGTGTAACATCAATAATTCAGCCTTTGTTTTTGGGGTGGTCGTATTAGTACACGCTGTAGGTGCTGAATAATTTCTATTATCTAAATCTGAATCAGAATCAGAATCGAATTCAAAAAAAATGTTTTCTTTATTTCTTTTTTTTGGTATATTTTGTTGGGGTTCTTCATTGAGTTCTTTTGAAATAACGGTTTTAAAAAGATTCTGTACTTTAGTTCGGTCTTGACTGGTTAAGCAAGATAGCCACTTATTCTTAAAACGAGGATAAGAAAGAGCAGCTATCGCTGCATGTTCTGCCTCAGCAGTGTTAAGATCAAAATACTGTTTAAATCTTGTTTCAATGCTTATTCTGTAACTCTCAATCAAAGGTGCACAGTAAACTAAATCGCCTCTTCTTTCAATTTTTTGTATTTTTCTTCTTAATGCTAAAAGACATGGCAGTACAATACCAAAATAGGTGTTGTTTTCACCTTGCATGATATCCAATGCTTCTGCTACTGGTGCAGCACAGATCAAATATTCTTTTAAGTAATCAAATTCGAAATCTTTTATAGGATTTGTAATATTTAAAGATCTATGCAACTGCAAATTCTTTTCTTGGATCGACAAAATTTGTTTAAGTGCGTCATACAGGCTGTTCCATCTGGTTTCACCCGGTCTACTCAATGTGTGTTTTAATATGTCTTGTATAATTTCAGCTGTTTTTGGGCGGCCGGCTGCATTCCATAGAGAGTTGCATTTTTTTATTGTATTAGCATGTATATCACATAATGGAGTCCCTTTGTTAGTCAAAATTTTATTGGCATCAACAGTAGCACATAAGCTTAAAGTATGCGCACAGCATCTTAGATGGGCAGGCAAAAGAAAATCTTCTGAGGTCCCTTCGTCCAGACTTGAATCGGATTCTACATCTGTATCTTCAGACACAGGATCTTCCGGCTCATTACTTTCACTAGTACTGATGTTAGTAAGTTGCACGCCAAAGGTGCGAAAAGCTTTAACAAAATTACTACCGTTGTCAGTAACTGATGCAACTAGTTTCGCACCGGTCAAACCAAATTCTGTGTAAATTTGTTTAATTAAATCAGTAATGCGGTCGTAACTATGAGTTCCTTTGAACCGCTGACATGCTAATGCTACTGAATGCCGTTTCAAATCTTTTGTTATCCAATGTGCTGTCATACCTAAAAAGCTTCTCTTCTTTCCAGACCAGATATCTGTTGTTGTACACACGAAATCAACATCCATCAATTCCGATTTGATAGTAGACATTTGTTTTTCGTAGTAAATTTTTATATGGCGACTCAAACTACGACGACTTATAAGTTTTAAACCCTTTTCAGATATCTGCAAATTGGTGAATATTTTCAAAAAGTATGGGTTTTCTACAGATCTCAATGGGATCATAGAGTGAATAAAGTACTCAATAATATTTTGTACAAAATCCTCTTGAGTATATGACTTGACTTCTCCACCTTTCTTCGATTTTTTGCTAGGAACTAATGTGTTCATTTTATCTTCTTTTTTTCTTTTTAAATATGCTTTATATTCATTTACGCAATCTTGTCCATGTTTCCGTTTGAGGTGACTCAGAAAATTAGATGTACAATTATCAAATCCCCTGACTTTAGTAGTACCAGGCAAGCATTTAGTACACAGAGCTGTGATTTTATGCGCTGTAGACTCCTCTGGTATATATTTAAAAAACGTACCGTCAAGTAGTCCAAGACGCGGTAGTGAAATCGTCGATGTACTTGAGCCCTGAGACTGCAACTCTTGATTCAATGAATCATTATTGTCCGTGTCCGAAATATTAATTGACGTTGACGACATGTTACTATAATCATCTTCATCCATAACTAATAAGTTTTTAAGAAGTTGTAGAAATATCCGTAAAATAGGTAGGTATATGAATTGTTCAAATCACTCTTAGTATGTACATTCAAAATCAAAACGCACTGAATGACGTGATTCGTGCTGTGAATCGCTCTGCGTGAGTGCGCGTCACAATCAAGTTGCGACACGTACAGCGGTCAGCGGTAGACTAAAAAATATTGAGGAGCGAATGAGGCGCACGCGCACAAGTCGAAGGGGGGATGCGGGGCGTGCAGTGTGCACGCTATGGACTCCTGCCATATTTACATTTATCAAATACGTAGTTAAATTAAATATTAATTGTTTAAAACAATTAATTTAAATGCAAATAAAATTTTAATTGCAGTTGAATTAATTGTAAACCACAATTAACAGATTTAATTGCAATTGATTTTAATTGCATTTCACAATTAAAAAATAATTGAATTAATTTAATTGCAATTAATTTAGTTGAAATAAAAATTGTAATTGTTTGCTTCTACAATTAAAAAATTAATTCAATTGTGCCCAACACTGCCCGGGCGTCATGACGACAGGCCGTGTCGACGGCGCGTTCGTGTTCCACGCGCGCCTCAAAGAGAGTCAGCAAAAGGAAGGGGTCCGTAAGGACCGATGCCTACCTGGGGTTGCGGGACTGTTCGAATGGCCCCGGAACACAAAGGGCGATGAAGGAACATATCCATGTTCCTTCATCGCCCTAGTCAGTAAAAGTCTGACACTCCCTCCTGCTCCGCCCAGAGCGGGAGGAGTCATTTGATGAATTCCCATCAGAAAAAAAAACAAAAATAAAAAGCATGTATGATTGATGATTTGATTCGGCTACAATAAAATGATTAATAACCCATACTTGTCGTGTTTAATCATCTTATTTTATTCAGTACATTTCACAAATGTTTGCCAACATGTCTGTCAACATGAGTCAGACAAATACGTCAGTCGTAATGTTATTTAAAAATATTGGTTGGAGTGTAGCCTAAGGGACGCTATGGAGCGAGTACTTAGAAAAAAAATAGGACTTACGAACAAAATTTAGAATCTAAATTGTTTCTATGGACAAGGTTAATCATACTTAAGAAATGGCCAACTCAAAAAATCTCCGATTTGGCTAAGTCCTCTGCCCCTAAGCATACCCAAGGTGACAGATCGACCGGCACTTCGGGGATTTCAGGCGTGATTGATCTTCATGTTTCTATGTTAGGATATTGCAAACTATTTATTTATTCTTTATTTACTTTAGGCGGATTATTAAATAAAAAGATACTACTTAGAAAGAAAAGCCCCGTTATTACTTCATATAATACTTTCATTGATTAACACTTCTGATTAATATATAGATTTATGATTGATTTAATTAGTAGAGCACCAATATACCGATCTTCTTTGTATATTTTGACAGCTTGCTCAGTAACGGCCATTTTCAATAACTTACTAACAGGTAACGGAAGGTTGCTATCTCTAACTGTTTGACAAAACGTCTCAGAAAATTTTTCTTTGTTTTTTCTATGAATCATAGACCTCCGAGTGACAGGGTAGGTGACGCAGATAGGATATTCCAAGCTAACTTTGTTAATAGAAACACCGATAGCTACAACACGTAGGCTTATTAACTAACAGGTATACGTAAGTAAGTTATAGAAAATGGCCGTAAGACGCGTCGCTCACTGGTATTCCGAGGTGGAGCTGCTCCTCAAACCTCGCAATGCTTCAGAGATGCTCGTATAAATACTGACGAAGCTATAAGCATTTTACAACAACAAAAAAGTCTAAGCAATATGTTCGGTTTTTATTTTTTGAACGATTTTTACTATTGTAATATATTTATATTTCTTATAGAACTAATAACTAAGCATTTTTATATTAATGACTAAAGCAACAAATGCTTAATTTAAATTGTTAATTTAATCACAATAGTTCATGATTGTGTTCCAAACAAACGTAGTATAAAATAAAGTTAAAACGAAACTATATTTTACAAAATTAAATACCGACTTTTTATTTGTAATTTAAATCAAAGTGTGACCGCGTCTGTTGTTTAGAACTTGTCGGCAACGATTTTTCATTGAATTTCTAAGATTGTTTAATTTTGATCCTGCGGTAATCGCTCCCAATGGAATTTTAACAAGTCTTTTAGTTGTTGGGGTTGTCGGGTTGTTGTTGGGTTGTCGGTGTTTGGCGTTCTCTAGAACACGTCTCTGGAGCATGTCCCATGCGTGCTCGATGGGATTAAGGTCTGGCGATTGTGCAGGCCACGGCAATACCCGAATGTTTTCGATTGCCAAGTACTCTCTGGTCCTGTTTTTTTTTTTTTTTGGGTTGGATATCTTCAAATGACTGGGGCGGAGCAGGAGCGAGTGTCAGACTTTTACTAACTAAAACCCATCCACGTTCCTTCATCGCCCTTTGTGTTCCGGGGCCACGGTATCTCTTTCGAACACTCCAGCAACCCCGGCAGGCATCGGTCCTTGTGCGCGTGGAACACGAACGCGCCGTCGACACGGCCTGTCGTCATGAGACGGACGGACGGCGAGCTAGCCCATAGCCCACCGTCCACAGGCCCGCGCCTACGGTAACCGTCGGACTGCCAAGTCATAAGTCTCGAGTTCGAACCCAAGACACGCACCACCGATTTATCGGATTCATTTGCGTATTGTATAATTATCACTTGCTTCGGTGAATGAAAACATCGTGAGGAAACCAGCATGCCTGAGAGATGTTTATTGACGGCATGTAAAGCCAAGTCAGAGGCCTATGAGCGGCATAAAAACTATGACACCAGGTTAGGCACTAACAACACGATAAAGAAGAATAGAAGAATTTAACAAGAATATTTATTAGCTTTGTTTAATATAACAATGCCCTTTCATAAAGAGCCTATTCAATTTATTCACATGGGTCATTCTTCGTTATTGTTCGTCGTCAGTTTCATATCACCGTCGGCCACAAACGGAAGTTTCAAGTTCATTAAAGTTATATTAAACTTGCAAGATGTTTATTCTGGGGTAGGTAACAGCCTTTTCTTTAGGGGTTGCCCTTTAATTACGTAAGGTTCGAAAAAGGGTGTCAAAACAAATCACGATAATATGATAATCGCGTGTATTTATTCCAGGGACGAAAAAAAATCATTTAACACTAGTGATGACTGATGGTATAATTTATATTACAGAGTTATGGCCCTTGGAGCTGCTTCGGTTGCTATGTACGTATATTTTGCACATTACAAAGGCATAGCTGATGTCAAAGATGAAATTGTATCACAGCTAAGAAGAAAAGAAGATTAATAAAAGTGATGGTGTAAATTTGAAAACTGGTAAGGGAGATTGACCACACCATGAATAAGCAACGATCAGCTGATTTCAATTTTTGACTTGTGTCCAGATAATATAACATGCCTAAATTTAAATGAACATAATGTTATTTATTGCCTATTTCTAAGTAATAAAACGTAACAATTATGAGGAAAATAAATCTTACAAGCTACTAAATTTTTCTTTTATATTTGTATTCTGTCACACAATTTACAATTTTTAAGTCCTGTGATACCTTGGACAAGCAACCCGAGGTTCCAGAAGTCGGAGCAGATCGGTATGGGCACAGTATGGACGTTCCTGCTTATTTGTATTATACCTACAGGCACATTCAATTTCAACGTCTTAATCATCAATAGACAATTAATCAAAAGAGGTAGTAATTGCATTGCACTTCAGCATTGATAGATAACCTTTTCCTGTTTATTACCAGTAGTTGTTCCATAGATACATTCAATTCCCAAAAGTACAACTAGTTGGACCAAGGAAAGAACAACTCACTCGAGTTAAACCATTGGTAAAGATATTTCCCCATAGAACAACCAGTTGAACCATAGGTAAATTTACTTCTCCGTAGTACAACCAGTTGGACATCGCAGTTGTACCACGGGTCGGGAGTGCATATAAACTATCTATAGGCTGTGTACCATTCACAAACATAGTCGGTTATAACAAGAAGAATTTTGACTGTGCATATATGATTTTAGTTTTAAGCTTATTTTTCTTTATTTTATTAAAATAAATCTCTGTGTTCACGCCCACACCAGCGCCACCTAGCGCCTGGCGGCGCAACCTGATGCGCTACTGCGCGCCGCCAGCGGCATCTGCCAACGAGAGGAGAAACCTGCGTCGCGACTTAACGCCTCCATCAGCCGTCGGCGACCAGATGGCGCATCCCGGTCCCCCAATTCATACTCTCATTCGCTACGCCTCTATATAAGGCTTGTTTTGTATAGACTCAGCCTTTTGCCGCCCGTTACGAACCCTCGCGAATTAGTCAGATCCGCCGCCCAAGGCATACTTTAGTCGATCCCGATGACGCTATGACCCTCCTCCAAGAGAGCAGGAAGGAAACTAGCACGCTTAGAAAGCACAGACGCAAACCGCCGTCATTCCGTCCTCGCCGTCGAGGCCCGTCGCGACGCCCCGAAACGAACCCTCCCCGTCCCTTGCTCGTGCCAGCCCGCGTTGCTGAGCCTGTAGTCCAAAACCAGTCCCTAATTAAGGACACCACTCAGATCCAGCCTGTCCCCTTGCTGTACTCTCCCAGCGAAGCCCTAAGCCGAGGCCCGTACCCCGCAGGGGGTGCCCTTAGCGTGTAGTCGTTTAGTTTGTAAGTTTTTTATGCCCTGGCTGGAGGCCTTAAGGCACCCACAGGATTGTCCGGTTAAGCAGACGACAACCCCTCTAGGTTGAACTGCGAGATGCCATTTCGATGAAATTTTTGCCTCTTTCGCCTCTCAACCATCGTCTTACACGTTCCTCCCGCCATGTAGAAAGACCATGGCGGGACCAATGTAAAATATAGTTTTTTTTTTATCTAATATACGTTATGTAACCACGCAAGTCGCTTCCTTTTAACAAATCCCATGGGAACGGAACCTCATCCCCAACACTCTGAAAACAACTTTGTTTGTTTGTACCACAACCTAAACGCAATTATCAAACGATAGAAAACAATTTTGGCCAAGTTTTTTTAAGAAAACTTAATACCTTGTAATAATACGATTAACCAGAGAGCTAGTCGTAGGTCCATATTTTTTTAAAATAAATGTAAAAAAATAAACTACTACTACAACAGCCCATAACGTCCACTGCTGGACATAAGCCTCTCCCATGATGGGAGGAATTTGCCGTAATCTCCACGCTTGGCAGGCGGATTGGAGATCGCAGTGATGAAAGACTAACAGAAAACGCTGCTGCCCATTCTCTGGTCTACGGAGGCGCAAGGTGTTCTGCCTCACCGTTCAATTAGAAAGCAGTACGTCCGCTCGGCACTGGCGGCGCGGGGCGAGAGGAGGGAGCGCAATGCATCCAATGCTGGTGGTGTAAAGAGCAGGCGTGGTGCGGCGGAAAGCGCGGCGGTTTGGCGAAACGTTGGTCCTCAAAGGCAGTGCCGCCAACAGCTCACAGAGCACGCTGCGAGCCGCGTTCTTACACCTCTTCGCATCATAGACGGAAGAGGGAGGATTAGAGGGCGTGAAAAGAAAATGTTGATAGCAGGAATGAGGAATCAGCCTTTTTATCCCAACGAAGTGCGAAGTAAAATGCTAAATAAATACAAATGGAATGAAAGATGTGTCTTGTCGATACTGTGAGCTGTGAGCCGCACGAAGTGAATTTACGTGTATCTAGTAGGGCAGTAAGAATCACTTACTGCTCTAACTCATTTGCAACAAAACATTTCATTCATAATTTTTTTTAAATTTCATTTCATTTTGCATTACATGTATGATTATTTTATTTTATGCCGTGTTATCTAAGCTGGATGGGGAAATGTACTTGTATAATATTATGAGAAATTAAAGTATCATCATCATGATCAGCCTATAATGTTCCCACTGCTGGGACACAGGCCTCCTCTATGAGAGGGGCTATAATAACAATTTTCAGTTTTAGTAAAATGGTAAATGATGTTTATTTTGCAAATAGGTTTTTATAAACACTTTTACAAGTCGTCTTTTTTAAAAACTAGATGAGGCTGGTGTCCTATGGTAGATGTCACATGTCTTTGAATTTTTGGTTCTAGGACATGCCGGTTTCCTCACGATGTTTTCCTTCACCGTTTTGAGAGCAGTGGTGATGAAATAAATTACACAAAGTAATGCGCCTGTTTGGGTTCGAACCCACGACTTACTTACTCCGTAAGTCGGGGCCGCCACCACTGGGCCACCGCTGCTCTACCGCTGGTCCAGACATAACCTTGGTCAACTCACATGAGGACTATGCAGAGAAGTGTCTGAGTTGGTTTTTTGAAGAAAAATCACACAGATTTTAGTGGACCTGTCTAGCCAGTGCAAGCATTTGTCAGTTATCGTGTAGGTCGACTCATAACTCAAGGACCTCAATGGCACGACGAACAACGCCAAAGAAAGGACATTTGTGTAGGTCGCTTATAGTACTCAAACTGTCAGACAACCGTTAAAACCAAAGGGCAAACCAAACAACAAAAAATAAAATAAAACCAGCACTTTCCATACACAACTTCGTCCCTTCGTTCTTTAAACCCTTTGGGGGTGCAATTATCAAAAACGCCGAGACACATATAAATTAATTGTCAATCGTCAACCTAAACACAAAATTTTAACATTCTAACTTTAAAACTGACGGACTTTCATACAAACTTTGATCCCCAATTTAACTCCCTTGGGGATTGAATTTCGAAAAATTCTTCCTTATTCCTTGTCTACATTATAAAGGGAAACTGTGCAAAATTTCAGTTTTCTAGGTCCAAGAGTTTGGGCTGGGCGTTGATGAGTCAGGCGAAACGTGACTGGCGCGCGAAACGGTGTGACACTTTTTCGTGCGTGTAGCCGGTGTTAATCGATTAATAAGACGATATCACGTCAAAAAATTTACCCACATGGTCCCCACATTCACAATCTTCTATACATCAATTCAAAGTCCTGACTGACTGACAGATATTATATCAACGCATGAACGCACAGCCAAATCCGCTGGTCCTAGAGACATGAAATTGAAGTCATTCCAGAGGGAGGCCGTGGAAAGGGTGCTTACCGTTCCCCTAAACAGGTCTAGGTCCACGATCACACTGGACCCGAAGAGGCGGCGCGTGGTGTTCCAGTGTACGGAAAGAGGCACCAATCCGGGGCAGCGAAAGTCGTATTAGATCCGACGCAAGTGTACGGGTAACACCGGAGTTGTTGTAGTCAGTACGAGTCTGACCCGTCAGACTTGATGACTCGGATATCTCCCCGGGCGAAGAGCATCCATATACTCGTAAGATATTCACATCGACTAAGAAAAACAAGGAGCTAGGTGTAACATATATACTTCTAATAACATTGTAGCAATACTAGCAATATATTTATACATATTTCATGAAGATCTCTAGAACTCAACTAGTCCCTGTGATTTACAGCGCAAATCATTGTGTTTGTGGCGTGGTTTATAGTTATTTACCCACTAAATAAATATCTGTCTTGCTTGCTTACGTTAAGAGAATTTATCAAGGATATTTATTTGCTTTGTTAACTTAAACAATGCCCTTTTTTAACAACGCTATTCAATTTCTTTACATAAGTAGTCTCGTTCTTCTTAAAGAGGTTTTGTTGAAGGTCAGTTCAATACCATCATCAGTCATAACCGGAAAGCTTTAATAAGTGAAAGAAAATTCAAGTTTTAAATAGTTAGATTAAAAACAGAAGATGTATCTCTGGGGGTAGGTTCATATAAGAACTTTATTTACTGGTGTGTTGCTTGTTGCTCCACTTTTTGTTCAGGAAGTGAAAACGCGCATCCGTTTTGGAAATCTGTCTTATGATTTGATATTTTGTTTGAATTTCTGTTTATATGATGTCCTGTGACAGATTACAGGGAATACAGATTTTAAAAGGTACCTATAATTTATTTTTCAGAACTCTATTCCTCGGAGCAGCATCGCTTCTTATGTACGCTTATTATGCAGGATACAAAGATGATGATGTCCAACGGGAACTTGGGAAGAGGCTAAGCCTAAAACATACTAACTAACGTGTGTGTAAAGTGTGACGGGCGTGATCGCTGAAGGCGCATACGTGTACCTAGCTGACTGTCTGCCTATACTCTTTCTACACCGAGCGCACGTATACACACTACTAGCTGTTGCCCGCGACTTCGTCCGCGTGGTAGCTAACATCAGACATCGTACAGGATACAACTAATCACTCAAGATCATGGCTGACTGTTTGACTCACTGACTAATCGATCAATACACACTATACCTCGCTCCCATACGGCGCTGACGTCCTACACCTGTTAGCTATACAATCTCAGGCATAGTACCTAGCAAGGGGAACGGGTTACTGGGAATAATAACACTAATAGACTTTCATAACTATTTCAGGAAGCGATTCGGAACTTCAGGACTTTTATACCGCACTACTTTTCACTGTTTACTTGTAAATAATATATTTGCCGTACTGATGACTTACAACTTTTTGGAAATTCTTTTCAAACATTGGCTGGTTGAAAGATCTTTCAGGCTCAATTACACGAAAACTGTCACTATGTATATAATTGCCATACACAAGGAGGGTACATGATCTATCGAAATCTACTATTTATTTTTACGTGTCTAATTTTTTCAGCCTGTAATGATCCTTCAACTGTCATTCTGTTGGACCTAATTTACACGTTATGAACAAAGATAGCTGCGCTAGACTGTCATACTCTCGACAAAGTGGTTTTTCTGAAGGGCTAAGTTATTAAAAAGACTATATCCAGGCCTAGGTCACAACCTAGGCTACCTGGATTTGACTAAAATTACTAAATTAAACTATAAACTCCACTTGCGAGTTTATATGTGTCTAGCGCTTATGTAAATGACTCTTTTTACTATTCTTATCACTAATGCACTTATTTATTTGTCACTATATTGCCCATATCACTGAATCTACACTGTTTTACGATAAAAACACTATTTACACTGTTTGGTGACGTTCGTTGCGAACATAACGTAACAAAATAACCAACTATATTTCGGCACTGTGACGTTTTAGAAGATTATAAACTGCCGATGCCAGCTATTATATAAAACCAAAGTTGTAATACTGATGCTGAGGTCAGTGAAGAGATTTTGAACTTCGATAGCTTATAAATAAATGCATTATTAGACTTTATTTCAGACTACTGTCTATAATTTTGTTAGTGTTTTAATGATTGTAACAATAGTGCTTAAGAAAATAGGTAGGATAGTATTGTTAGTGTATACAATGTAATCATTTATTCAGACCTATGACAATCCCCACCCTTATGGCAGTTTCCGTTTTGTGTAAGTATTCTATAACCAGTAAGTGTACTTTTTGATGGCAGTCCTCTCTCTGGATAGAGCAGTTCGGTCTGGCATCAATCAACTGCAAAATGCTGTTCACATTACCAAGCAGGCGCTGGTTATGAGGCTGCTTTCTTTCGCATGATGGCGTGGAAGCCATCTGTGCAAGACGAGAGGATGGATATAAACTAATTATAAAGTAAAATATACATATGTCGGGTTATCAGGATATATTTCGAGCATTTTGTGGGCAGAAGACGGGTTTCGTGCTATGAAAACACACTGGATGCGATAGACTATTTTATTTCACATTGCACGGTTCGGGTTGGTCGTTTCCATGGAGAAGATCCGGCAAGAAACTCCATGGTTACTCTTTTCAAACAGATACACTGAACACTGTTGAAACAAATTACTTGACATTACACTTTCACACAATTACACAGGGCACAATGAATCGGGTACAGTTTCAACACGTCTCAACTCCGCTGCGATTAGACCCAGAATGTCCGCCTCGCCGCGAGGTGTTAACATCAGGACTCTGTAAAAGCCGCCATGGTGGGGTAGACTGGTAAGTAGGTCGCGTGATGTCACCACTGGCGCGCTTTCGTTCCATTCGCGCGTCCGTACTCATGACCGGATCCGACACATATATTAGCCCTAGTTTTATTTGCTGTTTTTATATGAGGGGAATAGGTATCTGGCAAACTACAGTACTTCCACAAGTTATTATGCCATGCGTTTGTTTTGTTTTTTTGTCATTCAAAAGTCCCTGTAATGGTGTAATTGTAAGTTGTCGTAGTTGTTGTTGTGTGTGGTTGAGTGTGTTGTGTTTGTTGTAGTTGTAGTTGTAATTGTTGTTGTATTGTTGTTGTTTGTAGTTGTTGAAGTTTTTGTGTATGAGCTAAACGCCCCCAGCCTTTCCTTTTAATAAAAATAATGTCAAATCCTTTAACTAATTGGTAATAAATCGTAATAAAAACATGTCGCTTACTTTAACATTTCCTGTACCTAAATAAATATTGATTATATCTGTACATGTTTTAAAAAGTAAATATTTAAGAAGTTATGTAAAAGATGTATCTTTTTCTCGCATCTGGATAATATGATACCCCTTGGTAAGACTGGTTGTCAGAGTTTCAGGCCACTGACTACCTGTTACGATTGTCATAGATCTACAAATGACACTTTCCGAGGCACGGAGGAAACTCGTTATGTAATGGGCGGTCACATATCTACTGATCAACCCAGGCAAGCACGGCTTAACCTGAAGATCATCCATGTGACTGGTTCGGAAATAAATATAGCGGAAACAACCCAGATAGCCCTCGAGTTCTTCAATCCAAATATGATGATGTTAACTTTTATTTAGTAACAGAAGTCTTAATATCCAAAGATACAATGGAGGGCAAGGTCTCGAAAGCTGCGCCCCGCGCGTGAGCGTTGATTGAAATAGACATGTGCCAACAGAACATAATGACCAAAGATTCCCATGGTTCATATATCTGTTTACTCAACAACAATCATTGTCCAATTCAAACAAAATAAAGGCTTCTTTACAATGCCGCACGAAAAACCAATTCTATCGAAATTCTGAACGGTAAGTTTGTACTTACATGTAGGTACAATTTCCATCAAAAAGACCACTATCACAGGTTGTCTGGGACCAGAGATGAACCAGTGATGTAGATGTAGCTATCAGCGATAAGTCCGCCGTTGTAACCGTTGAATTAGTAATATTGTAAAACAGCTGTGTGTGTGCCTATAATTACCCTTCAAAACGGAGCACAGACCTCGGATGGTAGTACAAGGTGATTGGCTTTTGACACTCGGGGAACATAATTTGGCTTTGGAATAATAGACCTCTTCACTTGGCTCGCGAGGTTGGCGACATGTGGGATGTGGGCTCAGCGATCATTGCGCCGATAGTCGTATCAGCCCATGGCTTAATTGCCAAGAGCCTCGATCAATAAATGAGGAGGCTCTCGTTAGGAAGCTGGATCAAGGGCTTGATTCAGAAAGCGGTACCTACTCCTGGACACGTCTCGTATTGTTAGGAGGTTCCTCTCTCTGGAGCCCTGACCGCCGGTAGCTTGGACCCCGTTCCCGACGCCGCACCGGTGGGCTACAATTTTTAATATTTTAAAATGTTATTTGATTAATATTTAAAATGTAACTAATTTGTATAGAAATGAATAAATGTTAGTCACTTTAGCTCACGGCTTCAGTCCCGTTATGTACGAAATTAACCCACGGGAACATTTTGAATGTACACGGGGATAATAAAATAAATTTTCTGAATTGGATCAGTAGTTCCGGAGATTACCACATTTTACCTCTTTATTATATTAGTACAGATAGATACAAATATATAGAATCAGTTGGGAATATGCAATGGTCCCCAACAGCCATTCACCAGGAGGGCAGCGGTGCAAATGGAATGGCGACAGATTTTGAAGCGTGCCACCACCCCTGATGTGACGACCACGATCACTTTTTCAAGAGTGATTAAGAAGATGTAGAAGTAATAAAACGATAAACGCCTTATAAACGTGAAATTATTGTTACTGCTTATTCGACCTTACGTGTGATCTCCTGTTTTGGCGATTCTGGCTGGCGATCACGAGATATTAGATCTGAGGCGTCTGACTTCAATCTTATTTTAAATCACATTTTACCCCAAAAAAGGACACAAACCTTGCAAGCCAAATATTAAATAAGAAATCTCCAATTTGGAGTCAGATGGTTTTGCAACCATTCAAAATACCGTAACACGTGCACAAATGCACCAACTCACGTGGTAATTTCACATTTCAATAAACATACATAAACTCACGCCTTTTTCCCATGGGGGTATGCAGAAACCACAGAACTCCACCTGCTACGATCGTTACATACTCCTTTTGCCTTGTCCATGTTCATACATCTGGTCATACACGCGCACTAGTTGCGAGTACTACGCACCTGACCTTTCTGAAGAACCAACTTAATAAACACAAAAAACTCTTGTAATTACTTTTTTTTTATTTCCATCAAAATAGCAGCCAGCTCATATTGAAACATCAGTTTTGTCTCTCTCTATACTTCCCTGTACAAGCACGATTATAAAAGGCTTGTCTACAATTAGCAAACTCTACTTCTAGCATTGTTCAAGTTACTACCTAAAAATGACCACGAATAGTTTTCAGCGTCTGTGGAAACGTGCCCTTACCAGTAATACACACTATGTCATTGTGGCAATACAATCCGGTTAACTAATTCACTCTTTGATTAAAGATTTCGTCCTGCAGACGGCTGCGGGGGAATTTTGAATATTGGAAAAATGGCTTTCGGATAGTAAGTTTTTTAATTTTTAATAAATATTTTAAGCTTATAAACAGTGTCAAAAGACCCTTCACGAAGCCGTCAAACAAGCATTCTGTAAATCAAAAAGTAACTTTACGCAAAAATTATCGCTGGGAAACTTTTTTCTTGGGGTGAAAAATCACGTTTTACGGTAAAAGTCAATCAATGTAACGCACTCGAAACATAGTGCTAATGGAGTACGGGGGTCGTGGAGGTGTTTAAAGTATAAATCTTTAATTAAAAACATGTATTTAAAAAAAAAAACTTGTGAACACGTTTGAACTTTGACCCCGAGTATCTCCGTAACTAGAAGGTTCCCAAATATGATCTAGAAAATAAAATTGCAATGATGGGGAGAACAAGTGCCTTTCGGCTTCGATAAGGGTCTTTTTACACCCTTTATAACCCAGTAGGTACGCGGTCTTAACACAAAAAGGCTTAAGCAATTATCACACGACACCTCTCGTCCGCGTGGCCGAGCTGAGACGGCGGCGGTTTTGGCGGTATGCCGCGGTGAGTGGCGGTGAGCGCCACTCGTCTGCGCGGTTGGGCGGTGTCATGTGAGATTCACCATTTAGGTAAAATGGTACCTACCGAAAAATGGGTCAAACTCTTACATTTTCAATCCCCCGATTCCAGGTAATTTGCCATTGCCGTCTCAGTGCCGTGATAATGTTAAAACGCCAATAGAAGCACTGAAGTTGAACGGTTCCCATCAAACTTTGATCTCAGCCACTTGCAGTCGGATTTGGCGTTTGAGACCTGAGGTTACCACTTTCCAAGTGCAGTTTTTCAAGGCCTAAGTGTTTATCTAATGACTTAATTACCACGACCAGACAGAGTTAGTTATGCTACATAAACAACAATTAAACTACAATTTGGGTTACGAACAAACTCACAATATTTTTAAAGGACATATCCAACGACATCACAAAATAAGGGTTTTTTTTAGCCTTTACTGTCCCACTGCTGGGCAAAAAGGGGTTAGCGAGAAAAAAAATCGCCACTTTACGTGTACAGGAGATACACTAAAAAATACTTTTCAAGATTATATTTTACCACTTTGTCGCCGTAAGGCGCCAGTTTGTAACGTTACGTTTTTCCGGGAGGGGAAACATGTGAGGTCACAATAGGCACTCACCTACCTATTTTTCGATTTGGACGAGCTTAAATGAAAAAAATAGCAAGTTGAGCTAAGCTGCGGACAGACGGACGGACATGGCGAAACTATAAGGGTTACTTGTTGAGTACGGAACCCTAAAAACAGGTGTACTATACATTTTGACCGTGTAGGCATTGCACTTTTGTAGGAAACAACTGTTTTTTTTTTAAAAATTACTGATGCAGTGTCTCGTTATATGAAGTTTTTTTTTCAGTTTATTGGTTGCTTCAATGATGGTGTTCATGGCGTATTGGGGAACGGTGAATATAATAAAATATATAAGTGACAAGAGAAGAACTGCAGCAACAACACGTCCGATAACGACCACCACCCAGATAGACATTTTAACAACAGAGATAGACTACATGATATAACAAATATCTACACTTTAAACTTGATACCTCATAACTCGGAAGTGTAACACTTTAGAACATTTTGTCTCATACAAAACTGGTTTGTATTGATACCAATTATCGATTAATATAGGTTTTATGCGTGGCGGGAACTTTGAAAAAAAAAATGGCGGATGTAAGGCCGGCCATTAAATTCAAACCCCTTTGCCAAATCACATAATAATATTCTGTTCTTTCTCAAGAGTTTGTTAACTATGTTCTTAGGAAAGTAGTTTACAGATTGTTGAGGGAGAACAAATAAGTAGTTAGTAGTTTTATAAGACATTTGTCAATTGATTTAAGATATATGTAATGTATATTCCAAAGAGACATAAAAGCATATATTTGAATGTTTTTGGATATTTTTCCTTTAATTGATTTCCATACATACATACAGGGTGTAAACAGACATTTCACGAAGCCGTCAACCAAGCATTATTGTACGTATCAAACTAAGTAACCCTACGCGAATTTTTTGGCTGGGAAATTACTTTTTTTTTAGGTGAATAATCACGTTTTTCGGTAGGACTCAACGTAACGCACTTAAAACATTGTGCTGATGGATGGATTGAATAGCATGGGCGTGCGCCCCTAAGAGGCAATTAGGCGAAGCCTACCCTACCAACTGGGCATTCATTATAACGAACTAACTATGTAATAAAATATCACATTATGTACAAAATATAAAAAAAAGTTCAAACTCCTGTTAGAATACTTATAGCAAGTCGCTCCCGCGTCACGCAACTAACACTTTACTGGAAGTTACTACAAAGGTTGGATCTCCGCCGGACAGGCAAGCACTGGACTTGCCTTAAACCCATTGATAATTTTACGCACACATTGGCACATTGGTGCATATTTTCGTGTGTATAAACTGCACACATGTATAGATTGCAGTAATTTTAGGGCGGTAACTCCTGCGAGTGTAGCTGGGCTGCTGGGCTGTGATTGGCTGCTACAACACAAGGCCAGGATTCAAGGTGGATGTTCTTTAGCCCGCGAAATTCAAATTTCCTTACGTTTTTTGCAATTTGCAGGCCAGTGCTAGGGTGTAATGTTCAATGTTGATTAAAATAATGATTCCTGGGGGTTATTGGCGCGTATTAATATTATAATAATAAATAATATTATTGTTGTTATATTTTACTTCATGGGTGTCGTTTTTGTGGTTATTGGGGTTGGTGATAATGAAAATGAGGTCAAAATGAAAATCCAAGATGGCGCCGATGAAAATTTTCGGTTTTTTCTTCATGGGTGTCGTTTTCGAGGTTATTGGGGTTGGTGATAATGAAAATGAGGTCAAAATGAAAATCCAAGATGGCGCCGATGAAAATTTTCAGTTTTTTCTTCATGGGTGTCGTTTTCGAGGTTATTGGGGTTGGTGATAATGAAAATGAGGTCAAAATGAAAATCCAAGATGGCGCCGATGAAAATTTTCAGTTTTTTCTTCATGGGTGTCGTTTTCGAGGTTATTGGGGTTGGTGATAATGAAAATGAGGTCAAAATGAAAATCCAAGATGGCGCCGATGAAAATTTACAGTTTTTTCTTCATGGGTGTCGTTTTCGAGGTTATTGGGGTTGGTGATAATGAAAATGAGGTCAAAATGAAAATCCAAGATGGCGCCGATGAAAATTTTCGGTTTTTTCTTCATGGGTGTCGTTTTCGAGGTTATTGGGGTTGGTGATAATGAAAATGAGGTCAAAATGAAAATCCAAGATGGCGCCGATGAAAATTTTCGGTTTTTTCTTCATGGGTGTCGTTTTCGAGGTTATTGGGGTTGGTGATAATGAAAATGAGGTCAAAATGAAAATCCAAGATGGCGCCGATGAAAATTTTCAGTTTTTTCTTCATGGGTGTCGTTTTCGAGGTTATTGGGGTTGGTGATAATGAAAATGAGGTCAAAATGAAAATCCAAGATGGCGCCGATGAAAATTTACAGTTTTTTCTTCATGGGTGTCGTTTTCGAGGTTATTGGGGTTGGTGATAATGAAAATGAAGTCAAAATGAAAATCCAAGATGGCGCCGATGAAAATTTAGTTTTTTCTTCATGGGTGTCGTTTTCGAGGTTATTGGGGTTGGTGATAATGAAAATGAGGTCAAAATGAAAATCCAAGATGGCGCCGATGAAATTTTTTTTTTGCTATCATTATTTCGTGGCCTACCCTTCGTGGAATACTACTGCACGCCACTGTTGAATAGTACGGGGGTCGTGAAGGTGTTTAAAGTAAAAATCTTACATTAAAAACATGTATTTAAAAAAATAACTTGTAAAAAATTTGGATCTTTGACCTCCCAATATCTCCATAACTAGAAGGTTCCTAGGTATGGTCTAGCTAGATTGTCTAAAACAAAAAAATATCGCAATGACGGGGAGAACAAGTGCCTGACATCTTCGCTAAGTCTTTTTACACCCTTTCTATGATTAAATAGTATTGTTGGTTACTTTATAAGTAAAATAAGTTATTTTTAATACTGTATGTTCCTTTCCCACAGACAAACCGTGAAAACGGTTTTGTGAAGCATAGCTCATAAGTTACGATTTTTATAAACTTTGTTATAATAAATAAATAATACAAACTTATCAACTGAATCTTGGAATTTTCCCTATCAACATAGTCTGCATAAATTGTGATTAACGAATCTGAATGCCGCTGTCATGAAACTTTGTTATGAAACTGGAAAAACTCGAATTTAAACATTTCGGAATCTATATCTATGATTTAGGAAGATTTGTTATCAATTACTTGGACAAAGAGTCGTAATTGATATATTACGTCCTAAATGAGGAGCAGAATTATTTATCAATGCATCTTCATACATTTTACGAATTGGGCCAGGAATTCATTGTGCCCCATGAGTCAAACACTTTTATTTCGTTGACCCAAAAACCACCATCGTCTTGTGGATTTTGAATTATGTTGTACAAGCCGTCGGTCTTTTCAAATAACTTGTGAAAAAGGGAAAGAAAAAAAATTAAATTGAATGATGTTAGCGAACCGCAAAAGTTTTTTTTCTGCCACGTGTTGTTAGCTATTTCAGTAAACAGTTTAATAAGGTTTTGTTTCTGTTCAGAAAACGTGTTTATAATACGTGTTGAATATGACGAACGAGTCGCAGAAAGGTGAAGTAATCGTAAATGCTATTACTACTAACATGGGCTTTATGTACAACATCAGGACTCAGGAGACCGCATAAACATCGATAAGCGCAGCGTCGGAAGCCCCCCAGGTAGATGGACCTTAGAAAGGTAGTCACCTGCGTCAGACTGGATACGAAAGGCGATGGACAGGATTTTGTGGTGCAGCTTAAGAGAGAGACTTATGGCCAGCACTGACGTGCAAATTACTTTCTAAAATTGGTTTAGAAATGTTGTCAAATAACATTACAATGTTGCAAATAAAATTCCTTATCAAAGGCTAGCGATATTTGTTTACACCACATTGGAAAACGTTGCATTTATGTCAGTCGTTGACCGCATGATACAGTACTATGGATATTATACTTATATCATTATGTAGGTACCTAAGACCGCCCGTATACGGTAAGCATGTTAGCAGTTGGTCGCGGCTGTCACGAAAGCAGTCGTTACTGGTTGTCTAAAGCCAGAAAGTCAATAACTAGTCTTAACAAGTGGTATCGTGTTCCCTAGAAGGCAGATAAGCCGTCTTGTGGTCAGATAGGCAGCCACTCCATTTAAAATACTAGTACTCATCATCCAATTCGGCGGTCTTGCGGTATACAAAAAATAAGAAAGGGACAGAAAATAGGTACAAAGGTTTATTTATAAAAAAATCTCTTCCAGCATACCTGCGAAAGGAAAATAGATAAATAAAAAAAGTTGTTGAAAAAACTAAAATACCAGACTGAAAATTTATATCAAATGCATACTCAGTCTAGAATGTTCCCATTGCTGTGACACAGGCCCCCTGTCTATGAGACGCAATGGGCTATAATCCAGCACGCGGACCCAGTTCGGGTTGGTAGATGTCACATGTCTTCGAATTTTAGGTTCTAGGACATGCCGGTTTCCTCACAATGTTTTCTTTCGCCGTTTTGAAAGCAGTGGTGATTAAATAAATAACAAGTAATGCGAATACCCGTTAATCGGCGCCGTTACTACTTGGTAACCGTTAATCCTATTGAGCAGTATTTGTGTGTTTGTTTATTTGTGCAGTATTTGTGTTTTGTGTATTTGTTTGTTTTTTTTTTTGTTTTTTTTCATTGTACCTACTATTTCACAATGCTTTCTTTGACCCAAAGGTTAACTGGTAGAGAATGCCTTGCGGCATTAAGTTCGCCTATGTACCACCCTTGTACATGAAGTTTAAATTCATAATAAATAGAATTATTTCTATTTCTATCTCGGTTTATTTAGAAAAGTAGGTAGTTCTGAAGATGTTGCCGTAATCTATAATGAATATAAACTTTTGCATTAAAGACTTATCACCCAACATACTGAGCGCTTCATGTATGCATATAAATATTCACTAGATTTTATTTTTCATTTATTCAACACCAATTAACATTGTGTCTGAAGGTGAACACATACAAAAAAATGTTAAATAAACAGCAACAAAAAATTACTCGATTAATCAGAAATAGAAAAACACCATCACTATCACTAATTAAATTAAATTAATAAAAATCATAATAATACATGGCCAATTGAGATCACCATTTGGTCTGTCTGTGTGTCCTAAGTACTTCATGCGTTTCATCACTTATGTTTTTAAAGATCTGATAACAGAATGAAAAGTTATGATCTTCATTGACGATATCGTAATTCCGGCGGATGATGAGTATCAAGCTGTGGAAAGACTAAAGGAAGTTCTGGAAGTAGCATCCCAGTATTGTTTGCAGTTCATCTGGAAAAAGGCAGCCTTGGTATGTTGTAAAATTACTTACCTTAGGTCATGTGATTGAAGATGGGAAGGTGAGGCCTTCCAGTGACAAGATTGATGCGGTGATTAAGTTCCCAGAGCCAAAAACGGTTAAACAGTTACATAGTTTTGGTGGTTTAGCCTCATACTTCAGAAAGTACATTCAGGATTTTGCATTAATAGTTAGTCCATTGACTAATTTACTGAAGAAAGACACGAATTTTAAATTTAGTGAAGATGAGAGCCGTGCAGTACAATTTAAAAAAAAGTTGTCTAGTGATCCGGTGCTAAAGATATTTAATCCCACAACACACACTACATTTTGGGTACACTACATTACATTACACACAAACACACTACAATTACACTACATTTTATTTTACAAATGTAGTGTGTGTTCTGGGATTCGAAATAAAACGGCAAGCAAACTTTACTTCTTGAATTTAATCGTCTGAAAATTATACGTCTTCCATCTTTTGTCATCCGTCGTACTATTTCTGATGCTCTAAAACAATGTCAACATAATAAGAAATATAACCATTAACTAATTACCTTAAACTCATTAAAATATTTAAACTTCAACAAACGTCATAAATTTAAATCATATTACAAATGCATTATGTAAAAAATGTCATATGAAATAAGAAATCAACAATGTTCAATGTAATATGTAGTCGCTCTTTAAACCGGATGACTTTTTTTATCACTTTCCAAAAAAATGGGTATATTTGGTGAACGGAGTAGAGTCTTTTTTCCACAGCTTAGAAAAAAATAATCCATCATCAAAAAACGCTACAAATTTCAAGTAAACTTTTCATATTAGAACAAAGGAAGATAAATTTTGAAAAAAAAAATTTGCTTCTACTCCGTTCACCTATTATACCCATTTTTTGGAAAGTGATAAAAAAAGTTATCCTGTACAGCAGGGTAGCAGCAAAAAGTAGCATACTGTCTTATCTGATATTAATTGATCTTTCTTAAGTCCTGTGTTTGCGTAGTTAAACATAACATAACAGCACGCCTGTAATCCTCGGAACAGAGGTGTATCTTACAGTTTATTATTTTCATCATTGTATACAACAGTGCAGTCAGCAAATAGGTAATACAATATGGTCTGTAATCGATTTTGGCAGGTCATTGATATACATAATAAAAAGTAGTGGGCCCAAAACACTACCTTGTGGAACTCCATATTTTATTTTCCTACTCCTGGACTTATAATTTATTTCATGTTTCGTATTAGGACAAATTTTCACAATACTTGTAATTTGAGTTCTGTTACTGATGTAAGATTTTAACAAGTCTAAAGTGTCGCCAGTAACACCGTGCATTTCCAGCTTACTCAGTAGTACATTATGATATCTTCTATAATATTGATTACAGCTACCAAATAAAATACAATAAATTAATCAATAGCGCCTTAAAGAAGAAAAAATTAATTTCAATAGGCCAAAGACATTGACATTGGCCAAAGGCTTAGCGTTGCCATACAGCGTGGTAACGCCGCCAGTCTCCTGGGGACATTACCAGTTGACATCGTTGAGGAAGAGTTTTTTGACGCCATTTTTTAAGATTTTAGTTTAAGTTTCAGTTAGTTTGGATAATTCCCAATGTGCTTTCATTTCCAGTAAAATTTGTCGTCCAAGTGTCCGTCCAGTTCGCAAAAGTCTCGTAAGATTCAGGATCCGGTTCGTTGAGGGCAATATCTTCACTACTTATTCCTAAAAGTCTTCTCATCACCAATTTTATGGGAGGGTATACTACATACGCCACGTAACAAATAGAAGCACTTATTAAAAATCTGTAAAAAAGAAAACATATTTTGGTTTTCTATTTAAATTAGGTGCAATTTTCTTTAGAGGTCTTCTCATGCATGCTTCAGCGTCAATCGCCTAATTCAGGATAAAAGCTAATCAAAAGAATTTCGACTAAATCTGAAATAAAGGATACTGGGCAAGACATGTAAAGTAATCATGACGCTGCAAATATGTGTTTAGGTCATGACGTAATCATCTATGCAACATTTTTCGTTTTTTTTTTCAATAATTTAACCTCTAACTTAATATATATAGTGTTAGCTGCAGTAACATAAATGTTTAGGTATTATGACGTCCATATTTACAAACCAATTTCGAAATAGCAATCGAAAAGTACGTTTGACTTATTTCAATTAAGAATTATTACTTACGTAATTTTCAAGAGTGGTTCATGAATGTGGAAGTTAAAAGCAAATTAAAAAGCAATATGTACCATTGTGGTCAATCTACGTATTCAAGGAACTCCTTATCCTTGAGTGCTGAAATGTTTTTTATAAAATATGGTCTCATTGTTATTGTTGCTGTCGTTGTGACATTGAGCACACTGCTGTCATAAATTTCACGTAAGAACTTTGTGGTCCAGAAAACTGAAAATGCAAAAGCTCCAAGCAAAAGAACACTGCAAGAAAATGTTAAAGACTGCGTTACTACATATTATAAAGTAACGTGCATTTTTTATGCTTGTTTAACATTCGATTCGTTAAATTTACCATTCTTTCAATTTTGACAATGTCTCATAGATCTACTCTGTTTTGCATTATCAATAAAATACATCGTAAATCTAAGAAAATGACTTCTAAGCTAATAAGTTAGGTTTCAATAAAATATTATAAGTTTTGCCTGTATGTCTAATAAATATTTCTACTTTTGCATTATTATCTGATTCAGGGTAATAAATTTGACTGCAGCATAACCCTAATTACATATTTAATTGATCGTATTTTTTATCCAAAATCGGGAAAATTGCGTGTAATAATGGTTTAAATGTCGTTGTTGACTTGTCATTGTTGTAATAAACTTCACGAGCGAATTTCGTGGTCCAGAAAGCTGAAAATGCAACAGCTCCAAGCAGAAGAAAGAAACTGTAAGAAAATGTGAAAGACTACGTTACTACATCTAAAGTGTGTATATCTGATCTATCTTCGGAACATATTCTAGATTTAGACTCCCTAGAGATCAGTGTTAAAATGTATCGTTAGTTATTAAGAACACGACAGCTGTTCTTTAATTTTCAACCGACTTCCAAAAAGAGGAGGCTCTCAATTCGCTGTTTTTTTTTTGTTTCTGTTTGCTTCCTCAGAACTTTCGACTGGGTCCCATTTAAAATTTGTGAACATCTAATGCTAATCTTCGGATATATACAATGGAACTCTTCAAAAATAGACGGCAAATCTGCCGTGATTGCTGCAATAGCTTGGATGTTTATTTTTTATACAACATCATGACGTAACATCACGCCTGTATGCTCTGAGGGGGTACGCAGATATGTACAATACACCCAGATTTCGACAGTTAGGCATGTTAAGTTGGCGCGTTCGTGTTCCGCGCGCGCCTCAAAGACATGTCTGCAAAAGGAAGGGGTCCGCAAAGCCCGATGCCTGCCGGGGCTGCGGGACTGTTCGAAAGAGA
This sequence comes from Xestia sexstrigata, assembly GCA_941918905.2. NCBI lineage: Eukaryota > Metazoa > Arthropoda > Insecta > Lepidoptera > Noctuidae > Xestia > Xestia sexstrigata. Next base: position 8,641,588 of record OW799211.2, on the reverse strand, counting down.
TACCGTGGCCCCGGAACACAATGGGCTAAGAAGGATCATGGATGGGTTTAGTCAGTAAAAGTCTGACACTCCCTTCCGGTCCGCTCAGAGCGGGAGGGAAATAAAATCATGGCAATTATTTGTTTGGGATCAACTAAAAATGGAAAAATAAACACAAAAAAGTGAAAAATAACTTTAGCTTCAGAAGTTGGTGACAAAAAAACTAAATCAATCAAACAAAGGTCACCGACTTCTGCAAAAAACAGCACATTTTTATTGTTAACTGTCTTTAAAATTTTAATTTGAGAAAATTCAAAACAAACTTTCATCCTTTATTTTACCCAATTTATGGATTTGGCATTTTGATTTGTTTAGATTTTTATACTTCTAGTCGCAGTGGTTTTGGCTGTGTAATAATGCCATTGGTGTCGATTCTGTTGTGCACAAACTAAACTTAATTTAGGCTATTGCTATCTTTTACTTTTAAAGGCAGTGCGAGAAAAGGACGGCTATAGCTATGAACTAAGTTAGACATGTCAAACTAATTTATGCCTTGCGCTTCACCGTGTTTTTAGTCGACATGTTTTCACGTGCACCCTTCATTTGTATGGAAATATTAGTTCCAACTAAATTTGACAGCTCTAAATTACGTCCGTCTCTTTCTAGTTTTAATAGAGAGAAAAAGATAGTAATAGCCTAAATTAAGTTTACTTTGCGCACAACAGAATCGACAAAAAAAAAACGTTGTCTGTCAGTGAAATTAATAGTTTTATTCAGGACATGGTTAAGTTAAAGCAGGTTACCTAAATTAATGCAAGTGCTTGATGTGAATTTGCAGCATTGGCATTTTGCTTTTCATAATGCTTATTATGAAAAGCAAAATGCTCTTAAAGATGATTAATTAATAATATTTTTGGTTATGTTTCCAGTCAACAATAAAATCATAAAAAAATCTTAACAATGTGAGAGCAAAAAAAAATACTTACAGACCCGCTGCCATTTTTTTAGTTTCAGTCCAATGATCGCTTCACGATTGTATTCCCGTAACCTCCGGTTTCTCTAGTTAAAAACCTCTTTAACTCTTGTTAGTTAACATGAATATAAGAACATTAAACTGTTGTTCTCTGAATTAATGAATGGTTTCAAATTGTATATTTTACTCAATTAAAATAAACACGATTGTTTCATAGAATTACCCACTAATTCCAAAATGTATGTAAGTTTGCTTGTAATTTAAGGCGAAAATAAATATTTTGACACCATTATCATATTTTAACTTTAGAAATACAGTTACCAGCTTCGGAAGCAGTAAAGTTTTTTCTTTATTTCAATGTAATAAAGGGCTCTCGGTCTCGCAACTGTAATAGCACTAACGTTTTTGTGAACACACTTCGCTTATTAAAGGTTACAACATAATAAACAATTTCGAGTAGATGTATACAAAATAGACCTACTTAATAGACATCCAAATGTCCTAATCGGTGCGTTCCGACGTGCGAATATACGTTTGGCGCGCTCAAGTGGTTGTTGCAAATCACGCGGCTGCACTCATCATCTTAAGCAGATGTAATTTCCCAAACTATTTTGGGGTCGGCTTCTAGTCTTACCTGATGCAGCTGAATACCAGTATTTTACAGAGAGCGACTGCCTATCTGACCTCCATTACCTAGTTACTAAGTAATACGATACCCTTTGGTAAGGCTGGTTGTCACTTTCGGGTTTCCAACTACTCGTAAGAACGGTCAAAGATCCCAGATACGGCGGAAACTCGGTATGTACTAATGATCATTCACTGCTTAACCTGGAAGGTGGACCCATTTGGTTGTTATTTGGCTGCACTACCAAGACAAAACCATTTTATTCCAGGAAAACTACCATTAAAATTTCAGCATGGATAACACTCATTTGTTTGGAAGACAAAAATAATACGTGTTCAGGGCATCAGGAAACTTGCGCGAAAGACATTCCGTGTTCCTGCCTGAACAAGTGCAAATCCCGTCACACTATTCTCAAACCACTGCGACTCCAGAAAGCCAGAATCAACAGTGGCGAAAACCAAAAGCGCCGAGGCAATGAAGTTCAACCAAATCCCGGATACATGTCCCTCGGGTTCACCGACCACAATTAATGCGTCGGCGCGTGTCGTTCCACGATCGCTTTAGTTAGGATATGGCGTGGAGAAGCGGTATTATGTAAATACAAGAAACAATAATCTATTGTCATCGACCATTGTAATAGGAACCGGAAGAGTTATGAAGTAATATGGATGTACTGAGTTGTGATTAGAAGAAATTATACATCTTGGTCATTTGGTCACGGTATCTGCCTGTGTAAGCGCTTTTATCACAAATTACATCATTAGTGTTATCTTGCTAGTACATACATGTAAAGTACAGACAGATAGCATAATTATACCTCTGCGATAAAAATTACGCTGTCAATTGGATCTTGGTCAAAATGGGCGTAAGTCTAACAGAATTAAATATAACTCAAATCAAGAGAGCTCAGATCAATATAGATCAAGAATTTTATTATTATTAATAGTATTTCATTATTTTTTGCTTTTTATTTTATTTTATGTTACATTTACCTACTGATTTGACAGGAATATTTACGTATCTTACTTTTTTATTATTATTGACACATGATTTTTGTGATTTTTATTGACATTGATTTTGTAAATTATTATTAATTTTATTTCATTATTGTGAATGTGGGGACCATGTGGGTTTCATTTTTATTTTTTTTTGTTCGTTTTCTTTTTTTTCCCACGACTGTCTGGCAGTTTGAGTACTATAATCGACCTACCCAAATGTCCTTTCTTTGGTATTGTTCGTCGTTTCGTTGAGCTCCTTGAGTTATAAGTCGAGCTACACGATAACTGACAAATGCTTGCACTGACTGGACAGGTCCACTCAAATCTGTGTGGTTCTTTCTTTAAAAGAGACTATGACCTCTGAGTTTGTTTCGGCTGTTTCTTCTCAGTGTAGTCAGGTACGAAACGCCGGCCCAATCTAGTTTAATAAAAATGACGTGTAAAAGTGTTTGTAAAAACCTACTTGCAAAATAAATATCATTTATCATTTAAGATCCCCAGGGCTGCCAGACCTTACTTATTTTCTCATAAACAAAATGTGTGGCATTTTTTTTTTAAGGCTGACTGCTGATTTTGTAATATGTTGTAAAGAAGATTGTTAAATAAATATTATTAACACTTCCAAATGCTTCAGGTTGGCAGAAATTTCTGCCAAGCACTTCGAAGCACGGAAAAAAATATGTGATTTTACCGATAGTCCGAGACTTAATTTTTATATTTGATACTCAGGAAGTCATTTCAGTATTTATTTTAAGCCAGCCCGATCATATTTGGGCTAAACATCCCCCAGACACAATTAAAATGTTGCTGTATGAGCGCATTGGTTTATTGAACTCATACAAAAATGACGAATTGCGACCCTACAATTGTTCTGACTGCTTATTCTGACTATTAAAAAAAACCCTCTGAGTATCAAAATATTAAAAAAGTAGACTCTGACGTGATAAGTATTTCACGTTATTTTTTCCGCGCTTTAAAGGGTCTGGCAGAAATTTCCGTCAACGAGCGGTGTCAGACAGTGTTGGTTATTAGTTTTTAACTATATTCTCTGTAACATGTATAAAAATCAGCACTCAGACTATAAGAAAAAACAGTATTATTTTTACGCAACTTTAGCACCTGATATCCAAAAATTGTCCGTCGGCACAAGTTAGCAGGTATGCATACGTTCGCAGTACATACTAACACTACTTGATGCCACACATTTGTTCTTGAGAAAATAAGTAAGGTCTGGCAGCTCTGGGATCTTGGACCAATACAAGTGTCAAAGTCACCGGAGATCAGAGGACCTAATGAAAATGTTCTAATTTCCTGTATTTTGTCAAAAACAGTCATTTGGTTCTAAAATAGATGTTCAATGTTTTCACATTGTGCTGAAGCTAAGCACATAGTACTAAATTCCAACTCGGCTGGCGAAGTCCTAAAATTGGTTAAACAGCTTTAAACTGTTAAGGCTGGCAAATCCCCATGTTCAATTAGGTTATTCTGCTTATCCATTTTTCTAACTTACTTATCACATTTTCACAAATCTATTATATACAGGCTTAGTTTTCAATGACCGGCCAAATTTTCAGAGATGGTTTAGAATCGATAATATTTTCGAAATAATTAATGAAAAAAAAAACCTTTTTAAAATTATATTTTATTCCTGTCCACCACTAAAATGCGAACGTGTGGATATTGCAACAGCACAATTCAGTACAACAACCTAGATAGCTAGCAGTTAGCACACACATAAATTTGGAGGTGCATGCACGCACACAAGTGCATTGATTCCCACTAGGTTTATGATTTTAGAAAAATTTTAGGACATTTTCAAATTATAATATAATTAATAATAATATTTAAAATGCACTTTTGGTTTGATATCTAGATCTTAATTTTAAATTTTGGCAGGTCATTGAAAACTAACCCAGTATATTGTATCAGTCGCACTCCTCCGAAACGCCTCGACCGATTTTTATGTTTTTTTATTGTATATTTCACACCATCTTTTATATGGCAGAACAACGTTTGCGGGGTCAGCTAGTATAACTGTATAAAAACAATAGTACAAATATATATATATATATATATATATAGGTAGGTATATATTATATTATATAGGTTTTAAGTCCTTTATGTACTTTGCTTTCCTATTTCTGTTCTCCGGCGACTAAGGTACTTGTTGTAATAGAAAGTCCTAATTATGAGCTACTACTTGATTTGTTTTTTTTTTTTCAATTCTGTTAGTCATAGTCCAGATTTCATAAAAAATGCCCATGATCCTTTGATAAATTGAATATTACAAAGTCCGAAAACTCCCATAGTTTTCTTAAGTAAGAATAAAAAATCAAAATTAGTTTAATTTACTAAAACCAAACTCACATCAGATAATTATTTATTTTACAATAATTGTTTTTAAGCAAAAAGAGGTATTTAAACATAAAATACCTATATGCTAGAAGTCTGTTAACTATCATTACCACTAAACAAATTAATCACGAAATTATTCATTAACTTAGCATTATTAGTCTCGTCAACGTTTGTGTAAATTTATAAATAATTACACTTTCCGAGAATACAGAATTAGGTAACTACACGTATTCATTAAAAAATACCATCCTAAACTTGATTGTTGTTCTGCAGATCAACCAATCATTTTTCCTGACATCAATTTGATGATTTTTTCATCGCCTAAAATAAAAAATAAATTAGTTGTCATGGCTCAAGAATTTAATAGTTTTTAATTTTCTTAATGATTTTGAGATACTTACTTAGTCCGGTAAGTTTTCCTATGGAAACTGCATTGTTTTTGCGGTCCAAATCTAGGAGATACTTGCCGCCTAAGTAGACGGAGATCATAAGGGCAGCTGACAGAAGAGCACTGAGAAAAAATAAAGCATAAATTACTAGATTTCACCAGTGGGTTCGCTGTTTTTTTTTTGCTTAGCCTATATTGTCCAACTGCTGGGCAAAGTTCTGGAGTGGTGACCGCGAACCGGAAGACGTTGCGTTGGAAGGCCTCCCACTAAGTGGACCGATGACCTGGTGACGGTTGCGGGAATCCGCTGGATGCGAGTCGCTCGGGACCGGTCAATGTGGCGACACTTGGGGGAGGCCTATGTCCAGCAGTGGACGTCTTTCGGCTGAAATGATGATGATGATGATGCTGGGCAAAGGCGTCCCCCATTGCCTTCCACTCTTCTTTCTGCGCGGTTTTTCCGGCCAATCTCGCACAAACGAATTTAAGTCGCCACGCCAGCGTTTTCTAGTCCTACCTCAGCGACGACGTCCGACGACGACCGTCTTCAGGCACCCACTGCGTGACGACTCTGGCCCATCGACATGGCCCGCCCAATTCCACTTCAACCCAGCAGACTTGTTGCCCACATCAGAGAATCCAGTTTTGTAACGTAGTGTAGTATTGCGAATTCTGTCGCTTCGGGTTCGCTCTATTTCATCTAATTTCTTCCAGTAATTTCAGGGTAAAGGAGTAACATAGATACACACACACACAAGAATCACTCAAGAATTTGTAGATGTAGATTTGTAGTTTCTTCACTAGTATCCCACTTAAAACTTCTGAAACCTTAAATTCATGAACCTTGCTATCCATTTATTTATTAAGAGAGAACGTTTCAGCCTGTCCGGTGGAGTTTCAATTTAAGATGTAGTCACAGCAATCATTTTGCCATGATAGTCGTGTCAGCCAATGGCTTAATTGTGAAGAACTCCGACCAACTCGCTCTCGTTAGAGAGCTTCCTCGGGTTTGACCTGAGGAAGCTAGCCTTGTTTTAGCGACTTTCAAAATCTTGGAATGTTAATAATGAAAACGGTGAAATAAAATGAAAAAAATTGAGAAAAGTTAGTCGAAATTAACTAATAGCTATTTAAAAAAAAAACTTACAATCCAGCCATTTCAGTTTGTATACAGTAGTTACTTTGTCGAAGATTAGAGTCAACTAAAGAAAGTCGTGTTATTGTTAGTTAGGAGAATGCGCTGTTTGCATTCTTTATTTGTTTGTTTATTTATTTACGAATATCCAATACAGTTATTATTACTCATATTTTGTTTACGGTTTCATATAAAAAGGCAGAAAAAATATGACCATTCTCGATGTCAAGACTTGATGATTTATTGCATGCCATGGTATGTCACACGAAGCCTCGTTCGAATTTCAAACTTCGTTTGAAATACTGGTAGAATGAAGTTCTAATCAGCTTGCACTACAAAACGGTTGTTACGTCAGTCACTGCGGTCGAATAGTGCGAAATGAAGTGGTTTTTTGCGATTTACAAAAAATCTATTGATTGGACTAAAAACATAAAACACAAAAGACCTGCTTTATAGTTAGTTCAGTTAGTATGCAAAGTTTCATGATCTAATTTCAAGTACTTTTTGAATACCAGCGGTTTATTGTTCGATTTGGAGGTATCTTTGGATTTTTTTTCTATCGAGAAAAGTTTATTGAATCGTGTTTTCGTTCGTCGTTCACACATACAACTTAGCATTAATCCTCAACTTTACCATATATTTATTTCAAAATTAATGCTGCAGTATTTAAGGAGTAACGGAGGTTCATGCTAAGCCATTTCAGGGATATATAGCCCTTAATTAGCCGTTCAATCAACAACCTAACTAACCTCTTTACTAAACAGCGCCGTTCAACTAGCGGCCTGAATGATACTCAGCCATAGCGTTTGTACAATATTTAATAAACTGGCTGGCTAAAATGCTTTGGTCATTTATTTATATATTTAAACTTCATGTACAAGAGTGGTACATAGGCGGACTTAATGCCACAAGGCATTCTCTACCAGTCAACCTTTGGGTCAAATAGGGTAGCACCATTCGTACGATAAGGTGACCATGTGACAGAAATAAAAAAGATGAAACATCTAGGTTTAAAAGCGTAGTCGACGCTCAACAGATGGTCGGACGGTCTCAAAGTCTGACTTTTGGGACCAATATTTCATGCATTTAAAAAAAAATGTTCCCAAAAGTCCGACTTTTGGAAATGAAGAGCGTAGGCCGAAGGCCGGCGGAGCGACGACGACATGGCTGACGTGAGATAGGGCTGTATAGCTTTTTTTATGCCCGTTCCGACCATCTGTTGAGCGTCGCCTACGCTTTTTAAACCTAGATGTTTAATTTTTTTTATTTCGGTCATCCCCGTTTATAACCTCCAAAATTCTAAATGTCCAAGCTTAAAAATTGAATAGCTCGAGTCAGTCACAGCTAAATTCACATTACTATTGTCACTACACTCTTCCATTGTGCTATTTTTCATTAAACTTTGGAAAACACCATCAAATTTGTTGTTTGCCGACGACATATTGACAGTCTGGAGAGTTTCGGCGCTAGGTGGCAGAAAGTGCAACTAAATTGAAATGAACAGGCTAGGCAAGTAATTAAACGTCATCGATTCAAGGCATTTGCCTAGCTGTTTGATCAAATGGCTGGTTATCATTCAGGCCGCTAGTTGAACGGCGCAGTTTAGTAAAGAGGCAAGGCGGTAAATTGAACGACTAATTAAACCAGGTGGCTGCGACATATACGTTGCGACGCCGGAGCAGCACCACAGCACTGCTTAGTTGTTTATGTGGCATAAGAGCGAAGCCCCATTAGTGCGTTGCCTTACGTTGCATCGTCGCTGCGTCAACGCTGCGTTGTTTTACATACATATTTTTAGTGACATATATGCCACACTCTGCGTTGCGTCGGCTCACGCGACGCTGCAACGTTTCAATGCATCGACGGACGAGAAACGAAGCGGGGGGCGGGTAATGCGCTGCACTGTCATAGCGCCGGCCGATGCGACGACAGACAGTATTCCACCGCTAGAGGGGCAAACTAGACATTTGATTCGACGATGGCGTAAAAATAGGTAAATAGAGTGTAGGTACGTAACGGGGCACTGAGAAAAAAAATACAGAAAACTTTACCCAAAAAAGTGTTATTTTCGCAAATCGTTTATTTTCTCGATTTTATCGTATTAAACAAGTACTATCGTGTTAACGCATTCGAGCAAGTGTTCTTCGATCTCACGTCTTTCGATTTCATGTAGGGAACCCGACACGTGGGTTAGGCAGGCAAAATTGTAAAAAATCCGTTTCTTTTATATAGTAAAATAATTATGTTCGTTATCAGTAATTAATGGATTTATTTTTTTATTATGGGCTGCATCCTCACCACAATCAATTACAAAAATTTGGATTTGCTGTATTTAGTTCTGGAAACTTCTAGTTACGGATACGGATATTAGAGGTCAAAGTTCCGACTTTTTCTCAACTTTTTACACAATAACGTTGGATTCAATCAAGACTGGACTCAATAAAGTAAGAAATGGGTTCATTATCAAATTATCAACATTAGTTCTTTTTCATAATCATCATCATCATCAGGCTAATCACCGTTTTGAGAGCAGTGGTGATGAAATAAATTACACAAAGTAATGCGCCTGTCTGGGTTCGAACCCACGACTTACTGTTCGTAAGTCGGGGCCGCCACCACTGGGCCACCGCTGCTCATTCCATTTCCATAATAACAAAAGATAAACCATAGAGAAAGGAAGTAATAAAAACCTTGGTGGGATAGGGGCCCACTTGACCCCACAAATCACTAATGCTTTTAAATCTTCAAACCACTTTATTTCTGTTAATTATTTGAAGATGACAGAGCTCATGGGTAAGCAATAAAAGCTACACGGGTCGATCTTCAAGATTAAGCCAAGCATACCTAGGTCGGTCCGTAGATGGGTGACCATCTATTTCATTTGTATGTACCGAGATTCCTCCGTGTCACAGAAAGCACGTTATGCCATTGGTCCCAGCTGCTATTTGTAGATCGTTGACAGTCGACAACCGGTTCTAATAAGGGATATTTTAAGACCCAGTACTAACTGGGTTGTGGAGGTCAGCAGGCCTAGCCAAGTTACAAACGTTTCGTATCGATTCTCTTTCTACAATCGTAAACGCCTCGGCGTAAGCGATTGTAGAAAGCGCTAAATTGGTAGCCAACTTGACACGACTGAGTCGATCGCTCGTTCTCTAATGTCTGTAGAAAAAACCTACACTTTAGTCTATGGTGAGCGTTCCTACCGAAGAGTTTAGCGATCAACATTGTAGAAACGATAACATTCTATTCTATCATTTTGAACGTTGTAAACTTGTCTACGAATTTTCTATTCGTTTGTGTTGATCACGTGATTTAACGTTGAGATGATGTCATTCCCATTCATTTGAATAGTTTTCTACTAGCGTTAACGATTGTAGATTGTCAATTTGGCTAGGGGTGCAAATAGGCAATCGCTCAATGCTGATTATACAATGTAGATGACAGAGGCATGAAAAATATGTTTTCACAGTTTATAAAATCCATCTCAAATTAAAAACCAGAAATTTTATTATTTGTATAAAAGATTCATGATCATTTTTCAAGTGAAGTGTTAGTAACATGGTTTTTTTTAAGGTTCTATTAACTAACATAATTTGTATTTTATCATAATGTAAGGTCAATGGCAGGAAAGCAGGCAGGTCACCAAGCAGGCAGTGGGGGCAGGGTTGGCAGGTCATCTATGGGCCAGCGATGCCTGAAAATAAATTGATATTAACATTCAAAACTCGGGATATTTACCATGTTTAAAAAACTATAATACGAGTAGGTATGTTACACAATCAATGCACAATATCTGGGATTATGATTAATTGATTACAGACTACAGTAGTTTTGTTTTGAATTCTCTTCGATGACATAATGTTCCGTAATGTTTTTATATTGTTATGTTTTGTCTTGCAAACTTCCCATTATAATTTAAAATTCTAAATATATAAAAGACTAGCTGATGCCCGCGGCTTTGCCCGCGTGGATGTCGGTCGTCGCGACCAAAAGTAATCATGAAATTTTGATCCCTTTCTCGCAACTCAAAAGTAGCGTAATATGTCTTATTCCAGGCTATAATTTATCCCTGTACCAAATTTCAGCCAGATCCGTTCATCCGTTAGAGCCTCATTGAATAACAAACATCCAAACATCCAAACATCCAAACATCCAAACATCCAAACATCCAAACATCTTCAAAAACTTTCACATTTATAATAGAAGTAGGAATTAGGAGGATGGGCTTAAGAAAAAAAATAAGTTACAGGCTTTAAGTATTTCATGCTGCATCAAATTACAGTTAGTAGTAATTGCAGTGTTATCAATAAAAAAAATTGCGATTACTCTTAAGATATTCATTTAAATTATATGGTGTAAAAGAGTAAAATAATGTGCAAGAAATGCTTAAAGCCTCTAACTTATTTAAAATGATAAGGATTAATACCGTATTTGTGTAAATAGCTTTTCAATTATATTAAAATTATAAAATTGCCCATTTTTTCAGTATTAAAATGGATATAGTATGTTATCCTTAAGAGATAGACATTATATACGGACTTTTCTGTAGACTTATTTAAGATACACCATTTCACCATACATCATTTTGTTATATATCTCAAAGGGTATAAGCAGCATTTTCGTTGAAAGTGTCCGACACCTCCAACAAATATCATTATATTTTAGCCAATGTATACAAAACTTGACAAATTAAATACTAATAAAACCTTCCTCTTGAATCACTCTATCTATTAAAAAAACTCGCATCAAAATCCGTTGTATAGTTTTAAAGATCTAAGCATACATAGGGACAGACAGACGCGGCGGGGGACTTTGTTTTATAATATGTAGTGATAATGATGATGATAGTGATAGTGAAGAAGCTGACTGACTCAATCAACGCACAGCCCAAACTGCTGGGTCTACAGATTCCAAATTTGGCAAGTGGTTTGGCAGGTAGGGTGCACTAAGAAAGGATTTTTCAAAATTCACCCCATTAGGGGGTTAAACGGGGCTCCAAAGATTAGATAGGGAAATAAGATTTACTTAGACTATTTTATTTAAAACTTAACAGGAGTACTCCTATCGATAAATGAGTAACCATTTGTTTCAGGTTTTTTCAGAATTCAACCCCTAATCTGGAGAAATGGGGTGACAAAGTCTGAAAATCAACTCATAGCCCAAACCACTGGGTCTAGAGATTCAAAATGCACTAAGAAAGGATTTTTCAGAGTCGAAAGTTTGTATGGGGAAAAAGATTTGTTAGACTGTTCTATTCGAAACTTCACAGGAGTACTCCTATCGATTTATGAGTTAACATTTCTGTTTCAGTTTTTTTTCAGAATTCAACCCCTAAAGGGGGAAATGGGGTAACAAAGTCTGAAAATCAACATGGCTTTTGTTTCTATGGTGTATCGTGTCAGTTGTATTACAAAAACAATGATTTTAAGATTTAATGTGGCGGACCTGAAATACCATCAATCCCTGTTGGGGTGCGATGGGTTTGAAATGTCTAAAAATCAATATGGGTGTCGATACCGAGATTATCAGGGGTGCTGATAACGAAAATGGCATTTATTTTGAGATCCAGAAGATGGCGCATTCGACTTCCATACAGGGTTATTAAGATAAGATAAGATTTATTTATTTCTGAGTATATGGTACATTAAGATCTTAATATTAGACAGTTTCACATACACTACCGTTGCCGGTGTAGAAATATTAAAATTAACTTACAAAGCTCTATGTCGTAACAATGCAAAGTCCCCATTAATATAAATTCGTTGATATGAAATTGCGATTTTTGCTATTATTGTTGATTTATTGTGATGATTGTGATAACGATGATAATGATTGTGATAACGATGATGGTGATAAAGATAGTGATTCTGATGGTGATTGTGATGGTGATTGTGACGGTGATTGTGATGGTGTAGTGATTGTGATGGTGATTGTTATGGTGATTGTGATGGTGATTGTGATGGTGATTGTGATAGTCATGGTGGTTGTGATAGTGATGGTAATTGTGATGGTGATTGTGATAATGATGACGATTGTGATAGTGATGCTGATCGTGATAATGATTGTGATAATGATGGTGGTTGTGATAGTGATGGGGATTGTGATGACAATAATTAATAAATGATGATTATGAAATTTGGCACATAGATAGTTTATAACCTGGATTAACATGAAGGACACTATTTATCCCCTTAGTATGATCCATTGGAACAGTTACCGAACTTGCTGGCAACAGCTAGTAATAATATGATTAAACACAAATAAAACGTTTCTTTATAATTAACCACAATTAATACATTTTCTTCAAAATACCTTAAATTATCTATCATTCAGTATCAGCAGTCTCTGGAGTCTTTGTTGTCCTGAAATAGAAAGAAAATAAAGCTCGTCTTAAGGCTACACATCATCATGCTTGTAATCCCCGAAGGTTCTAGCAGAGGTGTGCCAATAGCGTCAATTTACACCGAGACGCATCGCAACGCCGCGTCGCGAGGTGCATCGTAAAATTGTTGGCAGCACGACACCTTGCTGCGTAGCGCGGCGCAGCGGAAAGTGTCCACATTCGCCGCTTTCACCCGACGCGCGTTCACCTGCAGTCTACCATTTTCAAGCGCATGAGAACGACGATCTTTTCGTGTATTAAATAAAGTTATATTTTGACTCGCTCTATTAAAAAGTCCGCGCAGCGCCGCGTCGCGTCGCGTCTCGGTATGAACTGACCCTTATAATAGACTCGCATTTCTACAGTTATGTTTAAATCCCATGTAATAGGGGCTATTGCCATCAACCGGGCACAAATCTAGACCCCGAGGCCGCTATTGACAAATTAGTGATGGAAAAATCCAATAACACTTTGCCCGACCTGGGAAACGAACCCAGGACCTCATGGTCAGCAGTCCCGCTTGCTACCACTTTATAAATTAGTACTTTTATTATTTAGTAAAATAAAATTATAAAATATTGTTATTAACCTATTCCAGTTAAATTTCCAATCGGTACGGGGTTCCTTCTACGGTCCATTTCTACAAGATATCGTCCACCAAGAAACATAGACACCATGAGGGCAGTCCATAAAAGAATTCTGAAAAAAAAAAGATATTTGCTTAGTAAACAACAAAACATCATATCAACCTAACTAGGTTAGGTTAGCCTATAGTAGCCCACACCTGCCCGCTTAGCATGACCACCGTAGAAACGAAAGAGAATCGACAAACTTTTGTTCTTCTGTCATTTTGTCGATTCAATGACAGATGAACAAAAGATTTGTCGATTCTACGGTGGTCATGCTACCATACCATGCGACCGTAGAGAGCGATGGCCGTCAGGGTCATAACCCCGATATCACACAATCTCCTATCAGGCGGCCTGTGTACTGGCTGGATCCTCGCCATTGTACCTGGAGGCAAAGACCCTCGTGACACTATAACAGTGGTGCGAGGAGGCCATGGATCGGGGCGAGAGGCTGGTACAGCACCAGATAACCGCTCTCGGAGTTGAGAGCGGTTATCTGGTGCAGGTCATGCTGGCGGATTGACGGAAGTTCCGGCTAATACTCGACGACTAGCTCGGGATAGGTACACCTTTTTACGACTTCGCATAATACAAACGAGTGATGACCGAGCTCCGCTATATGGTTCACAACAACGTCCGTACATATCACATTTATCAGGGTAGCGTTTTCTCCTACAAAGTGCGTAGGCGTGGGTAATACAATTTGTTCCATGTTACAGTAATTTAGAAATTCAGTGAGCTTTTTTGGTTTGAATTATTGGTGTCAAGCATATTTACATTGAGATCGCTTAATTAAATAATGTTGTCGTACGGAGCCAGTGCACAAATACTGTCCGTGATCGCATCTAGGAATATATTTAAATCTAACCAAGGGGGCGGTATGCAAGAACTTTTTTTTTTTGGCGGTTATATTCAACCACATTTGTTCCATCTGTGAATGATGCGACTGAGCTCTGATTCTAGCGCTGCTACCTGTTTTGACGTAAAACGCGACCCCTCTCCCACTCCACTCACGGATTGACTCCAGGCGAGGTCTGTGACGCCTTTGATACCCAAGAACCACTGGCGCCCCGCCTTCCTCCCCCTCGCGCAACCACCGATTTGTCGACAATGAGTCTTCGTTCAGAAATCCACTGTATTTATTTCGCAACATTGTTCATGCTAAAAGTATGGTATTTAGTATAAGGGTTGAGCGAGACAAATTGGGTAGATACAAAACATTTCAGCAATAAAAGTACATAACACAAAAAAAAAGTATTAAAAAAAGGGTACAGCAAAGTTAAACCTATAGGGTGTAAACAAACCCTTCACGAAGCCGTCAACCAAGCAATCTGTACATCAAACTATGTAACTCTACGCAAATATCATTGCTGGGAAACGACTTTTTTTTTTGGTGAAAAATCACATTTTACGGTAAACGGTAAACGGTAACCCACTCAAAACATTGTGCATAAATGCATTTAGTAGTAAATGGCTTACAACAACAACAACAGCCCATAACGTCCACTGCTGGACATAAGCCTCTCCCATGATGGGCGGAATTTGCCGTAATCTCCACGCTTGGCAGGCGGATTGGAGATCGCAGTGATGAAAGACTAACAGAAAAAGCAAATGCAAATGGGTTATGGAGGTGTTTAAAGTAGTTATAACCTTGAAAACTGGTAGGTATTTGAAAAAAAAACTTGTGAAAAAGTTGGACCTCCAACAAATAGCTTAAACAGCTCCGTAACTAGAAGGTTCCCAGGTATGGTCCACAACAAAAAAAAACGCAATTACACTGCTGAAACATTTACAGTAGTTAGTTTCTGCTCGAGAGAGACCATTTTATGTTCCATTTCCTTGAGCCACGTCCGTGCAAAGACCGTGAAACTCGCAATGGTATTGATTCTGCATTGCTTGTACGAGTAACTCCTCCCTGAACATTTGGCGCAATTCAGTCTGCAACTCTTCCTTAAATGTGCTTAAGATTGTTGACAAACCAGGGCCAACATTCTGAGGTATCAGCCAGGTGATGCAGCTTAAACCGCTAGTGTCCACGGACTCCTCAGTCCCATCCATTGTCATCCATTGTCCCTCAACCTACATCGTTGTTCGTTTACAACTCGCGCAAATCCAGATAGGAGCAAACGGAGCAAAAAATCAGTGGCAGTAAACCACAAGCGACCTCTAGTGGTAAAATAAATTTAGCGCAACTGCCACACTATGCTACTGGCATTGCTTATAATAGTGGTTAATTAGCAGTGCTGGAATACAAGGATCGATTTTACTGTCTTAGTTCCCCGGAGCGTCAATAGATGGCGCTGTACCAAATGTTTGTTTATGATAGAAAAGCGTAAAGAATCTAATAGTACGAGTATGACAAACACCATGCAACGCTGCACTTCTCATGCCAAAACACACAGGCCGGATGCACTAAAAAAAACGAGTTTTTGTATATTTGTAAATAGTCGTTGGTAACTTTCACTTTTATAGGTACTTTTTTTACTTTAGTTTTTAAGTTGGTTTTTTTACACTTTCTGTCCATATAAAGCACTGTATCACTGGATAACAATGTATGATCAAAGCATACGTAAGATTCAGACAATAAATACTTTCAAAGGACTATCTGTTTCATATTAAAATCAGAGATAAACATAATATCAAGCTTCAAGCACAATTTTACGGTTTCACTTCGATAAATTATAAACTACCGAAAAATAATGCGTTAAATTGTAAGCAGTATATTCCGTTGAGAATCTTTCGAGAGTTTACAATCTCGCTGGATAGTAGATTACAATCTAACGGTCTTTACAATTTTACGGTGACATTTGCATTAGTGAACTGTTTTTATTTGAATAATCTCCCAAAACCCAGACAGATTGCAAAATACCGTATTCAGTTGCATCTGGTTGGACCGGCCGGTTGCGTTGGGTTGGACCGGTGTTTTTCCCCACATAATTGGGAAAAGGCTAGGCAGATGAGGAGGAGATGATGAGCTGATGACGATCTGCCCTATGGTATAGTTTATAATAGGCGAGACGACAAAAAAAAACTAATTAGTCCGTCAGTTAGATTATCAAAAAAGATTTGACCCGTGTTTTTTCTTTTTTTACGTAAACCAAAATTGACGAAGATATGACGCTTTTAAAATTCTCAATACGTCACGCCTAGGTATAATTTTTACCTAGTTCTGTCGTCACTCCTGAGTTTTGATGCGTTTTATCTTTGTCAATATTCATTGATTTACAAAAACAAAAAATACGTGTCCATTAATTTCCAATACTCTAACTGACGGACTAAATAGATTAGCAATTTTTTGATTGTGTCGTCATGCCTGTTACAAAACACCAGGAGACACAACAACACATTAAAAAATGTACGCGTTCACACTTACAATCCACCAAAAACCGGCATTTTGTTTTACTTTACTGAATTAAATTAATTTATTAAGCGTTTCTACACCACACAACATGCTTGGCCAATGTTATATTCGAAATACGACTTTCATTCATGACATAATATCAGTGTTTTTATTAGCTCCTTATAATGAATAAATATCTGATTATTTCTTGAATGTAAACATTTCTTTCAAAGATGTAAAGGAAGTGGCTTCAATTACGCCAAATATTTGTCCACTAACAGGATAGAGATTATCAATCAATCAGCTCAGAATATCGCTGAAATATCATTATCTGCTTGCCTTTTCCCAACTATGTTATGGTCGGCTTCCAGTCTAACCGGATGCAGCTGAATACCAGTATTTTACATGGAGTGACTGTCTGTCTGATCTCCACACCCCAGTTAGTACTGGTTAATAAGATACCTCTTGGTAAGACTAGTTGTCAGACTTTCGGTCTACTGACTACCTGTAACGACTGTCAAACATCTACAAATGACAGCCGGGACCAACGGCTTAACGTCCTTTCCCAGGCACGGAGGAAACTAGGTATGTAACGGTCTCCCATCCGCAGACCGTCGTATGCAAGCGCGGCTTACCCCAAAGATCGACCCGAGTGGCTGTTATTATTTAGCCACGAGCTCCTCCTTGACATGGGAATCTCCTTATCTGCGCCTCAACACCCGGTCATCCTATAATGGTGCATGAAGGGCAGAATTTCCTATACCAACCTTAAAAAAAACAGTAAAGCTCTTTCTGTTTTTCCTATCGTTATTTTATTTTTACAAGGTAAATCTTGCGATAAAAATAAAGGTCAATTAAAATGAGAGAAATGCGATCTTAGGACTCTTATTTCTCGACGGTGCGTTCGTGTTTCATGCGCGAGGGCCGATGCCTGCCGGGGTTGCGGGACTGTTCGAAAGAGATACCGTGACCCCGGAACACAAAGGGCGATGAAGGAACATGGAAGGGTTTTAGTCAGTAAAAGTCTGACACTCCCTCCTGCTCCGCCCAGAGCTGGAGGAGTCATTTGATGATTTCCCATCCAAAAAAAAAGGACTCTTATTTCAGCGTGTACAAGAAAAGTGTGGTCATATTTCAGTTTGTGATTCAGATCTTCAAGCTGGACCACTTTCTCTATGGAACCACTGTTAGATACGCAGGTTATGAAAATGAGACTCGTGGTGAGGTTGAGTATGGAATGTCTGTATTTCGAAAAAATGGTCCCTTTTATACAAAATCTGCTAATACAAATCAATGCTTAGTGGGTACATATATAGGGTCTGTTGTGGATCGTACTTCTCTTCTTCTAATATATTTGTATCGGTTCCACGTGTCATCGTAGTGCTCGATTAAGTCCTTGCTGGTTGTGCTGGTTGAAACAAGCGGTGTGGCCAAATCTTCTTCCGACCAATTTGAAAACCTATCAGTCTCACTCCAGGTCATCAACATGAAATACCCTAAGAATACCAGCATTCCAATGCCTAGTACACTGAAAAAAAAAAACTTAAAAATCGATAAGTTATTAATTAATAAACCATAGACAATACCATCTCGGTCTAGTGCTCGCAAGCGCGATAGAGGATGTGGAAAGGTATTGGGTATTCCCATCAGAAATTTATCACTAGCAGCTACGGAATCTGAATTTGTTTCCAGTTTATTGAAATAACCCCTGTTTCATGCGACAAACAAAACTGGTGAAATGTGGGAAATTCTGTTAAAAAGGTACCTAATTTAAGTTAGCCCTGGAGAGCTAGGCAGAGATGAACCTGCAGCACTCCCACGTATTACAGGCGTGATGTTATGTTATGTAAGTACTCCGCTCAGGATGGTTTCTTTAAAGCGTTGTCTTTCCTTGGTTTAAGATCAGACGGAAGCAAAAAGACGGGCCATTGATCAACACAGAACACTATAGTAGTAAGACCAGGACTTACAGGCGAAACTGCGGCAAAGACTAGTCCTTTGCCGCAGTTTCGCCTGTAAGGAAGTCATACTACCGGGATAAAGCTAGTTTCCCTATAAGCTAACTCATGACCTATCCTTGTGCCCAAACATAGACCTGTAAGCGTGAAATGTAATACACAGAAAGACGGAGTTTTATTTTTGTATGTATGAATTCTTGAGATTGAGATCGACCGTCGAGTCGAGTACCTATGCCTGGAGGAGCTACTGGTCCATGAAGGCATATATAAAGGGCGACCTTCCTTACTGAGGCGCAAGCTCGTTGGCATGTGTATCCTGCCTTTTTTTTTTTTTTTTTTTTTGACGCTGGGAAAAAATGCATTACGCATACCCTCCCATCGGGGGACGGGAGGGGTATGTGGGACTCCCCGGGCGGACCCGGTATACCCACGCACCAGAACGACCCAGCGCATTCCCGCTTCGTCCAAGTGGCGGGGGACTGGGAAACCGGCACAGCCTTCACTTCCAGTCCTCCGCCGACGATTGCAAGGCAGACCCCTCACACCCTCACGGGTGTGGGGGCGTCGGGAATGACCGACGAAGGTGACGGGTGCAATGCGGGCGAAGGCACCCCCGCGCCTGTCGCCCGCCCGTCACCATGAGGAGGGAGGGCTCGACGCCTTCTCCCCCTTCTTCGTCTGCGGAGCGGCGCAGCGAGAGGATCCTCCTCCCGCGCGCGCTCCGCCTCCTCCTTTTGCGAGAGTACGTCCTCGCAAAAGGAGGCTACCGCTGACCAGGCCTCCTCGCTCCCCAGCATGGCGTCGACCACGCCGCGAAGCGAGAGGTCCGGTCCGACCACCGCGGTCAGACCGCGGCGCAGCTCGGACCATGCCGGGCACACCTCGAGGGTGTGCTGCGCCGTGTCCTCTGCCGCGCCGCAGTCGTGGCACGCCGGGGTCTCCTCCCTCCCGATCCGGTGCAGGTGCGATCCGAAGCAGCCTAACCTAACCTAAGGCGCTCAGACTTGGTCTTTGACTGAACCTAGCATTCTGTACATCACAGTAGCCCTACACAAAAAACATTGCTGTGAAACTACTTTTTTTTATGGTGGAAAATCATTTTTTTTACGGTAAAACTCAATGAAACGCACTCAAAACATTGGATGCATTGAATTTGAATAGTAAACGGGTATTTAAAGAAAAGTTATGACCTGAAAAACTACCTCCGTAACTAAAAGGCGTGTGCGTCCCAGGCGTGGTCCAGAACAAACAAAAAATTGCAATGACGGGGAGAACAAGTGCCTTTCGACTTTGTTAAGGGTCTATTTACAACTTAATGTACTGGTGACTATACTTAATAAATAAAATTAAAATAAAATATGTATATGTAAAATTAAAATAAAAAATAGTATAACAAAATATAGAAACTTACTACCCAAAAACCATTTGTCCAATACACAAAATTCCCTTATACCCTGAAGTTCTTGAGACAAACTCTTGAATCAAAGTGTAAATTGATAAAAGAGGTTTCACTACCACAATGAACTGCCGTCCATTACAGGTAAGGGTATGTTTTTACTGACGGTGAAAACTTCTCACGGTATTAAATTTGTTTAAATTTTACAACGTAATTTGTGGGTTAAACTGTAAACCAAATAGCTTGTTTGACCGTATATGCTATTTGAATTCCCTAATGATATAGAACCCTTGTACAGAAACTCCTCTAGCGGAGTACTATGTCGCGTCGTCCAGAGGACAGTAACCATAAATTATGTTTTCCTGTCGCCACGTACTGTTATCTTACCCGACTACGGCAAAGGAAGGGTTATGATTTTGGCAGTCTATGTATGTACAATGTTTATATTTACGTATGTTCCTCCGTAGCGCCTAAACTATCCATCGGGTTTTGTGTCAATCGATTCGTTATTATAGCCCGAGCTACATTTTAACCGACTTCAATAAGGAGTCGATCTTACCTTGTAACCCCGAATATAATTAGAGCGTGATTTTTCAGTAGTTGGGTTTTTTTGTTGAAGTAAAATTCTTGTTCATTTGACAATAAACAGCTCTACAATATAATACGATGTTACAATTTATTAAGGTTTTTATGTAGTATTCCCTTTACAACGGGCGTATGAGACACCCTCATGGGCGTAGCCACGGTGGGGCAGGGTGGGGTGCTCGCCCCACTCTGGCTCTGACCTCTAAGGTGCCTGGCCAAAATAAACTAATAAAATAAATTATCTAGGTACAATACCTAATATCCGTAAGAAGGTTTACACTCGACAGTCGACCCAAAAAAAATGCGATCAAACCAATAATACCTACTTATGTGTAATTGTTTACGTACTGTACCTGAAAGTACTATCTATAGGTAGATAATTAGAAAACTCTAAATGGACTTATTAATAAATTGGCATACGCCCAGAGACCAAACGGCATTTTTGAATGGAAGATTTCATGGTGTAGGTAGGTGAGCAGTAAGAAAGTGTCTTGGATAATTCGAATTATACTTTTTGTATGAAAACATTAACCGGGGTAATACCGCGGGTATAGTTTGCTAGTTACATATTATTTTAGACTGCAGCCCCACCCTGATCCCAAGGCTGGCTGCACCCATGGACACCCTGCTCCTCATACTTCTAAATTACTAAAATAGTGATGAATATAAGATGGAGAGGGAGAGAGAAAGAAAATAAATGCAAAGTAACTGATGAAAGTTGTGCGCCTACCCAAGTAACATGGGGCAAAGGGAGGAAAATAATCTGTAGTCTAACAAACTTCGATAGAGTACCTGATTGCGTGGTATTGGTAAAACTATGGACGTTGTCAAACTACTGAAGTACCCACCAAACTAATATTTAACTTTTTCGTGAGGCAATGTAAAGAAGCCTTTACTTTTTCTGAATTCCACAATGATTGTCGCCGGGTAAACACATACTTAATCCATGGGAACTTTTTGTCAATAGGTTCTGGTGACACTAGAAGAAATCGTCGGAGAGGCAACTGCCTCGACGCTTAACAAGCTGAAACTCCGCCTGCATTACTTAAAGCAGCACTGCAAGTACGTAGCAATCGATAACGATCGAATCGATACGTTTAGATAAATCCGACTTTTCGATTGGTTAAAAACTAATTTTATCGAGAATAACTGTCAGCTTTATCGAATCGTATCGAATCGAGTGCTACGTACTTGCACTGCAGGTGGGACTTTGAGGTAACGGGCGTTCAGAGTGGGGACTCTGTGCGCTCACCGAGTGACCTCAGAGATGACCGGCAGCACAATGGTCCATGCACACTCAAACAGCAAGGCTCAGGGGAGACCTCTGTATAGTCGCCCCAGGGATGTGGCTTAACAAGCGTTGCACAGAGGGGGCTCCGGTTAAGTATTTTAAAGGAAACGGTTCCTACTCTCATGTGCGGATGGTGACCATAGGAGTGGTTTTAGTGCGGTAAAAATTCCACACTCCCCGGTCTTATCCCCAAAGACCGATCGCCTTTTGAAGGTTTTCGAAAAACGAAAACAAAAAAAGAGGTTCTGGTTGTGACGGAAAGGGTGTCCGTGGGGATAGTTAAGAGGAACCACAAACCCAAGTCAACATGAAAATATATAAATAAAATAATACGGGTTTCTCGAAGCCCGCCCGGGTGTTTGCACGGTAGCTGCAGACGCCAGGTAGGGCGACAGACGGCAGATGATCGCGCCGACCCGAGTAGACTTCATTTAAGTGTTGAATAGGTTATGTTTACAAAGTAACGGTTGAAATAGTTTCTACAACGTTACATGGTGACACATATCTTACGGTATTTGCTCATTTATCATTTACAATTTTAAATATACCTATAGGAATGAAAACGATATTAATAAAAATATTAAAAATTTTCAAAAATAGTAGCCCACCATTCAAGAAGCCAAGAAGGGGAACCACCGGTAGGTGGTTAGGGCTCCAGAGACAGGAACGTCTTCACAATGCGAGCCGTATCGAGAAGTACTGCCTTCTGAATCAGGCCCTTGATCCAACCGCTTAGAGAGAGCTTCGAAAGATGGTTGTCGAGACTCCTGGCCATAAGGCTATTATTATACATTAGATATGATGGGATCGTGACTAAACAATAACAGTCGCAAGGGTCGATCCTCAAGGTTAAGCAAGGTAGCAAGATAGGTGACCATTCATTACTTATATCAGGACTCTTCAAGCTGTGTACATAATCATAAATTTGTCAGTATCAGCTGCTGAGTCTGGACTTGTGCACGGTTGATAGCAATTGGCACGGCCCCTAATAGGGGACTTAAAACATAACTGGCGAAATGTAGGTGGGCTATTAGGTAGGTACATCTCTGCTTAACCCTTCGGAGATTACATTATCATTTATCATCATTCTGACAAAAAAAAAACACAAAAAGTGAAAAATAACTTTAGTTTCAGAAGCCGGTGAAAATAACACCAAATCAATCAAACAAAGGTCAAGCTTCGAAGTCGGTGACCTTTGTTTGATTGATTTAATGTTTTTGTCACCGACTTCGAAGCTTGACCTTTTTTTTTTGAAGTCGGTTTTTAAAACAACAACAACAACAACATCAGCCCATAACGTCCACTGCTGGACATAAGCCTCTCCCATGATGGGAGGAATTTGCCGTAATCTCCACGCTTGGCAGGCGGATTGGAGATCGCAGTGATGAAAGACTAACAGAAAACGCTGCTGCCCATTCTCTGGTCTACGGAGGCGCAAGGTGTTCTGCCTCAGACATTAGTCGCCTTATACGACACCCGTGAGTGTAATGGGTTGGTTCTATTCTACTCTGCCGGATACCACACGGCTCGGCACGGTTTTTAAAAGTTTTTCATTTATTCTTTAATTTTTAGTTGTTCCCAAACATGTCGCCATGAATTTATTTTACATTATTATCAATACACGTGGCTAAATAACAGCCGCTCGGGTCGATCTTTAGGTTAAGCCGTAGTTGCCTAGGTCTGACAACCAGTCTTACCAAGGGGTATTGTATTACCCAGTACTAACTGGGTTGTCCAGGTCAGATAGGCAGTCGCTCCATGTAAAATACTGGTATTCAGCTGCATTCGGTTAGACTGGAGGCCGACCCCTACGTAGTTGGGAAAAGGCTAGGCAGATGATATTTAAACCAAACTAGAACTAAAAGAGTAAGAGATAACATAAAAATAAAATTTACAAAATAACAAAGTAAAGGTTCACACATTCATAAATTCCTCTCACAATACTTCTGACATGCCAATAAAGTCTTTTTCCAACCAACCGCAAACATACCTAACTGTCGAAATCTGGGTGTATTGTACACATCTGCGTACCCCCTCAGAGCATACAGGCGTGATGTTACGTCATGATGTTGTATAAAAATAAACATCCAAGCGATTGCAGCTATCACGACAGATTTACCGTATATTTTTGAAGAGTTCCATTATATATCTCCGAAGATCAGCATCAGATCTTCACCAAATTTAAATGGGACCACCTCAGGAGTATACTCTTTCAAATAAAAAAATAATTTTGAGAATCGGTCTACAAATGGGAGAGAAATCAGGTAACATACATAAAAAAAATACATACACAGGAACATAATTCGCCGTCCCCAGAGAATAAAATGATAACTGCCATTATCCTAGTTTTAGTGTTATGTCATTTTTGGGATCTGTAGGTGTTAATACATCTGCTCAATTTTTTTCGCAGTTTTTAAACAGTTATTTACGAAACAAAAAAATATTACAATAGTATTCAAAGATTTAAAACAGGTCATAAATTACGAGAATAAAGTGTTAATCTAATAATATCAAAATGTATTCCCACTTGTTAATATGACAAACAGTCATAGAATTATATTCTCGTGAAAAAATATTCGACTTAATAATGATAAATGCAGTTATCATTTTATTCTTGTTCAAAACCATCCAGTCGCTTCGTATAAGATGTGTTAGTAAAATGACTGTGAAGAAAACGTAAAAAAAAATTCAACGAAAATCAAGATGTTAAGAACAAAAAGTTAAAAAATTCTGGTGAACCCTATAAAGGCTGCAGATCGAAGAAAATGTATGATAAAAAAGTTTTTAAAGCTAGTTGTAAGTGCACAAAGAAATGTGGTGAAAAGATAACTCATGAGCAAAGAGAGTACATAATGCAGCAATATTATAAAATAGGAGATCACGAGAGACAGTGGCAATATATCGTAAATCATACATTAGTCGAAGATGTTAAGCGAATCACCGTAGAGCGAAAACGCAACCGAACTCAATCGATCAAATACTTCTTTAGAATAGATTCAAACAAAATTCAAGTGTGCAAAACCTTCTTCATTAATATTCTAAGCATTTCACATCAAACTGTTTATACAGCACTAGAAAAATCCAAACCTGAAGAAAATTTTATTGACAAACGAGGGCGACATGAAAATAGGCCACGTAAAATGCCCATTTTGACAGAAGAAAGCATCATAAAGCACATTGAATTGTTCCCCATTACGTTAGAAAAGATTCTACAAGGAAATACCTCTCAGAACTACTTAATATATCCAAAATGTATCGCCTCTACACAGCTTGGTTTGGACAGCAAAAATTTGACTGCCTTTTGGCAACTAAACGTCAATATGAGACAATATTCAACACCAAGTTTAATTTTGCATTTTTTAAACCGAAAAAAGATCAGTGCTCTCAGTGTACTCGTTATCGACAGGCTGATTCAAAAAATCAAGAAATGTTGCAAGAAAAATATGATACACATAAAAAAAAACAAAGAAAGAGTACGACAAATTAAAAAAGAAGAAAAAGAATCAGTTGATCCCTCACAAACAACCGTAGCAATATTCGATTTAGAAAAGGTTTTGAGCATCCCACAATCTGAGGTTGGATCGTTTCACTACAAAAGGAAGTATCCCATTTATAATTTCACTGTGTATGATGCTACTCAGGGTAAAGGTTATTGTTATGTTTGGCATGGTCAGATTGCTAAAAGGGGGGCAAACGAAATTGGTAGTTGCTTATAGCAATTTCTACTTAATTAAAAACAAAGAGGCATCCAGAACATATCATTTTACTCCGACGGTTGTTGCGGACAAAACAAAAACAGATTCATATTAGCTCTATATATTTTTGCTGCACAGAAGCTTCAATTGAACATCACACATAGATTCTTTGAAACCGGATATGGCCAGAGTGAGGGGTATTCCATGCATTCCAACATTGAACGTGAATTAAAACACAGAGTTGTATACACGCCTGTTCAGATACACAATCATTATGAACGCGAAGGTACATGGAAAAAATATCAAGTTACAGAGATGACGCAAACAGAGTTTTATAATATAAAGGAGTTAATAGAGAATAAGAACTGGTTGAAAAATGAGGATAGCCAAAAAATATCATGGACTCAAATCATGGAAGTGAATGCCTCACATTCACATCCATCAATTTTAAAATATAAATACAACTTTGATTCCGACTATTCCCAATTAAATACGGAGCCTGTCAGAAGAATAAGAAGCAAGCGGGGTACCAGACAGATACCAAGCCCAAGTCTTAGCTATGTGCCCGAACTACAAACGTTGTACACTGAGCTTATTCCAATAAGCAAGGCTTTATATGATGATCTTATGAGCCTCTGTAAGGCAGGAGATATTCCAAGTTACTATCATGGTTTTTACGAGTCCTTGACTTATGGCAGTAGCTGTTCTGGTAGCAATAACGACAATGAGGAAGATAATGACGATTAATCACCCACCTTTATTTTATTTTTGAAAAGTCATTAGAAGAATCTGATTTTATGTGATAAATGTCATTATGAGGCTGTTTTATACAAAAAAAAATGTGTAACAGATTATATTACTTAATAATTTCATTAGTATTGTAATATTAATTCACATAATATGTTATTATAAGGCTGATTTTAATTAATACCAATTTAAAAAGACTAATAATAGTAAATTAAGAAAAATACTGTTGTTTTTTAATATTATTTTGAATAAAACTAATGTTGATTACCATGTCATAGTTTTATTAGGAAACCAAATTCAAAGTCCTTACCAGATTTTTTTTTCGCAATATTTACGAGAATAAAACAATATTA
Organism: Xestia sexstrigata; assembly: GCA_941918905.2. Taxonomy (NCBI): domain Eukaryota; kingdom Metazoa; phylum Arthropoda; class Insecta; order Lepidoptera; family Noctuidae; genus Xestia; species Xestia sexstrigata. The sequence continues at coordinate 8,614,756 of OW799211.2, read as the reverse complement.
AAGTATTATCAGTATCACTTTTACCCTAAAAACCCGTAGAATAAAATGATACGTGACGAGTGCAATATTTGATCCTGGTCAGGCTGTACGGAGAATAAAATGATAATCAACATTATACAACTTGCGACGATGATTAATTTTGACTTACTTCTTATTTTTTAAATAATATCTCTATTTTGATACTTAGGCGTATTTGATTATAACATTTAGAACAAACAAAAAATAACCTTTTTAAAAGTTTATAATCATCTGTCTACGTCCAGTATTTAGAAAGCAATTAACGAAAACGTGTTTGATATTTTTCCTGAAAAGTTGCATTTTTGTAGTTATCATTTTATTCTCCGGGGACGGCGATATAACCTCCTCCTTTTTTGAAGTCTGTTAAAAAGAAAAGGCATTTTCAAAACAATAAATAAATAAAAGAACAGCCGAAAAATCCACCACACATAATATTTAATATCTAGTAAAAAAAATACATCCCAACAATTATTAAATAATCAATAGTAGACAATAATTCTCATTGCTGCTTATATCTTTTAGCGCTCGAATAAAATTGATAAATAAGCGCTGGTAACAAATACTTTTCTGTGAAATAAATTGAAGAAACAGAGAAAGCTGAAGTGGCAGTGGGCGTGCCATATTATCCGTAGAACCGTTTGTAGCTGGGTAGACGTGTTTTTCAAAACGTAAGGTGGGGACGCCCTCAGGATAGGGGAGCGACGACCTTCGCAGAATGGTTGGTAGGACCTGGATTAGAGTTGCCGAGAAATAAGTCGCATGGAATTAGAGAGGCCCTTATAAAGTAACTGCAGTTCACCATTTGACATAGGCTGATGATGATGATGACGATTCTTCAGTTATATCTTGTTTCTTCAAACGTGATGATGACTTTAGTTACTATTTTAGCCAAGCGCGAAACGATCCTTGTACATCTTATAATAATTGCATTCTTGTTGTAGTAATTGCCATGGTTACTTAGTGAAGAGGTTGCTGGTCACGGTCAGGTTGGTGGTATTTAGGGGTTGGTTGTATATAGGGGCAGTTGACATCAAATATTTTGTCGTCCAATAGGCGCCGAAAGCCAGTAATCCAGTGATTATTATACTGGAAAGGAGAATTGAATTCATTAGATTGATAGAATATTCTTTATTATGTACACCGTACATGAGGAGCTCTTGGCTAAATAATAACAGCCGCTCGGGTCGATCGTTAGGTTAAGCCGTGCTTGCCTAGGTTGGTCTGTGGATGGGTAACCACCTATTACATATCGAGTTTTTGTTTTACCGAGCACGCTGTGTTTGCCAGCTGTCATTTGTAGATCTTTGACAGTCGTTAGGTAGTCAGAGGCCCAAAAAGTCTGACAACCAGTCTTACCAAGGGGTATCGTATTACCCGGTAATAACTGGGTTGTGGAGGTCAGATAGGCAGTCGCTCTATGTAAAATACTGGTATTCAGCTGCATCCGGTAAAACTGGAAGCCGAGTCCAACATAGTTGGGAAAAGGCTAGGCAGATGATGATGTACACCGTACATATTTCAATTTACATTAAAGAAAACATTTTACATACGGTAACATAATGGGCGGACTCATCGCTAAAAGCAATCTTTTCAAGATCTCCTTTGGATAGATTAGGATTAGAGGAAGATGGAGAAACAATACTGCAGGTAATCTGTGGTGCACCATTCCATAATAATACATTCGTACATAAAGCATAGACTAATCTACATAAATTACACAGTTACACACAGTTACAGTTACAGTTTATACAGGGTGTAAACGGACTCTTCACGAAGCCGTCAACCAAGCATTATGTATATCAAACTAGGTTATTTGACGCAAAAATGATCGTTGGGAAACTTAGGAAGACTTACTTTGGGTGAAAAAACACGTTTTACGGTAGAACTCAATGTATCGCACTCAAAACATTCTGTTTATGGATGGATTGAATAGTACGGGGGTCGTGAAGGTGTTTAAAGTGAAGTGAAAAAGTTGGAACTTTGACCCCCAATATCTCCGTAACTAGAAGGTTCCCAGGTTTGGTATAGAACAAAAAACCGGCCAAGTGCGAGTTGAACTTGCGTGGAAAGGGTTCTATAATCCCAAAGTCAAATTGTTCGTAGGTGAACGTACTATATTGAGTTTACCACTTTATTTTTAATTGATATAATTATTATAGGTTTTCCTGTAATCTACAAGCAATGAACTATATTTTGTATTTTTTTCCAAATTTTAGGCTTAGTAGTTTCGGAGATCAGGGGGGATGGTCAATTTTCGTCTTCTGTCATTAATAAAAATTTATTTTACAATAATAACAAAAATAAATTTGAGATCATAAATAACGAGTCCTTTCATTTGATATTATGCCACAGTAAGGTTTGCAAAACTTTTTTTTTATTTCCTAATTTGTCCCCCGAAAATGACCCTTATTAAAAAAATAAGTATATATATTTACTTTGCACATCTGTGTTTGGGTCATAAGATTGCAACATCGTACCAAATTTCACCTGATTTGGTCGAGTAGATTCGGAGCAAATTGGCTGTGACAGACAGACGTACAGAAAGACGCACGAGTGATCTATATGGGTTCCGTTTTTTTTTCATTTTTTGTACGGAACCACTAAAAAACCGGCCAAGAGCAAGTCGGACTCGCGCACCGAGGGTTCCGAACGAACTTTTTAAAGGACAAACAGCTTAACTTTGCTGTTCGATCCCTAGAAAGGGCTATTGCACCAACCGCAAATAATAAGTTAGTTTGTAATAGTAAAATCGCTTTTTTTTGTTTTTAAACTACAGATTTAAGGTTTTCAGACTTTTCAATTTACATGTGCTGTAAGACCTTGATTTTTGCCAAATTTCATGATTCGAGGTCAATGGGAACTACCATACAGGTTTTCGACCCAAAACCTATAGGATACTTCCGGTCGACCTTGAATTGACAATTTTGGTTAAAAGCAAGGTCTTACGGTACAAGTAAAAGGAAAAGTCCGAAAAATAAAAGAAGTTGAAAATTAAGGAAAATATTGGTACTTACAAGTTTTTGTGAAAATCTAAATTTGCCCATATCTTTTTATCGCGTTGACTCAGGACTTGATTTTTATACACGTAACAGGGACTACAGACCTTAATATACCTATGCTATAAATTTCAACTTGTTAGGTAAACCCGTTCCTGAGAAAATTGGTGGTGACAGACGGACAGACAGACAGACGGACAAGAAAGTGATCTTATAAGGGTTCCGTTTTTTCCTTTTGAGGTACGGAACCCTAAAAATTATCGCAATGACGAGGAGAACAAGTGCCTTTTGGCTTAGTTAAGGGTATTTTTTTACACCCTTCATGAACGAAGAACCATGACACGGGCAGGGCATTCCATAGTCGTATTAAAGCTTCGACTGCAAGTGACTTCTCGTAAAAACCGGTAGTAGGCATTGGCATTTCTAGTCCCAAGTTTTCCGATAACCGATGTGTCATGAAGGAGCTTGAATAAGTTACTACGAATGCACTAAAAAACTAAAATATTCATTTCACACTAGCATAAGCCCGCGGCTTTGCGCTAAAGAAACAAATGCAATGAGAATAACTCACTTCCTATTAAACGCTAATCCAAGGTTAACACCAACGTATAGCTGTTTTAGGAGCAAAGTGCTTGTTTGTTTCTTCAAAAAAAAATGCTTTTAATTTTAATCACCTAAGACACTATTTTACTTAAGAACGTCTTATTTTTTATGACAGGCACTATATAAATAAATCTTAAGACTGCCTGAAATACTACTACTTATTACATATTTCGTAAACATAGGGTATAAATCCCTATGGGATCACTTTTTAAACAAAATTAACAGATATAACACTAGTAATAAAATTACGAAATTAACGAAGTCCAATCACTTTGGTTCCACAAACAATTAATTATAAGAAATCCACGATTTTGATGCACACAAGATATTAAAAAGATCAATCACAAAAATAAAAAACACAAGTGGTTTAATGACACTTACAATCCGAAAGGCATCTTTGCAATTTTTTTTATCTTTTTTTTCTATCGCCTAATAGCTTCCTCACACATATCACGTGCAAACTGAATAGAGTTCTAGTATTAGCATATAAACAACGAATACCTTTTATAGCTGATCACTATGAAGTGCGCGCCACACCGCGAGCAGAAGCGATGTTCACGGGTCCGTGGCCCCCAGTGGTCGAGGCACCTGTGACTGACGCCCCCGATTCGATTAATTTAATATCTTAATTTTTTTCTAATTTCTCACTTAGTAAGTAAATAAGAAAAGTGTTTCACCGTAATAAAAAAGTATTTTTCCTTGCCAAACAAAAGTTATCTATCAAATAGCAGAGAGAATAGATGGCCACTTACACTTATCCTTACACACACACTTATGAACATAGCTGTTTGTACGAGACTAGACATCTAACCCTTCACCTGTTAGCGAAGTAGACACAATAGTTTAACAATGGCGTCCCGACCGAATCGGTTGGGTCCACAGACAAGGGGCAGTGAGCTACCTAAGCCAATTTAACAATTTTTTCAGTAAAATTCATTCAAATTAAAAAAAAAATAAGTCCAGAGAAACAATCTTTGTTCTTTTGGGCCGAGCAACCGGGCATAAATCTAGTCTCCGGTGGCTTCTTCTATAAAATTCCTGATGGAAAAACTCAATAACACTTTGATTGACCTGAAAACAAGACAGCATAGTCAAAAGTCACGCTAGCAACCACTAGAGCAACGAGAAAGTCTTTTAAAAAAAATGCCTAAAACTTGTTCATAGCTAAAGTCAAAAAGTATCGCACGGGAATGTACTATTGGGATAAAAGTATCCTATCCATTGGTATATCATTATGTTGTATATTGGTATGTCAGTATATATCCATGGTCTATCATTATGTTGTTCAGAGGTTAAAATATACTAGACAGACAGAGTTACTTTCGCATTTATAAGTATAGATTCCGGTAGACAAATTAAGGTTACACAAGTCGGTCATTCTTCCATACAAACGTAGTATGGTGAATACTCGTCTGTTTGACGGTGTAGGTTCAAAACTAAAAATTGTATCAACTGGTCTTGTCATTATCTAGCCCTGTATGGAAGCACAATTGGAAGTTATGAGCGTCGAAACTTCCATATTTCAACAATTTTAACTCATCTTTGGGCGTAAATTAACTTATGTAGTATGAAAATGGAAAAAGTGAAACCATACAGGTATAGATAATTTATTCAAACGTTCAAATAATTTATTTTTTTAGAAGATACATCCAGTATTTTTTCCATAATTCCATACGCCCAAATCGTCGTATATTTCACAAAATAAATAAAAACTATATAAATGAATACTAAACATATTAAACTAAGTAAATTAAAAACAAAAAAAATAAAAAAGCAAAAAGCCATGCACATTAGCCACGCTCGCCAACGAGTTCGAGCCGTTAACTTGTGCACCTAATCATCAAAAGATGTTCAAGGTCAGAATAGGAAGGACTAATCTCCAGTATAATACTATCTTATGATTTCCATGTTTATTCCTATCTATACCTTCTGTAAAATTAACTAAGAATTATAATTTAAAGTTATACATTCACTGACAGATAGCGCGAAGCCTGAACCTCTGGGTCAAACTTGCTTCCAGATCTAGGTTTAGCCTTTTGTAATGAAAGTGAGCACTAAGAAAGGATTTATGAAAATTCATCCCCCAAAGTGTTCGGCAGAAATTTCCGTCGACAGGAAGTATCTGACGGTGTTAAAAATTAATATTTAACAATCGTCTATGAAACATTAAAAAAAAATCAGCACTCGGGCTTAAAAAAAAATACTATTTTTTTTACAAAAAAATAAAAGTTCCCCGTCGGCACAGTTAGCAGGTATGCATACGTTTACAGTACACACTAATACTACTCGATGCCAGATATTTTGGTAATGAGAAAATAAGTAATGTTTGGCTGCCCTGGGATCTGGCTCTGTAGTCCATATATCACCAAACGGCTTTTCACAATCTGCCAGGAGCATGCCTTCAGCTTATACGGACACTTATGAGTTAGCCTAGGCATTGTCTGGAAAAGCGAATGATACTGGGCCGAGCAGAACGGAAAACCCGCTCAAGGCTAAGCAACGGCAATATGGTCAGACACGATCACGAAGACTGTTGGAGGCAGCTTGTACCGATGGGTCCACACTTCAAGACTCTTCATGGCTTGGAGAAGTGTCTTTATGTGGTCGCGATTCTCGCCTTCTCGGCATTGAGGGAACGATGAAACATAAGATATATTTGAACATTCTCTATAGCATGCACTGTGCACAAACGTAATTGTTTTACCGAGTTAGTTATATCAACTGTTGTATAAACACGTCTTGTATAGTAAATATAGAGGCAAGTGTATAATAAACACCATCGTTGATTGTATTCATTGATTTTCTCACACAGGCCCAAAACTTGTTATTAAAAACAAGTGTGTGACATTACTTGCTTGGTTGCTTCTTTATTAAGACGAGTGAGAGACAGAAGCAATAGCATCCTCAAGATGATTGCTTCCCGCACAGACTGTCCGATCCAACATAAGTGGATGTGTTTATCTACTGGACAATGCTGATATGTTATACTATTTAATTTATTTGTAATGTTTTGTGTTTGATTGTACAATTTCTATTTTTAATCGATTGATTGACGTACTAACTCATATGTAATATTGACATTGAATTTTTAATATTTTTAATTGATATGTATAAGCCATTAATTGATTTATTTTATTAATTTTACTTTGTTTATTTTTTATTATTTGTGCGCTGACTATTTTATTACTATTATGCTTTATGGATTGTATATCTGAAATAAACGTTTTATTATTATTATTACTATGTCACACAAAAATGCTAAATAATAACAGCCGCTCGGGCCGATCGTTAGTTTAAGCCGCGCTTGCCTAGTTTGGTCTGGATGGGTGACCACCCATTACATACAGAGTTCCTCCGTGTCGCCGTTGGACCCGGCTGTCATTCGTAGATCTTTGACAGTCGTTAGGTATAGTCAGATGCCCAAAAAGTCTAACAACCAGTCTTACCAAGGGGTATCGTATTACCCAGTACTAACTAGGTTGTGTAGGTCAGATAAGCAGTTGCTCCATGTAAAATACAGGTATTCAGCTGCATCCGGTAATACTGGAAGCCGACCCCAACATGGTTGGGAAAAGGCTAGGCAGATGATGATGGGCGCAATAATATCTTAGTGTTTTAAAAATCCACCTTAATTTCCTAATCCTTAGTATATCCTAGTACAACATGTTCCATATGAGAGTACCATGACAATTTGTGTTCAATAATTACACTTAGATAAGTATTTTGTTTCCATTTTTTTTTTAATTAAGGGACAAGCGCAATTTTTATTCTTAGCTTTATCATAATGAGTGTACTTTAATGTTGAATACTCCATCTGGTTGTGATTTTTTATATATACTTAGATAAGCAATATGAAATTGGTTTTCGCAGTATTTAACGTGAGAAGTTTGTTATCGAGCCAAGTAGCAATTTGGAACATACCTGTCTCTGTCTTAATTCGGACAACTGTGCCCGTGGAAGACAACGGCAGTATCGTCGGCGTATGTGAATATATTTGCGTTTTCCACTTTTAGGTTTAGGTTTAGGTGTTTTCATGTCAAAGCGTTTCGTTCCTGTTAGTGGACAACAAACAAAACTCTTGAAAAAAAAAACAAGTCAATATTACTTATGTATCTGGCTGCTGAGGTCCTTGAGTTGGCCGGCAACGCCGCGAGAGACAACAAGAAGACCAGGATCATCCCGCGTCATCTTCAGTTGGCCATCCGCAACGACGAGGAGTTCTAATGCAGGCTTCACAATGAGGCCGTCAGAAGGATCTGGACTGTCCGGTTAAAACCATCAGGCCAAACCCGTAATCCCCGTAACCCCAAACTGAAGAAGCAGCCTACCATCGTGCAGAATTTCAATCGATGCATGGATATCCTGTTGTGCCTTTAAAGGCGTAGTTTCTACACAAGCGGAGATAGCTGAGCGGAACGGAGATGTGCGGAATGCAACCAATCACCATGGTTGAAATCCACATCGCTTGTCTCTCCAGGGACCGGTCGAATCATGCAAGTCAGAATCAGAATCCTCTCTGCTCTGCTTATATCAGCTTTGGTAGGGACCGGGGCTTGAACACTGAGAACCTTCGGCCAAATTTGACTGCCTTTTCAAACCCAGATCTGTCTGGCCGGTGCTCATAGTTTTTTTTCGCTGTAGGATTATTCGTTGCCTATTATCACAAACAAGACAAATTCGGCGAACTTCACGCCACCGGCAAGGAAACACAGGACGCCTATCACATAGTACTCTTTGTCGTAATCATTTTTCCTATGGGATATATAATCATTTTGCTCTTCGCTACCCTCTGCCCGTCGTTTTTTTCTTTTTTTATAGCGTTTCGTCTCGGAAACTATCTGCAAAAAATAAAAATAGAAAATTAATGAGTTATAAAAATAATTATAGTATTTTTTATAACAACAACCAAAACCAAGCATAAGTATTATAAACATACGAACGGAATCCCGAATCCGTGCTGTTTTTCTGGCATGCAAATAACCTATGTCGATCAGAAATAGTGTAGCATTTAAAGGTAAATGATTTTTTCCAATTGAATCAGCATTTCCAAAGATTTCGTCGATGCCAACGAACAGATTAACGTACACTGTGACGCGCACAAGGTCTTTTGGCCCAAATATTGAAATTTCCCGCGCTCCGGAGAGCGTCGCGTCGCCGAGCGCCATAGAGCGGGACGGCACTCGACGAATCAGAAAGCTTCCCGCCAGATTTTTAGATTAAGAGACTGATTGTTTGTGGTTGGAAGAGTGATTTTCCATAATTTTGTGCTACAAGAAGTTAGGTGGCCATTACTATTAAAACTTGTATTGTACCTTGCTGGATTATAGACGATAATAAGAATAAAACGGTGTTTGATTGGTGTGAACATTAAAGCACCAAGTTTATGTGAAAAAACCCGTAAGCGAATCCAAAACCATTCCTCCAAACCTAACTATCAGCACATGAGTAAGTAAACGGATCAGCATGTGGGCTACGGGGCTTTCTGTCCCACTTTGACTTTAAATGGAATGGTCAAGAAGTTGTGAAGTAAGGTTTAAACGCGTATATAAAATTACTAACCAGAACCATTCCTGTTATCCACAGAAGCAAAACTCCAGTAATCAAATAAAATCCAAATACAAAATTATCCAGTTTTTCTTCTACTACCTGGGATATTAAGAGACCAATGGGTATTATTATTTGGCTCCAGATTGTCCCTCCTACCAGAGTCTGCTCGTCTATGTTTGTGGGCCTAAAATGCAAACCTGCCCCTGCCCATAACCCAGCTGTTGCTATTACTAAAAATACACTGGTCAATTGTAAAACAAATTTAATATATCCAATCATTAGTGTCATGGGTAAAATTGGGATCAAATGTAGTTACATTTGTACCCATTTATTTATGCATTTTGGTCTGTGTACAATTATTTTATAAAATGAAAATGTTGGTAAATTTAGAAAATATTACTTAGCATAACAAAAAAACACTTGTGACAGATTTCAGAATTGACATTGATTAATAGTAAACATTGCGTTCATTTTAGTGTACAGTTTACAAAAAAGTATATGACAGAACAACAGTTCACAAAGGAGATTGGAAGAAAAAACGTGTTGCGCTGATCCCAAGTAACGAAGAACAATGACTGGAAGATGAACATTTCAGCGTTCATTTGGCCATAACCCGCGGAGTAAATGCGTTTATGATAAACAATTGAAAAGAGTTTTCTTTATATTCACTGATCAACCTTTGAAGAACTTTTACAAACATTGGACGCACCCTGATGGGACAAGGGCATTGTCGTTGGTGAAAAGATATTAACTAATCTACGATTAGCCGACGACATTATACTTTTGCATGAGGCTCAGCCGCTGAAGAAGATCAGCGGCAGAGCCTCATGCTCCAACAACTGAGTGACTTATTCGTCTACTGGCGAGTGAGTAACTCCCGAGTGCGCGCGAGTTGACACCTTCCGATTTTACCTATTTATTTTTGTCGTCAACTCGCTCGCAAATAATAAAGTACAGTCAAGTAAAAAATATTTGTGGCGACTGTGTCTCACGTACCCATCCCTTGCATAGTTGTTAAGAATGTAATATTTTCCTAGCAGTACTTATTGTAATTATTTTAGAAAGTTTCATTTTGTGTTTACCTCACGTTCCCACATCTGCAAAGCAATTTAAGTTATAGGTACTATTGTCTTTTATGATTCTTTATCTTTAGTTAAGGTTCATTGGTCTATTAGTTTTAGTTATCTTTTGTTGTACCCATTTCTATATTTGTATTTCCTGTGTTTTATTATACTTTTAAAATTCAATCGGTATGCCGCGTCCTTTGTTTATTAGACTGCAGATGTGGGAAGTGGTTCCAAGCTTCGGACGAGGCAGTCAGTCTTTTTTCAACTAAGGTCGTGCGAGGTCCTTCTTCTGACCCCGATCATTTTTACTCGCCGTAGCTCGCCGTGATCTTGTTAATCTAATTTTTACCTTTCTTGTAACATTATTTAATTTTACTTTTTCGTGTCAAGTGTAACTGCTAGCTTTAGTTACTTGATATTTGAATAAATTTAATCGTTACTTATTTACAACTTATTTTTGTGTATTACTTGTTCACGCGGTCGCGAATCCGCACATATTTTATTATATTCTTTTAAAATGTATTTACATTATATACATACTACAACTAGAACTATATACCTAGGTATAATTACAAAAATTAAAACTAAAAGTAAGTACCTACATATTTACAACGACGTCAATGGGCGTCACTCCTCCGCATCGCTGTCTTTCGGAAACGTGCCCAGAAGACTGGCAGCATTGCCACGTTGAATGGCAATGCTAATTCCTTGGCCAAAGAAGAACCAGCCAGGTGAGAGATTTCCTTAAAAAGGAGACGCGCACTCGGACCCCATGACCTGAGCGTTTCGACCCCAAACGGCTCAAAGCTGTAGTTACTAATAAGGTTACAGTATTTGGGCCGTTTGAGGCACTCAGCAGCCGCAGCAGCAGCGCCTGCACAACCCGCCGTGCTTGCAACGTGAGAAGGCGCAAGGGTGTCGACACAGGTTGCATCCCATACCAAAGGCCTACCCACGTTCCAAGGCACCAACGTCATGCCGTCCGGTCTCTTGCCATCGTCACGCACCAAGTCGTTTGGTTCTAAAACCGCTGGTACTGGAAAGAGGTCGACGAATAATGTCGTTAATGCTGGCGCGCCGTGCAGTGCGACCTGCGCTCCTGTAGCAGGACAGGCCATGGTGTCCGAGGCTGTCGACAGCTTCACCGCAGTGACACCGATGCGGAGCAACACAAGGTGCGCCTAAGCGTAGTTTTTACCTACTGATCTAAGTATCTGTGGCTACAAGAAAATAAGTTTATTATTTTCAAAACTGATTTAAAGAGAAAAGAAATAAAGTATAATATATTTTTTGGAACTGCTTTCTTTTTATGTTATGTCCCAAAGCTTTTATCAAATAGTATTTCTTCTTCCTCCAATGCCGTGAATCCCTTTTGCTCCTTCATTGATTACTTAAATTAAAAGAAAATGAATAAATAATTGTATTTTTACAGATTTATGAACGTGTACGTGGCGCGTTTATGTATGGATCGTAACTGGTGGCGTTCTGTAGTTTATGCCAACCCCCATGGGAAAAAGGCGTGAGTTTATGTACGGTCGAGCAAGCTATTTGGTTTACAATTAACATGCAAATTACATTGTAAAATGTTAACCAAATAGCTTGGTCGACCGCACGTTAATTTAATTAAAATATTTATATGGGGTGGCTAAGGCAAAGTAAATCTCAGATGGCGCATCCATAGTTGGTCTCACTCTGACCAATGAGGTTAAGTTATTTTTTTAAATATAAAATGACATTACCACATTTTCACCCAATGACTATGTTTGGGTACCAACTATATATGCTAGCGCCATTAGTTCCACAGTTAGCCTCCCCATTAAAAAAGGGAAACTATTAACACTCAGCCCCATTTTACAAATAAATAATCGTACTGTTTAATGCTGCGCCGACCCTTAATAAATATCCCTATTTAAGGACCGGAAAATCATGAAAATCAAAATCAAAGCATTTATTTTAAGTAGGCCAGTTACAGGCACTTTTGAATTATCGAAACAAAGATGAACATTAAATGTAGCGTCCCAGTCACAAGTTTATAATGTTTTTTACTAACTTGCAATTTGTTAAATCGTTTTTTTCCGGTGTAATTTATTACTAAAATAGTCCCAATTATGTATATTTTATTTTGTATCATAGCTTTTACTTACGTTCACCATTTCAGAAATATATATGGTTTCAACATGAACGATTTACATGTAATTTTCATGACATTATCGTCCCTTTTCGTACTAATGGATTCAGCAAAACAATATGTAAGAATCGTTTACTTATTTTTAGTTTACTTATTTTCATATGATCTGTTAGTTAAAATCACTTATGCATCTTGTCTTAGAAAAAATGCTTTGAGCAAAGACCACTGTGTCATTCTTCCTTATGATTTTTACCAATTTTCTAACTTTTTCAGGGTTTATTCAATCTATCGGTGAAGAGTTATGAGTTCTGTAAAGGACCGAAAAACAAGGATTGTGCGGTTGGTTCCGTCAATATAACTGCTGAAACTACTATTTCTGTAGAAGTGGTCGTTGTTGAAAATGCTGCACTGGAAAAAGTAAAGTTTTCAATGTAATTATACAAGGTGTACTAACTAAGCCTTCTGAGGCCTTAAGAGGACACAAAACTGCCGTTTTTCCATACAAACGTAGTCCCCTGTTTTCTCCCTGGATCACTTACAGCAATATTTTCTTTTCCAAAAAAACTATCACCACTATTGGCATGTCCTTAAGTTTTCTTTTTTTTTTTTCATAAATTTTTATTAAAAGAGATATGAACCTTCAAAAACCAAAAAAAAATGGTCAGATTTTCTGCTGTGTTCAAACATCCGGAAAACAAATTTGACTAAATTATATGAAAAAGGACAACATAGGAACAAAAGTAGTTAAATCGGTCAAGTTTTGAAGAAGTAATCAGGGGACTAGGAAACGTTGTTTTTGTGTACTTTTAATTGATATTTTCTCCTGTGTCTCTTTCGTGCTCTGCGCGCGGTCGTTTTGGCACTGCGCGACAGCAATACATTTTACGAATACCTATTTTTCAATTCTCTCGCCGTTTTTGTTTCCTCTTAAGGCTGATGCTCCAGGGTAGCCCGCGAAATTCAAATTTTCTTACGTTTTTTGCAATTTTCAGGCCAGTGCTAGGGTTAATGTTGATATTTGGTGAGGTATTTAATAAAAGGTTCCTCATTAATACGCTGAATAAACACAAGTATTTGTGCCCTACAGGGAGATTAATTGTACCTTAGCTTGAAGCCCATTGTAAGATTTTCACACATTAAATGCAACTATAGTTATGATTATTTAGTCACAATATTGGCCTCTAATATTCGCACTGCTGATACTCCGGATTCATTTCTAAGAGAGGGTGCGGGTTATTTACCACGCGGGCCCATTTCGGGCCAGTGTCCCATGTCTTCGAAATTTATTTTCAAGACATGCCGTCTTCCTCACGATTTATTTTGTTGAGGGCGTGTTAAAGCTTACTACTTTGTAAAATAATCCTTGTTTTTTTACAAGGTTTAATTTACCTTGTTATTACAAGGTTTTATTTAATTTCCATTGATAGTTAGTTAAATAGTGGTCATGGTCAAATCTTTCAACTGAATGTTTTTTAGACAATTGTTTAGTTAGAAATGATTTTCTTGTAGTGCATTTTAATAAAGCATGTTTTTTTAAATCATCATCTGCCTAGCCTTTTCCCAACTATGTTGGGGTCGGCTCCCAGTCTAACCGGATGCAGCTGAATACCAGTATTTTACATGGAGCGACTGCCTATCTGACCTCCACAACCCAGTTAGTACTGGGTAATTACGATACCCCTTGGTAAGACTGGTAGTCAGACTTTTTGGGCCAACGACTTTCAAAGAAATAATATATAATATAAAGAAATAATAGTCTTTTTATAAAATATGTTTTATAAAAATATATTTAATCTTTCAGGCTAAGGTGATATCATTTTTGACTGAAAACAATCAAACTCTACGGATGGCGTTTAACAAGCCTTGCGACAATTTGTTTCTGAAGCCATTTTTTCAAAGTTTTTTCAATGTCAGCAGTCGATGTGTTGTACCAAAAGTAATTAATTTATGGTTATTAGTTTTAATTTTGCACCTATTTATTTGGCTACGACTAAACCTACGTCCTAATCAAAGCGATCGGTTTGTATTCGTGTTCGTCACGATCATGTCACTCTACGGAAAACTGAAAGGCGCACTCTGTCAGCGCAACCACACGTTCGAATTCGCCGAACATAAGGGACGCGGCGTGGGGCGGCTCGGCGGTACAGGCGGTGTGTGTGCTCGCAACGACGGTCGCTATGGTTAGGACACGGCCTAAGCTATCCTAAAGAGTAGGTATGCATTTTTCAAAGGCTTGACAACAAATAAGTTAGAAAACCACCATTAATTTTGTATTTTTTTTTCAGGGCCTCTACAAAATCAACATAAATTTCGAAGATCTTTTTCATAAATATTACGGGGGAATGTATCTATATGGAACACATATGTTTAAATCAGTGTTTTATAGTAAAGACTGCAATTTTTTATGTACTAAATCAGTTGTAGTTTTAACACCCCGTAAATAGGGAAATAAAAGCTACACATGTAGGCTGCAACTGAAAATCAGCGTCAGATGTTACATGGTTGCATCTTGTGTTGCCATCTAGCATTATGCTGAGCCGAGGCCCTTTTGGCATTAATAGTTTTGTTTGTTTATTTATTTTGTAAAATTTTGTTGGTGTTTTTAATGCCAAATAAAAACAATTTTCTTTCTTTCTTTCATATATTATTACGTATTATTTTTGTTATCACCTTCTCACGGTATATTTTTTGACCGAAAAAGTGGTCCTCTAGTTTTTCTTTCAGTCACTGCAAGTACGTAGCAATCGATAACGATCGAATCGATACGATTCGATATATCCGACTTTTCGATTGGTTAAAAACTCATTTTATCGAGAATAACTGTCAGATTTATCGAATCGTATCGAATCGAGTGCTACGTACTTGCACTGAGTATTCGATATTGTAAACTATTTTAAATGTAAGAGTAAAACTCCCTTAAGTCAAATATGGCTTGACTAGGAATAACGGTAGTTTTAAAATGATTGAAGAAAAAAATAAAAATATAGATACCCTGACGTAAATATTCTTTTTTGTTGATTTTGTTGACATGATGTCATTACATGGCGATACCAGAACCTGTAATACACTCCATTTTCAATATTACACAAGATTGTGAAATATTACAGGTAGATACCAAATTCATCTTATCTCTTTACCATGACTTTGATATGCGAATACAAAGTCTATTGTATTGTTTTTTTTTTATGTATTGTATTTATAACATAGAGTTCAGATATTTGAAGTACTTCGAACTTTAAAATAATATTATAATGTACTAAATTAAAGCGATCCAAGGGCTTGCTTGGGGCTGACAACACCTAATTGATGTTATTTAAGCAGTTTTTTAAGAAAAAAAAGAAGAAAAAATTCATCATTTATTTCAAAGACCGTGGACCGTGGACCTCGATACATAATTGGACGAAATCGGCTCGATAGAAAATAATTGCAAAGAATCATCATTAAACGGTTCTATGTCTTTATTTTTTTTTGACGTATGGGTCTGCAATTAAAAACATGAAGTCAACATTTTCATACCTAAACCGCTAACGAGTCATATTTCACAAATAATGCACACATTTTTTATTTTAATATTTATTAATTATTTTCTTTTAAAACCTGGACGCCCAGTAACTCTCTCCCTCTCGTTTACTCCGATACAAATAGACAGTGTTCGCGCATTTTGGTGCCGCCAGTCTCATGGGGACATTACCAAATACCAGTTGACAGCGTTGAGGAGTTTTTTGACGCCATTTTTTAGGGTATTGTTAAGTTTGTTACGTTAAATCAAACATAAAAATTACTAAATAAAATACATGGAAATTTGCATAGTGGTAAGAACTCGAGCTTCGGTGGTTTATAACTGAATGCATGTAACGAAACCATAGCGCGATTCAGGAAAACGACCAGAACGGCACAACGCCATCTATCGAAGAGGTGGCTAAACTCTGAATTTGAAGGGAAGGGGCAGACGACAGACAAAAACCTACTAACAGTTACTTATGCAACAGCAATATAAAGACCAATGTAAACTTTTGGCATGATTTACTATTTTCCTTTCGCCAGAAATGAAACCTAGGAACAGCAATATAAAGACCAATGTAATCTTTTGGCATGATTTACTTTTTTCCTTTCGCCAGAAATGAAACCTACGATGAATGTTAGAGGACAATACAAGAAATCAATAGCAAAAAGAACCAGGTCAATAAACCGTAACCGAACGAAGATAACTAAGGAAGTATTGCTAGTATCTTTTGGTCAGGCGTTACCTATTTTTCTTATTATAATTTATTAATTTTTATAATTAAAAAAATACAATCATACGTTATAATTATGACACGGAATGACTCATTACAGTTGCAGAGTAATATTTATCAATTGGAAACTTAGAATATCACCCACAAAAATAACGCCTGACGAAAAACCAATAGCAATCTACTAAACACTCTAACTTGGTTCTTGGTTTGGTTCGGACTACCTGTAACGACTGTCAAAGATCTGCAAATGACAACAGGGACCAACGGCTTAACATGCTTTCCGAGGCACGAAGGAAACCCGGTATGTAATGGGTGGTCACCCATCCACAGACCAACCTAGGCAAGCACACCTTAACCTAAAGATCGACTCGAGTGGCTGTAATTATTTAGCCACGGGCTCCTCAAAAAAACGATGTATTCATTTATAGTGTGTAATTGTTTGTTTTCCCTAATCAATAAAAATAAAATATAATTTTGGGTCTTCTGTGGTATACGGACGCGTCATATTTTTTTTTTCTAGAGTTCAAGTCTTGTAACAATATCCATAACTTTATGCAACCATATACATCACCACCAGATGTCACCAGTGTCCAGTAGGCATCCAATTTAGGAAATATGCATAAATTTGTTTTTTTTATTTCGATACAGAATGTAAAAATACCATAAAAATAATTACAAAAAGTGAAAACAAGGTCAAAATCGGCCAAACAACACAAAAGTTATAACCAATAAAACTATTGTTTCTATCTCTTTCTAGATAAACGGAATTTAGTGTCGATATGTCGAATGACGTCATGAAAGGTATCGGATCTCTCTGTCTAATTAGCAGTTCTAAATGCTTAAAACTTAGTATTTTTTTATAAATATTTAAAAAATAATTTCACTTTGCTATTAATTCTGGCGTTAATACGCTTTGTGTAAAGTGATAAAAAAACATGAACCCTAATTGAAGAAAAGTACGAAGGATTTTGAAGCAAATTATTGGCTTCACATTATGTTTGAAATTTTTATTAGTCCACTGCACAGTTAATTAATGCTTGTTTCTGAATTGCCAAAAGGCATTGTTATTGTGATTTCAATTGTGACAATGTATTTTAAAAATATACAGGTAGGTAATATACATAAAACACACAGAGGTAAATCCGCACCAAACCTAATACAATTTTTTTACGATATGGGAAATTTGGGCTGCCTCGTTCGTCTAGTGGTCACAAGAGCACCTGCTGATAATGAGGTCTTGGGTTCGATTCCCAGGTCGGACAAAGTGTTATTGAGTTTTTCCATCAGGAATTTCTCAATAGCAGCCACGGAGTCTGAATTTGTGCCCAGTTGATGGCAATAGGCTCCTCCCCTATTACACGGGACTTAAATATAACTGGCGAAAGGAAAATGTTTTTTTTAGGCCCGCTTCGATGTTGCTTAAATATTATTCAAATTACACTAAAAAAAAGTAACCATTTTATTATAATAATAAACGAAAGATTACATAGAAATGAAACCGGAATTTTAAAATCATAATAAATAAATTATATTATGATATTTTTTTGCGAGTCAAATCATTCCTGTTGTGGTCAATGTCATTTGACAGAAAATACTTACGTAATAGTAAAAGTAAGTAAACTGGTAATAATATCTGCTTTAAATAAAATACAAATGGAATAGAATTTAAAAAGAAATATTATTTATGTGGGTGGCCTGTTCTCCAAACAAAAAAAAATGTCTCCTTTGAGTGTACTATTAGGGACGCCTCTACCTAATCCTTTGGGAATTACAGGCGTGATGTTATGTTATGTAAACCTGTATCAAACTTAAAACAATTTTATACGATATGGGCAATATCGTACAAACAATTAATTAAGGCGCATTTACCGCATTGGTTAGCTGTAATGGTATATGTATGTTGTTAAATAAATATATAAATTATACCTAGGTAGGTTCATTGTTGCTATGGATAAATATTAATTAACCGCAAACACGACTATCTTAACGACTCTCTATAATTTCGTTATCAACACACTTGTAATAACAACATTCTCATTCAAACAAAAGTAGATAGGTATAAAAATTTAAAATTCTTGAACGTTGTTGGAAAAAATAGCAGGTCTAGGTAATATAAAAGGCTAGTTAGCACACCCAATCCTTACTTTTCCTTCCTTACCTTACGTATATCATTCGACCGAAATTCTCGACGAAAGTATCTTCTACCGTTACCACCGACGAGACTTTTCTATCGACGCCTTGCTGACTACACAGCTTAATAGTAGTTTTATTACCTGACTACGACAATGCCAAAGGAAGGGTATGATTTTAGCAGCCTATGTATGTATGTTGTACTATATGTCACACAAATTCTTGTTGACTGTACTTGCGCACACACACTGTTTCATATTTTGCAGCAAATACGCACCCCTTAACATCTGAAAGGAACCGAAGGACATTGGGGGAATTTTGGATATGACAAAATTTGAAAAAAAACTGTCAGATGATTATTTTAGATGGGACCATTTCAAGCCGTAACCAAACACGTTTAAAAACGAATGGGGTTCTATTCAATAGAACCCCAGACCGGAACGACTTTGATTCAAGGTTGTCTGTTTCGATGACAAAAGAGAGAAAAGTAAAGGGTTTCCAGATCTTGCTTTTATTAACATACATCGGTATCTGCTCGGTATTCATCTTATTGATCGAATTATCATAGCTCACTCTTCAAAGTAGGGACATCATAATGTACAAAAACTATTATTACTTAGATAAACCATTTATTTAGTGCACACAAAATACAGCACAACACACAGAAGTACTATTTACATGATTATAAAAACAAGGTGGCAAATACAAAAAGAAAAACAAATTTACGAAATAATTATAGGTACCTAGCAACACCATGACATACTTCACATAAAATTACATAATAAGTATACAAGGTACGGTGCGCGTCTCAAGGTTGCACCAAATGGGAGTCCAGCTCAGCATGTGTCAGGCATGCACCTGACGCTGATATTCTGCTGGATCCTTGTAGTGACACACGAACGTCGAGCAGACGAGATATATTGGTGTTGTGACAAAGTGTTTTACATGCGCGGAGTAAAATTATGTAAGTATACCCTTTTTTTTTTCGGAGGGGAAATCATCAAATGACTCCTCCCGCTCTGGGCGGAGCAGGAGGGAGTGTCAAACTTTTACTGACTAAAACCCATCCATGTTCCTTCATCGCCCGTTGTGTTCCGGGGTCACGGTATCTCTTTCGAACAGTCCCGCAACCCCGGCAGGCATCGGTCCTTGCGGACCCCTTCCTATTGCTGTGTAAGTATACCCTCACCTTAAATTAAGTGTTTTACAGTAAGCTTACTTTACTCTGTTGGAAACGTTCTTGTTCGTTGATGTGTGTACTTCATCTCATCATACTTACTTTCATCTTAACGTGTCGATGGCAATCTAAACTGAGTCGGCCCAGAACTGAGGTACTAGTTTGGCGCTTTGTAGCGCTAGCGTCCATCGTCCATCAGTTCCTGTAGCGAACGAACAACAGAACACGAAAGACACGAAATATCGTGTCCTTCGTGTTCTGTTTTCAAACGATGGGATACCTAATAAGGTGTCCCATCGTTTGTGGAACAGCACCACATTTACACCCCAACGCGACGTCCACTTATAAAACCAGCTTTGTGCGTAGACTCGGTCAAGTCGATATTGACTGAAAGTCATCAAGAACTCCAGCCTATACAGTTCCTACTTCAAGGACACAGGCCTCCCGGGGTTGCGGGACTGTTCGAAAGAGATACCGTGGGGCCCGGAACACAAAGGGCGATGAAGGAACATGGATGGGTTTTAGTCAGTAAAAGTCTGACACTCCCTCCTGCTCCGCCCAGAGCGGAAGCGTTAAAATTTTCATTACTGGACATCGATTTAAGGGGCGGGGGGAGGGGGAGGGTGAGTTTGAGGGAGGGGGGAGGTGCCCCCTGTGCCCTGGCACCACTCCCATGTAAGGCGAAGCACCGTCCTTGAGAAAAACAAATTATAGTATCCTAACCTCAAAGCACTTTCTATTCGCAAAAAGGGTACTCGACGGAGTAGACTATTTGTAGAACCTCTACGACTAATAATTATTATTATCTAATTTAGGATTTCATAAATTTTACAATTTAGTTTTAGTTAATGACCACCAGAAATTGAACTATTATGCTCTTGCATCCGAGTCGAGGGAGACTCAGTCGACGGAGCCCCGCTTCGCGGGGCTCCTACTTCCGGATGGTTCATGAAAAAATAACCACTAAGGGTATGGCGGGGTCAATTCGCTCACTTCGCTCGCTCATTCGATCCCGCCACACCCTTCTAACCTAATCTATCCGTGTCGGGGTGCCCCATGTCAGCCTAGGCAAAACTAGTTTGTCATCAACCACCTCAATAAAATTTGGTGATCAATTGATATTTAAGGTGATAGATTTAGGCGTTTATTTTGGATTATATTTGACAAATTAGGAAAAAAACGATTATTATAAAATAATATATTAGTTTTTAAAGAAAAACCGATTATTTATAATCGATTTTTTTGCTAAGAAAAAATTATCGATTATTTAATAACCGATTGTAATTATAAATCTGACTAGTATTTTATTATCTGTGCTGAAAATGTGAAAATGGTGTGTTATGTTCGTATTTGTATAGAAACTTTAAAGAATTAAATCTCGTAAGCCATGGGCGCTCGCGTATTAAAAATTTGTGAAAAGCTTTCTATCTAAGTGTACTATCTACAAAAAAATATGAGCTTCGAAATCGATGTCCAGTAATGGAAATTTTATCTCAGGCCTCATCCTGTGACAGGAAGTAGATCTTTATCCACCATACGGGCCCAGTCCGGGTTGGTGGGTGAACAACACATGCCTTTGAAATTTTGTTTCAAGGACATGCTGGTTTCCTCACGATGTTTTTCTTCACATAGCATAGCTGATGAAATAAATTACACAATGCGAAATGTCTGCTTTGAACCTACGAGTCCTACGACCTACAAATCGTAACTCGGGGTCTGTACAACTGAGCCACTACACCATTGCTCGCCTGTCTACATCAACAAGAATACTGTGTTTTATGCTTCCACAAAAAACCTCAACGTTGAAAATGACTCAACTCAGCGAATGGGATCTTCATTGTTCAAACCTGATCTTATGTAATATCTAATTAAAATTGTATTAGACCACACCTCAAGCAATGTTTACCTTGAATTTCCTCACATACACATGTCATTATAATCTAGTTATCGAGAACTTTCAATTGGTGTGTTTACATGATATTATGCTTAACATTTGATAATATGGACACAATGAAAACGCGTAAGTACTTACCCATTATTAAAATGTCATCAATGTCAAGTTTTTGGTGAAGTAGTCTTAAGAGGGCCCTTCCCGGCGCGTCTATCGTCAACGCGAGCATGGTCGAAAAGCTTGTTGTTTCATCCAGGGGGCCTAGTCTGCTATTACAATAGTGTCACAATGATCTTTCATTGATTTCATAATTGTTGATTTTGACAAGTTTGGTAATCTACTATATAATGGCGTCATTATGGATTTCCAATAATCAACCACTGACACACCATTGAAAGAAATAGCATAGAATGGTAATCTCGTACACAATGACAAATGTATGACTGACTTACGCGGTAATCTGCAAAAATTTTGACAGTTCCAGCCGAAATCTGCTCAATTAGCACCATTTTGCACTGCAATAAATATAAGCTTCTTTATTAAAGATAATCTAAAACACATAAATGTAATAAATCAAAACACCGGCCGCTAGAAATAAAAACAAATAAAACGTCAGTAAGCAGTAATGTCACATTTGACTTTGATAGCTAAACAAATAAAATATTATTGAATTGTATAGTTTCACATTAATCCGCGTTACACATAACTTCTTACTACTTCAGATTGCATAGAACACTAATAAATAATATGTAAAAATATATCTAAATGAAATCTGGCAAGATTAGATGTTCAAATTTAATTCTAATTGTTCGAAAATCATTTCCATTAACAGGTTTTATAATAATGGCAATACAACAATGTCATTGTAATACAATTCTATTACGAGACCATTGACCGACCAATGATCGGCCATTAAGAAGTTAGGAGATTACAAATTTTTAACAAAATGACAATGGCATCGTTCAACAATTATGAAATCAATGATAGATCATTGTGACACTATTGTAATAGCAGACTAGGCCCCCTGAGCCATCGCGGCGATATTTTTTCAACTGCCCTGTCTTACCTAGCCCCGACCCCGCACTACTCGTCACACGCGCACCTCATACCGACTAACGCGAGGACATTGAACGAAAAATAGTTTTCGAAAATTTATAAAACTTGTTCCAGGAAATACGTGTTTAAGAATAAGTCTTACAAGTTTGTGAAATAAATATTTGTTATTTAAAATCTCCACTATATTTTCAAGGCTTCTATCAGGCTATTTTCTTTAGTTTTACAATTTATGAGTACATTATGAACGGCCAAAGTTGAGGTAAAATTTGAAAAAACCAGCAATTTTTGGAGGCTTATACTGAATTTGTTCCTACAAATTTTTGTTTTTTGCTTCGATAGAAGCCTAGAATAGTGCACAAGATACCTATCAGTTCAAAAAAAATAAAGATATATGTGTAACAACTTCATAATCACGCACGAGCGTTTGTCAAAATTCTCGCGAAAAGTATGGCGGGTTGGCCGCTCTTAAGCAGTGAGTTGCAGATCTTTCCAATTTCACAATCTTTAGCCTCTTTCAATGATCCTTTTCCAGCCAACCCGTAAAATAAATTTCATAAGAATTTGCTTCAATTGTATAAGGCTATTATTACCGCTTAATAAGTAAGTACAGTTAAACCGGAAAAGATATGTACTTCGAAATTTCATGTTTTTTAATAACTCGTCGCGTCACGATGTAGAGCTCTGACACAACCAAAAGGCGTCGCTATAGACCTAGGAGATGGCGGGACGTCCACATTAGCCCTAGATCGAAAGAATTAGAACTCACGGGGAGAGGTCTTTGCCTAGCAATGGGATGACGCAAGCTAACAGTAACAGTTACGTCGCGTTCCAGAGTAAGCCTCACAAAAGCAAGCCTTTTAAGTTTAGTACTGCCATGCTTTGTAATACCTAGTGCAATCGAATCCGCGTAACACTAGAAAGTTTGCCTCACTCGTCAGTTTATTTAATTTGACAGTTCAATTGATTAGTCAGTTTCGCTGATTGGACATCATCGCTCGTTCATATTTCCGAAGACAACGATTTACGAAGCGCAAACTTTTCCTGGGTGATCTGTACTATTAAACCCCCAGCAACGGAATAATAACAATCATCAATATTGATCACGCCACCATTATAATAAGTTCAATCATTAATTGCATAAAAGTAAAGAATTGTTCCTCTTATCTGTTTGTTTTTCATTTCACTTTATGTCGTTTGTTATTTATTGTTAATAATATTCCGATAAGACAGACCTCCGTTGTTCCATAATGAGGACACCCAATGATAAAACACTTTCGATTTAATAAATACAAGTTTAGGTATTGATGAATAAAATCTTGTGATTGCTGAAAGCTTTAATGTTTATATTATTTACTGCGTATTGTAATTGTTTTTTGTCTATCTAAATATTATACTGTCACAGATCCGTTGGAACAGATTAAAAAAAAACATAATACGCTCCTGTGTTGAGCAGTCGCTTAGGTTTTATGTATAATTTGTTTTGTGTACTTAAATAATAAAATATGGTAATTTTACTTTTACTGTCCCACTGCTGGGCAAAAGCCCTCTTCTCAACAGAGAAGACACGAGCATTGATCACCACGCTTGCTCAAGACGGGTTGGCGATTTAAAGCTTATAAGTATGAATAATGAGTTATTATATTAATAACAATATTAATAGTATTTATTAATATTGTTATTAATTTAGTCACGATGTTTTCCTTCACCGATGTATTTCATAATATTTTTTTTGCAAAGGCTACGCTTATGTTTTTAGGGATCACAGGATTTATCTTTTTCATTAGAAATCTCTATCCTTATAACATGTTGTATACTTCACTTGGTATCTTATCTCTACTTACCTTCAACGAATTTTATCATTGATAGTAACTATAAGTACCGGAGTACTTGAAAATACAAAAGGTTTAGGAGCTCAACATCAGGGAATGAAATTAAATGGTGTTGTACCTATCTCTAACATGACAAACATTTATGTTCGTATCTAATCTACTTCGTGACTATTGCAGTTCGATGTATATAGTATAAAAGCACCCAATTTTGTACAAACTTTAGTTAGCTACCTACATCACATTTCAAAGGATTTTGAAAGACATTCTTTGATTTACTTGCATTATTTAAAAAAAGTATTCTGTTGAACTGTCGAAATGAAAGGCATACCATTATAAAGGGTGTAAAACACCTCTTAACGAAGCCGAAAGGTACTTCATCATTTTTTTGTTCTACACCATACCTGGGAACCTTCTAGTTACGGAGATATTGGGGGTCAAAGTTCCAACTTTTTGACAAGTTTTTTTTTTAAATACTAGTTTTTAATGTAAGATTTTTACTTAAAACACCTCCACGACCCCCATACTATTCAATCCATCCATCAGCACAATGTTTTGAGTGCGTTACATTGAGTTCTACTACAAAACATGATTTATCACCCCAAAAAAAAAGTCGTTTCCCAGCAATAATTTTTGCGTAAAGTTACTTACTTTGATGTACCTACAGAATGCTTGGTTGACAGCTTCGTGATGAGGTCTTTTACACCCTGTATACCCCGTAGTTAAAAAGACCTGCACAATCGAATTCGCCAACCTTGTCCTGAAATCAGGAGCCACGGTTGAAACCTCAGGCACTACGTGGTTGAAAACACAATCATGCATGTCGCTAATATTCATTTTTTTCTAAGCTAACAGGCTGTCCGCCTAGCTCACGGTTACGAGTCTATTCAGGAATTTGTAATTGAACTTTAGTTTTAGTATGTCTTATATTAATATTTTACTTGTTTCCTTTGATTCAATTTTGTATTTTTAATACTTTTGCTTTCTTTCTTTACCGCTAGAAAGCCCCAAATGTAATGAAGTTGCAGAAAACTTGAAGCAGCGTAAATTAAAATACTTTTTTTTTTCTGATGGGAAATCATCAAATGACTCCTCCCGCTCTGGGCGGAGCAGGAGGGAGTCTCAGACTTTTACTGACTAAAACCCATCCATGTACCTTCATCGCCCTTTGTGTTCCGGGGCCACGGTATCTCTTTCGAACAGTCCCGCAGCCCCGGCAGGCATCGGCCTCTTTGAGGCGCGCGTGGAACACGAACGCGCCGTCGACACGGCCTGTCGTCATGAGACGGACGGACGGCGAGCTAGCCCATCGCTCTCCGTCCACAGGCCCGCGCCTACGGTGGCCGGGGGCTACCACGTAGCCCCCGACGCCCGGGGCTGCTCCCGCGGCGGCCTGGACGTGAGGTTCTCTCCCTCTCACGTTCCGCCACCTCTTCTCTAGCATTACTGCTTCGCAGAAGGAGGTGACGGCGGCGTCCCATTCCGTCTCGCTCCGGACCATGGGTTGAACCAGGGCCGGACGCGAGAGGACGCCGCCGCCGATCGCCGTGACGAGGACAAAATTAAAATACTCAAGTCAATTCTACTCCATTAAATAAATTATCAAGTCATGATAAAAGAATTTGTAAAATCATGCTTCTCCAAAATCGGGTAACTCACGCATACATTAGTTAGATAATAATTATAGCTACTTTTATGTGATATAATTAAACAATGTTAACCTCCTCTGTACAAGTACAATGCCAATGCCAAGATTTATTTTCAGGATTCCCTACCGACGCGGACGCGCCCAATACGAAAATCAAATGACTATGTGTGCGCGTATGTGTGTACAGGAGTGAATTCTATCATTGAAGCTGGGGGCTTAAAATGGCCGCTTCAGCAGAATTATAATCTTAGTGATATTAAAAATGCGAAAGTTTGTGAGGATGGGTGGATGTTTGATACTTTTCCACGCAAAAACTACTGAGCGGATTTGTATTAAATTTGGCACACAGATAGTTTATAACCTGGATTATTTATTACGATAGTACGATCCCGTGGGACAATTTCCGAACACCACGCGGGCGAAGCCGCGGGCGTAAGCGATTACGATTTTGTTAAAGCGCCCCCTGAACACGATCAGCATCTAATCGCGTTCAAGAACTGTCCGTGATAATTTCACTAAGTACACTGAAATAGAAGTCGACGATTACACAAATAAGAATAAGTTTTCTTTCAAGAATGAAACATCAGTGAGCCAATACTGAATGACGACTACAAACAATAGATCACCCCATCTTAGTTTATATAATGACAGAAGAGTGTAAATGTGTAGTCATAGCAACAACTGGCATAAATATGTAAAATATTATAGGATATTTTTCTGCCATCTTTCCACGTATATAATGAGATCAACGAGTTTTGACGCATGCGCTGTGCTACTACGCGCATGCGTACTAAAAAACAAGACAAGATGGAGACAGAAACACACTAGTTTATGTGTCTAATACAACAGAAACAGACAAAAGAACATTGATATAAAGCAGTTTACTGTTCTAATAAAAACATACGGAACACTGGTCAATATAATTTGTATTGAGGAGTACTTTACCTAACGACACATGTGTGTGACGCTGTGTTTATTGCCAGCGCGGTGTGCGAGAACCAACCATTTATAGCAGAGCACCGGAGCGAACGCACGTGTACACAAAAACCGGCTTGAAAATGGTTAAAGTTGACATCAAATACACTAAGGTAAGATTTATTTACACTTTATTTAAAAATACTTTACCTATGAACATTACATTATTGAAGAAATTACAGTAAAATTCACAAAGCAGAGTTAAAAAACAATTCAATGTGTTGATGAAAAATATTCAATTGGTTGCCGGTGTTCGTGTGGACTATGAATTACATGACTTACATGATTATGTACCTATGCTTGTAAAAACATATTTGACTGATAAGACATTATAGCGGAATGTTATTTTACTTTATTTTGTGTTTGTTTAGATGTAGATTTAGATTTGTGTTGAACTTGAAATGTATTTATAGAATTTTACTGCTACACTATAATAATAACAACAATATGAAATAAATGACTGCCTCGTTGGTCTAGTGGTGGTGCCTACTCAGCATGAGGGTTCGATTCCCAGGTCGGCGAAGTGTTATTGGGTTTTTCCATCAGGAATTTCTCAGTAGCAGCCACGGAGTCTGGATTTGCGCCAGCGCTCGCCCCATATTACATGGGACTTAAACATAACTGAGAGCAGCGGTGGCCCAGAGGTGGCGGCCCCGACTTAACATCACCACTGCTCACAAAACGGTGAAGGAAATCATTGAGAGGAAACCAGCATGTCCTAGAATCAAAAAATTCGAAGACATGTTTGTGACATCTACCGATCCGCACTGGGCCAGCGTGGTGCATTATAGCCCATTCCCTCTCATAGAGAGGAGGCCGTGTCCCAGCAGTGGGAACATTAATAGGCTGATGATGATGATGATGAAACATAACTGGCGAAATGTGGGTGTGGGTACACCTCAGCCCAACTCTTTTGGGATTACAGGCGTGATGTTATGTTATGTTAAAATAAATGTATAGGAAAAATACAAAACTATTTTGCAAAAAAAAACCGACTTCAAAAACACAACAAAGTGAAAAATAACTTTAGCTTCAGAAGTCGGTGGCAAAGAAACTGAATCAAACACACAGAAGTCACCGACTTCTGAAGCTAAAGTTATTTTTCACTTTGTTGTGTTTTTGAAGTTGGTTTTATTTTTTGCAAAAAAGTGTCTTTACACAACTAGACAATATTTTATGTGGCACACACCGCCATCTATTTCCTATGTTAATATTTGATTTTATGAGTGGTCGTCAAATATAGGGTTACTTATAGTGCTTAGTAACAGGCTGTAATGTTAGACTTCGGTATTCAATACTTGCGGTATACACACACAATGCAAATTACTGGAAACTCAAGCATTGAATCGTTGAATCGGACAACAAAACCACAATAGGTGATTTGCGGATCAATATGAATTGTACCAAATTCAGTCAAAACATTGACGATTCTGTGAAACGATTGGCTTGTCATGCCCCATATGACATATGTGAACACACTTACAGGAAACTCATGAATGTGAGTCTTCGTTTTTTGAACATTTATAGAAGAAAGAACGACATTTTATTTATTTGTCGTAGGAATATGACGTGCATTCAAAATGACAAATACACACATCGCATAACAAATGTTTATAAATACAACAGAAACTTTTTTTTTCTGCAAACTATTGATTACCTCCTATTAATTTAGATGTTCAACCATTTTATGAATAAACACTTTGTGCCCACAAAAAGTGTTTACTTATTCATTTTTTTTTTGTGGTGTCTATGTATTTTATTTTTTATTAATGGTTATTTTATATATACCTAAACAAGTTTTTCTTTACGTTAGAAAAAAAAAATGTTTAAACATTTAGTAAATGTGCTGTTAGGTACACCTCTGTCTATCTTTTCGGGGCTTAGGTACAAGGGGTGATGTTATGTTATGTTGTTTTTTTATTTTCTAATCAAGTATTTCAGGACTAGGAACAATGTCTTGGGCCTATATCCAATGTCCAGCATTGGACGTATTTCGGCTAAAAGATGATGTTGGTGATGATATTTTTTTTCTGTTTAGTTGTTCATCAACAATGAGTGGGTGGACTCAGTCAGCAAGAAGACCTTCCCCACCATCAACCCTCAGGATGAGAGCGTCATCATACAGGTGGCTGAAGGCGACAAAGTGAGTACAAATTTCAAACTAATATTACAAAGAATTTGGAAGATGGAGTTAATCTCTGAAACTACTTATCTCATTTCAATAATCCTTACTGATGAATGGTTGCAATATTACTGACTGTTATATGATATCGTTGAGCTAATTCTAGTCAGGCGTAAGTCTTAGTTGTCCAGGATGCGGGAAACAACCTGTCGATAAAGCTCTTTGGAAACTTGAAATTAATGTTCTAACCAAAATATTATTTAATTTTCTTTAATTTTGGATCACCGCACCGAAATTTAAAAAAAAAGCTTGGTCAACAAATTTTGACTTGGATGCTTGTAGCGAAATTTTAAGAAAAAAAAAGCTTATTTAACAAATTTAGACTTGGATGCTTGTCAAGCATCCAATTTGTTAAACAAACTTTTTTTTTTTTAATCTGTGCATATATATAGGTATATAGGTCAACAATATGTAGTTTTAAGTTGTTGGCAGAAACTAGTATTTCATAGTACCCAAGATGTCGCTTGCAGTCAAGTTAGATAATGAGTAATCAAACAATGTATTGTATTCTATTACATTCATAAACGAATAATTTTATGTAACACATGATTTATCTACATTTGTTATCACGCACGAACATGAAACATGAATTGCAGTTTTAACAAAAACATGGATATTAATTTCGATATTGTATCTTACATGTTTATCAATGTATCAGAGGTATGTCATAATTTATCAGAGTTTTGTTATCAAAACTCGATGGGACGGTCAGATGATTTAAAACGTCATTTTTGAATAGTTTGAAACGCCATAATGTACAAAGGTAAAGTACGAAATGTTTTTTTTTTTATTTAACTCTCTCCTTATACCTATTAACACATAAATCGATGCCACAGCCTAGACTTATACCTTTATCTTGTTGTCGCAAGCGCGACTGCTGAGCAAGAGGTCCTGGGTTCCTAGATCAGGCAAAATGTTATTAGGTATTTCCTGCAAGATTTTTTCAGTAGATGCCACGGACGATTTGGATTTGTGCCCGGTTGATGGCAATAGGCTCGCCCCCTATTACCTTCTATTAGGGTACACCTCTGCCTAACCCTTCGGGAATTCTTTTGTTTTTAGTTGAAATACGACAATGATCTATTTTAGGGTTCCGTACCTCAAAAGGTAAAAAAAGGAAACCCTTATAAGATCACTCTCTTGTCCGTCTATCCGTCCGTTCGTCTGTCACCACCGATTTTTTGTTTTAGGCTGACGTAGACCTTGCTGTGGCTGCAGCCAAAAAAGCCTTCCACCGTTACTCAGAATGGCGTACCCTCGACGCTTCCGCCAGAGGTCGCCTTCTCCTCAAACTGGCTGACCTCATGGAGAGGGATGCCAAGTATCTGAGTGAACTGGAAACCCTGGACTGCGGAAAGCCCGTCAAACAGGCTGAAGGCGAGGTTTTCTGGTCTGCTGGCATCATCAGATACTACGCCGGAAAAGCCGATAAAATTCTCGGCAACACTATTCCTGCAGGTACCTTAGAATATTTACTATCTGAATTACATAAACATATCGTTTAGTAATTTTTTGAACTGTAACTAAGGTCAAACGTGCAATGTAAAATAAATCACGAAAAAAACGGCTTAATATTTCTACATTAGTTTGATATTCATTTCATGCAGATTACATGTTATAAAAATGCAATAAAAATGTTAATGCGTCAGTTTGGTGATGTTGGTAAATATATAAATTCTAAATTCATATAAAATATTTAAGGAAAGAGATAATAGGTACATAGTTTAATTAATGAAGTAGTTAATAATGGTTATCATGAATTAAGAAATGCGTGAACAAATCACAAACGCCAACCATCAACTGCTTGAAATATTAATTATATTATCTAAATTCGATAATATCTTGATTATACAATTATACGAGTACATGATTTCCTGATTCTGATTGAAAAACAAATTAATTAGGTGTTTTGATAATCCAAAATTTACTTATTCTGCTTGTTTATGCTAAAATATACCTAATTCCAAAAGCATTGGGTTCAAATAAAACTAAAATTAGCCCTATACGTCATCATCATCATCAGCCTATTAATGTTCCTACTGCTGGGACACGGCCTCCTCTCTATGGGAGGGAATGGGCTATAATCCACCACGCGGGCCCAGTGCGGATTGGTAGATGTCACATGCCTTCGAATTTTTGGTTCTAGGACATGCCGGTTTTCTCACGATGTTTTCCTTCGCCGTTTTGAGAGCAGTGGTGATGAAATAAATTACACAAAGTTTGCGCCTGTCTGGGTTCGAACCCACGACTTACTGTTCGTAAGTCGGGGCCGCCACCACTGGGCTACCCCTGCTCTCCCTAACCCTCACCCTGTGCCCTATAAGTACTCAAATAATACTGAACCAGCAATTCCTAGAGAAAGAGTAGAATAGAACCAACCCATTACACTCACGGGTGTCGTATAAGGCGACTAATATCTGAGGCAGAACACCTTGCGCCCCCGTAGACCAGAGAACGGGCAGCAGCGTTTTCTGTTAGTCTTTCATCACTGCGATCTCCAATCCGCCTGCCAAGCGTGGAGATTACGGCAAATTCCTCCCATCATGGGAGAGGCTTATGTCCAGCAGTGGACGTTATGGGCTGTTGTAGTGTAGTAGTAGTAGTAGTAGCAATTCCTAGTACTGACAATTTGGCGGTGCTGTAAAAAACAGAATCTATAGAATTTATGTAGCCATGACCTTGTGTGACGCCGTTGGTTAAAGCCGCCATTATATTTCAGACGGTGACGTCATGACCTTCACACTAAAAGAACCCGTGGGTGTTTGCGGGCAAATTCTGCCATGGAACTACCCCATCCCCATGTTTGTGTGGAAAATCGCCCCCGCCTTCGCTGCCGGTAAGTTTCTTGTTCATTGAACACTAATTATTTAATATTCTATACACTTGAAAGATACGAGTACCTTCCCTAAGAAAGTCTATAAACAAAGGCGATAACCATCACGAGATGATTTTCAGATTTTCATTATTTTACGGAGATTTTCATTATTTTACGGAATATCTTTGTCTCACAATCTAAAATACAATCATAAATTCGTGAAGCTTCGAAGAAGAAAACTTGATATAAGAAACTTTTTATATTATGTTTTTAAGTCTGTTAAATACATTTTTTGAACGAATGAGACAATAGTAAATACTCTCCTAACTTACTTACTTATTTTTGAATATTTTTTGTTTTATTTTGTACTAGCGACCCGCCCCGGCTTCGCACTGGTGCAATATACATTAAACCTTCCTCTTGAATCCCTCTATCTATTAAAAAAACTCGCATCAAAATCCGTTGCGTAGTTTTAAAGATCTAAGCATTATAGGGACAGACAGACAGCGAGAAGCGACTTTGTTTTATACTATGTAGTGATTCCTTTTATTCATTTAACATACACATTCTATAAATTTGTATAATTATTGTTGTTGTATGTGGCTATTTTGTTATTATTGTTTTATTGTTGTATATGGCTATTTTGCCTGAAATACAACATATTTTTTTATTATACAGGAACTAATTCTAATGTCTTCTACAGGTTGCACAGTAGTCCTCAAACCTGCTGAGCAGACCCCTCTCACAGCTTTGGCAATGGCTGCCCTAGTCAAGGAGGCTGGTTTCCCTGCTGGTGTCCTCAACGTTATCCCCGGATACGGACCCACAGCTGGATCTGCCCTGACCCACCACCCCGATGTTGACAAAGTGGCTTTCACTGGTTCCACTGAGGTAAATTTAATTGTAGCTCATAGGCCCAGATACTACATGTAGGTATACAAGGTGTAACATAGACCATAGAGTTGATCATGATTATGTCTGGACCTTAAAAGAAACTCTGACCTACGTGTTTGTTTCGGCTGTTTCTTCTCAGGGTAGTCAGGTACGAAACACCGGCCCCATCTAGTTTAAAAAAAAATGACGTGTAACATTGCTTGTAAAAATCTATTTGCAAAATAAACATCATTTATCATAATAAACGCACATCCTCGTGTGATGTGTCGGACCAGAAAATTGAACAACTATTGTTCTACGAGTTCTTGAGATTCGCAAAAAGAATGTCAAATTTTCTTTAGGACTTGACGCGATCAGCTGACCAACATGTATGGAAACACAAAAAAAAAAAAGAATTTCCTAAAGGCATAGAACACATTGTTCAGTATTATGGTCTGAGTCATCACAGAAGAAGTTGTCAATTTAATAAATGTTACATCATGTAGAGGTATGAAGAACAGGTTGGAAGCTCCTTATCCTTCAAAAAATGGAAGATCCTATTATTTTTATTTCATAAACTTTATAACATTTATTATTCCTAAATATGACAAATCTGAGAAACTCCAAATAAAATATTAGATTCCTGACATCGCGTGAGTGAAGACATACTTGCTGCATCTTGATGACCGACTGATGTGCTCATAACATTGAATTTGAACCTTGAACTTTGTATGAGAATCGATAGCAACAACATGCAAATGTCAAAAATACTTCGTATCGTAGCTATTCCAAATAATCAAATAAGTTCATAAAATGATATTGGAAATGACTTGACAAAATTCAACACGAAATAGGTGACTTTATCCATCAATTTTACGCCATAAGAAGATAATTATGATAAGAATGTAACACAATGTTATGTTCATCGTCACGATAATAATACATTAATTTGCATATTTTGTTAGATATCTATTGTTGTTACTACCTAATTTGCTGGTATCAGAATTGAATAATTGAAGTCTAATTCTGCATTTCGAGTGCTATTCTACATTAGACGAAAGGCCTTTATTAGAGTTTAAGTAGTTCTATAGAAATTCTCAAATAACGTTTACGGCTTTTTCTTAAACTTTCATTTTATATTAATCAAAAACCTTGCCCCACAATAGGAATTTCTCCTGTATCGTGTGTGCGTTTACTAACATATAAACTAACACACACAAACAGCCAGACTCACAACTACTACCGCTGGTCATACAAATATTTTTTCCGTGCGGGGATCGAACCCACGTATCGGCCAATCGCTTAGCCACTGCGCCAAACGTGAAATGCTATTGCTATAATATCACTCCATTCTTGAAATATCTACTCGAATAGTGTGTGTGTGTGTGTGTGTACTCGGTAGTGTTCCATGCATAACTGCTGAGCATGTTTCTGGGTCAAATACCAAGCCAGGCAAATGGTAACTATGGCAACAAGATTGGTTTTCATATTACAAATGGAATTTTTCTGTAGGGTATTAAGCTCAATATTTTATACGCATTGACTTATTATTTTTAAGCTCTTGCCTTATTAATGGCAATGGGCATAAACTCCATTAAAACCTGGTGAAATATTGGTGTATTTAACCCCTCTGCCCTTCGGCGACGACTGATGTGATATTCCTTAAATATCTTGTCTCATGGGCCGTTTAAACATATGTTATATTCCTTAGTATTCTAACGCGACGTTTTAAATTAGCAATGCAAAATATGTAGGTATTACGTGTTTCGAATAGTGATTCATGTAGGAATGTTTTTTTTTTTTCCACAGGTGGGTAGGATCATAATGAGCGCTGCATCCGCTGTCAACCTGAAGAGAGTCACACTTGAGCTCGGAGGCAAGAGTGCGCTGGTTGTGTTTGATGATGCTGATGGTAAATTGACCTTTATTATAAGGTGGGAAAGATCACATCAGGGTGGCGTTTAACCTCCATGTCCGCTTAGGACTTTGTTATCCCTGGGAACTATGACTTAGTACCGTATCCATAATATTTCAATCATTAGATTCACCTCATCGTATGACAATGACATTTGTTTGTATAAGTTTACTCACTCGTGCTGAAAAACGTATCTATTAATTTGTTATCTGTGAACTAGCTCTTCTCATTGTAAACAGTGTTTATCTAACTAAACATATTTCGTACTGATATCGAAATTAAACACGTCTATGTATTTTTGAGTCTGATGGAAATACTAATTCTAAAACAAATATTATCGAATCCGCCGTGCAAGTACGTAGGAATCGATTCGATAAATCTGACAGTCATTCTCGACAAAATGAGTTTTTAACAAAGATAAAAAGTCATTTTGTCGAGAATAACTGTCAGATTTATCCAATCGATTCCTACGTACTTGCACTGCCGCTAGAGAACCAAGATTACCGACGTAGCCCGAAGAATTGCCAAACTTAAGTGGCAGTGGGCAGGGCACATTGCTCGCAGAACGGATGGCAGATGGGGCTGAAAAGTTCTGAAGTGTTGACCGCGAACATAAAGACTTTGCGTTGGGAGACCTCCCACTAGGTGGACCGATGACCTGGTGAAGGTTGCGGGGATCCGCTGACCGCGGGACCGGTCAATGTGGCGACACTTGGGGGAGGCCTATATCCAGCAGTGGATGTCTTTCGGCTGAAATGATGATGATGATGGCGTAAGACATCTAAAAACAGATGCCAAATGCTATAAAAAAAAAACAGTTTCAATTCGAAGAAGTTATAAAATCTTCATTGAACAATACGTCTCCAAAGAACAAATTGCCGAGAACAGCTGAACAGTCTTGTTTTAAATCGTTCAATTGATTGTGATTACTAAATTGAGGATATTAACGGATGTGCATTCATCGGTTCAAGACAGACTGTTTACTGTTATTGTTATCTCTCTTAAAACTACTTACTTCTTAAAAGTAAGTTAAAAAAAAAGTTTACGAATTAATGCTCCGTTTAAGATACTATTGCTGCAAAACTCGTTGATATAAAAACGTAAACCTGTATTTTGCTTTCGCACAGACGTATAAATACCTGAAAAATTTACCAATGTGAGCACGCCGTGATAATTTACATTTTATAGTTTTTTTTTATAAACTAACTTTTGACATAATAATGATATAATTATTCTAATTTACAAATTGTGTATTCATCGGCGATGCATGACAGTGATAAATGATATATTTCGTTGGATTTATGTATTCAAAGGTTCTGAAACCCTCAATCTAGCCTTTTGCCCGACCCTTTGGATAGCCATATTCGTAAGGCGAATGAGCTGTTAGTTCAATAAAAAATCTACCATTTAGAAGCAATATTGTTAAAATTACTTCTCGATGGCGTGATTTCTAATTTCCCTCTAAGATCTGTCCTAATTATAAAATAATTACTAATTAATTCTGCGTCCGATCGTGTTTTAGCATCATACAAATTCATGAACTGTTCTTGTTTTAACACGAAGATACATGCTACAACGTAAAGGCGGGCAAGGTTGACAAGCTCTGCTTTATTGTTTTAACACGAAGATACATGCTACAACGTAAAGGCGGGCAAGGTTGACAAGCTCTGCTTTATTGTTTTAACACGAAGATACATGCTACAACGTAAAGGCGGGCAAGGTTGACAAGCTCTGCTTTATTGTTTTAACACGAAGATACATGCTACAACGTAAAGGCGGGCAAGGTTGACAAGCTCTGCTTTATTGTTTTAACACGAAGATACATGCTACAACGTAAAGGCGGGCAAGGTTGACAAGCTCTGCTTTATTGTTTTAACACGAAGATACATGCTACAACGTAAAGGCGGGCAAGGTTGACAAGCTCTGCTTTATTGTTTTCATTGAAATCCAAGCTAATCCTTTCTCGCTACCTTTTATATTGTTTTGTGAATCGGCTGGTAATTATTTTCAATGAAATAAAATGAACATTATCTTACTCTATGGAATGAATGCTACTGAACTTACTAAGCCGTATTTAGTATCCAGCATTGAACTTCAATTCAATTCATTTATTCAATAACGATTTAAATCGTGTCTGAATGTCTATTTCTAAATATATAAGAACATCAAACATACATGCAATCCATATTAAAATCATTACAATCAAATTATCCAAATTAAATTAAAATCAAAATCAGAATAAAAAGAATAATAAAAAAAAAGAATAAAGAAAAAAATCTTGAAATAGTACCTACGACAAGGCTACACACACTAGTGTGTTAGTAATGAAATACGTCTCATTGTATGATATCATTACATTACCCTGCAGTTGGCATTCCATAGAGTCTGCACAACATGGTAATTTTTCCTCACACGTCAGTTTCCGCCTAGCCTTTTCCTAACTAAGGTTGGGTCGTCTATAGTTCTAACCTAACCGGATACAGTTGAATACCAGTATTTTAATTCATCACACATACATGTCTATTGTAGTTGTTCTTGTACGCATAATTATGTATAATTTCAATGTCAATTTACAGTCAAAAGAAGCAGACCAGAATTCCTTCTCAGTATTTCGCGAATCGGTCGCCAATTCCTGCGAAATTCAAATTTTCTTACGTTTATTGCAATTCGCAGGCCAGGTCTAAGTTGTATGTTGATTAAAATATTATTCGCGGCTGTAAGACGTATGTAGTTACAGAATTATAATCATCAAAATCATCAATACAACCCTCCAAGTTCATGTAACACAATACATTTCTGTAACTACATACGTCTTACAGCTGCGAATAATATTTTGATCAACATACGACCTAGCACTGGCCTGCAAATTGCAAAAAACTTAAAAAATAATGAATTTCGCGGGCTACCCTGGAGCATCAGCCTTAACCACATTATTTTACTCAATTCACAGTCGAAAAGGCGGCAGAGATCGCTCACAGGGCTGCTTTCGCCAACGCTGGTCAGTGCTGCGTCGCTGGAACCAGGACCTACGTCCAGGCTGGTATCTACGACAAGTTTGTCGCCAAGGCCGCCGAGATCGCCAAGAACAGGACCGTCGGAAACCCCTACACAGATGTTCAACAAGGACCTCAGGTTTGTGAAAGATTCTATAGCAACAGATAGACAAGAGCTTCATCATTCTCATTTTATCATCTACAAAAAAATAGGCAGACAGCCTAGGCGTGTCCTTGTTGGAGATTGAGGAAGGCTTATCCCAACAGACATCTGGTGATGAACATAGATATGATGCTGTTCAAGTTATAGAGAATATCTTCTTGATCTCAATCAAGGAGTACTTACTCAGTCCAAAACATTCAAATAACAATAATCATCTCTGCTACACGAAAATAAATAATAAATAGTACACCCCCGACCCGCCTCAAACCTCATGAGAACCGACTGTTCTTTTCAGATCGACACAGACATGTTCAACAAGGTGATGGGTTACATCGATGCTGGTAAGAAGGGTGGTGCCCGCTGCGTCGCTGGAGGTGACCGCCAAGGCAAGGTTGGCTTCTTCGTCCAGCCCACCGTGTTCGCTGATGTCAATGATGACATGAAGATTGCTAAGGAGGAGGTTAGTAACGACTTATTATTATACACCGTTAATTTTAGGCCGTTACAGAATCGAAAGTCATAAACTCGATCATCGAACTCGAAACGATTGGGACTGTTTTTAGCGTGTATAGTGGAATGAACGATCCTGTCTGATTGATTTTTGTAATAAAACTACTTGAAACGGTTCTTACCGGATTGGCCGGAAAAGGTGAAACATAAGCTAGTCTGGAGCAATACGGGGAAGACCTAGCGCAACAGTGGGATACGATTATGTTAAATAAAAAACTAGAAATTATACTATATTCCATAGATCTAAAAATCATACAGGACAGCTTCAGCGGAATAAGTGAATCCTAACAATTGTAGAATATTTTGTGGAACTTCAGTGTCTGACTGGAACCCAGAGGAATTCATAGTTAGATAATGATTTATTTTGCACATTCATGTATGTTTGTATGATCATAAGTTTAGCAAAGAGTATATAATTACATAAAACCACACCGATTGATTTGAATACAAGTTAATTTTAAGAAGTAGACGATTCTAATCTCAATTCAAGGCCAGTTTTTTTTACATTACTTTTAAACATAGGTACGTTCTATGGATCCTTGTACCGCCCAATCAAAAACATTTTAGCCTATAATAGACAATTGAACGATTTTTACAAGATTCTCTATTTTGATGCATAGACGTGGACAAAGTAAAAGAAGTAGGTCAGGATTGAAGGTGGCGTTCTGGAGTACCTTCGTACCCCCATGAGAAAAAGAACTTCCCAATATTTATTGGGAAGTTCAGAATGATGTACGGTCGAACAAATTATTTGGTTTACAGTTTAACCAACAAATTACATTGTAAAATGTAAACCAAATAGTTGTTCTACATGGTAACCGTTTTATCGTCGGCATCCCTGTTAATAGGCTTGTAATCTGAAAAAATCTAATTATTCCATCAGTTAGATCATCCAAAAATATTTGACCCGTGTTTTTTCTTTTGTTACGTTAACCAAAATTGACGAAGATTCGGCGCTTTTAAAATTTTCAATACGTCACGCAGCACGCTGTGGTCACGAGCCCACACTCCCGAGTATTGATGCGTTTTATCTTTTTCAATATTCATAGATTTACAAAAAACAAAAAATACATGTCCTTTATTTTCCAACACTCTAACAGACGGACTTAATATATTTGCAATTTATTGATACTGTCGTGCGTATTCTCCTTGTATTATGTACTATATTCTCAATTTAAATTTCCCTCTCTAGATCTTCGGACCGGTCCAGAGCATCCTCAAGTTCAACACCTTCGAAGAGGTTGTGGACAGAGCCAACAACTCCAACTACGGCCTGGGAGCTGGTGTCATCACCAACGACATCACCACCGCTCTGGCCTTCGTCAAGCACGTGCGCGCCGGCTCCATGTGGTAAGATTTGTTTTTCTTCATTGTTTAAATTGACTGCTTGACTGCTTCGGTGGTCTAGTGGTCCCAATCGCGACTGCTTAGCACGAGGTCCTGGGTTCGATTCCCGGGTCGGGCAAATTGTTATTGGGTTTTTTTCCATCAGGAATTTCTCAGTAGCCGCCACGGAGTCTGGAATAGTGCCAGGTTGATGACAATAGACACGCCCAATATTACATGGGACTTAAACATAACTGGCGAAATGTAGGTGTACTATTAGGTACAGGTCTGCCGAAAATGTTCCACTAACGATCCAATTCATTCAGTCGTAATAAATGCGTCCACTGTAAGGAAGTAGAATCTAAAGTCTATAAATTAGAAGCACTTCAAGGCCCACTCAAGAGTATAAATAAAAATGAGTTCTGAGTTATCAATTATGTAGGTAAGCGGTAACTACTATAAACAACTATTTATAAATATTTACAACTGATTTACAAATATTTACAAGTACATGGTACCCGCGACCTTCTGCGTGAAAGTAATATAAAAATATTATTTTCTATTTGAATCGGATTTAGTTAACAATTTCAGTATTTTTTTGCACGGAACCCTAACCCTTTTTCTAAAATAAAAATAGCCTAAGTTTTTTAGAACACTATCTGCCAGTAAAAGTCCCGTCAAAATCGGTCTAGTCGTTTCGGAGATTATTTAGAACAAACAGGCACACACAGACAAAAGTTAAAAAACAAGGTTTTTTTTTTGTTATCAGTACCGTATATACTTTCATCCGCGTTCAGTAAAAAGTTGTTATTTGGAAATTACAAACAGACACTTCAATTCTATTTATTTGTATAGATTTTTATATTGTGTTGTGTTTCCAGGGTCAACACATACGAACACGTGGCTCCTCAAACTCCCTTCGGTGGATTCAAGGAGTCTGGCATTGGTCGCGAATTGTGAGTATCATTAATTTCCAAAAAAAGCAACATTTTTATGCTGTAGTTTAAACCAGCTTTTAGGAAGAGGTGGAAATTATGTTACTGTGCCCTTCATTGTGAACTTGGAAAAACCTAACCTGCATGGGAAAATAAGATTGTACCTATAATGTGTATACAATTTTCTCAGGAACTTCTAATCCATTTTTCCTGTATGGAATTAGGTATCTCAAGTCCTGCAAATCACACTCATTCACTTTATATTTCTCTTAGTTGCCCATTTCTACATAGATTGTTCTTTTCACTATTTTAACGTGTAATTTTCCTATTTTTAGGGGTGAGGACGGTATCCTGCAATACTTGGAGACCAAGACAGTTTCCTTCAGCCTCCCAAAGAAACCTCTGCTGTAAACCAACTAAAGCAAGAACTGAAACCAAAGCCAAATCCCCGCTAAATACGAGACTACTATAACTTTTATATACGTACCAATTATATATTTGTTATTGATTAATTTGTGGAAATACAAAAGTATCAATTATTTTTTAAATTGCTTTTTTATTGACCTTACTAGCTCATGCCCGCGGCTTTGCCCGCGTGGAGTTCGGTAATTGTCCCACGGGGTAGTATTACCGGGATAAAAAGTAGCCTATAAACTATCTGTGTGCCAAATTTCATCAAAATCCGATCAGTAGCTTTTGCGTGAACGAATAACAAACATCCATCCATCCATCCTCACAAACTTTAACATTTATAATACTGCTTCTGCCAGCGGCTTCGCCCGCGTGAAGTTTGATTATTGTCCCATGGGATCTTACTACCGGTATAAAAGTATCCTATATTAACACATAGGATACTTTTATGTTAATCCTGGTTATAAACTATCTGTGTGCAAAATTTCATACAAATCGGTTCGGTAGTTTTTGCGTGAAAGAGTAACAAACATCCATCCATACTCACAAACTTTCACATTTATAAAATATTAGTAGGAAGTAGGATTTACCTCTATTTTGTATACCAGCGCTGACAGCCAATTCAGATAATCGCCGGCAGTTAGATTATTCGATTATGAGAAAACCAAAAACATCTTGTTTACGTCGTTCTGGTTTAGGTGCAGGCTCAGGGGGGGGAGGGAACAACGGTGATAAACCGGCAGTTGGTGGCTTTTGTCTGAAACAAGCCGCAGGAATCATGCCGAAATTGCTTGGTGCTAAACCCTCGCTGCTGGATGCGAGCCACACGGGACCGGTCAATGTGGCGACACTTGGGGGAGACCTATGTTCAGCAGTGGACGTCTTTCGGCTGAAATGATGATGATGATGATGAAAACCCTCTGCACTCCCCAATGAACAGCCAGCACCGGCAACAAAAACAACTTCCGGTATCAACAGGAAAGGCGTTCTATTATATTTCATCCTGAGAGCAGCGGTGGCCCAGTGGTGGCGGCCCCGACTTACGAACAGTAAGTCGTGGGTTCAAACCCAGGCAGGCGGCATTACGTTGTGTAATTTATTTCATCACCACTGCTCTCAAAACGGTGAAGGAAAACATCGTGAGGAAACCGGCATGTCCTAGAA
This sequence comes from Xestia sexstrigata, assembly GCA_941918905.2. NCBI lineage: Eukaryota > Metazoa > Arthropoda > Insecta > Lepidoptera > Noctuidae > Xestia > Xestia sexstrigata. Next base: position 8,572,172 of record OW799211.2, on the reverse strand, counting down.
CCAAAAATTCGAAGACATGTGACATCTACCATCTACCATCTGGCCCGCGTGGTGGATTATAGCCCATACGCAAAATACGCGCTTTGACGTGGAGTTGCGGACACTAGCCCGTTATACAATACAATACAATACAATATATTTCATCCTAATATTCAACAAGGAACGTTGCTTGATATTGAGACAATCCTGCCAGTGGATTATTATGAGTAGCATTCAAAAAACATTTGTGTACAGTTAATTCGCTAATATTTTTAAATACACCACTTCCTAAATTGACTCTTATTACTACTTCGAGTTGTTGAACATGCAATGTATTTCACTCTGGATTTCCACTGCAATTCTCGACTTCATAACATGAAATCCGCCTCGGTAACAATAACAAAGTTTCCCCACTTGTATCAAAATGGGCTGTATTTTACCCAAAGAGGCAGAGCGCATTAAAGAGACGTCGTCATTACTTACAAAAGGCGCTGGTCACAAATTGTGTTTAAAACTTTAATTTCTTTTTAAAAAGTACCTTTATCAATGGTGGATTTTCATGTTGAGATTAGTTTATCAATCTATTTTCATAACTGTAATTTCGATCACAATACATTTTACTAAATCAAAGATCACTACTTGTAAAATAATCATGAAATGCTCGTACTCTCGTAGAGTACGAGCATATCATGATTTTCTGTTCAACAGACCATGAAACATTAAATTCATATCCTACTAATTACAATAAAAACTGCTTATATACTTTTAAGTGATACGATATTATAATGTACGATTTTTATTTACTCTTGTTACGGGCTCACTCCACGCAATGTTTAGATTTATCACTTTTGTATCAGTTTGTTTCATAGTTGTTACGTCTGTGTTTGAGTATGTGAGTACCTCAAATTGCTTATTTTCTGAAACAGTGCCCGATCTGGGAATCGAACCCAGGAACCCACCCAGATGACCACAAGAGACCAACGGAGCAACTGTTGGTCGTGGGCCTGTCTCCGATAGTTTCGGATTGGGGTCCTGCTCGAAGAGACTGCACCTCGTGCAACCATATCCATCGTCGAAGCAATGAGTCTTCCAGCTCTGGGATTGGCCACAATGACCGAAAGTGATCGCGCGGACTATTATTATTATTTACAAATTTATGAAAACTGAGATTTTTTCACACCGCCACCATCCAAATTGCTTAACGAACTATAATGCTTTAATTAAGCCGGGTCCGCTGCGTCATATTATCGTGTTTTACAAACACAAAACATTGGGAATGGAACCCTGGACCTCGTGCGCAGCAGTCGCACTTGCAACTACTAGACTAACAAGGATAAGGACTATATTATTAAGATGGATATATAAGTAGGTTGACTTGATTATTATAAACTTATTTTTATTTTTTCAGGGAGAATTTGATTTAAAGATTACAAACTACGAAACATGTAAGGCACCTAAAAGAAAGTACTGCGGCGTAGTTAAAGCCTACAAGTATAACGAAGTATGGCTAAAATATGACGTCTTGATGAATGAAACTATGACGACACTCAAAGTATGTATTGAATTAAGTAGTTTAGGTGCCTTTTATTAAGGTACAATTCGGAAGGAACTGAAAACTGCAGCAGCAAAGCCACTCAATCGCATCGCAATAACTGACTATATCTACACGATTGACGGTCGACCACTTTTTATCCTTAGTATTACTCAGGACATAGGGCATAAGGGAGAAGATGGTCGAGCCTCAGGGAACTCAATAGTTCCTCGATGAAAACGGGAACAACCAACAAGATGTACGAACCAAAATGTATGGGCCTAGATTCTATTATGTGTTACTAAAGTTACATGTAATTAATTTCAGACGATATTCGTGGGTACAGTAAACAACAAGGAAGTAATCAGATTACGGATAAACAACTTGTGTGAACACATCTTCTTCAAGCCGCTACTCATGGCTATTTACAACGCTACACGATGTGGCATTTATAAAGTAGGTAGAAATTATTGCTCTAGCTTTTACTTAGCGGCCATGTCCATTTTGGTCGGAGCCAGGAAGAAAGTTTAGTCGCATAACCGGGCATCGGACCAGTTTTGTTCAAGAGAGCGGCCGGCGCGGCGGCCGGTCATGCGGCCGGTCGTGGCTGCGTAGTGCGCGAGGTGCGAAAATAGTATTTGAGTTTGAGAGTTTTATTGAATAGTCAGCATTAGACCAATCATTAGACTCTCATAAAACAGATGTGTATCTATTTTTGAGAAGACCGTTTCAAATTTTCAGATGTTGCCTCTGAATTGGCTGCGTCAAAGAATTTACAATGCGTTGCTACTATACTTACTATTATAGTAAACTAAAACGTAGCAATAAACTTGACAATAAGACGAAATCCTAACAAAAATATACCTACTGGAATTAAATTTACACAAGTTTATATTGAGTAGTTACATCACTCCCTTAATTATTGCGATATGCAGCCACACGAAAATGGACTTTGGAGACTATCCATAATTTTTAGTGAAATTTTGATCCACATTCACAGATTTTCCAAAACACCAGTTGAGCAAAAAAATGGGCATTTTAAACAAAATATTTTATTGACGCCAATCGATCCTGTTTCTAATACTGAGTAAAAACTTCTATCAGACCAACCCAGGTTGTACTATAAAAGTCAGAAATTGCAAAAAACAAATTGTAATTGGTTTTGGGAGATTATTGAAATTAAAAAGTTTACTAATGTGTAATTGCAATCCATTATACCTACTAATAATAAATAACTGCTTACAAATGACGAATAATTTTTCGGCAGATTATAATCTGTCGAAGTGAAACCGTAAATTGTGAAATTCCCCTATTTTTTTTCCTATTTATCTATGTAGTGTATGTACATAGATAAATAGTAGTGAAAAATGTGTTGACTAAATATTTTCGAAGTAACATTACATAGAACAAACAAACGTCGAAGAAACAAGGGTTCGATGTAAGGTAACAGCGAACAAAAAAGGCGTAGTTCAAACATAACGTCTCATTATCAAGGCTTCGATGTATAGTCATCGATGTAACAATTTTCGCAGAATAGTGTTTCGATCTGACATAGGGAACCCTGTACATGCAGGGTGTACATAGATATAGTGGTGGACCCGGTGGACCAAAACCAAACATCTCCTTTGACTTCCAATATTTCCGTAACTAGAAAGTTCCCATGTGTGGTCTAGAACAAACAAATGATCGTAATGACGGGTAGAACAAGTGCCTTTCGGCTTCGTTAAGGGTCCGTTTACACCTTGTAAAAATTGATACCTAATTTAATAAAATAACTTCTTTCAGGGTCACCATGTATTCAGCTTGGACATCCAGGCTATAAGCCGCAGTCTCTACGGTGACAAATTCATGTATGGCAACTGGACATATAAATCTTTATATTTCAACGATTATTGCAATTTGCACTGCGAAATTCTACAGACGATGGTCACTCCGAAGAAAACGTTCAAAACTTTGTTATAAATGTTAGATAAATAAATTGTAGAATAAAGATTATTTCAATAAATTGCACCTATCCTAAAGCATGCTTTTGACATAGTCACATTGATCACACCTGATAGAAAGCTAGGGAAGACGTCTTCGATGAAACTAACGAGCCCAGAACATTTTTAAAGCTCTAAAGCTTAAGATGCTCTAAAGGGTTATAGGAAGAAGAGCACTCAGAATATGTTCTGCGACGACTATCCCGATTACAAGGCCTTTACCTTCCATACAACGCTTTGTCTTTTTTGAGGCTGCCTTCAAAATTGTCGTAAGAATTTTAAACAGCATCAGACAACCTGGAGATTTCAAGACAAATCACTTTTTAAATAAAGGGCACATTCTTTTTCTCCCCTTTTTATGCCACAGCCCTATTTATTAGTCAACACTTTAATTTCATCCCGAGCTAACATTGGTCCTTCGAGCCGGATTTTCCAAAAGAGCAATAACATTTATTTATTTATTTATTAAAAGGAGAACAAACAGCTAAAATAAAGGAGTAACAATTGAATAAGCGATACAGAGCCAATTACAGGTTCTCACGAGTAGGCACAGATGATAGTAGAAACCTTAGGAATAGCAATCACGATAATAATACAAATAAAAGGAATTAAAATAAGCAATAAGCACTAAATATACTCAGACACTAGGTTAGGCATTGTTGATATGGGGAAAAATTAAATTAAAAATAAAGCACTACGCGCTTTTAAAAAAGTTTGCATTCAGCCGAGTGCGTACAGAATAGGCTTTGATGGAAAATGGGTCAAACAAAAGAAAACTACTTACAAAGAATATTAAAGTCCTTGCTCGCTCGCACTATGAATGAGTTTTGCCTATAGTTGGATGAGGAAAAAGGAATGGAAATAGGTGGATTAAATCTGACTGATCTCTGGGGGACATTGAAATGTAATTTATGCAGGCAGATCTGGACAGTCAATCTCGTTATTTATAATTTTAAAAGAAAAGTGCAATCTACAAGTCGGCGGCGATCTAAAAGTGGCTGTAAATGGAATTTCTTGCAGAGATTTAAGTAATCATCAGAATGATATGGTATCATCATCATCATCATTTCAGCCGAAAGACGTCCACTGCTGGACATAGGCATGATATGGTATACGCAGCCGAAAACAAAGAAAACGAATAAATCTCATTAGAATACTCTCTATACGATTTATGTACTTGCCATAACACGGGTTCCAAATTTGTGACGCATATTCAAGGTGACTTCTGAAAAAAGAGCAATAGAGAATCTTAAGGGTTTTGGCCTTCTTGAAACATCCCGCAAGTCTTATGATAAAGCCCAGTGACTTCAAAGCTTTAGCTACTATTTGCTCAATGTGCACGTTAAATAAAAGTTTGGAATCGTGAAAAACACCCAGGTCGCGAACACCGTCACATCTCTGTAATAGCCGTCCTTTCAGTATATATGTTGTAGGACTCGTTTCCTGCTAAATGAGATTACTGAACATTTGGCAGGGTTCAAGTCAAGCTTATTAACTAGACAATACTCATTCAATCGCGCTAGGTCACATTGAAAAGCATCCATGTCGTCCTCCGACGATATTGCAGAGAAAATCTTCATATCATCAGCAAAATTTGAATTTAGGAAACATGAGTCGATGTCACCCACATAAATAATAAAAAGTAACGGTTGTAAGTTACCCTTGTATACCCATTTATGTATATGATGTACCTAATGATACATTAGAATAAATAGGAAACCCATTGAAAAATCATAATCATTTGCAGCCAACGAACCATGATATTATGGTTAAGAGTCAAATTTCAATGTATTAGAATAGTATATTGTAGAAACAGATAAATTCAATTTACAAGCAAAATTCGACGTTATGTTAAAATATTTCGTAGTTTTTTCATTTTATTTCATGGTTTCGAAGTCATTGTTGGATTATGTAAGTACCTAATGATTTTGGACACTTCAAAGGAGACTGCTTACTTACCACACATTGTTGACAGTTTACCATCTGCCTGTCAGTCCGACGGTCACACCACTAGGCTATCACTGCTATAAATGCTTATCATGCTGTGCTGCAATTAAGTTAGAGCCAATGGGAATCCAAAGCACACAATACAGGGTGTAACTAACCTCAACACGAAGCCGTCAACCAAGCATTCTGTACATCAAACTAAGTCACTTTACGCAAAAATTATTGCTGGGACAAGACTTTTATTTTTGGGGTGAAATATCATGTTTTGTGGTAGAACTCAATGTAACGCACTTAAAACATAGTGCTGATGGATGGATTGAATAGTACGGAAGTCGTGGAGGTGTTTAAAGTAAAAATCTTACAATAAAAACATGTATTTAAAAAAAAAAACTTGTCAAAAAGTTGGAACTTTGACCCCCATTAGCTCCGTAACTAGAAGGTTCCCAGGTATGGTGTAGAACAAGAAAATGATCGCAATGACGGGGAGACCAAGAGCCTTTCGGCTTCGATAAGAGGTTTTTTACACCCTTTGTAATAACTTCATCTAACGGCACCAGAATTTGACACTACCTATAAGCCCTCAATAATCTTGGTTTGATTTTCAGGGTGAATTCGACTTAAAAGTGTCAAAATTGGAATCGTGCAAAGGACCTAAACGGAAGAACTGTGTTGAGATTGGAACAAAAATTGTGAATGACGTTGCCTTCGACATGGATTTTAACGTAAAGGAAAATATGAAAATGATAAAGGTACCTGCAATAGCTTCAAGTAATTTCATCATCGTCATCATCAAAATATCACAGAAGATTACGCTTTTCACTGTCTCCTTTCCTCCTATTAAATACATTGTGATCTTCATAAGAGGCCGTCCATTAATAACGTGAGACTCGAAAGGGGGGGGAGAGGATTTGGCAAAAATCACGAAATATCACAAGGGGGGAGGGGCGGGGGGGGGTGTAGTAAGATATCACGTGTATTTATTTTTTCGTCGTTCGAAAAGCGGCGTGTAGTGTGTAGTGTGACGTTGACTCACCGTTGCCGGGCCACGAATGATTCTTTGTAGGTACTAAAAAATACATGTGATTTTGGGTTGGGGGGGGGGGTAAGTCTTAAAAAAAACATCAGGTGATTAATGGACGGCCACTAAGATAGTCTTAAGGCTGATTTACATTGATCCAGTAGCTAGTAGTAGGATTCTAGCGCAGGATTGGCATTGACACTGGATCAGGGCGTTTACATTAATGTGCTGGAATTAATTCCAGCAGACAATCTTACTTTGTTGAGGTACATTACGCGGCGACGACTGGGCATTGCGTTTACACGGATCCAGTGCCACTGGCACTTGGGCACTTGGTGCGCGGCGTGCGGGGGGAGGACACTGGATTGAAAAATAGGAACGTAGTTTATTCCGATCCAGCGCTGGATACTGGACGCTGTACTGGATTGTAACATGTTTTCATTAACCCAGTGCCGATCCAGCGCTGGAATCCAGTGAAGCTGGATCCAGCTACTGGATCAATGTAAATCAGCCTTTATGGACTCTAGATTCGAAAGCCGCGTACGAAAGTCACCGACATACTCGGTGGCTTTGGTGTGTAGAATCGGTGTGTACAATCTTTGTTTTTCAGGCTAAAATTGTCGGTTCGATGAACAACAAAGAGCTGTTACGAGTCCAAATAAAGAACATGTGTGACCATGTCTTCTTCAAACCGTTGATTCAGGGTTTGTTCAACAATTCTGACCACTGTGGGCTTGAAAAGGTAAGTATCTTACAACACAACGTTTTATGGCACTCCTTCGGTCTATAGGAATTAATGTGAAAGTACAAGACATTAATACAAGGTGTAAACAGACCCTTTACGATGTCGTTAACCAAGCATTCTGTATGTACAATCACGAGCACCAATATGATATCACTTAACAACTTTGTAAAGGGTTTTGTTCCTACTGTTCCGATTAAAATTTTATATTGTTACGAAAAGTATTCTGAAACTCATATTTTTATGAAAAAGATCCTATCTCCAAGTTACAGTCGTTATTTCTCGCGAAAAATTGGTTTTACATTAAGGCGCCTCCCCGAGCAAATGACCTTGAACGAGCAGTTTTTTGGAGCCTACTCCAAAGAACCGCTCGTTGCGGTTTATCCAAAAGAAATACCAACTAATAAAAAATGCATTAAATTACTACATATTCTTGACTCCACTTTTTTTAAGTAGCTTAATGTTTAATAAATCCCCTTACAACAAAACCACAGAAATGAGAAATAATGATTTATAAAATGCTACTCCTCGTAAAAAAAACATTATTTTGATTTGCTACTTACACTAATGGATAGACAATTTAATAATGAACATAATTGTTGTTTTATATTTTCCAAAAGACGTAAATTTGATTTTATAAGGAATAAAAACCACTCATTTCACACTATTCGGCCTGCAGTGACTGACGTAACAATCACTTTGTAGTGCAAGCTGATTAGAACTTTATTCTAACAGTATTTCAAACAAATTTTAAACCACCACAAATAGAGTTGCTAATTTTGCTCGGGGAACCGCCTTAAGGAAAGCGGATATATATATTGCTGCTCGTGACTGTACCTAAGTCCACGCAAAAATTATTGCTGGGAAACGCTGGGAAAATTTGGGTGAGAAATCACGTTTTACGGTAGAACTCAATGTAACGCAACCAGAACATTGTGCTAATTGATGCATTGAATAGTGCCCCCTGCACTATTCATGGAACTATTTAAAATGTAACATTAAACCTGTACCTATTTAATTAAAAAAATAACTTTGAAAATGGAACTTTGACTTCCAATATAATAAACTAGAAGGAAGGTGTATGGTCCAGAACAAAATCGCAATGGACAGAACAAGTACCGGTAGGCTTCGTTAAGTGTACACCCAATATCAAGGATGTTTTGGTGCCTAGCCAAAATGTATTATTCAAGCACATATCATATCACACACATTAACCAAAAGCATCAACGTAATTCATTTACCTACATGGGACTTAAGCATGAGTGAAGAAATGCGAGTGGGTACCTAAAACACGTATGTTACGTAAGATTATTTTTTTTTGTTTTCAGGGTCGCTATCGACTATTCGTAGACATACAAACGGTTGCTCGCAACTTCTACGGAGGAAAGTTCATGTACGGAAACTGGAATTTTAAATGGATTTTCTATAACGACTACTGTAACTTGAGTTGCGGTAGTGTGATTCTTTCGATGACTCCAAAAGTATTTGCAGTTGGCGACAAATAATAAAGAAATGAGTTAGAGTTTAAATAGTTTTTTACATCCAATTTATTAACCCAGTACCTATAAAGCACTCGCTGGATGAGTCTCGCTGATGGTGGCGCATGTGTCGGATCATTTAGTTCCCTTCAAAATGGTTGAGTTGAATGGTGCTGATCCATGCGTCATGTCCGTGAACGGGCGCTGTCAGTTGTGACTGGTCATCTCTTAGTTGCCATGGCTTATTTGAATGAATTATTCTGAATTGTATTTTTTTTGTTTGTGTGTTTTTGCTGTGGACACTTTTAACGTGCACATCTTGCTACATTGTTCTCACATAATATACCATCTCAACATGAATGATGTAACCAAGATTTTGTAACAATATTCTGATTTAAAAGAGTGTCCATGGAGTTTCTTGCCCGTTCTTCTCCATAGAGATCTACGCTAGGGAATGGGCAACTACAGTACTTTCACAGTTTTTATGTCTTGTGACTGGGACTGTAGCTACATTTAATGTTCATCTTTGTTTCGACAATTCAAAAGTGCCTGTAACTGGCTTACTTGAAATATATGCTTTGATTTTGATTTTGCACTGGTATTAGACGCTGTTCAGCACCTTCAAAGCAATGCTCCACAAATGAAAAAAAAATATTAATTTATATTTTTTTGCACGCCGAAATTAAAGGCAGATTAAGAGAACAATTTCGTACATTTTACCAACCTAATTTCTCACCGGTCATGGTAACTTTAAGAGTAAATTATTTTCTTTCAAGCTTGTTGGCTCGCCTTTTTGTCAATGTTCCACATCTGACTGCGAATATGAACAATCAGCACATCACATTTTATGGGAGTGCAGTCTTTGGCAGAATGATCACAACATTATGTTGGATAGTGTACAGGTTACATCCGGAGTTATTTACTATACAGACCTTGTGGAAACTAGAACAAATTTCCGTGCGTTCAAGCGTTTTCTCATACCTATTATTGGAATCAAACAGCTCACAACTTAGGACCCATTAATGTTAATATTTATCCGTGGTGCTAGGCAACTGGGCCTATCGAAGTTGTAAACGTCCCTTTGTGTCTATTGGCCTTGTTTCGTTCTGTCTCCTGCTGATATGGAGGGAAGTGGAAATTACGGTTTTTTCCTACTCCTCCACTATACTTTTCTGATTAATTTCGTTGCGAGATCCAAGGAAGTTCTCTGGGATTTCGTCGAGCTTCATTGTCTCGGCGCTTTTCTGGTGGTCGCCACTGTTGATTCTGGCTTTCAGGAGTTACAGTGGTTTGGGAACAGAGTGGCGGGATTGTCCCAAAAAAAAAAAAAAAACAGTCTGGCATGGGCATTAATGTGGGGTAGTCACAGTCGTGTAGGTACCCTTATTAAAAGAGTGCCCTGCCATCCGCGTGGCTCTGTGAGGTTCGGCACAGACTGGTTGCCTTTCAACAGACAGGTGGGTTTTTCTTTATTGTAATAATAATAGTTGTACCGAAGCTTTATCCGAGCTAGCTTCTTACAAAGAGACGACACATCTCGCCCGCAAACTTGCATTACGACATAAGTATTGAAACAGAAATCTTGCCTTGCTAGCAAAGCCAATTTTAAAGACTTCCGTAAATCTAAGGGCTGCTGCCGACAAAGAATGAGTTATTACAAATATAACAGAGAGTCAGCAATGTCAGCCACCTATGTCGGTGGCTGACAGCTTTTGTTCAGCAAGCAGGACTGAAGCATTGGTACAGTGTGAAAAATATGTATTATACAGTAATTCACCCTTTAACACGTTAAAATACCGTCCCTGGCAGTGAGTTGACTCTCCACAGACGATGGCTCATCTTCCATCTTGCGCTGCATGCCTAACTGCAACCATAACCTTATGGCTGTGTCAGTTACCGGGGTTTTTGCTGGGCTTAATTTTAGGCTAAGCACATTTGTGTTTTTTTTTGCCATCGATACGCTAATCAGAAAAAAATTGCTATGCCAATCGAATGACAACTAACCGCTGCAGCCGATGATTCTTTAAGGAAAAGCCTTGTCCATCCTGTTTCGGCAAAGGGTAGCTGAGATGGACTTGACACAAATGAAGAAGGTGGAACAAGTCTAATGACCTGATATTAAAAGCTTCTGGAAACTTCATAATAACTATCAAAACAATGACCTATGTCTGATTCAGTTTCTATATCATCAGTACCCATTATCATCACTTATTTCTGCTTACAGGCCGTTTTATAAATATTCATAATTGTTCCATAAATTATTTTCAGCTAGCAAAATTAAATGCTCAGTTTCCAATAATACACAGTAATCATCAAGCAATTTTACTGTTCAACGAACCGTTTCATTGGTCAGTAATCACTAGTTTTTTTTTTCAAAAAAGAATCCTAAAAATGTAAACGTTAACAACTATTCTCATTTAAATTTATATCGAGCGTGTTCCTTAGTTGAAGTCAAATATGTTTGTGCAAACACTTCTTCTGCTGGTTACAGTTTATACTCTTCAGTTTATAGTCTTCGTAGAACCGAATACGCAAAAGGATTATGTAAGTCACCTTCGAAACTCCTCCATTGCTCATTCTATTTCTTGATCCGTTTGGTAGTGGTGCTTTTCCGAATAACTTAACCTCTAAAGTTGACGTCTTCCGACTCATAGTTATAATAGTCGTACCTACTGATTTTGATTATTTACTTTTTATAAATTTTCAGGGAACGTTCAATTTAACAATTACAATGTTCGAAATATGCAAAGGGCCGAAACAAAAAGATTGTGCGATTTCAACGGCTAGTATTAACAACTCCGGAACTATAAATTATGAAGTATCGGTTTTACAGAATGTATCCCCAACAAAGGTAAAGTTGAAAGGAATTGGTTTGGCTTAGTATGGGTAGATGACGACAATTCAATTTTACAATTAATTCAAGTAGAATATGGACCAAGGGCAGGAAGATGGTAATGATGATCACCCACAGAGGTGAGATATTGAAGATTTAGTTTGATCAGAGAGGAATAAGCGCTTTTAGCCTGTTGATCATAAATGCTGCGGAAAGAATTTACAAGTTACTAAAATGAAAATTTCAGGGTAAAATCGTTGCGACGACAAACGGGAAGGAGTTCCTTAGACTGCAGGTGAAGAAACCGTGCGAACATCTATTCTTGAGACCTCTGTTCAGCTCACTCATGAATGTAACGAAAGATTGTTTCATTATCAAAGTAAGTAAATGTTTAGTTTTAAAGATATTAACAAGTAATCCATTCCAGTAAAAACATCTTGCAGGCTAACTACCTACCAGAATTTTCTGATATTACCCATTAGTCATTTTTACAGGGACACTACAGATTCAACGTTGACATATTGGCAATAGCGCAGTCATATTTTGGCGGTACATTCGTTTTCGGCAATTGGACTTTCAAATCGCTGTTCTACAATGATTTTTGCAATTTCTCCTGTGCTAACATTCAAGTAGTAATGTCTCCGAAAAAGGACCACTAAAAAACCAAACATATTGACAGAAACCACCATCCAATGCTCATACATGCTGGTTTCTGAATATGGTTGGTAATTTTGTTTTCATATCAATTCATACTTTTATTTATTAGCTTTTGTACAATTAAAATACAGACATCTAGTATCCGGATCGAAGGACCATTTGATGTATTTATCAGAAAGCATAAAAAATCTACATGTTATTGTATGAAATGCAAATAAAACCCATTTATAAAAGTAACAAAACCTAATTTTATTTCTTAGCTAACAAATAAATTACCTATTTACTACAACATAACGTTTCTATTTGGATTTGTTACGATATAAAAGTAACCCTTTACTTTGAACCATCTCTTTGGAGACGCAAGAATGAATTACCTTCTTCAAATCAGTCGAATGGACAATCTTCGTTGTGGTCGAAACTAACGCAGTACATCCCTCGTGCCCTGAGATATAGAAAAAACACAAGATGAATTTAATTCCAGAAATACCCAAGCCACTCAGCTGGTAAGTGTGTTGCTCATAGCTACAAGTACAAGATCAATGGTGATCGAAGTACGTTATGGGTCTGCTGAGAGTAAAAGGTGTTACAGACCCTTTCATTCTAAAAGGCAATTTTAGTGACTCTGTGCAAACTTGCAAAGTATTATTAGGTTTTCCATGAGGAATTTACCTTGCTTCCATTACAGGAGATAAAACTCTGCCTAAGCTTTTGGGGACTGCCTACAAGTGTAAAGTGCTATAGTTAGATTGGATTAACTAAAGCTTTACTTAGGCCTTTCAGATACAGGGAGCTTCCTCTAAAAAGTTTGAATAGGAACTTACGAATCAGGAACCTCTTCACCAATTACCACGGCTTTTCTGTCGAATTTGATACCCCAATGTCCTCGTTCCTTAGGACATGTACTGTCGCATGGTATACCGACCAAACGGCGTTTTTTACGCACGCTCGCGGCGAAGTAACATGAACTCATGAAGTGGCTGCAACGGGCTATACCTGGGGAAGGAGTGGAATTAGTTAAACAGCAGCAGTAGTTTACTACATACATATGTATTAAGACGCGCTCAGAGAATCTATAAGCAGAGTAAATTCAGCTTGCTCTTGGACAAAACGAGCGATCTCGATAAATATGGAAGGAGCGGCGAACCAAAAGACTTACCTATGTCTATAAGTCTTCAAAGAGATCTTAAACACAAACTAAAGCATTTTTTTTTTCAATTAAACCATTTAAATTACATTCACTTATGAACTAATAGAAGTCAAGCAGTCATAAAAATGCAAGCTCTTTTCAATCATCTTAATCTAGATAATTCGGAAATAGGCAGGTCTGGTCTTAAACTAGTGAAGGAAAACATCAAGAAGCAACTGGCATTTCCTAAAACTGAAAATTCTAAGACATGACATGTGACATCTACCAACCCGTACTGGGCCAACGTGGGGGATGATAGCCCGATTCGCTCTCATAGAGAGAAAGTCTGTGTCCCAGCCGTGAGAATAATATTGGCTGATTATACTTATGCAGGTCTGCAAAACAAAACACTCCGGAACTTACGCATCACATGCCCTTTACAGCCAGGTTGCAGTCTTCCACCATTGACACAGAAGTCAGCATGGCCAATCAGTCCCTCTTCGCCAAGGAAGCCAGCGTTTGTATGCATGACATGGACCACGTAAGCGTCATCCCTGCCTAGGCGGAATTGACGAGACCCATAGGCTGATACCAAAGGTCTTCCTGGATCTAAACCTAAGGGTACAAAAGAGTATAATTAACTTTTTACGGGTTCATTCTGCATTCTTGTCTTTAATTTAACCTGAATAAAGCGATGGGAGCGGTGTAATGCGACTCGCTTAAAACTTCGCAACCCAAAGGTCGTAAGCGCCGGGGAATACGTCACTTACGCGTTTTGGGCAATACATCAATTCGTTACATTACGGTCGGGTTTTCTGCATGAGTAATGGTACCCCGTGTATGGTACTGATTTTAAAGACGTTTCACGTCAAAATAAAACAAACTTGCATATCAAGACATGATGGTGTCCGCAAACCAAGAGCATCAATTTTAAAAACATTACAATTCATTTTTTTGCCATTTAAAGTAAAGCATTAACACCTTTGCAATAAAATTCATTTCACAGTAAACAGGAGATTAATCGTTGACAAGTTCTAGTCCAAGTTCAGAGTTGCCAGATAACGAAATTTCCCACTTTACGTGTTATCCCGTACCTCTTTTTCTTTTTCGCGCTAGTATCGTATCTTAAGTAATTAATCTTGCAGCATAGAAAAGAATTTCCAGATAAAAAATAAACTATCATAGTGACAGCAAAACACTGATTCCTAAGTCACAGGATCTCCTAATTTAGGAGTCAGGGTTTACTCTATCTGTATGATCTTTAAATTCACAAAAGAAAAATCAAAGAGTTCTTATTGAGTATTATTTTAAATTTAAATGCTGGCAACTACCAAGTCCCGTCAGTTTGCTTGAAGCCGGCTTCGGGCGTGTACGCGAGTCGTGTAGTAACCAAAACAGCTGATATTAAAACATAAATATGGTGAAAGTAGATGTTAAATATACTAAGGTAAGTGTAGATTAAATAAGTAAGTTATTTTTGTGACAAATCGTGATATTATGCAACAAAAATTTATATAGTTATTTATTAAAATATTTTTAGACCGCGTAGTAGCGGGCATTGGTAATGTTTCTTTTTTATGCGTGGAAGTTTGGAACACATATTCGATTTTTTTTGATTACTCTGCTTTTTTTATAAAAAGGTTTGTAAGTTTGTATAAAGAAGATGGTGTGGAATATAAATCAAGGACAATACTAAAAAAAACCCACATACAAATCGACCTAAATATAAATCGATCGAATAAAATTAAATGAGTATTAATAACATGATTGAACAATCTTGTTTGTTATGCCACCGTTCCGTTTGTATCACTATTAAAACAAAATGCTCTTGACGACCAATTATTTATCTACTTTTACTAAATACATTTCTGATAAACAAAGCTGTGATACAAATAAAAAAAATAAAAGAAGGTGAGAAATTGAAACAATATTTTTTTTGAGAGTAAATATTAATACTAATGAACTGGAAATGGAAATAAACCAATTAAATGTTTTAGAGATTTGGTAGCCTCTGCACTTCCAACTTCATGATTTATGAGAAGAAATACTGAATTAAAATGGTCAAAGTGTCTTTAATATATATTCTTGACCCTCAATAACCTACTCTAGAAACAAAAAACTTGTTGAACTGTAGCCAAATCTGGATACTATATGAGTTATCAACGGTTTTCAAAAATCATCATCTCCCCGCCCTTGTCCCATGTTACTTGGGGTCGGCGCAACACGTTTTTTTTCTCCCCTGTCAATCGTCACACTAAGTATAATTTACTCCATTATCTTTTATTATTATAGTTCCTCAAACAATCCATTCATCTTTTCTTTGGTCTTCATCTCCCTTTCCATCCAAATACATTTATATTTATCACTCTTCACAGTCACATTTTTGTGTTTCATTCCTCTTCGTCCCATTTGCAAATCAAGACAGACGACTCCCTTTCATCTGTTTTCAAAATAAACTTCGTCATTTAAAAAAGGTAAAAATTCTTCATTGTTTATGTCGTGCATTTCACTTATGAATATATGTATAATTTTTACCAAAAGTCACTGTATGTATAATTTGAGTTTGTTGTCAATCAGGCACAGGGCACAGATTATTGTACATTTCTTGTATTTACAATAGAAAACGAGAACTAATAAAGAAAATGGTCAAAGAAATTAAGCACAACAAAGTGATTAACATATTCATCTAAATGAGTGGTATAAATAGGTTTTTTTAATATTTTAAACTAAAATTAAACACTGAAAACTGACTGTGTGATCACACAGATACGGACACATTTAAATGTTTCTCGATGCATACAGATCCCAAATTCGTTAGGACATAAAATCACTAGTCTTTGGGACCAAAGTTTCACGCCCTTTATATGTTCGTAATAAGACGAAGCACAAAGTGTGATTCCTTTTGCAAAGAACCTGCCCTAGAAACCAGTTTAACGTGCAAATAGCATTACCCTGTGCAGAAATGTCTAGCCCATCCATTCGCCTTATGAGAGGATGAGATCAATTTCATATAGGTAATTGGCATGTCGAGTTGGCGAAAGAACTTCGTCTATTGATGTCTTTTTTAGGTTTTTAAATGTATGGGATACTAAAATAATAACATAAGCTGCTAAATAAATATACTTTAGACACAAATTTTTCGTGAACCCTTCTGTTTAGAAATCAAATCAACAATGTTGCATCTAAGGGGCCGCCTCCATCAGCGAGAGAATCGCGACGATTCAACGTATTTCTATCACGCTCGCTCATGGAGGCGGCCTCTAAATTTTAACATCGATGAATAATTCTCAATGTTTGTAATATCTATTTTTCTTTCTCCAGTTGTTCATCAACAATGAGTGGGTGGACGCAATCAGCAAGAAGACCTTCCCCACCATCAACCCTCAGGATGAGAGCGTCATCACACAAGTGGCAGAAGCAGACAAGGTAAGGGACTATAGCTAGCTAGTCAGCCTGGGCCCTCGAAATGGACTTTCGACCCACTCTCTCTTTTAGAAAGAATACCTGTATCCCCACAGTTTAGGCTGATTATGCAATTCAGCCTATCATGAACTGTATAGGGTGTAAACTGACCCATCACGCAGTTGCCAACCAAGCATTCTATACATCAAACTAAGCATGTCTACGCAAAAATTAATGCTGAGAAACGAATAATGCTTTTTTGGTGTGAAAAATCACGTTTTACGGTAGGATTCAATGTGAGGCACTCAAACATTGTGTTGATGGATGCATTGAATAGTAAGGGGGTGGTGAAGATCTTTAAAGTAAAATTATAACATTAAGGCGATTACATGAGCTAAATGCGAGTTTTATAATGCAAAAAAAGCATATGATTCACTGCAATAAACAAAACCAGAAAAATATATGATATTCTTCAGGCTAGTACGATAGTGTTTTGAAAACATAATACAACAAATTTTGTTCGATAGAAAAAAATCACGAACTTATCTCTAAAAATTTCTTTTTACGAGTAGGTAAAAACCATACTAAAATATATGCGATCATTCTGATTTTTTGGCAAATAGTTCTTACAAGCAAAATACTAGTATCATAGTGTTTTACTTTTTTAGTCCAATCAATATTTTTTTGTAAATCGCAAAAAATCCACTCATTTCGCACTATTCGGCCGCAGTTACTGACGTAACAACCACTTTGTCGTGCAAGCTGATTAGAACTTTATTCTAACAGTATTTCAAACGAAGTTTGAACCAACACAAATACAGTTGCTTATTTAGCTCATGTAATCGCCTTAAACATACTTTGTATAAAAGAAAACCTTGGGCCCCAATATCTCCGTAACTAGATAGAAGATATGGTCTAAAACAAAAAAATAATTCGCTGTAATGGGGAGGACAAGTGTCTTTTACACCCATTATAAACCTAAGGTGACATTCAAACACATGTTTTTCAAGGTGAAGAAGCTGCGCTTGTCTCGTAATATATTTTTAACAATCGGTAAATTACTCAAATTTTCTGTTATTAAGAAAAACAACAGTAACAAAATCAGTAAAAACCCGAACAAATGCTAGGAGACAATTGCAGCAATTAAAATTATCGCTACATCATTACTGGAACATCTGCTCTGTTTGTAGAGAGATAAGAAGACGTTACTTTTTTTCAAAAACTTATTATATTTTATCATCACGCGTAACATTGATTATGTCAACGACAAAACTAGAACAGGGTAATTAGGATCTAGACATAATTAAGGCCAAGAGGCGATGATGATTACATTTTTTTATATCTCACGATCGATATTATTTCGACGTAAACTGCAGTAATTCGATTGTAGTCTAGTGATCAAGACTTTAATCAGATTAACTGCAGAATAATAATTAATAATCGAGCAGTATTGTTTTAATATCAAGACCATTATGAATTAAAAGAATGGCTTTTTCCTTCATACCTATTTCATCTTAAAGTTATTATAGTTTAAACAAGTGCCGCAATAGGAACAAAAAACTTAGTAGAAGGTACTAAGATTTGCGACTATCGAACTTTTTCAATGACATTTTATCCGTTGATGCAATCATTCTCAAAACAACAATTATCATCCAAGTAAAAAAACTGTAAAATTAATTGTATTATTTGACAGGCTGACGTAGATTTGGCGGTTGCAGCAGCCAAAAAAGCCTTCGCACGCTACTCGGCATGGCGCACAATGGATGCCTCGCAACGTGGTCTCCTTATGCTCAAGTTAGCAGATCTGATAGAATCCCAAGCCAGATACTTGGCAGAACTTGAAACTTTGGACTGCGGAAAACCAGTCAAAGACGCCGAAGAAGAAGTGTACTATTCAGCGACAGTTTTGAGATATTACGCCGGCAAAGCTGATAAAATATTGGGAAACACGATTCCTGCTGGTAAACTACTTCTTGATTTACTAAAAGATGAACAAAGAGATACAAGGGACCTACAATTAACTTACAATACTGCACTAACTCTGCATATTTATATAAATCCCGAAAGATGTTTATAGTAAGAAGAATCATCGATGGTGGCTACTTTACGTACGAAACGAAATTATATTTCGGAATAATTGGTCTTTTATCTAAAATACAATAAAACAGTAGGGCAAATTTAGATCAAGATATAAATATAAACAGTGATCATAAAGAGTTCCCTAATTTAATTATAATTATATCGATGTGATAACATTGATTTCTTATCAATATCGTAAAGAAAACAGAGTTATTACCATCATTCATTTGTTGAATAAGTGTTACATGCATATCATTCTCTTCTTACAAAATTATCATCATTATTATATCCGCATTGTTAATATTATCTCTTCTAGACATTAAGATAATTCATTGACGTCTATTGTCACGATCACGCAAACTCTATTTAGCGTGATTACAGTGTAATATATGCATTTCTATGAAATCTTACTACCAACTCAGCGGTTCATTTGTTCTCAAGTTGATAACACGTAAGATAACATCACGTCTGTATTTCCCTAAGGGTTAGGCAGAGGTGTACCTAATAGTACACCCACATTTCGCCACTTATGTTTAAGTCCCATGGTTGGCCGTGCGGGTCGATCACAAATCCAGAATTCTAAGAAGCAATTCCTAATAGATATTTCTATCAGGAATTGCTTCACAATAACACTTAATGTTTGAATATCAAGGTTACGTGCGTAATATTTGCTAGTAGCATATTGTGGATGTCATTGTGAATCCATTTAGATAACCTGATTGAGTTTCATAACAACCTAAATGCATTTTTTGCATGCAAATATAATATTATACTCCAATCTGACATTTTACTCATGCCTAAAAGCTGACACAAAGTCTTTAAAGATTTTGTGCTGCTAATCCATACCGAATTTTTAATAGGTGCATTACTTTTGCTGAAAAGTGTTTTTCTTCGTGATCTATGTCTATGATCTATGAGCGACAGGGTTAATTTACGTAGCTACATTGTGATCTGCACTAGAACCTGCAGTGAACCTGCGTGGAGGAGTACTGCCCACAACCCCACACAGAATGCAGACCAGTGTCCCTGCAGTGGGAAAATAACAGGCTGATTATTGCGAACAGCGCGTACCCTATAATTGGAGACGTGCTGAATTGCTCATTAGATTCACTTTGTTGTATCACCGATGCACCCGTTTCAACCAGTTCCTATTATTTTGTATATTAAAGTGTGATGATGATATTCTTTACATTATTTTCTCACAGATGGTGAAGTATTATCTTTCACACTGAAAGAGCCAGTAGGTGTTTGTGGACAGATCATACCATGGAACTATCCCATACCAATGTTGTCGTGGAAAATTGCACCAGCGCTGGCGGCGGGTATGTGTATTTTGTTTATTACTATAATTATCAGTATACGTGTTGTTTCATTAGCGACTATTTACGATCTTGTTAATAAGGAAATGTAAATATAGATCGTAACGTATTTGCTTTTCTATTGTTAGCTAAATGAGGATAATAGTTTTAAACCCTAATGGGTAAAAAGTAGATTTCTAAACCAAAGGTATTTTGCTGATTGATCTAGAACATCATTATATGAGTGTCCCATTCTATTTGGGTTCAGCGCAACACGTTTTCTTCTTCCATTCTCCCCTGTCAGACGTCACGGTATCATTTACTGCTTTCTTTTTCATATCATTCCTCACAAAATCCATCCATCTTTTCTTTGGCTTTTCTCTTCTCCATCCATCAACATTCATGTCCATCCCTCTTTTAGTCACATGCGTTTCATTCCTCCTCATCACATAAATTGTTGATTGATCTAGAATGAAGCTTTTATTCAAAAAAGTTACAACCCAATCTGTAGGAATCATAGTAAATATTTTTTTCATCATCTCCTTAGCCTTTTTCCAAATATGTTGGGGTCGGCTTCCAGTCTAACCAGATGCAGCTGCATAACATTAATTTACAAGGCGCGACAACCTCCTGACCTTACCCAGTTACTGCGTAAGACCTTAATAAGCGCCGAACGTCGCCGATAAGTTCCAATCTGCTAATCGGCGCTGGTTCGGCACAAAGTATAGAGACTGCCTGCGCCGACTACCTGCGCGGACCGGTTCCGATAAGCGCTGGCAAATGCGACGCCGGTAGCCAGCTTTTTACGTGTATACGCCCTAATGCAATAGTCCAATTTGAATTATAAGAAAAACAAATATTAAAAGAAAATCGTCTTTCAGGTTGCACAATAGTCCTAAAGCCAGCAGAACAGACTCCTCTTACTGCGCTAGCAGTGGCTGCTCTGATCAAAGAGGCAGGGTTCCCTCCAGGAGTTGTGAACGTGGTGCCAGGGTACGGGCCCACAGCTGGAGCAGCGCTTACTCATCACCCTGATGTTGATAAGATAGCATTTACTGGCTCTACTGAGGTATGACGAATTTCTTTAGTTTGTCAAAATTTCGACTCAGAAATAGGGTATTGATAATCCTACTATCAACAAGAATGAGAATGGAGTCGGAATGGATTCGAGTGGAAATTTAACTAGTGCTCTTTACTATGTCAGAGACGCGGTGGCGAAGTGGTGGCGGGCCCGACTTACAAGCAGTAAGTCTTGGGTTCGAACCCAGGCAGGCGCATTACTTTGTGTAATTTATTTCATCACCACTGCTCTCACAACGAGAAAGGAAAATATCGTGAGGAAACCGTCATGTCCTAGAACCAAAAAAACCAAGACATGTGACATCTTTCAACCCGCTCTGGGCCCGCATGGTGGATTATATCCCATTCCCTCACATAGCTCTCTATGTGAGGGAATGGGATATAATCCACCGCGCATGTCATGCACTGCTGGGACATAGGCTTCCTCTGAAGCCTATGTCCCAGCAGTGCCAGTGGGAACATTATGGGCTGATTATGCTTTACTATGTAAAACTGATTAATTGCTTTTTATTCCAGGTAGGCCGCTTAATTTTGGGAGCAGCATCTGCCGTAAACCTTAAGCGAGTCACTTTGGAACTCGGAGGCAAGAGTCCTTTGGTGGTCTTCAACGATGCTGATGGTAATTAGTACTTTATTATTTGTACCACAATAATGACCTCCACTTGAGACATTCAAATTTTGTGCCATCAATTAACTTTCATCGAGTCTTGATTTTAACCCAGTATTAGGAATGATACAAATATTTCTAAGAAAATGACAATACAGCGACATTATCCTTTCCAGTTGAAAAAGCGGCTCAGAAAGCTCATGCTGCAGCGTTCGCAAATGGCGGTCAATGTTGTTGCGCCGGGACTAGGACATATGTCCAGTCTGGCATCTACGATCAGTTCGTTGAAAAGGCAGCTGAGATCGCCTCTAAGAGGTCTGTGGGCAATCCCTTCGATGACGTACAGCAAGGACCTCAGGTATGGATCTTGAGATCTTAAACATTGATGCAATTTTAACCTTGATATACTGTATGATAACGTTGGTATAGTAGTATGACCCGTTAGAGAGAGAATTTTACACTTAATTTAGTATTTGCTGAAATAATCTGAGCTTCTCTAACTCTCCTAGTACACAAATATGTACCACTCACTTGTAATTTTTAGTTCTTTCCTATATCCGGTTTAAGGACTGCTAAACTTTTCAATTTCCAGATCGACAAAGACATGTACAGCAGAGTGCTAGGGTATATCAAAGCTGGTAAACAGGGTGGAGCAAAATGCGTAGCTGGTGGTGACAAGGTGGGAGACAAGGGGTACTACATTAAGCCTACTGTCTTCGCTGATGTTACTGATAACATGAAGATTGCTAGAGAAGAGGTAAGATTCTAGCTGGCTGTTGCTGAAAACGGGTGCAATTTCCTCGTCTATAACAGTATTATTCTAAGCGCTTTGGCCGTTTCGCGTTGATATGATGTGGCGCATATTTTTCCCAAACTTATTATTTTAATGTTCTTTATTTTTTATGCGTCACTTTTAGAGCAAATTGATGTTTTATTTATTCATTTCATATTTATATTTGTATGTTCTTGATTATTCCTTGACTGTAATAAATGAATAATTATTAAGTAATGCAAAAATATTATGCATGTTTCGGCTTTCCTCTTCGCCTACCACTGTTAGATATTCATACTGTTTCTCGTTCGTTATTCTGTTGGAAACAGTACATTTTAATATATGTTATTATTTCCTTTATTCATTTTTAAACAAATTTATTAAATTTTTAAACATTAATTTAAAAAATATATATAAAAAACATTTAAAATATAAAAAATTGTAGCCCACTGGTTTCGGGAACAGGGTCCAAACTACCGGCGGTCCCGGCTCCAGAAAGAGGAACCCCCTTACAATACGAGCCATGTCCAGGATGTTATTATTATTAATATTAAATTTTACAATCGGGCGTGATAATAGTTTTATTATTTTGGCTACAAAATGGTTTATCTTTCCCAGATATTCGGTCCAGTCCAAAGCATCCTTAAATTCGACACGTTCGAGGAAGTTATCGACCGAGCAAACGATTCTAACTATGGTCTTGGTGCTGGAGTCATCACGAATGATATCACTACTGCTCTTAGCTTTGCCAAGCAAGTCCGTGCTGGCTCCATCTGGTAAGCATTATTCGTCTGAACATATTTTGTAAAAAAGATGTTTAATCCTTAATGTCTTTGTTATCCTATTATCGTCTTACGTCCCAATCTAATTCGGATTGTCATAAACAGTATTTCATCTATATTAAACGTCTTCTAACAGTTAACTTCCTTTCTAGCAATGGGGAAGGCAACTGTATAACGAATGGCGCTAGCATCGCTTGTACCAAACATCTTCATTGGTTGAAAATCTGTCAATGTCATTTTATATTTCAAAATAGTTTGACCTCATTGGTCAGCTTGGGAATAAGCTATGGACGCGCCATCTACAATCAGCTTTGACCAGCCTTCCCCAATATATCATCTTTCACGCAATCCATTCATATTTTTTTCTGTCATCGTTTCTTAATACTATTCACATTCATACTTAACATTAACACATTCCCTGTATCCTCATGAGCATTTATTTTGTATTTCAGGATCAATACGTATGACCACACAACAAGTCAGACTCCATTTGGCGGTTTTAAGGACTCTGGTATTGGTAGAGAATTGTGAGTATTGGCTAGTCTCTTAAAGTAAATAAATATAAATAAATAAATATCGCTGGATATTGGTATTGTATTGTATAAGAAACGCTGGAGTAACACCAACTATTTTTTTTCAGGGGTGAAGACGGTATTAACCAATACCTGGAAATTAAGACTGTCACTCTGGCGTTACCCAAACAACCGCAGCTGTGAACTTAACGTTACGTATTTATTTAATTTACAAATAAAATAAGTATTTAAATTATATATTCGAACAGCGATTATTTTTGTACGGACGTGACAAAAGTGCACAAAAACCATAATGATATCGATGTTAAAGAATAAATAAATTATTGTCGAAAAATGTCTTATTGAAGTATCCATAAAGTTACTTAAAGAGCTTGTCAACTCACGGGGGTGACCATGACGATATGGCGTGTATTTCTCGTGCGACGGTAACAGATGATGAGCGATTTAGCAGGCGAGTGAATCAAATGTTTAGACAACTTTAGAGCGGGTGAAACGAAGCCGTGAACACTCAGAACAGGGTCTCCAATCAGGGTACTGCCCTGATTGGAGACCCTGTTCTGAGTGTTCACGCCTCCGCTATGGCGAAGTGGCTCTCTGGCCCCGTACCACCATGCTGACCGGCTTATGTGTATGTTCATGCTATGAGAGAGATACTTACCGAAAATCTTGTACTGCTTCTCAGTGAGATGGTTGGAGATCATACCACAGACGTGGGCGCCTAGGGAATGTCCTACACAGGTGATCATCTTAGCCAATGCTCCAGCTTGTGTTATTGCTGAGTAGAGTTGAGCCGTGCATTGTGCTGCTTTTCTGGAAAGTTGTAGGATGAGGTTACATAATAAATTATCGATATAGTTGTGTTGCATTTCAGCGTCAGATTCATATTTGTAAGAAGCCAAGTCTTGGCCACATTTATTTATTTATTAGTATAGGTTCACCAACAGTTTCTTTGTATAGCATTTAGATATACATAGGTTTTTCAGTCTTGGACTTACACAGTCGCCAATTACACATTCGAAAACAACTGCAGTATCTTAAAAATCAAAATGCAAGCTTGGAGAAAAAAGACTCGCCAAGAAACAGAAAAAAAATACGGATAAATTGGTCATATGTGATCCAGCCAGAGAACATCGTCTAACTGAAATTAATCCTAAGGGATCGTGGGAAAGACCTATGATTGGAACATACTTGGTAGCATTCACTGCAGAAGACTTACAAGTACATGAAGTAGTGTCAGTTAGTATATACCGACTTGACTAATTTTTGTCTTATTTAGCGTACATTACTGCAGTGGCCAGCAACAGACACATTGATGGACGAACGTGTAAATGTTGGCCGAGGTGAAGCCGAGGCACACATACGTAAGTCCATCAATGCCTAGTTGTGACCAGGACTTGTATCGTACTTTTCTCAAATAATGCGAGGAAATTAAAACTCGCGTTGAAGAGTACATTTGTTTTTTTTTTTTAAATAAACCGCTTTCTATTTGCAAGCCAATTCGAAATTTAAATAACACCTTTGATAAGTTACTTCCTTCGTCCTTGGTTGCCATGTTTCAGAGTAAAAGGTCGTTCCATTTTGAAATAACACGACAGATATGCGATGCGGGCTATAACTTTTGCGGGCCGCTGGTCGCATGTATCTGGCCAGTACAGCAATTTCGATTTATCTCGAAGAAGGTTGTCAAAATAATGCTCAAATTTCCAAGCATGTTTAAGAAAACAAATACACACATCAACACGGTCTAGGGATATTTCATACTCAATTAAATAACTCGAAAAGTACTGGCCGCATTGGAATCTTTTATACACCGATTTGTTTGTAATTTATCTCAGACTAATTCCAAATTCAAATTTTTGAAAATTCTTTTGTTTCGGTGGCATAAAAATGTCTTGATGTATAGGAGAGGGAATTTTCATTTGTGCGAAATTTAGAAAACAATACGAATTACGTTTAGTTACAGTTTTTTTTCATTTTTAAACGAAAGATAAAGTTAAAATTGAGGTATTGTAGCCATGCAACGCCGACATTTGACGAGGGCGGAGATGTTACGAGCTGTGGGAATGCTGGAAGCTGGATCTGTTCAGCGTAATGTTGCTGAGGCCATAGGGACCCATCAAAATGTAATTTCAAGATTGTGGACACGCTATCGTGCCACAGGTGAAGTAGCGGAGAGGCACCGGGGGCCAAGTCGCATCACTACCCCCAGACAAGACCGATTTTTGCAAATTACTGCGCGAGCACAACCAAATGCAACGGCGACTCAATTGGTCCAAAGGCTGCGAGTGGAACACCAAGTGCTTGTGAGTGACCAAACTGTAAGAAGGCGACTGCATGAAAGCAATCTACGCTCTCGTAGACCACTCCGGGTCCCACCTTTACGGAGAGGCAATCGTGGACGACGATTAGAATGGGTTCGGAACCACGTGGTCTGGGGCCGTGACCAATGGTCCAATGTGCTGTTCACGGATGAATCCAGGTTCGGCTTCCATCCAGATTCACGAAGGACGCGTGTTTGGCGAGTTCCTGGACGATGGAGCCGTCTCCAGAACCCTCAGGAAGTTCACCCATACCAAGGATGAACAATTATGGTTTGGGCAGGAATTCGTCTTGGAGGACGGACGGATCTCGTTTGGGTGCGGGGCAATATAACGGCAGAACGATACGTCCAACAGGTGCTGGGGCCCGTAATCTTGCCCCACAGAACACAAATGGGGAAAGATTTCCTGCTCATGCACGACAATGCCCGGGCACACACGGCGAGAACGGTAGCAGCTTGGTTACATACACATAATGTTAGGGCCTTAGACTGGCCTGCTCAATCGCCAGATCTAAATCCCATTGAGCATGCGTGGGATATGCTGCAAAGAAGAGCTCTGAAGGAAGTTCCTGAAAATCTGGCTACAGAAGATCAACTTTTTGCGCACCTCAGAAGGACATGGGACAATATTCCGCAGCAAGACATTGACAACCTTGTTCTGAGCATGCCGAATCGTTGCCGATGTTTTATGAACATCATGGGCGCTTTCTCAGACTACTAACTTCAAGTTTATAAACACAAATTAAATGATTTTTCTATTTTTTTCAGTTTTTACTCACAAATTAAAAGTTCATTCATATACGGTTTCCGTCTATGCTTCATTTTTTTTCCATAAAATCCTGAAATTTTAATCTATACCTTAACCATTATTAAAAAATGGTAGAATATTAAATAACGTATCTTTTAAATATATACATGTCACATAAATAATTAATACATTGATAGTAATTCGCTTTTTTTTAAATATCCCTAGACCGTGTTGATGTGTGTATTTTGTCATATAAGTTTGATATCATTTGATACGTGTTTACTGAATGAGAAGTAATTTTTAAGCTAACATTCACAGTAACGGAAATTACGTATTATGTATGAAAATTATAGAATCACTTTAAATAGACTTACTTCATATTAGACAGCGCAGAAAGGTAGCAAGGAAACCTGGTGAGAACAGACCAGTCTACCATGAACACGTTGTAGTCTTTGCGGGACAGATACGCTGTAAACATATACATAAAGAGATTTAGAGACAATTGACATAAAGAAAAAGGCGAAACAATTGCTGGTGGTCATAATATATAATAGGTGAATTACGTAATCTTTGCAAATACACTATTCAGCAGACCTTATCATTGTTGCAGAGAGAAAGTCTAGATCTTCTAGGTCTTGATGTTTTTATTTTGTGCTTTTGTAATTAACTTTCTCGAAAATCTAGTGATGTAATTAAGCTTGTGATAATAGGCGAGACGACAAAAAATACGAATTAGTCCGTCAGTTAGATTATCAGAAAATATTTGACCCGTGTTTTTTCTTTTGTTACGTAAATCAAAATTGACGAAGATATGACGCTTTTAAAATTCTCAATACGTCACGCCTAGGTATAATTTTTAGCTAGTTCTGACGTCACGAGCCCCCACTCCCCAATTTTGATGCGTTTTATCTTTGTCAATATTCATTGATTTACAAAAACAAAAAAATACGGGTCCATTAATTTCCAATACTCTAACTGACGGACTAAATAGATTTGCAATTTTTTGATACTGTCGTCATGCCTATTATGACTGGAGCGTCTTTATTGTAGAATAAAGATGACTGAGAGATCAATGTTGATGGGTGTTCACTGTGACTTGGGAAAAAAAGTGGTTGATCATAATCAGAATCACACACATTTCCCATTATTTTACCCGACTGCGACACCAAAGACAAGGTTATGTTTTTCACACGTACCTATATTTCTAAGTATCTTTGTGTATTTGGGGTTCTTTTTACCCTCAAAGCATTCTACCAGCCGGGTGATATTTTGACCTTTGCGCAACATAATTTTATTTATAGTTTGTTGTTAGTTTATTAATTAGTTTTTAATTAATAATCAATCAATCAATCTACCAGAAACAACAGACGTTTGGCTATTTTGTCTGTTTGTAAACTTTTCACACAATACACACTGAACCGTTCGGTATAAATTATGACCGGTAAGCTACACTAGGTTCTTAAGAAGCACATTGACTAGTTTTCATCTTAAACACGCAGATTAAGTTGCAAATAGCATTAAAACAAAGCGAGCGTTTTACCTTCTGCATGATCACGCGCACAATCTGCCGTCTCGTTTCTTTATCACTTTCACACTTTCATTGAATATATATTTTGTCGTTTTTTGTCTAGTCGCTGAAATAGCGAAACTGCAATACATAATGAATCATTCATTCTTCCGTGAGAAGAATGCGTGATAAGTAGATGTGCAACTAGATGTTTTATTTACCTATAGACTTTGCCCGTAGCTTTGTCTGCCTGAAAAATTAAAAAAAAAACCACGGGATTCTACCAATAAATATCCTTATCCCAGCCCAGGTTATGGTCTACCTGTGTGTAAAATTGTGTCGGAAAACTTTCAGCCGTTGGGACTAAAAGGCTAGGTTTTTAGGTCGGCGTTTAGCCCATAGAGTATGATTCCCGTTTTCTCTCCAGAAAATAAAAAAAAACTAGTACAAATATTTTTTTACTTTAATATCTATATCCAACCCTACCATGTATTGATATTTTGGATTAATTTATTTTTAATAATTAGTAAAAAAATATGGAAAAAAATATTTGCTTTAGTTTTAGTTTTCATGTAGAGAGAAAACTGGGGAATAAGTTTGTATGAACTAAACGCGGCTACCCTTTCCTCTTAAGGTGAGAAAAGGTAACAGAGAGACAGAGGTACTTTCCAATTTCATCCCAGGAGAAACGTTCCCGTGCGATAAAATTCCCGACCATAGTATACACAGGCGAATACGCGGGCACAAGCTGCCTTGTTCCCGAAGGTAGGAAGGCAGGAATCGCCTTCTTAAGGTCCTTCTAACCCTAAAATTAGCAACTCTGTGGTGGTTCAGACTTCGTTTGAAATACTGTTAGAATAAAGTACTAATCAGCTTGCACTACAAAGCGGTTCTTACGTCAGTCACTGCGGCCGAATAGTGCAAAATGAGTGTTTTTTTGCGATCTACAAAAAATCGATTGATTGGACTAAAAAAGTAAAACACTTATGACCTGCTTTATAGTTAGTTCAGTTAGTATGCAAAGTTTCATGATCTAATTTCAAGTACTTTTTGAATAGCAGCGGTTTATTGTTTGATTTGGAGGTAACTTTGTATTTTTTTTCTATCGATAAAAGTTTATGGAATCGTGTTTTCGTCACACATAGTACTTAGCATTAATCCTCAACTTTACCATGTATTTATTTCAAAATTAATGCTGCAGTATTTTAGGAGTAACGGAGGATCATGCTAAGCCATTTGAGGGGGTATAGGCCCTTAAGGTCTTAGACCAGTTACACGACTCCGTTCCCACCCGGCAAAAAGCATAAAGAGCCGAGTCGTTTATTTGATCTTCAGGTGCCTTCGGGCCTGCAAGCTAGTTAAAATACTCTTTTAAATAAAAATAAAACTCACCATCACGAATATAAGTCATCGGGGTTTTGGAGTATGTACCATTGAAGCCATGGATGATGAGAACATTCTTCCTAGTCTTCTTCCAACCGAAATCGCGAAGGAGTTTTGGATGTCGAGGATCTACGAAGTATTTGTGAGAATTTTCACTGGAAACACGGAAAGAAATTCAAATTCAAATATTTTTACTCGTGACATATAGGTAAAAGTAAGTTCATGGTGTTATAAATAAAGTCGTGTCTCACTTAGTGTTGCCTTAGAAGGCGTACAAATAATTTTTATAAGTAGTGATGTGAGTGGATGTAGTTTTTATGAGTAAAAAAACTAGTGTTATTACAGCAACCTAATATTTAATCTTTAAGAAAGCAGTTTATTTAGCTCTTTGGTAGCTGACATACAGTCCTGTCGCAGTTATTTTTTCCTCTGACAGCTACCTACAGTGTAACAGCAACCTTATTTTCGTGCCAGTTGTCAAAACAAGAAAAAAACGTTTTAGCTTTATTTTATTATAATAAAGAAACTGACTAGACGATAATTTGATCGCATAGAAGTTGCAATAACATATGAATCATAGATCTCAAAACTGATATAGATAACGGTATAGATCAAAGAGTTTAATAATAATAAGGGAAGTATAGATCCATAAACTTGCTGGATGAATCGAAAACAATAAAGTTAGAAGGTTTTACGGTTCCGTGGGACGACAGATTTAACAGGATCACATAATTTAGTATTAATGGCTATTAAAGCTGTACTAAATATTTATAGTTAATAAATACTTACGGCGTATACATAAAAAAGTTAATCTCGCTGTCCGGACACTTCCATTCTCGTTTCATAACACATCGAAAGTAACGAAAATCCAACATGGACGCCAGATCGCCATCCACTTCAGACACTGTAATTATTAGAAACGGAACTGTTTATTTTACATTCGCACGCAGCGAAGGCTTCCGTGAGAAATGCTATAACATAATAAGACCTGTTTTTCCCAGAGGGTAGGCAGAAGCTATAGTGCAGACATATTTCGCCTGTTATGCAGTATTTTAAGTGCAGTGAATAGGCTAGTTTCCACCATCAATAAATTGCAAATATATTTAGTCCGTCTGTTAGAGTTATGAAAAATAATGGAAATGTATTTTTTGTTTTTGTAAATCAATCAATATTGACAAAATTAGAACGCATCAAAACTCGGGAGTGGGAGCTCGTGAAGTCGTGACGTCACAACGCACTAAAAATTAAGCACGGCGCGCGGCGTGACTTATTGAGAATTTTTTATGCGTCGTATCTTCGTCAATATTGGACTACGTAACAAAAAAAAATACGTGTCTAATATTTTTTGAAAATCTAACTGACGAACTAATTAGATTTTTTCAGGACACAAGCCTATTGTTGCAACGATCGGCCACGAAACCAGCATTTGCTCAGAAATTAAGAAAGTAAAACCGAATAACGAGAGAAACAAGACGGTATAACTTGCATAACCCTTGTTTTGTTAAAGCATTCAACCTTTATGGATAAAAGGTTTAAGCGTCAACCTATTGGCTAGTTCGTAGCCATAGAAATAAAAAGTAGGAACTATTTATCGTTCGTAGGAGAAGTTTGCAAAGGTCCTTGCTTTTTTCTTGCTGTTTTTCGAACTTTTGGAGCTCGGAAGTTAGTTGCGAGTGACGGTCTGCGCATTATGCAGTCAACACTATTAGTCTATGGTCAACACGATGCTGCCTCTGCGCTCCGCTGATACGTAAAATAGTGTTCTGCGCAGCTTTTCGTTAGATGTTCCGACGTCCCATAAAGTTTGAACCAAGGTTTGAACCGAATATACTCGTACCTGCGCAGACCGTCACTAGCAGCTAACATAACTCTAGATTTATAAAACTTGTAAACTTGTAAAAAAAATATTAAACTTTTCCGTGACCCTAGGACTGGCTTTTCCCTTGGCCAAAGGCTTAGCGTTGCTATACAGCGTGGTAACGCCGCCGCGCCGCCGCCAGTCTCTTGGGGACATTACCAGTTGACAGCGTTGAGGAGTTTTTTGACCCCATTTTTTAAGTTTTTAGTTAAAGTTAGTTAGTTTAGTTTATTTGAATAGATTTGTAAACTGTAAATAATGTACATACTGAATTCAAATAAATTAAACTTAATAAAAATGAGAAGAAAAGAATTAGGTTTATCTATTACATTGAACGCGTATGTATACCTACAAATTTTCGTGTTAGTGCTATTAACTGTTGCAGTTGCTGTTGCTGTTGAGCAGTTTTTTCATGAAGAGGCGATCCTGGCTGCAGAATTATGTCATGCCTGTCACGAAAATGTATTTTCACCAGAACCAAAGATGTGTGCAAAATTTTAGCTCAATTGGTTTGGGGGAACTGGTTTAAAATTCAGTTGCAAGATTTGACCAATACATAACTAACAGACAAACTAACAAGGCAAGTTAAATAAAAGCACAATATAAAAAAGAGAAAGTAGGATTATCCATGCTAAGGATGCATTCTAAACGATGTTCCATAGCTTTAAACTTTATCAGGGAGAGTGAAGGGGAACACTGCCCACACACTAGCATATCATGCACTTTCACCACCCGACCACTGGACTGGCCAGTTTGTATCAAGCAGACAGGTATACAATCAGGTTATACAGATAGGTAGGTAGGTATTGTTTACAGACTTGTAATAAGCGGTATAGACCGAACATGTTACCAACAGGTTATAGAGCAAACATATTCATCGTTACCGAATAAACTAGGAATCCCTGGCCAGGAATAAGGTTACCTTCGGATTAAGGTAACCGTACATCCAGATTTGTATGTCCAGACAAATCCGGATGTATGGTTACCCTAATCCGGGTTTAACTTTTGGGTGGCAGTCCGAACTTTGTTTGGCCTTGTCATTTATATGGACTTTTTCGAAAAAAATGACCGGTTTTTGTTTTGGCCCTTAACTGCAGTGGTATCCTAAAGGCAAAAAAATATAGGACAGGTCTGTCAGATGGAATCCTGAAACCCACTGTATTTATCATAGGCATTTCTGCTTTTCCAAATGGTAAAACCTATCTACATTTAGGTAAATAAATTCCTAGTCAGCAACCCAATTCCTTTCATCATGAATCTTCCTCTTCCATAAAGGATATTTTAAAACACGTGTTTAACTGAGGTGAAGACAACACCACCACTAAAAAGGCTTTGGCGCTACTTCGAATACCAAAGAGGTCATTAATTGAGGTGGTAAGCACGTTGACTGACGTAATACGAGTATACCAGCGAGGAACCAAAACAATTCGGCTCACATAAGAGGCAATAATGCCCTTTTAAATGTCATGCCGTTAAACTTGATTTTTTAACCTTAAGATTTGGAGAAGATTTCACTGCAAAAGTGCAAAATGCTTGACAGGAAAGGTGGAAGAACTCGCTCATGTAGGTATTGCATAAACGTACTGACTACAAAGAGTTTTCGGAATTTAGCAAATACATTAAAATAAATTAAATCGCTGGGTTTCATATCATAAAGATGATGAATAGAAAGTTGATGAGCAATAATATTTTATTAAATTAAACTCTTTTTGATTAGCATATTTATGTAGTTATTTTTAATGTTATTTATATAATTAGTATAACAGTATTAGTTTTTGTTATTCTGTGACTCATCTTTAGGCAGCTAGCATAGCGTTTGCCCAGTTTACTTGTTGGGAATGGGGTGCAGCTGAATACAAGTATTAATAACCCTCCTTTTGGGCTTCGCCACAGTCGGGTAAAAAGGAAACAACTCACATAAGGGCAGCATAAAAACTCTGACACCAGGGTAGGCACTAACCGCACGATAAAGAAGAAGACTAACTGAGGCCCGTTTTCTATAGCTAACTTATATGTATAACTGTTGGTTAATATGCCTACTTCCGTAGCTATCGGTGTTTCTATATACAAAGAATATCCTATCCGCGTCTCCTACCTGTCACTTGATTCATAGAAAAATCACGAAGGTATTGACGTTTTGTTTCTAACCGTCAGTAAGCAAAATGTCAAACAGACAGAGGTAGCAACTACCGAAACCGACGAGTAAGTTATTGAAAATGGCCGTAAGAACTAGATGTAACGTCACATCGTCATCGTCTGACCTCATAAGGTGGTGGCAGACCTGCACTACTGGCCATGGGCCTCTCCAAATACAAGCCACTAAACTGGATACTCGGTACCAGTCTCATCCTGTCATATCCAGCCACAGGCCCGACCTACGGCAACAGAACTTTCCGCTATTGCGCTTATTCATTGCGCAAGTACTTTCGTTCTTGTTTAATTCCGTACACTACCAACGTAGTGACAATTTATTTTGATTTCTCTGAAAGTTGACCCACTTTTTATGCATCATCACATCAGTTATCCACTAGGTTGGTCATTGTTGAAGTGTTGATAAAACAACAGCTGAATGCGAATAAGTTCACAATGGCCTACTATCCCTTTCATTTATTAAGATCAAAGGTTTTGTTTTTTGGCAGGGCGCCACGCTATCTGATCATTCCAAATGACCATAAATATCACAATTATGTACTTACAAAGAATAAGTCTTACCAACGGTTTCTTTACGAATTAAATGTCGCTCAGTGAGCTATGGATAGAGCTAGATATGGTTTGAAGTCTCTTCACTTTACACAGAATACTATAGTAAGCTGGTATTTATGTTACATTGCTGCGGATAACCTCTCGGCTACAGTCGTAATTCAGGCCATTGTCCAGCGCAAAAGCGCATGAGATGCCGTCGCCTCCTTTTACAAGCGCAACACGACCGCGAATAAATGTTTTTTCTTTTTTTGTTTTCTTTCTTTCTTTTCTCCCTATCCGTAACAGACGCACTGGACGTCGAAGAACTCAACGCCTGAGCATGACAAATTTCGGGATTTCGTCAACTGAAGACACAGACCCGGGACGGAACTCAACGTAGAAGTCAATTTGACATTTTAAGACGAGACTTCATGCATGAGATTGCTGTTCTTTTCAATCACCGTAACCCTAACTAGTTACAAACACACAAACATACAAACAGACGTCTCATGAAACGTATGTTTGTGTGTGTGTATTAATGCTGCATGCATAATAACTGTATTAATCAAGGTAATTGAAAAGACATTAAAGGTTATTGCTCTATCATAGAAGGCTTAGTATTCTTATTGTATGACAAACATAACTTTTACTTTCTCAAGGCAATGTTAACTTGCATCAGTTATTGTTTACAGCACAATGCGATCGTATATTATTATGCCATTGATATTGCATCTTTGCTTTAGCAAAAGTAAGTGTTTTATTAGAACAATGGTATATTTTTTAGATACAAATTAAATTCATCTTCTTTCAACTTTGTTACGCCTCGCGTGTTAACAGTTGATACATATGAGGCTATTAAAAATAAAATAAAATAAATAACGTTTTTATTGTAACGGTTTGATAAACTTTAGCTATGTACCTACCTACCGACATGAATATTAATTAATTCATATTCGTATTAAGCACTAGCCCATATTGCCCACGACCTTCGTCCGCGTGTAATTATTATAAAAAAACATCACCTATCTGTCAGTAAGAATCCCGTCAAAATTGGTCCTGCTGTTTCGGAGATTAGCCGGAGCAAACAGACCGACAAAAATTTTAAAGTTATAAGTAACGCATTCAGTAAAAAGCTGTGTAAAAATTACAAACAGACATTTCAATTTTATTTACCTATTTGTATAGATACTTAGATAAAACACATATTTCTGCAAGACTGTCAGAGTAGGTAATTACCTGCGATGTACATGCCTTGATCTGTATTACGAGTTAATTAAGCCATATGAAGAACAAATGTCTATAAAACTGATTGAATTCTTGATAAGTACTGAAATATCAGACTTAATAATTTAATTCGCATTGAAGCAGACCAAGTGAAAGTAGTTTGTGAAATTATGATGGTGAAGCTAAAAATAAAACAAAAATTATATGATTACGGCTAGAGGACGGTTCGACATTATGTATGTCGAACCGTCTAGATAGCCGTCTGGCTAATAATTAATAGCTTAATAGATTTTTGGTACTAATGATCTAAGTTGAACTTTATTTTTACCCGACTGCGGCGAAGCCCAAAAGAAGGGTTATGTGTTTGACCTTTTTTTTTTTTTTTCGGATGGGAAATCATCAAATCACTTCTCCCGCTCTGGGCGGAGCAGGAGGGAGTGTCAGACTTTTACTGACTAAAACCCATCCATGTTCCTTCATCGCCCTTTGTGTTCCGGGGTCACGGTATCTCTTTCGAACAATCCCGCAACCCCGGCTATGTGTTTGACCTGTGTGTAAGTATTTTGAGTTTTTTATCAGATTAAATCATAAAAACAATTAAAAAGAGTTTTGAATTATTCGACCTGTACAATGACACGGACACAGGAGACATGTCATGTCTGTAGTTAGTGATAGTAATAAGGGTTAAAGTATGAAATTGCCGTTGTATAGTAATAGACACTTCGAATTGATATGAAATCTTCATGGTGTGAGATTTTTGTGTGAAACTTTTTTCATGTGATACCTATGAGGTTCTTCTTTTAAAAAATGTGTAACATTCGATTTTCGACTTTTAATTGTTTTTTTTTTAGCTTAGACGTAAAGATGGATACTTCGAAAGAGGTATTCCACAGTGCGCACCTATTTTTAAACGCAACCATCTGAGCGCAACAATTCGAGTTATTTTTTAATACGAGTTCAGACGCGGAACTAACGCGGCAGAAAGGGCTCGCAATATCAACGTTGCGTTTGGAGAGGAGACTGCTATTGAACGCACCGTGCATTTTTGGTTTTAAATGCTTTCGTAATTCAAACTTCGACTTGAAGAATGAATAACGCTGAATTGAAGGTGATGGTAGAAGCCGATCCGAGTCAAACTACCCAGGAATTAGCGGCATGGTTTAACGTTGCCCTATCTACAATATTGACTCATTTGCATCAAATCAATAAGAATATGATAAGAAAATATGAAAAGTGGGTGCCCCATGATTTGACTGATCTGCAGAAAGAAATGCGTGTTGAAACTTGTATTGCTTTGTTGAATCGGTACAGAAATTATGGAATATTGGATCGAATTGTGACATGTGACGAAAAGTGGATTGTTTACGATAACCGTAAGCGAAAAAATAAAATATTACAATAAAAGTGAGTTGATGTGACATTTTAAGCATTGCCATAAGTGTATGTACCTGTTCGTTGTTGTGTGTTTGTGTGTAAAATTGGTTCAGCAGTTTTCAAGATAATGTACCTACTTTGTTATAGAAGTGCAATGATGTGATTAGGATTTTTCACAGTTACTTATTACAAATAGCCTATACTTACTGTTTGTTTTGAGTACCTGCCAAACGGGTCATAATGAGCTGAAGAATAAATGTTATCAGGGCCGTCTTTACCTAGTGTGCAGGGGTTTGTCTCCACCGATCACTGCATCAGATCACGTTAGCCACGGATCACGGCGAGTTGTATACCGCGTGTGCAGGGTGTGCGTTGCACACGGACACAGCGGTCCTAGGGGACGCCGAGCGCCGCTCGCTACAGACACATGAGTAGGTAAACGGAGCCCCACTGGGCGCGCGCGTTGTCCGGCCGCGGCAGTTCCAATGACCAACGTAAAAAGAGCTCCGATTTGCATACATTTTGTAAAGTATCTGGAGCTGTTCTTTATTATTATTATTATTTTTTATTTTTTATTCCAGACTACAAAGAGGTCCACTGTGTTAGTAACAATATAACTTAGCCTATGTTAGTACTTAATAACTAAAACAGATCGGGTGCGATTAGTTACGCCACAACGCATCAAAACTTTCAGTGCGTGCCTCGGCAAACATTGCAGAGGCACTACAGAAGCGTGGCAGTCGCAACAATACCCTGAACGCATTATTTTATTGGATACGCAGAACATTATAAGCTTTTTGGGTATATGTGAACCACAGGGCTCCCGAGTACAGTGATGTGCAGTATGCCTTAAAAAGGACTATTTTAATTGCAGCTGTACAACGAGAGAACCGGCGCGGCGTGCCAGCATATTTGCCCTAACTGATAATGCTCTGCGTTCCCTCTCTAAATCCAGATCATCTTTTAGGTTATCCGTCACCAGGTGGCATATATTTAAATTTGATATTAAACAGATATTTAACAGATATTTAAATTTATATAGGTACCCTGTTTATCGGGTGACCTTTCATGAGAAGAGGAGTGACTGTAGTGGGGCACCTGGTACCAGACCTGAAGACCATGAATTCTGCCTTACTGCTATTGTATCAATCCTTATTAAGCGCGCTCTACATTCTCGCGAGAATCTCGCGAGAACGCGAGAAAAACACAAGAAACGAGATTGTAGAACCGATTCTCATAATCTTCTCAGGTTCTCGCCTTGTTCTCCGATTTTTGTCGGTTTTTTGGCGCGAGGTAATGGAGCTGAGAGCGGGAGAACAGACGAGAACTTGTGTTGACTCCACACTCGCATGTTTCTCAGTAGCGAGCGACTCGCCGATTAGAAGAGTTGTGCGTGGTATTGTATGAGCATCAATATGATCCGGATTTGAACGAACGAACTAGAATTTACATTTCTAGAATATTTTCAAGCAGAATGGATTTTGTGGCTAACAATTATAAAAAAATATAAATTATATGGTATATAATTTATTTTTTTATTTTTTTAATTAGCCTATTCTGTCCCACTGCTGGGCAAAGGCCTTCTCTGGCCAATCAGTCAGGAACAAGTCCAAATCGTCACAAGTATACATATAAATATATATAAATTATATATTAAAAATTATAAATATGCAAATGCGCACAGCGCTTGTCGTAACCGTTAATTCTGCGTCTATCGTCATCGAGCATGAGAACTGTATTGAGATCATTGCGAGTGTGTACCCAAAGAAGTTCTCGCGAGATTCTCACTGAGATTCTTACCGAGATTCCCAGCAAGGATCTCGCGAGAATGTGGAGCGCACTATATATTACACCAAAGCAAGCCGCGCCACGAGCGCGCGAGCGGTTTTTACAATATTAACTTTTTTTTCAACATGAAATAAACCTTATTACATTTGGTGTAGTAGTGAGTGTCGCATCGCTCGGTGGCACTTGTTTCAATGATTCGTTTGAAAACACGCCGACAATCATATTGCGAATAATGCGAATTCACCTGTTTGTGATAGAAAATAAAGTTCAAATTGCCATGGACGAACGTCAAGCGCGCGGCATTTCGCAAAAGCGTGAGTATCTACGCGTAGCGCGTGCCGCACTTTGTGTTCTACCGGTCATTTTGCGAAATAAGCCTTGGCGCAATGTATTAAATTTTAAATTTAAGTAAACATGTAAATATGAAATTTACTTCATATTTGCGGCTTTTCTTCTAATTGAAATTTACCTAATAAGTAAGATTGAATTTTGATATTAGCTGAATTAGCTGCCAGTCTGGTCTGCCACAAGCACGACTGTTTAAATACTTTCTACCCATGTACAGTTGGCCTCGCTCGCAGTGAGCTTCCCAAACACAGATATAGATAGACCCAAATTTGTCAAATGTTCCCAATTGCTAATGAACTTTGTTTGATATGAGGACGTAATTAGAATGAAGAAATTTCAAAATTTGGACATTGATATGATGTAACATACCATCTTTATAGACATGTTTACATGGGTACGTTTTGCCTTGTAACTGTAAACACCAGAACACACTGTATAATTCTAAATAAGTACATTCAACAGCACACCATGGTATCCAAAACGCGTAAGACAGTTTTTATCTCATCCCGAAGGATTTGGGAGGAAATATCGATACATTGCTCCATACTCTTCAAAAATTCGCAACGCAATGAATACCAATTCAAAATTAGTGGTATAA
Organism: Xestia sexstrigata; assembly: GCA_941918905.2. NCBI lineage: Eukaryota > Metazoa > Arthropoda > Insecta > Lepidoptera > Noctuidae > Xestia > Xestia sexstrigata. The sequence continues at coordinate 8,532,496 of OW799211.2, read as the reverse complement.
AATGGCATTGAGAGTAAGAGCTATCGCACACTACTTATAAGCAAGACTGTCTTTAGACAGACAATTACCCTACTAGTGCGAGCGAGAATACATAGTCTGTCTCGCTCGCACTAGTAGGGAAATTGTCTGTCTAAAGACAGTCTTGTCTATAGTGTGCAGTAGCCCTTAGTTATGCAATTCTCGTAATAGCCCTTGTTTGGGGATCCATTTCGACCCCCACGTTTGTCGTGGGTTTTCTAATTCTCCTCGGTAGACAGGGAGGTAGGTACTTCGTAATCTGGGTTATGGGTACGGAATTCTGATTGATTAGCCAGTGGCAATAGACTAGCATCTGTTACATGGGAACTTCTGGGTAAAAAACTGGTGAAATTTTGAATAGGATATAGACTTGAATCGTGATGTTATCACTAAGTATTAGTATACCCAACGAGTTAAGAAAATAATTAAATTGTCTTGATGAAACAACAAATGACATAACATCTCGTCTGCCCGAAGGCTTAGGCAGTAGTACGGCCGCATTTCGCATTTTCGCCCCATGTAAAAGGGGCGAGCTAGAGTCTGTGGCTCATCATCATTTCATTTCAGCCGAAAGACGTCCACTGCTGGACATAGGCCTCCCCCAAGTGTCGCCACATTGACCGGTCCCGTGCGACTCGCATCCAACGGATTCCCGCAACCTTCACCAGGTCATCGGTCTACCTAGTGGGAGGTCCTCCACCGCATTGTCTTCCGGTTCTAAGTCTGTGGTTGCTACTGAGAAATTCCTGATGGAAAAACCCAATAACACTTATGCAACAAATACCAACTTATTCATTCATGATCTACGCGCATACGGCCTACGATTCTATCCGCATGAATGACCAAGTATAATTAAGATAAACAGGGCTTTCTGTATGTAAACCAATTAAGAGACGTTTCTCCTCGGATTGTCAGCGAACATCATTATAGTGGAAAAAAATCATTAATAATTGCATGTTTGTAGTAATTATTAAACAGAAATCGTATCTATTATTAGTGATCGTCGCCTTCGTAGCTTTAGTAACGGTTTAAAGTTGCGGCTAGCGGTTAAACCATTGAACCTGCACTAGTTTGTTAACTTGTACGATGTTGGCTTAGATTCTAGATAACTTTACTATGCAGTGAATCTTCATTTCGGTCCACTTTGATTGATTATGTAGCAAACAGCGATGGAGACCAATGCAAATGGTAAGTAAGTATTGTAGGAGTCACTATTTTGGCTCGATACAGTCAGTCTAATCGGTATAAATCTACAGAAAACTTTAAAAAATTACGGTTTTACTAAGTTTGTTTGGTGAAAATGTATGTACTTAAATCCTTTTTGTTAAAAGTTATAGCAAGTAGCGAACTTGCTATAACTTTTACCTAATTATTTGCATTTGAAGAAATTGTGTTCTCTTTCGTTGCTTCCATGCTGTTCACAGGAAGATAAAGATTTTTCGAGGTACAAATAAGGGAGAATGAATATTAGGTATTGATTTTACTAGTTATTAAGTAGGTAGGTACTTGCCTAATTCCGTGGACAAAAATACCAAACAAAATAATATCCCGCACTTCATTACGCACATTATCACAGGCAGAAAACACTTTTCTCAAAAAAAAGCAGATATCACCTCATTGAGGATTTCTCTTTAAAAAATTAAAGATAAAAAAAAGTTAAATATTTATAAGAAACGCAATGCGCGCGCTGTCGGTGCAGCGGCGAAGCGGCAAGCAACGACGCGAAATCAACACCACAGCACGCAGAGAAAAGTAAAATGCCCCTCTTGAATCGCGATTTGCGATGCAAACTGCTGTTGACCCTGCCATAGACGGTAGCCGACCAACACAATTAACTTACGTTCATTGCTGCTTTTATCCTTTCTTGCTTCAACTTATTTAAATAATAATATATTAATAATAATAATAAATATATTAATAATATAATAATTAATAAAATTAATAAATATCTATTTACACACATACATAAGATATTTGTACTTAAAAGAAAATTGCGCACCTGGCTATTAAGTCTTGACTACGCTTCCACAGAAAATTTACTTAGACCTGTGTCTTAACACTCACACATAAACACTAAACATTTACACTCTCACATTCGCACACACACATCTACTCACGCATTGCATCAATGCACTCTTATCACTCCATTTCCACTTTCATCCTTTTGATTTTATTTAATTTTTTGGTGTATGTACAGACCTACATAAGAACATCATAACCCACTTTTTTGTACAATCCATAATTTATTTAAGTAGGTAAATTTATTTTTTGTTTGTTTATCTTTGGTCTCTACCTAGTACTACTTTTGAACCAAATGTTCCACGAGTAAATTTTTTTAACCGACTTCCAAAAAGAGGAGGTTATCAATTCGTCTGAATTATTTTTTTAATATGTCAATTGCATATTTATTTTACCTATGGTTAATTGCCAAATTTCAAATAATTAATTTTAAGTAGGTATTACTTCCAATTTTAACTCTAGAATCTTGACTTAATTTTTTTTCTAAAATTAAAATTGTTACGTACCGTTCTCCATAATATTAGGTATTACTTATTGTACCTACCTATTTAGTCTAGTCCTATTTAGTCCTATTTAGGCTTTTGTTTCCCCCACAACTAGTACTCAAACCTTTGTGTGTAGTAAAAGGGATGTGATTTGATTAATTTGTTCTACAAAGGGCGACAGTGGCGCCGCACTTTCGCGTGGTACTGCACTTGTACCAATCGTGTCAACTCGTAAACTAACGTGCTCCGCGCAAGAAAAACTTTTCTTCTAATAAGAAGTGGTCCTTCAATGATTTTCTGCTACAACCCCATCCAAGACACGAACAATAACATTAACCAACACCTGTGGAAATAAATGTGAAGTGAGTTATAGCTGGATTTAGGACGACTGTACACGCCGCCTAGCCTATGAGGTGCGCGAGGCAGTGGACGGGAGTTCGCTGGTAAGTTTTTTCAAATTCACACCCACTAACTCCTACACAAAAATGTTATATTATGTAAGCCGAAGGGGTGATTCTGTACCTCAGGATTGTCCTACTTCAGACACCTTTCTCTATTTAAGATTGTGCATACTTATACCAGCGCCTGTAATATTTGATGTCGAGATAAATAAAGATTTATGATTACGATTATTTCATAACAAATTAAGTGATGAACGTTGTTGAAATGTAGGGCCAAATCAATTGTTATCGAGTATTCGGAGAAAACATATAAACAAATCTGGTCTAGATTCATTTAGGTCTAGGTAGTTCGGAATACCTTAGGCACGCACCTACCCACTTAGATATTCGTTGTAATTAAGACTTTGCACCTTCAATTTATTTTATTTATTTATTTTATTTATTCACTGATCCGAAGTTGAAGATTCCTCTCGTTCCCGACTGATTGAATACACCGATTCCTATTTAGTTTAGATATATAAATGGGTCGAATAGGTGCCTCAAGACGAAATGACGCCGAGGACGTCCTTGGAAAATATGGTAAGATCTCTTCAAATCTGTCCCTGTCCCTGGACCTGCAGGCCTATTACGTATCTTTCTGATATCCAGTGACTATCAAGCTTCGGTTGTACACCGAACTTTGATGACAACCGAAAATGTCATAATATTGGTATTACGTATCACACTGAGTGGATATCACTTTACGGTGACTAACAGCCCAGGTACGGTGCTCTTCGTCTCAGCAGTTGACCACTCTATTTTTTATCGACTACCTACTACTTTCTACTGACATTGTTATTGTAAGTGTTTACTTGTAAATAACTTCTATAATTATTCTAAAAACCGATAATGTATGACTTTTAATGTATCGATATGTCATTTACCGGCTGTCAACTTTTGGACTGTGAATTTGAATTCTTCGATCCTGGGGAGTATTCTGTTTTCATTTACATATTATTGTTGCATAATTTATACACTATACATCACACACACACCAAGTGACGTCCCAGTAAACACTTGCTACGTTTATGTCTCATTTTGCTTGACAAATTGTGGACGCGAATTCGAGGACGAAAACTCTTGCCCTGACTATATACATTTACTATTGTACAAACCCTACTTCACACATAATATGGTGTCTCTAATACCTATGCTCTAAATATTATAACTAAACCACTTAGTTCATAACAAAAGTACATAATATTTAAACTTTGTTCCCACATAAAACTTATGTTCCTAACAATCCTTGAATCTTAGCAATCAAAACATAATAATAATATTCTCATAACATACTCAGCTGTTTCTTGTCACATTTCAGGTGTCGGTTAAGGTAATCAGGCAATATGATGACCTGCGGAGCTATGTTCGTGATATGAGAGACAAACTGAAAGTAGAGCTGACGGAGCTAGATTCATCTAGAAATGAGTGCAGCAAGCTACTGCGGGACAGGAACGAAGTGAAGTTGAAATTGAGTCAATAGTGAACATAAACACTCAACTGAAGAGCCAGCTTGCAGAACTTCACATCCAGCACATGGATATACCTACTGGACCAGTATCACCATCTCCGTCAACTATAAGTGTCAGGTTTTCACTCACGTTTGACACTCATGATTGAAACGAATATCTGACCTAGAAGCGGAATTGTGCAAGTCACACAACACCATTACCTCCATCAATTCTCTGAAAGCCAGCGAAGAAATCACTAACACCAATAACCTTTTCAATGAGCTGATTGATGGTGTATCTGGACAGGACTGCGAGCAGCCCACCAGCACCCTAGATCTAACTGGGGGGACGATACCATTACTAAACGTCCAATTTTAAGTATATAATTAAGAAATATATTAAGTTGTTCCTGCAACCTTACCCACCTTAAATCATACTCTAGCAAATTTGAACCCCACCCAAAGTAATATCATAGTATATTCTGATGGACTAGGAACCGGTTTTGAATCATCAACCGTCCAAACATAGGATTGTAGTAGTATATAATAATAAGTAGTAGTTTAAGTTTGTACAGCATTATTATTTGTCTTTTTTCAACATGTTTCACAAAACAAATATATAATATGTAGAAAAGTGAAGTTAGAGTAAAAGTATTGTATTATTACTAAAATATCTATCTCTAATAAATAAATTAAGCCTTTTAATTTTTAACTGTACAAGGATCTTTTGGCGCGTGGCTGAAATCAGAACTAACGATACCATTCTCTAGCTTCAGATTAATAAAAAAACTAAATACATATGAAAATAAATATTTTAGAACATCACAAGCTATATAAATATGAAATAACAAAAGACGTAATGTTTGCACAGAAATCGGCTTCGGTGTCTATCACAAAACCTTATAAAACACTACCTATGAGTAACGTCTATCACGATAGCAACTTCAAACTCAGTTGTCAATTTGTCATCAATTTGATGTCCAATAAGCTTACATAATCGCAATAATAAAAGTATCGATACGAAAGCGTCTGTCAAAATGAGTTACGGTGACTATCAGCCACGATGGGCACCAATGACGTTATATTTGATCGCGACTGGTCATACATAATACGAAACTAGCCTTTTGACAGTTATTTGATGGACACTGAGCCCAGTTACTATCATTTCGAGCTGTCAACAGAGATACGTAATCGCCCTACTCGACCCCGGACGCACACCTTGAGTGAATCGATAAAATGACAGATTGCAGAAAGATTTCTATCGTAAGCATAAACTTACCGATGTTAAAAATGTAGAAAAGAAATGTTTCTATTCTTCAGTCGACTAAAGTCTACAACGTTAAGCATTCATGACGACAAGACACATTTCGGTTAGAGTGTACTCAGTGGACAAACGGGGCACTGAGAAAAAAACAAAAATTAAGCCAAAAAAGTGTTATTTTCGCAAATCGTTTATTTTCTCGATGCTATCGTTTAAAACACCTAATTATAAGGCTAAAGGTGTCTTGGTGTTTTTTGTCTCCTATTAACCGTTTCTCGTAAAAACGATGTCGAAGGGATTCCGTTAATTCCGACCACCTACGTTAGGTTAGGCTAGAACTGACCGACTACGCTAGATAGAGCTGTGAGCAGCTACCTCGAAATTGGTCGCAGTAAAACAATAGTGCCCCTTTTCGTATCCACTGACCGGAATGCTGTACGAGCATTAAGGGGCTCTTGATCTCCCTGCTATGTACGGCAAGGATTTTATCAGACAGTGCATAATGCCCGTTTTTACCAACGTGACACGACGACGATCGAGATTCTTAGAATAAGCAACATCGTATCACTAGCTACTTCTCTTCTCCTCTTCTATCTTTCTAATATTTATATCCAGTGACTATCAAGCTTCGGTTGTGCACCGAACTTTGATGACAACCGAGAATGTCATAATATCGGTATTACGTATCGCACAGTGGATATCACTTTACGGTGAATAACAGCCCGGGTACGTTGTAACGTATTTCACGAAACCCACTTCAAACTCAGTTGTCATCAATTTGTTGTCCAATGGGCTTACATAATCGAAATAATATAAGACGTATCGATACGAAAGCGTCTGTCAAAATGAGTTACGGTGACTATCAGCCACGATGACAACCAATGACGTCATATTTGATCGCGACTGGTCATACATAATACGAAACTAACCTTTTGACAGTTAATTGATGGACACTGAGCCCAGTTACTATAATTTCGAGCTGTCAACAGAGATGCGTAATAGCCCTACAGGGCCGTCTTTAACCAATTGGGGGCCCTGGGCAAATGCCACATGCCCCACACACACCATGGGCCCCATTATTCTCAAATGAGAATAATGGGGCTCATGTAAGATGTAATGCAAGAGCGAACGTAGCGAGCTCGAATTTTTTGCACCTCACCTCGGATAGGTTAGACGTGTTTCTTGTGAAAAATTTTAGTATCCTGCAGCCTGAGATAAATAAAGTTTCTTTTGGCAGTTACTGGAACTTGGGGCCCCCTTGGATCGTGGGGCCCTGGGCAGGTGCCCAGAGTGCCCAGTGGGAAAGATGGCCCTGAAGGTGATGATGTTGTAAGATGGAATTGGTCGTGCTACGCGTGCTAGACTTACCTAGGTACTTACTTGAAAGAATTTGGGGGAAGCCTTGGCTTCTCTGCTCACCACAAAAAATATGTTTTTTTTTAATTTCATTCATATTAGTACCATCATCATCAACATCAGCCTATAATGTTCCCACTGCAGGGACACGGCCACCTCTTAATGAGAGGAAATGGGCTATAATCCACCACGTGGGCCCAGTGCGGACTGGTAGATGTCACTTGTCTTCGTATTTTTGGTTCTAGGACATGGTTCATGGTTCATGGTGGCTGGTTTCCTCACGATGTTTTTCTTCACCGTTTTGAGAGCAGTGGTGATGAAATAAATTACACAAAGTAATGCGCCTGTCTGGGTTCGAACCCACGACTTACTGTTCGTAAGTCGGGGCCGCCACCACCGGGCCACCGCATTATATTAGTATAGTTGCTTATTATGTAAGGTACCTAAGCTATATTTTGTTAATAGGTAGGTACATAATTCTTGAACTTTATTGAAGTACTCACATAGGTGAGCTGCGCGGGAGACGAGTAATGAAACAACAAGCTTTTCGATCATGCTCGCGTTGTCGATAAGCGGCGGGCCGGGAAGAGCCCTCTTAACGAATCCTTGTTGAAACACAGAGATATACTTAGCTAACAATAACATTACTCGTACTTACCTACAATCTCAAACAACATGCAGATAATTATACTTAATTACCGTCAGCTGCCCTGATTTTGCCTAGCGTCCTGTGTTTGCCTAAAATGAAAAAATGGTAATATCTTTTTCAATTTACTAGCTTGGCAATCGAAACATTTGTCAGTTTTTAGAATTATTAAGTGGCAACACTAAATTGGTCACGTTATGTTGGTAACATGCATAATTTTTGACAGATGTGTGTCAAACTAGAGAGCGCCAAGTCTGATATTTTTAGTTTCGGAAAAACTTTTCAAGTAAGTCATTAAAATATGTATATTTCTATCTTGTTCTGTACTTATTCTATAAAACGTTGATAGCTTTATCGTTTGTCATTGTAATTGATGAAAAAAACACGGTATTTAGCGAGAAATGTCGAAATAGGCAAAGTCAGGCAATTTTTTTGAACGAGTGATCGTGACTTTGCCTAGGCTAGGGTTGACACCTTTGTTATTTACCGACATCAAAAAAGGAAGATGTTACGTGATAACTCAAACAGGTTTTCATATTAATTATATGTTTTTTGAAGGTGTACTGTTTTTAATTAATAAATGAATATCAACTCAATTAACTTCTTGTTTCATGTTAACACGATGAAAAAGAAATATATTTTTAGTAGACTTGATTTTTTTTTTTACTAAATATCTAGATTCTGGTTCTTTTTGTTTGAAGGACGATCAAAATGGACAAAACTCAACGAAGAAGATATAAAGATTATGATGAGAGCATTCTGAACATCGCCGTTGGTCTCGTTCAAAACAAAAACATCTCATCATATGATGCTGAAAAGCAATTTGGTAGGTATTATAATATGGGAAACGAGTATTTTCAATTTTAAAATCGAAGTATTTACTTTAAGTTCACGTCACGCACTCGTGCTAGTGCCTCTGATTGTTCCTAATAATACTTCTCGAAATACCTACATAAAAAATAAAAACAAAAACATATTTTGTTTCATTTTCTTATGACACAACCCTACCCATTCTTTGTCAATGTATGAAGATTGTATAAAATGGTGTCCAGACATTGCCTAAGTAATTTTACCCACTAAAATACTCCCAAAATCTGTCATTTAAAATTGGATCGTATTCTCTATCCAATAAACTACATTTTACACTGTGCCAGCATAAAAATCGAATTGTTTATTTTAGAGTAAATGTATTAGGCAATGTCAGAGACATTAGCCATTACTTTGCCTAATTTTAAAAATACCTCAAAAACTTTCATTACCTACGAAAATTTACTGAAACAAATTAAAATTACAGAATTCTTGAGTTTTTTATAAGATTATATGTGTACACATCATGGAAATCGGGCTTATTTTAATTTTTATTTCACGTTAAAGGCTAAAAATATCAAAATCCGGGCAAAGTCAGGGCAGTTGACGGTACTTGTTTAGTAGGTTATTGGTAAATGTTGAAACAAAGCGGTGTATTCACAATTATTACCATTATAGTATAGTCTTATTCTATAAGTCCAATGAATATGACAATGTAGATGCTAATGATATGTATCCAAAGAAGTCACAGAACACTCATAGGCTCAAAGGAACTGTAACTCGTCTAGTTTTAAATTATTTCTTTTAGTGCCATCTAACGCCATCTTGTCAAACCGTAATTCATTGCCATTGGCCATTGGTCACTTTCGTAATGCTCATGTGCCTGTCTTATTATGACTTACTTATTATAATAAAACAATGTTAACTATTCTTTAGAACACTTAATTTTCCATTTATTTTTACGCTCATAAATTAAATTATCAAGTCACTTGAAATCGAGTGTGAAACACATTGACATTTTAGTTGGTAAATTAATTTATCTTTGTACGTGTACATAATTGCTGTAGTAGTTTGTTGTGGTAAACAAAACTAAATAAATGTAGAAACTTGAATATAAAGTGCACACTATAGGTATGTACTTAATTTAGTAAGCATTATCTTCAAACACAAAAGATAAACGAACTTTTTGCTGCGTAATACTTGTACATTCAACAAAAACATTTTGAGGTTATGTTCTTATATCTACATTCATTTATGATTTTTTTATGATTGAAACTATTGAACAAACCCTCTTAGGATTAATTAAGTTTGGGCTTTTCCTTGTCAACTAGTTTGCACGAAAGTACGAGTAGACAACAGCTCGACTCAAAAAATCATTGCAAAAAGTAAACAAACAAACAACAAGTAGAAAGTTGTCAAAACGATCTGTTCTGTTTCCCAAATTCCCACTACGCTCATTTTTTGTTATAAATTTACCTTAACTTTAGGGAAACACAATAATAAAGGTTTCTTGGCAAAATGGTTACCTACATAATAATTATATTATAATCTCTGTTATAAGTTCATCTTATAATGATTTCATTCAATTCCCTGGTAGGTACCTACCTGCAAAGACTACATTACTTTTCTGGCAAGGTACATAATTCACGGACTTTATCTCATTGAAGTGCGGCAGTAATTTTAGACTTGAATATTATTTTACGAATGTGTACGGGAAAAAAATTAAAGTAATTATATAATTCAAAATTATTCATGATCTGAAATCTCGTGCTTGTACTATCTGTTGATAACATTTTCTAGTGATGCCAGAGCAAACAAACTTATCACATGCGATAGGAACCACATGTTTTCAGTTATTTCATTTATCTTGTTGACTTTTGACTTTAGGCGGCCTTCTCCCATGGTGCAAACGTTATATTTACAAGTTAACAACTGGACACTAGTATGAAAACAAAAGTGAAACCGAGTAGTTTAATAATATCCATATTTTAGGATGTCACAAATTTCTTAAATCGATGCAAAATTTTATTTTCCATTTAAGAAAAGTATGTATTAAATATTTTAGGATTTATTGGTAAGTTATTAAAAAATTTTTGTTGTTTTTTTGTTGACACCAAGCCAAGACAACTCTAACCACCAATAGTACTTACAATGCCGAAACCTCATGCAGACACATTTATTCGTGTTCGTTTTTACTAATACCTAATATTATTGATTGAGGTGTTGCTTTGATGGAAAAAATCTTTCCAGTTTCAGTCCAAAAATTATACATACAAAGGGAGAGTTTCTAGTAGTTTTAATTCTGTTTAGTTTCAGTTTTTGAAGCGGTTTGTTCGCTGTGTCAAACAATGCGTCCTTCAGTTCACTTACTTTAATCGCATACTGCAGTCACCATTCCACCTGTAGGGGTATTTGATTCTCTATAAAACAATAACTAAATTATAGGTCTCTACTTCGTTGGTCCGTCATCACACATAGGTTAGGCAGACCATCACCATAGGTTGAAACGTGAACTCAAATTTGCAGTTTTTCTTTAGATATAGACCGCGAAAGACCAAAAAGAAAATATTGGGTGAATCCATACATGCTTTCTATAGATAATGAACCATGATTGAAAACAAATGGAGACAGTTATAGACTTTTAAGGGCAAATATTTTTTGCATACGTACGAATTAAGCGACAGCGAAATATTAACTGCCGGGCGCACCGTGAGCTGGTACGGCGCGGCACACTAACGGCGCACAGTGGGTCGAAATTATGATTTTAATGACTTAGGGACCAATTTTGATTTTTTACTTTTTTCTTTATGTGGATGGATAGAGCTTATTAATCTCAATAATAATTGCCTCCATGTTTTTTTTCCGAAACTTTATACTTTGGGCTTAAAATGTGTTTTGTTATTTTTTTGTATGGAGTGGATCAAATTAAATTAATTTCCTGCTAAGTACCGTGTGATCCCGCTTTGAAACATTATTTTTCTAAGAAAAAATACATAGAATAAAAAGCTTAATTTTTTGGTTTCGTAAGTTCTTTTAAGTTAAATTTGATAAGGAATAGTAAGTAAAAGCAAGTAATAATAAGCACGTAATAATACATATAATTACTAAGCAACTAACAAAAATACATTTAAGAGGTCTCTAATTAGCTTAAATTTACTAATAATCTCATCATCATCATCTGCCTAGCCTTTTCCCAACTATGTTGGGGTCGGCTTCCAGTTTTACCGGATGCAGCTGAATACCAGTATTTTACATGGAGCGACTGCCTATCTGACCTCCACAACCCAGTTAGTACCGGGTAATACGATACCCCTTGGTAAGACTGGTTGTCAGACTTTTTGAGCCTCTGACTACCTAGCGACTGTCAAAGATTTACAAATGACAACCGGGACCAACGGCTTAACATGCTTTCCGAGGCACGGAGGAAACTCGGTATATAATGGTTGGTCACACATCCACAGACCAACATAGGCAAGCACGGCTTAACCTAACGATCGACCCGAGCGGCTGTTATTATTTAGCCACGAGCTCCTCTAGAGCCTCTCGAGTTTCATTGTATATCTCTGAAGATCAGCATCAGATCTTCACCATTAAATGGGACCACCTAAAAGCATACTCTTTCAAATAAAAAAAGAATCATCAAAATCGGTTCATAAACGACGAAGTTATCCGCCAACACACATAAAAATATATATATTATTAATGGTCGAATTGAGAAACCTCCTTTTTTTGAAGTCGGTTAAAAATAAAGTGAAAGGTTAAGCTAATTACAATCATTAAACACACAAATAGAAATTCATAGAAATATCCACATTATTTTTTAATAATACATTTTTTGTAAATTTAAGCTAATTAGAGACCTCTTAAATGTATTTTTGTTAGTTGCTAAGTAATTATATGTATTATTACGTGCTTTTACTAACTATTCCTTATCAAATTTAACTGAAAAGAACTTACGAAACCAAAAAATTAAGTGTTTTATTCTATGTATTTTTTATTTAGGAATTTAATTTAATTTGATCCGCTCCATACAAAAAAATAACAAAACACATATTTAAGCCCAAACAACTCAACTCAAACTCAAACTCAAAGCATTTATTTCAATTAGACCATTACGGCACTTTTGAATGTCAAAAATACAAATAAAAAACAAAGCTACAGTCCCAGTCACAAGGCATAATAACTTGAGAAAGTACTGTAGTTGCCCATTCCCTAGCGTAGATCTCTATGGAGAAGAACGGGCAAGAAACTCCGTGGACACTCTTTTGAATCAAAATATTGTTACAAAATCTTGGTTACATCATTAATTTTTAAATTATACATATATGTGAGAACGATGTAGAAAGACGTGCACATTAAGAGCGTCCAGAGTAGAAAAAGACAACAATTTAACAACAAACGAATTAAAATGAACCCTGGCAGCCAAGAGACGGGCAGCGGCGCGCGGCGCCGTCGTGGTGATGTGTCCAGATCCTTAGTTTCAATTTCTGGTCGGGTAACTTTTTTGCGCTTTTACTTTAGGAATTGTAGCTTTAACCGCCTAACCAGCGAAATGTGGGTGTACCTACTTAAGCAGGCACCACTAAATCTACCTCTTCAGGGAATACCAAGCGTAATATTTACGGGAATAAATCAAGTACATTGTCGTACTGTACACCAAAAACTTGAAATCCTATAAATACAACAAATACGAAAGTAACAAATCTTGTATAACGTCAAAATATTTTCATCTGATTAAAACTCACAATTTCTTATCAATATCACCTTGAAAAATGACACCTATAACTGTAGCAGGCAGCCAGGCAGAAAATCTGTGTAATTTTATCTTTTATGTCGCGTAACACCTTAACCAAACGACATCAATCAAAATAAACCAATGACTCACTCGTAGTATTGACGTAGTATTTTGAACTTGAGTGACTCATATTCCTAATTTCTCACATTTGGCTAAGAAATAAACGCAAATACGAATTCTGACAGAACGGTGGGTTAAGCTTTACAAAGGTGGTCGATGGTGGTTGCGGTTTACAGTTGGTGTTAGAGCTATATACAACCCTGAAAATCCAAGACTTAACACCTGCAGCTGGCTTAAATTTAACCACATTTAAGTTAAATTTAAAGTATCTTTGTTAACTTTAAAGTAACTATTACTTCTCAGACCACACACGTCTAGAATTCAATATAAATAACTTGAAAAATAACAATCGACTCGAAGGACCAATATAATAAGTAGATGAAAGATGCATTAAGTTACTGTTTTTAGATAAATATCTTTATCATACTTTTGGACGTATAGCTAATACCAATTTACGATTAATGTAGGTACAGTTTCACTATTTAAAAGCCTAAATCTATAATTTCTTCTACGTGCATCTGCAAGTATGCATCTATCTAATTACATAAGATAACCATATCATACCTTTTCTAGGTACTATTTTATAATTATTGTTGTGGTGCTGTCATACACGTTATACACGTGTAAGTAAATTAAATTTCAAGTGTTTAATACTAACATCCAAAAATGTTTTCAGCCAAGCGGCTAGGTTACATAGACTTAGATATGGAACAAAATCATGAAACTACAGGTCAGACAAACACTTTTTTTTTTCTTGGTGTATTATCTAACTATGTGTCTCGTCGTAAATCTACATGTCTCATTCATTTGTGTATTTACTGTTTATAGGTGTTCGGGTATATACTTTCGTAGGTAAACAAATCTTTGTTGTATGCTAAGGGACTTTATTGCACGCCTTGCTTAGATACAAGTAGTAAAAAAATAGAGTGTATTACACAATTATACACACCCCCACATTTTTATTAACTTTATTTAGTTATAAGTATTATTTCCTGCAAGAAATAAATTCAGCTTTTGTTCGTTATTATTGCAGTTAGCAGTTACACATAGGTCTCCATTTATTTACTACTCTGTGTTTGTTCGTTGTCTTATTTGTTTTCTTGCTGACACTTATTTTTTCGTTTTCTGAGTTTATCAGTTTGCCTGTCTTTCTGTCTATTTGCATGAGTTTAAGATACGCTATGCATTCACATATTACGGAACATTATATAATTTATTTTAATAAATTTTACAGATGACAGCAATGGTAAAAATCACAAAAGTTATAACAGGTAGGTTCAAGTATTGCTTCTATCCTAGAATTCTTGTATTTAAGATATGAGTAGGTACCTACTTATTTTATTTTAAACTTACAGATGGTGGGAAAAAATATTTTTGCGATGTCATCAAGAAGACTCAACGCCATCGTGGCAACCGTCATGGTGGTCAAAAGTGTTTCCCTTTCCTTTCTTTTCAACCTACAGACAATCAGCACAACAAATCTGCATTATAATGTTCTGTGAGTTTGATTTTCTAGATCATTGTACGTAGTTTATTTGCATGTAACAAACATTAGGTAACTCGGGAAACATTATGTACTAAAAAAACAAAGAACAGATTAGATATCTACTGTTTTCGTTATCCACAGGATCTAGTTTATCTCTATTTACATGTTTAATATATCCGGCTATAGGCAACCAAAACACATAAAAAATAAAAACCGGCCAAGTGCGAGTCGGACTCGCGCACGAAGGGTTCCGTACCATTATCTATACAACATTAGACAAAAAGGAAAAAAAATCACGTTTGTGGTATGGGAGGGCTCCCATACCACCTTAAATACTACCTTAAATATTTATTTTATTTTGTTTTCAGTAATTTTTGTTATGGCCGCAACAGAAATACATCATCTGTGAAAATTTCAACATTAGACAAAATGCAAAAAAATCATGTTTGTGGTATGGGAGGGCTCCCATACTACCTTAAATATTTATTTTATTTTGTTTTCAGTAATTTTTGTTATGGCCGCAACAGAAATACATTATCTGTGAAAATTTCAACTGTCTGGCTATCGCGGTTCATGAGATACAGCCTGGTGACAGACAGACGGACAGACGGACAGTGGAGTCTTAGTAATATAGTCCCGTTATTACCCTTTGGGTACGGATTTACGGAACTCTAAAAATCATCATTTTTGTATTTTGAAAATAGAATATCAACCTACAATGCGGACAGTGCAAGACTACTGTGACCTTACCATACCTAATTAAATAATATTATGTTTATCAAAGTCACTCGCACCAGTAGTATACCTTTACATTAAAATGATTCTGTGTTTGTCTCTGATATTGAAAACACCTGGCAAGGTGTCCTATGACTACGGTTACGAGATGACGGCAAACATTTGAAAAAATCTTGACAATTAATGAAACAATTTGTGATTAATTTCTGGTTTCAGTCCTTCTCACATGGGGTATCCTATATGCAGAGCTTGGAGAATCGATAGGATTAAATGGTGAGCTACTTAGTATGTCACTGCTAGTCATCTCCGCGTACTTAATAGGCTGGATATGGTTGAAGATCACAACACTGCCAGCACTAATAGGCATGCTGTTGACTGGTATAGCTTTCCAAAATCTTCAGCTGGTGCACATGACGGATTCTTATAGAAAACTTAATCAAGATTTGAGGTATGTCTAAGTGTTCATTTCGCAGGTAACTCTTTGACAGACTTAGCGGCAAGATTTTTATTTTTCATCAAACTTTTCAGGAAAATTGCGTTGGTCATAATCTTAACCAGAGCTGGACTCGGTCTAGATGCTGCAGTTTTAAGGAAACACTACGCTGCCGTCCTGCAACTAGGACTCTTACCTTGGTTGGTGGAATGTGTAGCAATTACAGTCAGCACACATTTTCTCTTAAATTTACCGTGGATATGGGGTTAGTAGATTTCAATTCAATTTTTGAAGTGAAAACTTTAGGCGCGTTGAGCAGTTCTTGGGTGAATAAAAATCATGGAACTCGCGTGAACGTCACGTACGCTTTTCGTAACACTCGTAGCCGATCCGCTTCGGCGTAGCACCACTTGCCGTGCGCGGGGCACAACCCGTAGCAGTGCTACGACTGGGGTGGGGCCTGAGGAGGAAAAGGGAGGGGAGGGAAGGGTTGAGGGAAAAAAATAGAAAATGAACACACAAGTTGCTTTGTATAGATACCCGTGGTTCTTTTTTATTAAGACCTTCATCACTTAACATGCTGGAGTAACCATCTCTAATGCTTATGACTTTGTTTTAGGCTTTCTACTAGGTTCAATGATTGCTTCAGTGTCACCAGCAGTAGTAGTCCCATGTCTATTTAGGTTACGTGATGTTGGTTATGGAGTATCCAAGGGTATACCAACAATTGTCGTTGCTGCAGCTGCAGTGGATGACTCCATAAGCGTTGCTATATTCGCGATTATTCTAAACGCTATGTTTTCAACAGGATCTGCTACTTTTAATATCATTAAGGTACATAAAGCAATTTTTCTTTTCTAGTTTTAGGCAAATTCTACGCTAGCGCTGGCAAATAAACACAAGCAATGGCATAGGCATACCTCTATGTTTTTGACAATGGTTTTTTTTCAGGGCCCACTATCCATTATCGCTGGTGTAGCCCTTGGATCGCTTTGGGGAGCTATGACTTCAATTATTCCCGAAAAAGGAGATACTTACGTAGTGCCATTAAGATTCTTAGCTCTCTTTCTAGGAGGCCTATTTTCTTATTTTATATCAAGCATGATTGGATGGAGTGGTGCAGGTAACAATTAATCTTAGCTGGTTCTACTCATATAAGGACTCAGAATTTGGAAACTTAAAATGTTGCCTTTATGATTACTTTTAGGTCCCCTGGCTATAGTATCGTCCGGGTTCATAGCGGCATATTTTTGGGAAAAACAGGGCTGGCCTGTAAATAAAAATCCAGTTAGTAATATTTTTAGAATCCTGTGGATATTCTTCGAACCCATATTGTTTGCTTTTACAGGAGCTCAAGTTACGGTGAGCAAAACTTTTATTTTAACAACTTGATCTTATTAAAATGGATCTTGAAGAGTTTTTAATAACAATTATGTCATTTTATCAACAGATTAGTGCCTTAGACCCACAAGTTATAAAAATGGCTACTATTTGCCTAGTGTCCTGTTTAGTTATACGCGGCGTCGCCACGTATTTTGTGAGCTTTGGCTGTGGTCTCAATAGTAAGGAGAAAACATTCATCGGTCTTACGTGGACAGCGAAAGCTACTGTACAGGTACACAGGCCTTTTTGAATACGTTATCTATGCTTATTCTGCAAAACCTTTCGAACACTCATTGTATCTTTAATAAATCTGTGTTTACTTATGACTTCCAGGCAGCGCTAGGACCAGCTGCTTTGGACTTAGTTAATAGTGGACAAACATCAGGTGTTGCTAAGGCAGATGAAGAATACTATGCCAAGGCAATCTTAGCTGTCAGTGTATTAAGCGTAATGATATCGGCACCCCTAGGAGCGTTACTCATTGCTCTTGCTGGACCTAAATTGCTCACTAAGGATGACCGTAAGTTAAATCATCAATCATAACTGTAACAATTTTGTTTTTAAGATAATTAATCTTCCTATAATGGTGCTTTGTCACATTACAGCTAACGAGATACAAACTCAAGATCCAGAAAATCAACAGTCTACTCTTTGATACCTATTCGTAATCCAGTAGGTACACGGAACAGAATGTTTTCTGATCCGTGAGTACCTAGGAAGTACTTACTTATGTAGGTACATCTAATGATTAGGTATAAGTCATTTTATTTGATGTAGGTACATTAAATAGTAGGTATAGAACATGAGTTTATAAAACGAATATTTTAATAATACAACGTGATCTTACTTAGTTGGTGCATTATATTTATAACTCTGGAATACCTCAGAATTGTACAACAATGGTGCTTATTAAGTACTTAAACAAAATCGAATATTTTAAATCTTATTGTTAATAACTAATCAAGTACTTACAAAGATAATTTATGCATATTTAAATGTGTTGTTACTCCATAAATCGTGTGTATACATTTACATGATTATATTCTATAAATAATTGTGAATTCCTCTTAAGTTATTTAGACCCTTTTTGCAGTTTTTATTTTTCGTAAGTACCTAACTGAATGGTTCCGTTAACATACACAAAGCAAGTGACTTTGGAATTAAATTAATGAATATCGTATAGGCTAACCTGTTTGGCGAAAAACTTACAATCCGCAAAAGTAGAAAATCATTATACATCTACGGGTGGAGTTTATAGCATCGGTGCTGGCAACACTTGACGTTCAATGTCAATGTCATCCGAGCCGAGGGGTCAATGAACTTTTAAAACTTCGAAAAACTTTTCGCAACTCTTGAAATGTATTTTATTTAATAGCATTCAAACTTACGTAAAAATGTCTGTTATCGTAATTGCTGTAGCTACTGAAAGCGGTGTCCCAATATTTTCAAGAAAACGCGGTAATAATGAAAATGTAAGTAAACAAAAACAAAATTCTTGATCGTTAGTCTCGTAAGGAATAAACAACTCCATTATAAATAAAAATATTCGTAGCAATCCTGTAAGAAAACTTATTTTTTCAAACAAACCTGGCAAACCTCCTTTTAGGTCCAATTCTCGACCATAGCTTCTCTACATGGCATCAATATGTTCAGTAAATGCCACAGTTTATCTATGATAGACACTCAAGTTGATAATGGAACTATTCTTTGGAAAGAATATTGTAAAAGGTATGTTAATCTACATTCAATTCACATTCTACATCTACATTTTCACGACAAGATTGAATGGATAGCGCATAATGTACTCTGGATAGCGCTTCCATTGGCTATGACTGAACCAAAAAAAAACTTTAATTTATATATTAGCTGCCCCATAATATATTTTATATTTATGTGTTAGAAACACAGCAGCTGATGTGGGGAGTTGCAACCCTTGTGAAAGCCGTATGTCCAGAAGTGGATTCTTTTGGCTCATTTTGTAATTATACTGTTGAAAAGACTTGTTCTTGCTATAAGATAAATGATATTTCTTTTTACTTAATAACTCAGTAATAATGTTTTAGTGGTAACGTTTCAGCGTAACATTAATTGGCATAGCAACTGGAGGACTTGAATGTGATCTAGAACTGCTCTTATCTTGTGTCCATGATGCTATGGTTTTCTGTATCGGTAAGAAAGAGCTGGAAAACTTAAAGAACATTGACCAAATCAAAAGGGATTTGAGACAGTGTTATCCTATTCTAGATTACTTGCTGGAATCATTAGATCCTAACGCATTATCTAGCCCCCTTCCGACATTGGTGTTGGATTTGATACAAAGTATTTTGTGTCCGCAAGCTCAGCAATTACAGGTATTCTTCTGATTATTCATTTTTCTTTGTCTTAATTATCCATTGAAAATTAAAATGATAATTTTGAGAAAAGTCTCACCCAACATCGTAACTAAAATACTTAAAAAAACGAATGTAAAATTATTGATTTCAGCAAGCACTTGACCACTATGCAGAGAGTGTGACAGGCAGATGGGCGTGTCTTATTATTCACGGACACCTGGTGGCTACTAGTTCAGACTTCCATGAGCTGGACCCAAGGGAAGCTCGATTGATGCTGCTTCTTGCTGCAGCTCAAGATGGCGCACCGCTGAGAGATACTCCTGTATATTTACCACAGATGAGTCCTAATGTTAGTATCCTTAGTTTAGAATCATAAAAACAATCTTTGTGGATCTTTGCTCTAAGTCCACTTCTGATATTAATCTGCATGGTTCCTACTATTATGAAGTCATATAACTTGACTGGTCATGACATCTGGACTTTAGGAGACTGACCTCTTAGTTTGTTTTGGTGTTTCATCTCATATTCCTTTGATACGAATCACTGATACCTTATTGATCCTTATCAATTTTAAAACATGACATAATTATTATTGACCTGTGAAAGTGTTTTTTATAGAAATGAATATAATTATGATCATTTTGCATCTGGTAAAAAAAAGAGCCTTATCTTGATATGTCAGACTCTTTACTAATAACTTAAACCACCAATGTGACTGGCCAAAAACTTAAAATGGGAAGGAACAAACACTCTTAAGGCCGGCGCCCACATAAGGCGGAACGCAGCGCAGACCATTTTTCAATCAAATCAATTAACTGCGCGCATTCTCGGATTCGTTGATTTTTGATATTATTTCAATGAGGACAATGTAGATAATAGTTTGACAGTGAAAAATGCTCTGCGCTGCGCTCCGCCATATGTGGCCCTTACAGTCATCCCCCCCACCCCCCAATCTTTATCTCTGAACAGCCAGCTGCAGCCCAGGGCTTGTAACATTTTTTACTAGTATTAAAGGTGATCTGATTCTATACAACTTCTTGATAGCAAATATTTTTCAGGTTGCGTTTAGAGCCATAACATGTAAACTGTTGGCAGATGTTTACATATTGGTAGTATGCGGAGCAACACCTGCTTTATCACAGATAGATGAAATAGTCCTGCAGTGCTGGGAAGGTTATGCATCAATTATAAAGGAAGCTAAACTTGCACACCCTCGAAATTTTCCAATGAGCTTGACATTTGAGCCATGTGTCTTAGGGTAAGTAGACTCGGTAATTTTATATAATCACAGGTAGTGGATTAGCATAAGCATAAATATTTTTCAACTAGCAGATAGGGAACAGGACAGTAAAGGTAAAGGAAAATTAAAATAAATAAATAATAAATATCGCTGGACATTACACACAGTGACACAGCGCCATCTAGTGCCACACTAAGCAACGAGGCTTGTGTCGTGGACACCAGATAGTTGATAAAATTACATAATATAAACTTTTTGTTTGTAAATACATACTTTATAAACATATAAACATCCATGACTCGGAAACAAATGTCCATGCCTTAAGAACGTAATTAGGCAGCCTCACAAACGCTGCGCGGTTCGGGTCGAAATCTAAAAAAAAAAAAAAAAAAACTTCCTATTTTCTTGATACACCTTCAAACAAAGAGGCCTATGCTATCTATTGTACCTGGTGATGATGATGCCGATTATCGAAGTCTGTCGCAGGAAATATTAGCCATTTCCTTACAGCTTACTTACTACTAAAACACTATCACTACTATATAGTCGCATAGCCCATATTGTGTGAGTATTATGTACTAGAAAGCTATCATTCACTGGAAACCTACGTCTTTTCTTGACTTGAATGTGCCCTGGCGGTTGAGTTGAGAGTATGTCATGCTCACTCTAATGTCTCGCTGATGGTCGGATCATTTAGTTCCCTTCAAAATGGTTGAGTTGAATGGTGCTGATCCTTGCGTCATGTTCGTCAACGGGCGCTGTCAGTTGTGACTGGTCATCTCTTAGTTGCCATGGCTTATTTGAATTAATTATTTTCTTTTGTGAATTGTATTTTTTTGTTTTGTTTTTACTGTGGACACTTTTAACGTGCACTTCTTGCTACATTGTTCTCACATAATATACCATCTCAACATGAATGATGTAACCAAGATTTTGTAACAATATTATGATTTAAAATGAGCGCACAGCACATGGAGTTTCTTGCCCGATCTTCTCCATAGAGATCTACGCTAGGGAATGGGTAACTACAGTACTTTCACAGTGTTTATGTCTTGTGACTGGGACTGTCATCATCATCATCATCACAGCCTATAATGTTCCCACTGCTGGGACACGGCCTCCTCTCAATGAGGGGACTGGAACTGTAGCTACATTTAATTTTCATCTTGGTTTCGACAATTCAAAAGTGCCTATAACTGGCCTACTTGAAATAAATGCTTTGATTTTGATCTTAAAGCAGCACAGCAGCAGCAGCAGCTCAGCTTACTATCATTTTTCATATTTCAGGGTACTTGTAATAAACATAAATAAGCGGCGGTGTGTTTTCTCGCGCCATTTACACCTATCCAATCAGAAGGGTCGAGGGATGTCAGGGGCACACAGAATGGACATTTTGAGGACATTTTACGTTACCTCGGCGAGAGATCTGGCGCCCGAATTGAAACCTAAGGATGGGAATCAGAACGGTAATTTTAGCATGTGAATATTTTGACCTAGCACTTACTTTTAACCCTACTTGGTCAGTTTATTGTAGTATATTGGCTGAATGTCCAATAGTCAGATAACTTTTAACCAGCTTATTAAAACGACTTATTTATTTGACGATTAAGAATTCTTCTTTTCAATTTTGGATTAATTTTAGGAATCAATGACGAGGTTGCTAATATGTGCGAAGCCTATTGGTTTTCTGAATACCACAAATGCCACGCACAGAGATCTGGGAACATTTTGTGCTGTACACTTTATGCGTCAACAGTCCAAATGCACACTATAAGGTATGTAATGGATGGTACACAAAACTGATGGGTCCGAAATTTGGAAAAAATATATCGGATAAAAAAATCGAGTGTAGGTCTGTATACATTTTGCGGCCAGTCTGTACTGACTCAGGCCGAATCGAACATAATTGTATGATGAAATTCCCGTGATTCTGTGGATTATTTACAAAATTGGTACTATGTTTCAGATTGATAACAAATCAAATACTGCAAGATATAAGCACTATTAAAGATGTTTACTGGTGAAATGCTGATGAAGATTTAATGTATTGTAGTATTTAAATTATAAATAAAATAATGAACACTGTTGAAGGCAAATAATTTGTGGCCTGAAACTAAAGCTGGAAGTCACAAGGTGTAGTTTGTAATTATTTCTGAAAACAACTTTTCCAAAAATAGGGATGTGCTAAAAGTTTAAATAAATGAAAACTCAGTATTATTGTACACTTTTGCTTTTAATACCAGATCATTCACGCTATTACACATACATTATGCTGATGGTACTAAATAATATAAATTCTTATGTAAGTCTCTAAAAAGGCAATGTAGGTATTTATCACTCATACTCTTTGTCTAAGCATAAAACTGATTTAAATCCTGTTTGGTCACATTTAAAATTCACACAATAATTTCACACAGATACATTAAAATGAGAACTGCTATAATAGCTATATTTACAACACATATCCTCTCATTACAATTCTATTGTATAATTTGTATTGATCAACGGAATTTTACAGAACGCATTATTTTCTAATCATTGATACAGGATTCATGATTTTAAAATGTATTGATACAAAATATCGATTTCTCTAGACGTCAAATATATTTAATATTATCACCAATTTCGTCATTGTCACTGATGTGATTAAAATATGATATTGTTTCAGCTGCAGTTTCGAGGAGTTGAGACAGGCTTTTATCATATCCACAAATATACAATGTAGACAAAACGCATCCATAACTCAGTAATATTGGAATATTTATATAGAAGTTTAGCCGAATAAATGCCAGATTTTATTTTAGTTAACAATATCACCATGTTATCTAGTAAAAACCTTTTTACATATTCCCTGATGTTTTTTTTTGTGAAAACTGTTGTATATAATACAGATATTTATAAATGACATCAATTCCTTTTTTCTGTCATTTTTCTGTCAACAAAAAGCAAATTCATTAATTTTTCCTCAGTAGTTCGATTATGTGGTTGATCAAAAAGAGACAACTGACAATTACATCTGGTTCCTCAATACTCACTAGGTACTTACTTGTGGAACAAATAGAAAAATACACCTGTGCTAAAATATAAGAACATGCCTAGTTTAAGAGAGTAAAACTACATTGGGTATATTTTCAAAGCCTTTCACACTAAACGAAAATAAATAAATATGAAAATTAATATAATGGCGAATATAAAAGACATAGTCCTTTCAGTTATTTTCCGTTTGACAGTAGCAAGCCAACAGCATCCTTGTTTCAACAGGATTGAAGACGTGTTTTGACATACGTGTCAGTGGCAGCATACCAACAGTGACCTTATTATTATTGAATACAAAGATCATAGTGATTTGGCGGTGATTCGAAATCGGAGCTGCAATAACTGAAAGTACTGTAGGTTCTGCCTTACACACAAATCTGATATCAAACATTACTGACTGGCCAAAATATGTTTATTTTATAAAACAACCTCAGCTATTATGCGATACCAAAATACAGGCGGGTGTAGAATATGTTTGCTACTTTAGAATATACAGGATGGAAAATTTTACCTTAACCGTTGCATCTACACGAAAATGGACTTTGGAAACTATCCATAACTTTTCGTGAAATTTTGATAGCTGCAACAGTTGAGGTAGTTCCCCTCACTGCTGCACTGAAAGTTTCCACTCTGTATTAGACTGCTTAAAAGCTACTTCGTCACACGTTTGTATCTGTTCATGATTGATGATGAAACCTTATGATTTCAAAGACCAATAGTTAAGTCTACTTTGGGCCAACCAATACAATTCGAAGAAGAATGATTATCTAAAGCGTTTACAAAAATACTATATGGACCGTGACTCTTCTGCTTCTGTGGTTGTGGCGCCATATGACTGTCATCGCGGAGATATATGAGGACGCGAGATTCCCAAATGGCCAGGTGTTACAATTATGAAAACTTTTACAAGTCTTACAAACGTAAACTGAACAAGCGTATTTATTTATTAAAATTATTTAGCATTCTGCATTGAGGTTGTTTTATTTTACATTTTAATTGTTGTATTAGGTCGAAAATTTTTAATGAAGGACCTACTTTCATTTCTAATATTTCGATGATGTCGTCTTTTGTCAACTGTAACATCGTAGAGCCGGTGATGTTTGCGAAGTTAACACAGTATGGTTGGCAGTCATTGACGGTTAGAAATCTGGCAACGTCTGCTGGGGTCCAGTTTTTTGGATCAATGGAATTAAGGACATCTAAAGGTACTGATGTATTGATTAATCTAGGTATCACCTTGTCAGGATCTGGATCATCAATCAATGAGGCAATTGGGGAATGCTGCGTGTTCTGACTTGAATCTTGAGATATGTCAGTGTGATCTTGTGTGTTCTGAGATATATCAGTTGGTGTGTTCTGTGATGTGTCTGTAGATGTATTCTGAAATAAATAAAATATAAGTATTACAATAAGATAAGTTTGTTTTCACAAAAACACCAGCCGTATCGCACCGGACAGATAAGACTACCGAAGCTATTGCTTCAAGTAGTCATAACTGATTCCTTCAAGTTCACACTCCTCAAATAGTTTATTTACTACTTGAATGACATAAAATGCATTTATACACTTACGGGGGTCTCTGGCTTCATTTCTGCAAGCCTTTCTTCAGGAGGCTCAGTACTATCCTTAGATGCTGTATCAACATCCATCTTGTTCTGGTTGGAGGCATTTTCAGGCGGACATGGTGGGTCTGGGGACACTTCAGACACGCTTGTAGGGGGTGACAGGCTCTTGGTATCACCCATGTCGGAGTTCTGTGAGCTGTCTTCGGTCGTGTTTGGCGGTTGAGCGGTTTTTATTCCTACTGAATAGCAAGATGTATGTTACGTGTAATTCAACAAGTGAAAGTATGTATATTGGCACCAATAATGTTGCGATTTATTTAAAATTAAGAGTACATTATTTATTAGCGTTTGGACCAGGGACGTCTCAGGTCTCGAAGTCCAGGGACTTTCGGGTCGAGGCTCGAAACATGCTCGTCAAAATATTGTATGATTGTATTGTAATTTTATTTTCGAAAAGTCATAATACGCTTTCCGCGCTATTAAAGTTATCCGCTACCATATTGTAAAAAAACCCGACAACTGTATGGCCGTAGGTATACTGCCATACAGTTGAACACACGTCTGGTCAGAGGATCCTTCTTGCATCTACGAGTTACCTTGCTTTCGTCGTCTTCTTGGCTGCTTGATAGGCAGTTTGCGCGGCGGCCGCGGTGGAGGTTGAAGCGGTCCCTCGAGCCTGTGACCTACCGCACGACACCAACCGACTGGGTAAACGTCCGTGCTGTGCGCCCATAGCCATTGGTCGTACTCAATGCCCCAACCGTCGAAGTGGACCTAAAAGTAAAAAAAATAATTCTTTCATTGCTATCTCCGTTTTTATAGTACGGCAAATATGAGGCGTGGGTAAGCAGCACTGTATAATTACAATAATAATGACAGCGTAATTCACTCTTATGTTGGTCCGTCGGCGGCGGTAACCATTCACCATCAGGTGGGCCATCGCGTCGTTCGTCTGCCATGCATCGTCATCTGCTTAGCCTTTTATCAACTATATGGAGCTCGGCTGCCAGTCTAACCGGATGCAGCTGAATATAATATGATTGCGACTGGCTATAATATAACTTTCTCAACTCACATTTGCGGCATATTGCTGTTATTGCCTACACACGAGCCAATACTCCATTTAATTACATAATAAAGACAAACAAACCTTAAGCAGATCAGCGACAACCCTAGCGACAGTGGCCACGCACACAAGTCGTGGGTCCATAAGATCAGCGCACTCAAGTCGCATGCCAGCGACGAACCCGTGCGATACCACGTGACCTCGCGTGGCGAACAGCGAACGATCGGCCGCCTGTCCACCGCATACGGTCAAGTAATGCTCCCAACTGAACTCTTCCACTGTAATACTGTTAAAGAAATCAAGGTGTTAGAAGAAAATCTAGTTGTAAGTTATATCTAGCTTTGACTGACTACAACCTCCAGTCATTTGCGACTCGGTTCGACTATTAGCTCGTTTTCGACAGTACAGACGCTAACACATCAAGCTACCCGAAACTGAAATTTTCCCAATCAACCTTGAACCTAATGCTTTAGCAATAAAGTTGAAAATCTATTCAAGAAAGACAGAATTGTAGTAGCTAATAGCTTGCTTGCTGTGTTGGCCTCTGTTAACCTAACTTGGTGCGTATTCACCTCAAAATAAATATAACAGTAGAAGGTTGAAATGCTGTATAACACAGTACAATGGACGACTAAAATGAAAAATCGAACAGATAATGAATGGTGTCGATTCTGTTGTGCATAAACTTAACTTAATTTAGGCTATTGCTATCTTTTTCTCTCTAATAAAACGAGAAAGAGACGGACGTAATTTAGAGCTGACAGATTTAATTTGAACTAATATTTCCATACAAATTAAGGGTGCACGTAAAAACATGTCGACTAAAAACACGGTGAAGCGCAAGGCATAAACTAGTTTGACATCTCTAACTTAATTCATAGCTATAGCCGTAATTTTCTTGCACTTCCTTTTAGTAAAAGATAGCAATAGCCTAAATTAAGTTAAGTTTGTGCACAACAGAATCAACACCATTGTCACTCAATGGTCTTAACGATTTACTTCATATTACCACTATCGATAAGCAGACTTACCCAGCAGGAGGCACAAGAGGAATATTATTAGCGAGTGCAAAGCCCACAGGAAATATGCACGGCGATCTCTGATGATAGCAAAACCAGTCGGCAGCCGACGCATCAGCAGGATAACAGTCAATTCTGATCATCATGTACCCTTCATTCAATATTTGCATCACTGTAGCAGCGCAAACAGCTGATAAGTTCAGAGGGTCGATGGCCTCAATCTTCATTCCCTCACCGAACAAAGGAGGTTCATTACTTGGGTATTTATAAAACATCTCAGGAGTACTGTCACTCGGTGTCAGCCGACCGGCGGCTACTCTTTGGCAATAACTTTGAGGTGCATCTAAAGGATGGCCAATTCTAAAGGCCCATCCTACAGGGTGTATAAGTGGCGAGTCTTCGTGGCACCAAAAACCGTTGTCTTCTGGTGAGCTGTCGTAATATTTCACGTGTAAGCGTTTTCCTATAATTTCGCACACAGTAGCTACCTGAAACGTACAAAAAGAACTTGGTATTATCATGCAGTAAAGTCATGCAGTGAGGAGGGAGTATTTATTCTGATCTGGTGACTCTCTAGAAAACTATGCATGCATTAGTTATTTGGGAAAATTACAGATTTTTAAATAAATTGAACAATGCTTAAGAATTAACTGTCACAGAAAACAGGTCTTAGATCCCAGAGGTCAGTACTTTACAAGATCAGCTAAATAATAAATAATCATGGTAACTAATTTAGGTTTATCTATTCATACACAAAATCTCTTAAGGGGTCATTGTACTCATCATTATGAACAATTTTTACCATGGGACTAAACCCTGAATCGCGAAAAAGAATCAGCTGTTCTGTTCCCTACAATAATATGTCCGCATTAACTCGACAAAATTTATGGAACAGCCGATTTATTTTTCACGATAAAGGGTTTGGTCCCATTGTTCATAATGATGAGTACAATGACCCCTTGTGTATGAATAGATACACCTTATATTTAATGTGGATGTGAGTTTGATTGTTACGCCTTGACGGCTGAACAGATATCGATGAAATATTGCACACACATTGAAACCCTGCACCTTAGGGCATAAAAATAAAATACAAAATTGTACCTTGACTTGTGAGATCCTATTTTTATCAACAACTTCCATGATAGAGCCGATAGAAAACCTAGATACAATACTATCGTTCAATTTAGTGTAGAAATTGGCGGGTAGTGTTCTCGCTCCAGTTAGCTGCTTCACAAGGAATCTGAAATTATCATAATTAAATATGATGAATGATTGCATAAATTATTAAAAAATATATATTCTGAAGTCTAGAAATACACACGAAACAATTCTTACATCTCATTAGTACTGTGCTGTCTATCTAATAGATTGACAAACGAAACATTTTTTGTATTTCATTTTGAATAACCTGTTTTTTTTCGGATGGGAAATCTTCAAATGACTCCTCCCGCACTGGGCGGAGCAGGAGGGAGTGTCTTTTACTGACTAAAACCCATCCATATTCCTTCATCGCCCTTTATGTTCCGGGGCCACGGTATCTCTTTCGAACAGTCCCGCAGCCCCGGCCGGCATCGGCCCTTGGGGACCCCTTCCTTTTACTGACTCTCTTTGAGGCGCGCGTGGAACACGAACATGCCGTCGACACGGCCTGTCGTCATAAGACGGACGGACGGCGAGCTAGCCCATAGCCCACCGTCCACTGGCCCGCGCCTACGGTGACCGGGGGCTACGTGGTGGCCCCCGACGCCCGGGGTGTGCTGCGGCGGCCGGGACGTGAGGTTCTCTTCCTCTCACGTTCCGCCACCTCCTTCTCTAGCATTACTGCTTCGCAGGAGGTGACGGCGTCCCATTCCGTCTCGCTCCGGACCATGGATTGAACCAGGGATTTTGAATAACCTAATCTGAAGTATAAGTAAACTCCATTCAGGTACCATGTTATACCTTGGTATGGTGCATAGCACATCCATTTCTTTCCATCATTGACGCAACATTTAATTGTTTCGCGACAGGACGTGGTATCTCGATTTTTAACAATGCACGTCGTAGATTTCCACGACACGACGTCACAATATGTGATAATGCGACGTCGCGTCGTATTGTGTGCCTGTGTTTTATCCCTCGGTCCACAATATACAATCTTACTTCTTACTAATATTAGAAATGTAAAAGATTGTGAGGATGGATGGATATTTGTTACTCTTTCATGCGAAAACTACTGAGCAGATTTGGACGAAATTCGGCACATAGATAGTTAATAACCTAGATTAACATATAGGATACTTTTTATCCCATAGTATGATCTCGTGGGGCAGCTACCGAACTTCACGCGGGTGAAGCCGCGTGCAAAATGTACTACTGAATATTTAGTTACTTACAAAGCATATATAATATGCTAATAATGACTACCTAACATACCTTTTCCAGTCTGTATATTTAGCCTCAATACTACAGGGGGGTATTAGAGGTTTGCCCCTAGTTGCACACCAACCCACAGGGTGAACTTCTGAGCAGCAAAGATTAACCCAAAAGTCTTTAGAATCATCGCTGCCAAAACCTTCATAGCGTAACAGTCCCATGTAACCTTTCACCTGTAAAAAGAGTTTAAGAACAACATTAAAAAAATTAAGCAGCCGAATGACTGCACACACTGACTTTATTGTTTAAAAACCAGATGTGGCTAAAAAAAGATTTGTTTGCACCACTGATAACCAAATCTCTGGCAATAATATTATCACTCTAAGATTAACAATTGCAATAAAAAATCAAGTAGCAACCAGCTAAACTCAATTACCTATCTTTATTAAGTTTTGCAAAAACCATGGTTGCATAGTCCTCCTGGTCAATAATAGTTACAAACTACTGTGTAGGAATGCTAAACCCATATGTTGCACATTTCTTACTACTGGTTGCTGATATTATAAAACAATTGGAAAGTAACTGTCTGGATGGACCAGGTCACAGGACACCATGACATGGGTTTGGAGTTTAGTGTGTGGGATAATTTCTGACCACCATGTGGCCAAAGTCACAAAATCAAAATAAAAATCATCAAAATCAAAGCAATTATTTCAAGTAGGCCGGTTACAGGCACTTTTTAACTGTCCAAACAAAGATGAAAATTAAATATAGCTACAGTCCCAGTCACAAGACATAAAAACTGTGAAAGTACTGTAGTAGCACAGGACAAAATCAAGTCAATCATAAAAACAGTACAAGGTACTTACTTTCAATACTGTAGCTACCCAAAAATAGTCATTCATCTTATCATTGCTATTCTCTATATCACTATTTTTGACTTCCACTTTCATGCCCTCAAATGTGCTGTCCCACATTTCATGCAGGGGAGCATGTTTGAACAAGCTCACTGGTGCAGCAAGGAAGTCACAGCCAAACAACTCGTCCTTCCATTCATAACTGTTGGCTACTACTGCAGCTGATTGTTTAATGGGTCCAGCCT
The DNA here is from genome assembly GCA_941918905.2 of Xestia sexstrigata. Lineage (NCBI taxonomy): Eukaryota > Metazoa > Arthropoda > Insecta > Lepidoptera > Noctuidae > Xestia > Xestia sexstrigata. The sequence goes on along the minus strand of OW799211.2, from coordinate 8,501,406 downwards.
AAAAACAATATTGTACCACATTAAATTGATGGTAACAAGAAGTCACAGGGCTTTTGGCCAGCAGTGGGATGATGTAAGCTAACATTCAAAGTAATAAAAGTTTTGTATAAGAATCAACTGTAGTCATTAATAACTACTCTTGAGTTTATTGTATATTAGGCAGCATGTCTACTGATCTTAATTAAATGGAAATGAACTGTATTAAAAACTGTAATGAACTTCTAACATAGTTTGAGTTCGCAACTATACAAAAATTAAATGATAAAACTATCCTTTGAGCTGTCAACAATCAGCTGACACAAGAAAAAGAAGGAATTAAATCACAGAATACCATAGTGATTTTTTAATCTTTATTTACCTGTATCTCATTCAATGAAGTCTGCCAGTGCTGCAGCTGAGGCAGCGGTTCCATCGGTATCATACCCGCCATGTGTTCGGCACTTTCCATCAACCTGAACTTCCAATTACAAGGTCGCCTTCTTGCGTTACTCGCGTTGCATCTAAGCGAGCAAAACTTATTGTTCTTCAGGTAGAACTGTCCCCGACGACCGATACGACCACATAACTCGCATTGTGCTGTAATAATAACACTAAATAATTGATCTTTACACTCGATTTCTCATTACCAGGAGATGTACTCACCGAAACTGTCTTTTTCTAATGGTATTATTGAAAGATCGTTTGCTAGATTTGTATCATCAGTTTGATCCGATGAGTTAATTGTATTTATGACATTGCCGGCATTGTAATAAGCCATAGTTCATTTACAGTCACGTTATTGCTGCCGAATCTCGTAGCCGTAAACACTTCAATACACATGACTAAAATAACTGGGAACTTTGGATACGTAGTAATTAATGCCACTAGGTATTGCAGAAGAACCACAAACCGTTTTCTGTTAAACAATTTTAATGTTTTGTTTTTCCACAGGCCTTTCAACAAAATTAAAATTCGATACGCATTCACAACATTGAACTATACATTGTAGATTTGTAGTCTTTGATTGAACTTGCTTGCTCGCCTGTGTGTGAGAGGTCCACAGAGTACATTTTGGCTGCGTTCCGAAATTCCGATTACGTTGTAATCGATTTGAGCGTCCATAAACCCGTTCCGAATTACCGTGAGCGCGATATTGATGTCCCTTGAATCGTCATAGATGACGTCATGACATGCACCATCTCGCAATTACACCGACCCACAGCACCGACCATGCCCCAATTATATGTATTTCACCGTGAGCGCTGTCAAACATGACAGTTGTGTGCACAGGTTGTGTTGTTTTGTTGGACTGAAAAAAAAAAAAATTAAAAGAGTTTTAAACTGATGAACATTTTATTTAATTATCGTTGCATCTATATAATTTGTGGGATTTTTTTAAGGGGTAAATCATTGCCGGGAGCAAAATACGCTAATATAACACTTCCGTCATCACTGGATGAATCGTCGTTCTCTATCTCAAAATCTAAGTTATCAGAGTCGATAGAGTCAACCAATGAACCAACATAACTTCCATTTTCAAAACTATGTCTAGTGAAAGGTTTTGGCAAACAGTGTAATGGTTTTGGTTTGGGGTTATTTAAGTTCACTGTCAACATATTCACGAGCGTTCCGAATTGATGACAGCTCTTAGCTGTCATAATCGAGATAATTTAAATCGGAACGCAACATATAGATGTGAGCGCTGTGAGCGATTATTTTATAATACGGAATGCAGCCTTTACAGAACAAGAATTATCTAATCTGTGGGTCCGTGTGAGACTGTGAGTAGGTATTTATTGTAAGTGAAGCGGCCTTTACATTTGGCTACATTTAGTTCACTAAATTCAGACAGTGAGCGTTGGCGAAAAAAAGCGTGCTCTTTACACTTGATCTAATTAGCTAGCTAACTCAGTATAACAGCGAATTCCAAGCGTGTCATACGTATTTGTCACTCTCATGGCACTTGTATGGCAACATCAAAACGTCAAAGGCTGTGTCAAAGGATAGGGCTCGTCTTGGCTATGGTTGCGTCGAGCTCGATTTTAGAACTAAAAAAAGACGCAGGAAGTGTTGAGTGAAAAAATATTTGCTTTTAAGAAAAAAACTGTCTATAACAAATTATATATGTAGGTATTAGAACCGGAAGATGTAAGAAATTTTCTAAGATTGGAATATGAACAATTTAAAGATTAGTTACACCGTACATTTTAAAAGAAGACAGTTGGCTCAGAGATGCTGTTACTGCTGCTGCTGTTAGCTGTTACTTTGAGATTCTTACCAACAGTAATTTAAATTATAGAGTTTATAATTGTAAATCCTAAGACAAAAATGTTTTTCTATGATAATTGCATGATTTAATTGGACCTACTTATGCAAAACGAAATCAACCCACACAATGACAGTTTTGAGATAAAGCCGTTTTTGTCTAAATTGTGTGTACAATGAAATTGTTTGATATTTTGAATAAAGTTTATTAAGAATATTTAACAAAATAATTTGTTCTATGTATACAAATATAATATTGATGAAAATCATTAACATTTTTAATAGTAAAAAAAAACTGATTGGTTCCTTTTTGCAAAACTATCTGTGTGTGGGTTGGTTCCTTGTTAATTAATTACGATGCCATAATTTTACAGTAAAAATAAAAAATCTCATATTTCTTTTAAATATTTTACTGAAAAATAGAAACTATACAATTCTTATAATATTATGTATCAAATTACTTAATCCTAAGTTATGTACGTACGTAGTTTCTATTACTTAATCTTCAACTTCAAAATCAGGTTGTCCAGAAAAACCTTCAAAATCGTCTTCTAGATCTGGGTTTCCAACGAGCTTGACATAGAAATCGTGCGAGTCTTGCGGAATTGGTGCAGCATGCTTTTTAAATCCTGCAATTTAGCATCAGGGACAGGTTTCCCTGTTGGCCAAAGTGGCTTCATTATTTTTTTTTGTAACATAATATTGTCTTCCACGAAATTTTTTTTTTATACACTATCTTAAAATCTTCATTCAAATTAGTTCTCATGTAAATTTTGAACATTTCATCCTTTTTAATCATAATTTTTAGCCATGAAACTTTCTTTCCATCTATCGTTTTCTTTCTATTGTTACTAATGCACCTCTGCTGCGTGTGTGGGGCCCTTTCACGGCCGCACAACTGGTACATTTGCGACACCAGTCCTCCACATCATCTCGACAGTGGATCCAGTAAAATCGTTCTCGAATTTTTAGTAGAGTCCTTTTTACCCCCATATGTCCTCCTGAACATCCATCATGGTAGAGCCGTAAAACATCCGGTACCTTAGCTTTAGGGACAACCATTTGTAGATGACAGCTGTCCCCTCGAGCGTTTTCCCATTTACGGCACAAGACTTCATCCTGGATCACCAAACTGTTCCATTGCGCCCAATAACTCTTCGTGATGGAACTCATCGCAGCCACATCACTCCACTTAGGTTTAGGAGCACCAGCTTTGATCCACTCGACGATCGGTTTTATGTCCGAGTCATTTTGCTGAGCCTGCTGTAGTGTTTCCTTCCATTCCTCGCTGAGATCCGTTCTAAGCATCCTCACGGGCACTACTTCCTTAGTCTCTTGCCTGGCACAGTGCTTACAGTCTTCAGGCAAAGGTCTTCTTGACAGATCATTTGTGTTGCTGTGGTTTCCCCATTGTTGCTTGGCAGTCATTCCAGCTGCTTTTCCTTGCAGGGATTGATCTTCTCTCGGTATGCTTCGCTTTTTACAGTTTGACCGAAGGTGACCCCTTTCTCCACAAGTATAACACCTAGGGCTATAACCTTGCGAACGCTGGCGTACAGGTGATGCCACAACTTGCTTTGGAGAGCTTGACCGAAGATGATCCCTTTCTCTACCAGTGTAGCAGCTAGGGTTGTACCCTTGCGCACGGTCGCGTACAGGTGATGCCACAACCTCCCTGACGTGGTGTGTTCGATGGTCTTGCCTCACTGCCTCTACTTCTAAGGCATGAGCCAAGGCGTCTTTCAGCGTCTCATGGTGCCCAAGTCTCACAGCGGCTCTAACTTCCAAGTCACGTATTCCATCAACGAACGCTTGTACCAGATTCCCATCTATAAGTCCAGGGGCAGACTGGTATGCTTTTCGAACCAGCTTTTCAACTTCCAGGGCCCACTGCTGCAGGTTCTCGGCACTACGTTGAACACGATCCTTCAACTTAGCACGAAATACGTGCTCCAGGTGCGCGTCGCCGTATCTGGACTCTAACGCCTCCAGCAGCTGCTCGTAGGTTACATTCTTGCCGAGCGCCTCAAGAATGTTTAAGGCCTGGTCTCGAAGGCCCAAGGTGAGCGCGGTCATGGCTCGCGGTTTTGTCCATCCATTCGCCTTCATAACGGCCTCAAATTGAATTTTATAAGCCGACCACGAAGATGTTCCATCGAATGGAGGCACCTTAAAGCCCCGCGCTGAAGGTGCAGCAACTACTGAAGCCACAGTCACGTCTCCAGTCTTCAGTTCTCCCAAAGCCTTTTTCACCCCAGCGATCTGAACTTCGGCCTCTGAGATACGGTTCTCGTGCTGGTAAACCTGATCCTTCATCACTTTCAGATCTTTGCCAAAAGTTGCGTGAAGATCCTTTATGAGGAGCATCTGTTCATCCTGGCGGCGGGCCTGCTCCTCTTTATCTTGCTGCAACTGCTCTTCCAACCGGCGAGCCTGCTCCTCTTGACGGCGAGCCTGCTCCTCTTGACGGCGAGCCTGCTCCTCCTTATCTCGTTGCAACTGCTCCAGTAACTGGCGAGCCTGGTCCTCTTGACGGCGAGCCTGCTCCTCCTTATCTCGTTGCAATTGCTCCTGTAACTGGCATGCCTGGTCCTCTTGACGGCGAGCCTGCTCCTCTAGACGGCGAGCCTGCTCCTGCAGCAGCGCCATTAAAGCTGACAAGTCTGGCGCCACTGATGCTGGAGAAACTCCGGATGGGCCAGCGACTGGCACTGACGTAGGCTGGACACCACCCGGTGTCTGTGTCGGAGAATCTCCAAACCGCCTTTGGTCCATGTCCTGCTGTCGCTGACTCCTGGTACGGATACCGTCCGTGTCGTCCTTAGGTAGAATTGGCATAATTTATCCCTCACTTCTGACACCAAATTGTTACGAGCTGGGTATGGGATAAATTAATTACTACCGAAGAAACAACAAATAACTTTAATAATCACAAAACACTTATAACTCAATCACAAATACACTACTGATCACTATTCGCTTAGATATCGCACTTCTAGTTCACTTCGATTCGCTTCGTTGTGTAGCCAAAATCAGACTGCCTGCTTCCGCAAACACGTCGACTATTTATATGGCGATCGAACGTTCCTAGAATCTTCTAGACAATTCCACAACTTGTACAGAGGAAAGAAGTAGGTACTTTATGCCCTCAGCGTACGGTCGAAATTACAATGATGTTCTTTTGTAGGTAGTTTGCGAATTTGTACCTACATCATTCGGGACTCGTTTTACCTACCTACCTACTATTACTTACCTACCTACTATTAGGTACCTATTACCGTAACTGTAGGTAAGTACGGGTACGACGTAACGCTATTAATGATATTCTTTTCTAACTTTCACGATGACAAGAAATCTTCATTTTTCATCCTGTGTACATGCATTGGTTTCGTTTTTTTACAGGTTTTCATAACCTGAATGTAATCGTTCGGTGTATAGAGCCTCTGTTGACGTTTTAAAGCACATTCTATCTTCCCAAAATCGGTATCATTTGGGAAGAAGCTATGTCCCGATTCAAGGAATCTTATATTGATTTGGTCTAAAGTTGGATGTTCATTCAACATGGCTTTGAGCATTAATGTTAATTTTATGTTGCGGTTCTGGCCACCACACGAATCCCTCCATAAAATCAGACGTTTCACGTTGCCATCAAGTCTTTCTGTGATATGTTTGATGAGACAGGACCCCACTTCTTGAGCACCTCTGCCAGCTTCTCCTTCTACCCACACATTGCAGTGAGCTTCATCTTTGCTCCCAGTATGTATACCTAAATTGTATACCCAGAGTTGTCTTTTGTAAAAGACGATATTTGTGGGTATACGCGGTAAAGGCAACGTTTTTTCGAGATCAAATGTCAGGGTTTCAACAGAGGGATCATCTTTAGCCAGCTTCATGTCAGTTCTCAGTTGGTTTTGTAGAGATTTTGCGATTTCTTGATGTGCTACCCGCTTCTGTTCAATGTCGGCTTTATTTTGTTCCGACGACACGTGCAGTATTTGACTTTAAAAAAAGTCACACTTATTACACGTTTCTTTTTTAAGAGACTTAGTACGCAGATTAAACTTCGTAAAAAATAATTTATTGACCTTTGCAGCAGACAATATTTTCACGCCAGCGGTTTTTGCTTCATCGCTGTATAACTCGTACATTTTTGATAAGGTCATGTCTGCTCTCAAAAACTTAGCCCCTTCTGTTTTTTCTCGGCGATAGTGGGATACATAAGTCGGTAACGTTTTAATAAAGTTTATCACGAACTCTTCGCTTTCAAGAGATGCTCTATTGCTCCCGCCATGCACACCACGATTATCTATAATGCAACTGTCTGATCGCATCTTATAAAGCGAAGTATTTATTCTTTTTGCCGATGTCTGTAATGTTTTGACAAACATATCTCTACAAACTGATACACCATCTAGAACATATTGGCGTAAGACTTTTTCTTTGAAACTTTGGTTTCATTGTCAGTTGCAACGAAATGACGCTTCACAGGTTGTTATTTTATTAAAGCAGTTAAAAACATATTTTGTGCATTATAAGATCCTAGAGAATAAAACTTTTTAAATTGAGCCAATCTCTTTTCTACTGGGAGATTTTCGTGGCACTTTTTTAGGCAACTGCATTGAAAATCTACAAATTTCTTAGGACTGACAAATTTTTTCCTAGAGTTGACGTAAGACAAATTTGTGTACTTTTGTTTTTTCCTTTCTTCTCGCGATAGCCCACCATATTTTGGCTTTCTACCTTTTTTGGTCTCCCCATGGGCTGTCTTTCAGTCAGTGATGATTCGGTTTCGTGAACAGAAACAGCTCCTATGTGTGACCTATCACTACTCGTATTAACATTTTCAGATATTATAGCAGTCTCTAAAACAGAAACTATTTTATCATCAACTTGAGCAATTTCCTGTTGAGTAATATGAGGTCCTAAATTTACTGGGTCTGGAGGAGCTCGTGGCTAAATAATAACAGCCGCTCAGGTCGATCTTTAGGTTAAGCCGTGCTTGCCTAGGTTGGTCTGTGGATGGGTGACCACACATTACATACCGAGTTTCCTCCGTGCCTCGGAAAGCACGTTAAGCAGTTGGTCCCGGCTGTCATTTATGATCTTTGACAGTCGTTACAGGTAGTCAGTAGCCCAAAATGTCTGACAACCAGTCTTACCAAGGGGTACCGGATTACCCAGTACTAACTGGGTTGTGGAGGTCAGATAGGCAGTCGCTCTATGTAAAATACTGGTATTCAGCTGCATCCGGTTAGGCTGGAAGCCGACCCCAATAAAACTTGGGGAAAAGGCTAGGCAGATGATGACGTAGGTATCACTGACTTCAATAAATAATTTTATCAAGAAGTTCATGAAACAACACAGATTCAAAAGACATGACTTCTTATATGTTGTAAATAGAGTTATATCAACAAGGAACCAAGTAATGTGAGTCTTTGTAAAAATATAGTATTATGCCATTTTTAATATGCTAACAAGAACCAACCCGCATGGTTCTATATAATTGATAAAAAAAATATTTAACAAGGGACCATGTGGCTTTATGAAAAAAAACTATTTCAATGATTTTCTAGATTGTCGGGTTACCATGGGGCATGGATCGCGTTAGTTTATTGAACAGCTGTTGAGATGTGGGTTGATAACCTTGTCATAGAAATGTTTTGTTCTGTCAAAATTGTCAGATCATTTTGATCTTTACAGGGTCGATAGAAGGTGCATTTTGAAAGCTTTCTGTATACTTATCTCGATTTTGGCATGTGTGTGGATTGGTTCCTGTTTGCATAAGTAGGTCCAATTGTTTGTTTGTTTTAAGCATTTGTATATCGCCCGCCACGTCTTTGGTATGATTTTTAAAAGAAGTGGTGCAGAAATAAATGAATTGAACTTTAATCTTCTTAAGTAGGTACTTCCTGTTGGTAAGAATCTCAAAGTAACAGCTAACAGCAGCAGCAGTAACAACATCTCTGAGCCAACTGTCTTCTTTTAAAATGTACAGTGTAACTAATCTTTAAATTGTTCATATTCCAATCTTGTAAAATTTCTTACATCTGCCGGTTCTAATACCTACATATATAATTTGTTATAGACAGTTTTTTTCTTAAAAGCAAATATTTTTTCACCCAACACTTCCTGCGTCTTTTTTTAGTTCTAAAATCGAGCTCGACGCAACCATAGCCAAGACGAGCCCTTTCCTTTGACAGTTGACACAGCCTTTGACGTTTTGATGTTGCCATGTAAGTGCCATGAGAGTGACAAATACGTACGACACGCTTGGAATTCGCTGTTATACTGAGTTAGCTAGCTAATTAGATCAAGTGTAAAGAGCAAGCTTTTATTCGCCAACGCTCACTGTCTGAACTAAATTTAGCCAAATTTATAGGCCGCTTTAGTGCTGAATTCAATCCACAGACAAAATAAACTTTTTTTCTTTTAGTTTTTCCCCGAAGGAAAGGCTAGTCTTTCGACCATATTGCCTAGTCTTACGTCCAAGTATTTCGTGATAATAACAAAAAGGCGTGAAAAGGACCAACTAGACCAAAACCAAAAGACAAAATATTCTGTGTTGCCATTTGCCCAACCCCAAGGAACAATAGTTTGCTATTTTGAGGGGCTCGTGGCTACGTAGTTGTGCGGAGCAATAGTTCCAAAGTCAAAAGAGGAGCAATTACAATTTCATTTTCTTCTTCGTGTCGATGATTCCCATTTTTATTTATTTAAATTATATTCGACCAGAACTCAGACACGTCAACGGCGTTGATGGTGGCTTTAGTTGCACAAAGTGCAGGTCAGGAGGTGGGCCATGGTTTGGGTTAAGGCTCCGCAGTCGCACTCAGCTTTATCGCTCTCGATAAACTTACTATTTCATGAATAAAGGTGAACGCAGACTTAGCCGCAGCGCAGTCGCCGCATTCCAATTCTTCGTATAAAGTTCTATGCAATCTGTGTCTGTGTGAAATCAGTGTCTATGCAGTGTGCGAGATTGCCAAAGAGTATAGTAATATTTAGGGAATTGCATAGAAAAATTTGAATGCGGTGACTGCGGCGACTGCGGTGCGGCCTAAGCCTGCGGTCACCTTAAAAAGTCATTCAATTTGATAAAAATGGACTTAGGGGCTTGTATTGATCCGCGGGAGACGCCCCGGGCGTCGGGGCCACCACGTGGCCCCCGGCTACCGTAGGCGCGGGCCTGTGGACGGTGGGCTATGGGCTAGCTCGCCGTCCCGTCCGTCCGTCTCATGACGACAGGCCATGTCGACGGCGCGTTTGTGTTCCACGCGCGCCTCAAAGAGAGTCAGCAAAACGGAAGGGGGACCCCTTCCTGCAAGGACCGATGCCTGCCGGGGTTGCGGGACTGTTCAAAAGTGATACCGTGACCCCGGAACACAAAGGGCGATGAAGGAACATGGATGGGTTTTAGTCAGTAAAAGTCTGACACTCCCTCCTGCTCCGCCCAGAGCGGGAGAAGTCATTTGATGATTTCCCATCCGAAAAAAAAAGAAAAAAAGGGCTTGTATTGATGCTTTTATTATAAATTCTGTAAAGCCACATTTGTTGGCTTTTACTCAACGTACTACCTGTTCACATAAAATAATGATCTTTATAATTATTACAACTTTACTTATAAAAATGCCTACTGAAAATACTAATAAATAAATTAATAATAATAGCTGAACTAAAATCATTTATTCAATCATTCATCAATTCCTATTGTACCTGCCCTATGCGAAATCGCCTACTTATATGAGGACCAACTCGCGACTTGGATGGGCCCTTTGAGTAAAAGTACTTTAAGTTGGCCCATTGAATTTATAACTTTAGATTTCATGGTTTTCCTTGCATTTAATTTATAAGTTTTTTAGAGAGGTTTGATCCTTATGATTGACCCTATCGATTGGTGCCATAAAAGTACAGGATGTTATTTGTTTGGAATTTAGCCGGTTCAAAATCTTTGAATGGGGATTTATTTATTTTTTTAAAATAAAGGAATGTTTCCTTTGAGTAAAATTTGCTATCTCCGGTATTTAGAGTACTTGCAAAATTTCCATCCTGTATATCTATGGTATTATCTATGAGTGAAACTTTGTGAAATCTTAATTTTAAACAAGTGGTGTGACAGGTCTCATGATCTCATCTTTCGTGGCACCGATTTGTACTATGATATTTTTCTATCGTAACCATTGAGATATTACTACTACGTATAGAGAAGACAGCGCGAACAAATTCTGTGCAACAAGCGCGGCAGTGCGGGGCGCGCGGGGGTTGGCTAACCCCGTATTTATATAGATGCTCTGGCGAGCAAGCGATTGAGTGAATTGCGGCCGGCCGACCACAGTTGAACGGAGTACCTACAGATTTTGTTCGCGCTGTCTTCTCTACGGAGTAATAATAATAATAATAATAATAAATCGTTTATTTATAAAACGGGGCACATATACATTTAAGTATCCTAACAAATAAAATAGAGCACTGTTGCTTATTGCCTGAACTAGGTGGGACCTGTGTTTCAGGCTAGGAGGTGCATAAATACCTACTTAAAATAAATAAATTAACATTAAAAGAAAATCAATTACTAAAATTGCAACTTACTGAAACGGGAAGCAATAACACTCTTTTTTCTCGTTTTTTGACAATCATTATTTATTAAAAAGTAGGTAATGCAATTGCATAAAAACTTCGACAGAGTTCTTAACTTTTTTCTATTTTACCGCTGAATGTCGTTTTCCCGCCATTCACGGTCATTGGCTCGCTTTGACAACTGGCTTCAAATGGCGATGGCTTGGCATGGCTTGGCATGGCTAGACATGGCTGTACCGTGTACACATGGCCACCATGGCGTGGCGCTACCACAGAGCATCAATATTATTACTGGAGCGTTACAGTCGGCCATCCTGTAACAATTGCTCCCGCAATGGAGGACACGATTTTCATTAGCTTTCTAATAGATCAACCAAGTCTTCCGTCTCCAGCTGGTCATCAGAACTGCTGGCACTGTCAGATACAGGAGCTATGCTACGATAAGGTCGCAGAGAGTCTGCTGAAACAAGCCCCGTAAAGTTTTTGTAACCCATTAATGCTCCTGATCCTGTATCTATCATTGCCAAGAATTTTAGTTATTATATAGGGGCCTGAATACAAGTCATCTAGCTTTGTGTTGACTTTAGCAGCACTGCTAGTAGGCGCCTGCCTCCATAGAATCAAGTCTCCTTTTTTATAAACATGTCAATTTTTGCGACGCTTATCAAAATTATGTTTCATTCTAGCGCTAGCTTTATTGATACGTGCACTGGCCTTGCTACGCTTGACCTGGGTTGGTTCAGTTATTCGGCTTGGGATGGTTACATCACACAATGTGGCCTACCACTACGCGCAAACATTAAATCATAAGGTTTAAACCCGGTAGTCTCATTTATAGTATTATTTATTCCCCAAATCACATCGGGTTAGACGGTTAGACCAGCTATTAGCGGCCTCACTAGGGTCAGTTGCGTGAAGGGCATTGAGTATGGTGCGATTAGTGCGCTCAACTTGCCCATTGGCACGCGGGCACGCGATTGCATTCAACTTATGTCTAAATTGCTTATCTGGCGCAAATTTCTTAAAATACCTACTAGTGAATCTCCCTTTCCACAGGCGCAACTTAAACAAGTGGTTACATATTTACGAGTGAACCGTGTCATTTTAGGGAACCAAAAATCACTTTTAATCAAGTCTGTGCATCGTTTTAATCCCACATGCCCTATTTCGTCGTTGAAGAACATTTGAAGAATTTTTCACCTAGCTGCCCCGAGCACTACAAGTCGATTACCACTAAGCGTTTTCCTATACAACCTATCCTCTATTAGCACGTAATTGTTTATTATATCGCGTTCAGTCGACCCGTCGGCTTTTAATTGGTCAATAATATTTTTTAATTTGTCATCTTGATATTGAACTGTATAAAACCAATCAGTGACTTCCAAACGATTAATATTTACAGCTTCGATTGGATTCCTACTTAACGCATCGACGTTTCATTCGTTCACCAGGCCTTTATTCTACACTAATATCGTATTCCTGAATTAACAGCCACCATCTCGCGATACGCGGTATAATATCGCGTTTAGTGAGAGTGGCTCGGACGGCGGTACAGTCGGTGACTACCTTCACGTGTTTACCTATTATGTACACACGAAATTTACGCAACGATTCCACTACTGCTAATGTGATGTTTCTAACTCGTAGCTATGGTACATGGTTTCCTCCCTAGACGTCACTCGGCTAGAATACATAACGGGGCGCAAAGTACCGTCAGACTGCTTTTGTAATAAAATTCCTGCTATTCCTAATTTGCATGCATCGGTATGAATTTCTATATCTAATGTAGGGTCATACAAAGCTAACACTGGTTTAGAGCATAAACTTTTTTTTTTAACTCGTTAAAACTATCGACCTGTCTAACACTCCATACCCACGGTACATTTTTCTTAGTCAATTCTGATAAAGGGCGAGCTATAACCGCGAAATTATATATGCATTTTCGGAAGTAACTGCAAAGGCCTATAAATTGACGTACTTCATGTACATTCCTCGGTGTAGGAAAATGCAAAACTGCAATTAATTTTGGCTCTGCCGGTTGCACCTTCATACGAAATTTCATGTCCTAAATAGGTCACTTTCTCTTGTAAAAAAGAGCATTAATTCATATTTAATTTTAGATTTTCCGATTCAAACTTTCACAACACCGATTGTAACGTATTTATACTAGAACTAAAATCATCCGAGGGTAGTAATAAATCATCTAAGAATGCAAGAATTTCACCAGTTGAACTGTGAGTTTGTGACGTTTGAGAACAAATTGAATAAACAATTTTACTGATGAATCGCATGAAAACTGAGGGTGCATTTGCTAAACCAAACGGAACGCGCATGTACTCATAATGGCCCTGAGGTATTATAAACGCAGTTTTATGAGTGTCTTCGGGTGCAACTCGCAGCTGGTAATAACCTTGAGCCATATCGAGGCTCGGAAAGTATTTCTTACCGGCTAAGTTTGTAACCTGATCGTCGATGTTTGGTAACGGATATCTATCTTTTATAGCAATCAAGTTAAGGGCACGATAATCAACACATAACCGACTATCACCGTTCTTTTTTTTACCAAGATAACTGGAGAGGTATATTCTGACTCGGATTCCTTAATAATACTACGGCATCTAGTAACTCACAAACTTTAGAATTAAGTTCTATTTGTTGTTCAGTGTGCGATAACCTATAAGGTTGACGATATATTGGCTGCTGCGTGTTAAGTTTTATTTTCATTTGTAACAAATTGGTACAACCAATACCTTTTGTGTTAATTGCAAAGGTGTGTTTATATTGTAATAATAAATGTATTAAACTATCACGTTCGTTTTCATTTAAACTCCACATACTGATTTCAGATATAGGTACCCCGCCTATACTATCATCAGTGATTTTAGTAGTTGTTAAAACCGAAGCATACGGGACTGTAAGGTCACATGGATTAGAAGAATTAGTGACTAAATAATTTGGCTTATTTGGCAAAATATCTGGCAAGAAAGATAGTAATGGCTTGGCCGAACTCACCCGCTTGGCTTGGCTTGGTTGGATTGCTGATTCGTCGCAGCTATAGGCTCGTGCGAGGATCTGCCCGGCTTCCCACTCGATGTCTTTGGTGCCGGTGTTGATGACCTTCATGAAGCCACCTCCACCTCGAAGTAACGTGGCTGGTAACGAGTAGGAAACTCCCTGCAGTTCATAGTGACGCGGCGCTGTGCAGACATCATCTTCCCCGTCATTGCCCAGCACGCGAACTTTGATGATAGAGACACCAGGAGGCAAGGATTCTTTGCTCGATGTCACTACGTTGAATTTCTGAATATCTTGGACTACTTGAAGTTCATCAAAAGGGTCAGAATCCAATCTTAACGTAGCAGTTCTTTTAGTCACCTCAAGCGACACACGATCAGCGTTGATAACTGGCTGACCAATTAGTAAATGAATGTCCTGCATGTCTGCCTCTGTTACATGTACATCTCATGTGAATTTCATCAATTTCTAGATCAAATTCTACTTCTCCGCGGCTTGTAAGTAAACCACCAGAAAAGCCCTTTAGGATGGTGCTCGTAGATTTAATTTTGAGTCCCAAAAGACCAACAATATGTGCATTTATAACATTTACTTGGCTTCCTGTATCAATGTAAGATTTCAAAAAAATACCATTTACCTTCACAACATTTCCTTGACGTTGGTGTTCGTTTAGGCAGACGACTTGACATGCTTAGTTGAAGAGCCAGGGCAGCGCGTGGCAATATGACCTTGCTCACCACACTTGAAACAAATATGTTGATCAGGTAATGAGCAATTCCGCAAAATGTGGCCAGTCTTCTTGCAACGCGGACAGGGGTCTGTCTCAGGGTTTACTTTCTTGTCCGGATTCGGCAGTTGTCTAGCATCCTTGTTTGGCTTGTCACGTACTTCGAACATCGGTACACGATAATCATCGATGGCACAGAAAAATGCCTCGTACAGTTCATCTGGGCGCTTGCATTGGAAAGCCCGTGCGTTTGGTTGTAATGAAGGCGGTAACCCTCTGATTATACACGAAACACTAGCATCGTCAGACAGGTTACAACGAAAGCACATAGCAATTTTATCCTGGTAATATTTATTCATTGTTTCGTTGGGTAACTTCTTCCTGTTCATCATTTCGTCTAATAAAGCACTGAAGTCACGATGTTTGGGAAATGCTCTTACAAGCATGCATTTCCATTCGTCCCAGGAATAGTTATATTTATCAAGTCTATTGTACCGCTTACGTGCTTGACCACGGAGTTTATCTTAAAGGTGAAATGATTTCACTTGATGGTCGCTCCAGCCATGTATATCTCCTAACTGGTCAATTATAACCATAATAATCTTTAACCATACCGACACTGTGCAATCTTCTCCTTCGGGGTCAAATTCCGGGATAAGAGACGCCGCACGATGGCCTTTGAAGTGGTTGAGCGGCAAGGTTTCGTCATTGAGTTCGTGTATCGCCCTACCTAATTCTTTTTCCAGCATTCTTTTGAGCAGTTTTCTAGCTGGTGGTGGCGGGAATTCTTCATCTTCACTTTTATGGCCTTGTTCTTCTTCACTCCAGCCGGGCGGACGGATTCTACGGCCAACAGATGTAGTAGGGTGATTACGCTTCATATCCCACTTCTGAATGAAACGGGATGCAATAACACTCTTTTTTCTCGTTTTTTGACAATCATTATTTATTAAAAAGTAGGTAATGCAATTGCATAAAAACTTCGACAGAGTTCTTAACTTTTTTCTATTTTACCGCTGAATGTCGTTTTCCCGCCATTCACGGTCATTGGCTCGCTTTGACAACTGGCTTCAAATGGCGATGGCTTGGCATGGCTTGGCATGGCTAGACATGGCTGTACCGTGTACACATGGCCACCATGGCGTGGCGCTACCACAGAGCATCAATATTATTACTGGAGCGTTACATTACATAGAAATTAAACAAACAAAAGTCAGCAGTTTACTTGCAGATAACAAGTAAATCTTCTGTCTGTGCATTGGATATGGGTTGTAAAAAAGTATTAATAGACTTTTTACAGCTAAAATAGTTTAACATATATATACTAAGTTTTCTATTTAATCTATTGTACAGAAATGGGCATAAAAATGAAAAGTATTTTTCCACAAAGGCATGTTTGGAGGTTGCTTTAGAAAAGCTATATCTTTCCGTCTCTTGTTAGTATTGTCAGCATTGTACGTGAGCATGGTGTGCTGTTTTAATACTAAGTGCATAATGAATAGCTGGCGCACAGTCAGCACATTGCAGGATTTATACAGCTGATCTGTGGGAAAGTAAAAAGGATGGAAACTAGCTACCTTTAATTTTATTTTTTATTTTATTCAAAAGGAACAACAAACAACTGCAATATAAAACATAGACTTATGAAACATATACAAAGCTTATAGACAATATTGCAGCCCACAACGCTGTTCACAGATTAACTCTAAGGTACTTGACAGTGAAATAATCGCTAGGGTTACAAATGCGAGATATATAAAATCATGTAAAAAAAAAAACAGTGTAAGAAGGTGTCTATATAATTAAGAAAGTTCTTTGAGTATAAGACGTTTAAACTTGTACGGAGAACATGCAAAAATATCAATTTGCTCGAAAGTACTATTGTAGAAATCGACCATTCTGCGAACAGGCGAACGCTGGCCAGAGTTGGACTTGCAAGTGCCCACGGAAAATAATCTGCCAGCGCGCACCTTTCGCTTGTGGACCCTCCTAGGAACCGCATAACATAACATATTGGACAGTTCAATACAGTTAAATTTATTTTGAGCAATATTATATAAATTCATAGCTTCTAAGTACCTACTTCTGTTTTCGAGTGTTGTGAGCTTATACTTAGCAAGTAAATCTTGGTACGGCAAATAATATCCGTAGCATCTGTAATGCATAGCTCGCAAGAACTTGTATTGAACACACTCAATCATTTCAACGTACTTTTTGTAGTAAGGACTCCAGACGGACACGGCGTACTCTAATTGAGAGCGTACAAGAGACTTATATAAGCATAAATGGCTTTTTAAAGTCGACCGTTGAACGCATTACAAATCCGTACAATTGATACGCTTTATTAACAATTTTTCCTATGTGTAGATCTAAGCAAAGCTTACAATCAAGAATAACACCGAGATCTCGAATAGAATCCACTTTAAGTAGGGGGGCATTGCACAACGTATATGTATAGTTAATTTTGATTTTATTTTTTGTGAAGTTATGAAATTGCATTTAGGTAAACTTAGTTGCAACTTATTTTCCTGACAATAACAGGAATTTAAAATTGCTCTTTGAGCCCTTTCAATGGGAAGCAGGATAGGTTTTGATGCGCCACCCCATGAAATGATACAGTAATGAATTAGAGATTGACATAGGGCGAAATAAACTTGTCTGATTAATTTGGAATCTGCAAAAGTTCGTATTTTTTTAAAAACAAATACTTATTAATTTGCGGACTCTTTTAACCAGACTTTCAATATGATACCTAAAAGAGAGTGTGTCGTCTAATATAACTCCTAAGTATTTAATATTACTGGTTTTGAGAATAGAAGGACAATTGCACTTACTGGCTGACCGATTATCACATTGATGGGCACATACATGGAAGTTAGCAGTGTTCAGTTGAGGTTTTCGCACGGAGAAGTGAATGTATTTTGTCTTGTCAGCATTTAATGTTAGTAAATTGTTTTGAAGCCAATTAGTCACAGTATTAAAGCCAAGTTGAGCGTTTTCAAACAGTTCACTACTGTTTTCAGCAGAAAATATTAGCGCCGTGTCGTCAGCATATGATATGATTTTGCCATGCTTGATATTTAGGTTACACAAGTCGTTAATATAAACCAGGAATAGGGTAGGGCCCAAAATACTGCCCTGGGGAACACCAAATCCAGTATGTTTCTGCTTATCGCTCGTAAAATTGTCAATCCTAACACATTGGTATCGGTCGTTTCAGCAGTCAGCAAGCAATGTCAGCGGCGTGCCCCTTATTCCTATGGCCTCTTATTTTCTTAGAAGCACAGAAACAGAGACAGTGTCAAAGGCTTTCGCTAAATCCAGGAAGACTCCCATGACCTGGTTTCCTTTGCCCAGCTCTTCTGAGACATAATCGGTAAGGCTATGCACTGCATCGGCTGTGGATAATTTGGCTCTGAAGCCAAATTGCGCTGGTGACAAGATGTTGTCTTTTTCCAGGAAAATAACTAGTCTGCTGTTTATAATTTTCTCAAGTATTTTTGAGATTGAGGGGAGTAGTGATATTGGCCTATAGTTACTAACCAGGTCTCTGTCTCCAGATTTATAGATAGGGATAACTACAGCCTTTTTAAGACAGTTAGGGAAAATTCCTTTGGAAAGACAGATTCGAAATATATGCGTTAAGGGAGGTGCCAATAGATGCTTAAAGAGTTTAAGGATCTTGTTGCTTATATTATTCCATCCAACTGCACAGTCATCTTTAAGGCCAGAAATTATTCGGGATATTTCGTTTTCATCAGTGTCCAGCATAACAAATGACTTCAGGTTGCAACTGTTGTTCAGTTTTTCGAAAGATGGTTGGGCGCAATGTTTCGTAATCTGTTTGGCCAAAGTTTTCCCAACATTAACAAAAAAGTTATTTACTTTGTTATCTGATAAGAGGGGTGAAGAATTAGTAAGCAGTAATCTCGAATTTGATTCACGTTGTTTATTCATGTAGGTGACGTTTTTAATATGCTTCCAAATTCGCTTGGTATTGTTGCCTGCTTTATTTAATTCGTTTTTATCGTAATCATTTTTAAGCTTCTTTAAGAGATTGTTGCAGAAATTCCTGTATCTTTTATAGGTGTTTAGAATTATTAAATTATCTGGGAATTTCTTAGTTCTCTGATGAAGTTTATCTCTGTGCCTTATGCACCGGATTAGTCCAGGAGTAATCCAAGGTTTAATATTATGAACACGATTATTTATTGATACAGCTGTCGTATTACGCAATATTGCTTGTTGGGCATGTTTTATTAAGTACGATAAAGCTGAATTAGCGTCAGCAGTTTTATAAACTAGGCCATAATCAATGTTGCATAAATCATATTCGAGTTTTTTCATGTTTAATTTAGATTTTGTCTGGGGGCGATTTTGCTTAAGCAGCGTTAAATTTAAGGCTAGTAAGACAGAATGGTGGTCGGTTATTGTTGAGTTAGTAACAAGCGTAATAAATGAATGAGTGGTTTTCATCATCATATGGTCGAGGCAAGAACCGCTCTGATGAGTAGGCAATGTGTGAGCAGGCAGGAAACCGTGGTTAGCGGGGAGCAGATGTTAAGGTAATCTTGTGTCCCTGCGTCGCAGTTTTCAGAGCCAATGTTAATGTTAATATCACCTGTTAGTATTACATTATTAAATGGGCTAAGTGATTGAAAGATCTGGTTTAGGCAACTGTGGAAAGAGGTAAGGTTTCTTGCGGAGGGGGATCTATACAAAGCAATTATCGCTGTGGTTGTACCAATTTTGATGATAAGGCAATTACTATTACAATCGTATAGATCAGGTTCTTCGACTTTGACCTTTAATGATTTCTTAGCAAATACAATGACACCATCATTTTGATTGTGGTTATTTTTAGTGTACATTAAGTTGTATCCTGGTATTGCCGGGAGGTTATCGTGGCGCTTTGATAACCAGCATTCTGTTAGAACCATAACATCACAATTAAAGTTAAGTCTATGAAGAAAAATGTTAAAGCTATCTATGTTCATAAATACACACATCAAAAATGTCTAGGGATCAAGCATTTTTATGCGGATTTCTTGAGATTGAGATGTGGCTTTGTAATAAATTTATGATTTTATAAATTTATATGGATCCTTTTTGGTGCATTTCATAATTTGAATCAGGAACTCTCAATCAAATTCGAGTAAAAGATGAAAATAAGCTGTCAATATTTTCCCTATAAAAACATACAACGCATTGAAGACATTATTAGTGCTACTGTTTCCCTACTACTGATTAAAACCAACGTTATTATGGAGCGGCGACGTCATTTAAGCAGGGAAGAAATGCTCAGAGCCGTGGGAATGATAGAAGCTGGTTCCCGGCAACGTACTGTAGCTTTAGCTCTGAATACAAGTCAGAGTGTTATCAGTCGACTTTGGACACGTTACCGAAGCACTGGTACCGTGGCTGAGCGCCATGGAGGACGGTATCGCTGCACCACACGGAGACAAGACCGATACATTCAAATCTTAACTCGAAGAGCTCCAACAATAACCGCCATGATGTTAGCCGTGAGGCTTCATCACTCTTCAGGGAACTTAATTAGCGACCAAACAGTCAGAAACCGCTTGCATGAAGTGAACCTTCATTCCCGAAGACCGCTACGGGTACCACCTATAGCAATGCACAATCGTAGGATTCGATATCAATGGGCTCTTGAACACAGAAATTGGGCAGAAGAACAATGGCGTTTCGTGTGCTTTTCTGATGAGTCTCGTTTTGGTATGAGACCGGATACAAGACGTATACGACACTGGAGAACCCCTGGACGCCAACAGCGATTAAAATCCTGCCAGGAAGTCCATCCTTATAGTGGTGGAACCATCATGGTATGGGCGGGTATTTGGATCGGCGGAAGAACTGAGTTGATTTGGATCAGAGGCAACCTCAACGCTCAAATTTATGCTGAGACGATTGTATCAGACGTCATCGTTCCTCTACAAGTGCAAATCGGTCCCTTATTTCAGTTAATGCATGATAATGCACGACCGCACACCGCAAGAGTTGTAAGACAGACTCTCGCCGCAGCTAACATCAATGTCCTGCCCTGGCCTGCTCAGTCGCCAGACTTGAACCCGATTGAGCATGCATGGGATATGCTACAGAGAAGAGCTCTGCCGAATATGGAGGGTATCCAGTCGCAAGAAGACCTTTTTTTGTTGTTGCAACGAACATGGGCGGCCATTCCACAGCGTGATTTGGATGAACTCATTTTGAGTATGCCAAACCGATGTTCTTGTGTTGTTAGTGTTCGCGGTAGAAACACGGATTATTAATTGTTTAAGTTACCCAATAAAATTTTAAAGAAAACTGTTATTTCAGTCTTTTTTTCGAACTTTAATGTTAGTGGTTCAAATGTCAAAAATCCCTTTATTAGGAAAATGGCAAATTTCTTTATTAATGCAAAGGTGACTTGGTTTATCGTTACTGTGACAAACGAAAACACTTTATTTGATGAATCCTTAAAGAAAATTTTAATTAATATCAATCAGGAGAAAAGTTATTGCAAAAATATATGTTGATCCCTAGATACTTTTGATGTGTGTACTTCGTATGTTTTGGGTTAGTATGTTTAGTGACTTTTGATACTGGGAGAGATATTGATTGCAGTCCTCAACCTCACATGACTTTGACTCGGTTAAAAATGAATGATCTATATCGGTAATTAAATTAACCATTTTACTTAAAAATAACAATAAATTACGTCTAAGATTTAAACAAATATGTGGCGCTCTTAGGCGCCTTCATAGTCAATCGAGTTAATATACCTGTATTCGGCTGCAAGTTTAGCTGGACAAACTGCGTTTCCCGTCTTGTGGTTGGCTTGTTTTTTAAAGCGCATGCATGTAGCACATTTTGGATCCTCAGATTTTTTTGCGCAGTCTTGGCTAGAGTGTCCTTCTTCACCGCAATGGCCACAAGTCGGAACAGCAACCTTGCATGTCTTGGATGCATGCCCGTACTGCTGGCACTTGTAACATCTCGTTACTAGTGTGAAGTCTCGTACCGGGCAGGACGTCCAATTTATAAATAATCTTTCCTGCGTGATGAGGGCCTTGCGAATGACGGCTGAAACTTCTATTATGTAATTACAGCTCTCAGCATCTTTCCTTCCAGATTTGTGGCTAAGTTTAATTGAGGTCATAAATGTATCTAGGGTCATAGGCAGTTTGTCCGTTATGTTCTGGTCGTAAATGCATTTATAAACCTCATTTTCGGCCATTGATGCGGGAACTCCTAGTATAATAATGCGAGGTTTGCGCTTCCTAGGTTCGTCGACGGTAAGGCCTGGCGAAGCGATTTGGACTGTTTGTTTGAGCTTATCTATGTCATCCTTGGTCTCAGTGCTGATGATAAGTCCTCCTTTTCCTATTTTACGTACGCCTCGTACTTTCAGCTCCATTTCACCAGGGCATATGATTTTTTGTACCATGTTCTTGGTGTCATCACTGGTCTTGGTGTTGTCGCATGGAAAAATCGCCACGGAGCTAAGATTATTAGGGCGAATAAAACTGCTAGATCCCTTCTTCACCATATCGGCAAAAGATGTAGGAGTTGCAGCTGTTGGAATATTGAACCATGCTATGTATCAGTACACCATTCAACTTGTCTATGAGACTGAGATTAGAGTAAGAATTTATTAAATCTATGCTTTACATCGGTCAATGTCTCGATGACACTGACAGTACTCGACTCTCAAAACCGTTCACCGTCTATTATAACGTACGTTTGCTCTGTTCTGAATAGCCCACACATGTCTGTAATAGCTGTTTTTTTTTGTATCCCATGATTTAATGTTAATCCTATTAGTTATCATCTAATTTTCTTCACTAGACAATAATAAGTATTGTACTGTGTGATTGTGTTCGTTTAATTTCGACCGCCACCTGCAACCTGCCAACCTATCTTCATCTACTGTGCATCCACTGCGTAAGACTGACATAGCAAAAGCTAGGCCTCCACACCGCCTGGCTGGCTCTCTGCTCTACAGCAGCCTGCCTCGTACAGGACTCCTGAATCGTGCGGTTCATCTCTGCTAGACAGTCGGCTAGGTCTCGAGCTTCGGTCATAGTTTTCAAGACGGTATGTGTTTGTAGGGCTCTTGATTTCAGCGACTGGTATTGAACAGCCAATTGTGAAACACCATGTCCAACTTTTCGGCAGAGATTGCCAATTCTTTGCTTCTGTTCAGAATTAAGTTTTCCCTCAGAAACAATACAAAATACCTCATTCAGGTGGTCTTCAATGGTCCCCAACCAGTTCTGAATCTCCGCAGTCCTGATAGGTTCGACAGCTTCCTCATGGTGCTGCTTTGGTTGTTGAGGTGGTCTCGGTGTTGAAGTCGACGGAGGGCTACGTGGAGTCATACCACTCGGATTAAACGGGCTGCTGGCCATTTTTCAGATTATAACAACTACTTATCAGTCAGTCCATCATTCTGAGTCAAAAACCGCTTACTACGTTGTTTGTTTGGGTTCCCTATGTGAGATCGAAACACTATTCTGCGAAAATTGTTACATCGATGACTATAGCTAATACACTTAAACTGGGTCAGGATTTAATACAAGCGTTAATTTATTTATTTTTATACTTCATTGATGTGCACGTCTGTATGCGATGAGCGCGAAAACGAGTATGTAGTAGTAATAGTTCAATGATCGTAACGGCGTAAAAGTACTTATTTCGACGTGTTTTTAAATAAAACCATTTTGGTGCATTTTTATTTGATATTTACATGATTTGAAGTGACAGATCGCTTTTTAAAGAATTTATTGATTATTTTTTAGCTTGTTTGTGGCATAAAACTTTATGTCTGTCGGCGAATGTACTGGGGTACGTTTAAATAAGCCGGTGAAATTTTCGATGGTTAAAAATTAAACTAGCGAGGGTTCGCTGAACAGAGTCATAGACCATATATATTACTATACTCTTTGATCTAAATCAATGTTATCTGTCAAATTCAATTTGTCTTAAAATGTTACATAGTACATTTTATTAATCGTTCGTATTTTTATGTACATAAAATTTCGAACTATGCAATGTTAGTCAATCATAATTTTTTTGTTACACATAAAAAGCTCCATTGAAAATTTTCTATAAGTGTTTTTCTATTTTTCTTAATACTCGTTAGAAATATTCGTTTCTAGGGCGCGAATCTAGCAAATAAAACAACAAACAGCTCAATGTCAAAGTCAATCTGACAGCAGAATATATAAAAAGGTCACTAAAATGTATCCTAGTCAGGCAGGCGAAAACTTATACCAGCGGACGACCGTGAATAGGGCAGATTAAATTTTAGTCAGTTTAATTTTTCACCTCGCTGTGTGCTTGAACGGGGTGTTTGACGTTTAGTCAGTACAAATGTAATGGTCCCCGATTTTTTATACGTCTATGGTCTTATGGCCATGGGTATTATAAATCCGGCTCACGGCTATGCCATGCCGTGTGGCTATTGGCGATGCAAAGCGGCGAAATTTAGAAGTTGTCCAAGAACGACACTTTGCTTTGCGACACAAACCTTTACGAAATATTGTTGCGTTCCTCAATGTAGTAAGTGATAAGGTTGCTGCAATATGCGACCTCATTAAGTAAAGAAAAATAAGAAGTGTCAGTTCGAATATTTGATTGAAGACTTGTGTCATGCGAAAAATGTGTAAAATTGATATTGTTCGTAAAATTGTATTTAAAGAAAAATTAAATAGTGCTCCCTGTATCGATCTGTATTTATTAGGTTATGGGCTCTTTTAAGATCGGACATGGATCTCGGTAAAATTCAGATCGCAAAACTAGAGGGTACTAACTGGGTACAATGAAAATATCGTATGACGGCACTTCTACGAGGAGTGGAGAACCTTCAAGATATAGTACTGGGTAACACAAAAAGGCCGGAAATACCTGCAAGTGGGGCTGGTGATAAAGCTGCTGCAGATTTGGCTCTTTATGAAGAAAAGGTTAAAAACTTTAACAAATGGGACAGTACGGCATTGTTACTGATAACGAACAATATTGCTGACGACACATTGGATAAGGTCATCAGGTTCACAACGTCAAAGGATGTATGGGATGAACTACATAGATTGTATGAAGGCGTGAGCGAAGATCGTCTGTATGATTTGTGTTTGGCGACGCACATCTCAAAATTGAAAAATGTCTGGTTTCTGTTGAGGCAGGAGTTAATGAAAGAAGAGGAGTTGAAGGAACTTCCTGACATTTTATTAATCTGCAAGATACTGGATACACTACCAGAGAGCTATTTTTCATTTATGTCGAGTTGGTTGCTTATGTCTAAAAAGGATCGGACGGTTGAGAACATCACAAGTCAGTTGTGTGCACATGAAAAGGCGCTTGGAAACAACGGAAAAGACGGTGGGTAGACCCACCGTCGTTTCCGTTGTGATGCCTTAGCAGTGAAAACAGGAAATCAATTTACTAAAAAGGGCAATGGTGTCACTCCAGAGTCAAATAAGAAAGTGAGATGTTACAAATGTAAAGAAGTTGGACACCTCAAGAAAGACTGTCCTATAAGGAATGCATCTAGCCAAGGCAAAGGAGTTAACATGTTGTTACAATCTGTAAATACAGAAGAATCTGAATCAGATCGTGATAGCTGATACGTAAACAACAGCGCTACTAATCATGTGACGATGCGCGCAGATTTGTTTCAAGATTTCAGATATTTTGATGTAGATCATACTGTAACAACATCTGATGGAAACGTGATTAAGGCTATTGGGCAAGGATCACTAAGCATTGAAGCTACAGTTAACCAGAAGGTTGTCAAGTCAACATAGAGAGATGTTTGGTCCGTTCCGAAGATTAGTAAGAATTTGTTTTCGGTGTTGTCGACACAAGATAAAAATCCAGGTAGCGTTTTTGAGTCGCGGGTCACTACTTGTTCAATGAAGATTGATGGAAAAATCTCAGTTACTGGAAATAGAGAGAGGTATGGAGGTCTGTACAGGCTCAACTGTAGGATTGTACCACCATCTAAAGTTGCTGTGAATTTGGTACAGAAAGTAGATATGCTGCAACTCTACCACGAACGCTTAGGACATCAAAACAAGAGGCATGTTAGAAGTCTAATCAAGAGGGAATTCGGTATAAAAACTAAGGAAACTGGAGAATTATGCGAAGGCTGTATATTTGGGAAGTCACACAGACTGAAGTTTGGTGTACGGGAGAAAGCCAATGAGCCTGGAGAACGCATTCACTCAGATGTGTGTGGTCCATTCCCTCTGTCGCTATCCAAGTATCGCTACTTTGTACTCTTCAAAGATGAATTTACGCGTTATAGATTTGTGTATTTCCTGAGAGAGAAGTCAGAAGTACATGAGAAGCTCAAAGAAATGTTGGCGTCTGCCAAGGTAGCTGGTCATACAGTTAAGGAGTTATTGAGTGATAACGGTGGAGAATTTAATAATCGGAAGATACAGAAGGTATTGGTGGATTTGGGTATAAAACAAAGATTAGTTATGCCATATACCCCGGAACAAAATGGGTGTAGTGAAAGGGAAAA
Organism: Xestia sexstrigata; assembly: GCA_941918905.2. NCBI lineage: Eukaryota > Metazoa > Arthropoda > Insecta > Lepidoptera > Noctuidae > Xestia > Xestia sexstrigata. The sequence goes on along the minus strand of OW799211.2, from coordinate 8,475,316 downwards.
TCGTACGTTAGTTGAATCAGCGAGAGCTATGATGCATGCACACGAGGAACTACTTCAGACACTGTGGGCAGAGTTGGTGAATACTGCTGTTTATATTTTGAACAGGACAGGTCCAACTACTGTGGATCACAAGTCACCATTTGAGATTTGGGTTGGTAAGAAGCCACAAATAAAGCACTTGCGAATAATTGGATCAACTTGTTATGCGCATGTACCGAAGCAGTCCAGAAAGAAGTTGCAAAAGAAAGCAGTGAAATGTAAACTTGTCGGTTATGACAATGACGATGGATACAGGCTGTGGAATGAGCAGAGCAACTTGTTGATTAGATCAAGGGACGTAAAAATTGATGAAAAACCCTTGGGTGCGGAAAGTCCAGTTAATGTTTCAGGAATAACTGAAATAGAGATCCCTTTGTGATTGTCGGATCCAATAAGTCAACCCCGGGTTGCTCAGAATGCAGAAGATTCAGGCAGCAGTGGAACAATCAACAATGATGGAATTCATGGTGGCAATGAAGGTGTTGGTACCGGAACTTTCGGGACACTGAGCTCTTTGCTAGAGAAGATCTAAACACAGAGTTTGTTGATAGAGAAGACGTTCTAGTTGAAGACTTTGATGCATTTGATGATGCAAGGAGTGATGATTTAGAACAAAGTTTTGAGTTAGGGGGAGATATAAAAGAAGAAGTTGACGATCGTACCCATGATGAAATTCCTGAACAGGAAATTATGGAACATGGTCGAAGGGTTCTTAGAGACAGATCGTTGCTTCGTCCACCTGAGAAACTCAAGGACTATGTTTTAAATATGGCTAGCTGTGGTTACCAAGAACCAAGTTGTTACAAAGAGGCTATCAAAAGCTCTGAACGGGATCTTTGGGAACAGGCAATGGATTGTGAGATGAATTCTCTGAAAGAAAACAGGACTTGGGTCCTTGTGCCACTTCCTAAGAACAGGAAGGCTATACCATGTAAATGGGTGTATAGAGTAAAGCTGAATGCTGACGGGTCAGTGGACAAATATAAAGCCAGATTTGTAATAAAGGGCTTTAGTCAAAAGAAAGGTATCGACTATAAACAAACATTTAGTCCAGTGGCAAAAATGGCAACTGTGAGAAGTGTGTTGGCTGTCGCAGCTTATGAGAACATGACGATGTTGCAATTCGATGTTTCTACGGCATTTTTGTATGGAACACTCGATGAAGAAATCTTGATGAAGCAGCCTGAAGGCTATGATGATAGTTCTGGTCGGGTATGCTTATTGAAGAAGAGCCTTCACGGTTTGAAACAGGCTCCAAGATGCTGGAACAAGCGGATCTTGGACTTTTTCAAGAAGATGGGATTCAAAATCAGTGATTCAGATCCATGCTTATTTATCAGGAAGACGTCGTCTGGAGGAAAACTTATAGTTGCACTATATGTTGATGATGGTTTGGTGGCTGCAACAAGTCAGAACCTTATTGATCAGTTTGTAGCCTAATGAAGACTAAGTTTAAAATAACCACGAAGACAGCGTCATATTTCCTCGGTATTGAAAGAGAAGGCTGATGATGGAACCAAGATATCTCAGGGTAGTTATGCAAAGAAATTGCTAAAGAGATTTGGTATGGAAAATTGCAAACCGGTAATGACTCCAATCGTAACAGAAGACCAATGTCAAGACCAGTCATGTGATGTAAGCAATTTGCTTAAGAATTACAGACAAGTTGTTGGTGCATTATACTTACCTGATGGTTGGAACTAGGCCTGATATTGCATATGCAGTCAGTGTGGTTTCTAGTAGTCTTGAAAATCCAAAAGAACAGGACAGGAAACTTAAAAGAATACTACGCTATTTGCAATACGCACCAGAAAGAGGAATACTCTACAAAAGAAGCTTTAAGACTGGCATTCTTCAAAGCTACAGTGATGCTGATCATGGAGGTGATTTGAACACAGGTCGTTCAACCACTGGTGTATTATGCATGTATGCTGGAGGTGCTGTGTCATGGATGAGCCAGCGTCAACCAAGCGTGGCTATATCAACTACAGAAGCTGAAGTCGTAGTGGCTAGTGAAGGTGCTCGGGAAACAATTTGGCTCCATAGATTAATTGGAGATATGACAAAATTGAAGGGCGTGCCTGTACTGAAAGTTGATAACGAAGCTGCAATCAAGTTAGCAGAGAATCCGGAGTACCACAAACGTACTAAGCACATCCGGATTCGACACTTCTTCGTAAGAGAGATGGTAACCAATGGAGAGCTGAATGTTAGCAAGGTGACCACGGAGAATCAGCTTGCTGATACATTTACTAAAGCATTAGCCAGACCAAGGCTGCAGAAGCTCTTGAATCTAATGGGTCTCTATTGAGAGAAGATGATAAGGTTGCTGCAATTATGCGACCTCATTAGTAAAGAAAAATAAGAAGTGTCAGTTCGAATATTTGATTGAAGACTTGTGTCATGTGAAAAATGTGTAAAATTGATATTGTTCGTAAAATTGTATTTAAAGAAAAATTTAATAGTGCTCCCTGTATCGATCTGTATTTATTAGTAAGTACCTAAGGAGATTCGGGCATAAGTTTTCATTTGTTTCCAAAAGACAAAATTATGAAGAAAAAATGAATAGGCAAGCAGATTTCACTTTTTTTGGATTGGCTCCTTATTTTGATGATATTTTAAAGTTGGTGGTCTTACAAATTTTAATTTAGGTCCACCAATTTATTCACATTGATTTATGTAGTTCTGTAAAATTATAAAATCGTAACAAGGGAAGGTTATGAATCTGAAGGGTATTGTAAGAGTGGTAATAATTTTTTACAATCAATAAATAATTTAGTACACACAGCTGTATTTATTTTTATTCGAATTTTAAACAAAAGATCCATACTTGTTAATTAATTTAAAAAATTTCAAAATATACAAGACTAACAAATTTCCAAAATATGATTTTCGTCATAATTATGAAACTCTTATCGCTAAATCTTTTCCCATTTCAGAATAAACTAAATAATCACATTCTGTAATACCTGACAATAACATACCTACATAATTGCATTTGAATATCATGCTGAGTATTTTTTTTTAATTTTGATTTTTATCTAAAATAGGAATTGCATTCATTTCTCTAAGTTCATCTTCCTTATGTCAATCTCAATATTTCAAAGAAAATTTCCTTCCATATTCATAGCAGTACCGTCTAGATTTCTCCGGAACACATTGGTTTTGTGTATCCTGCAGACTTTGACATTGACTATTGACAACATAATCATTGTCTCGTCCAGCAAGAAACCACATAAATCTGATTTATATTTAATTAATTAATTTTTCCGTGACGTAAATTGTATCGAAAACTGTCAGTGTCGTTCTTAGACAGCTTCACAATTGTGACATATGAGGCGCTAGTCTTTGCGTCGCCAATTTACTCTATGAGAATAATAGACAAGAGTTGACTGACGTCCAGTTCCATAATATCGTTATCCATAGTTTTGACTTTTTGAGATTTGAGTTAAGTCTAGTATAATGTACTCTGTGGAGTTAAGTAACGTGAACGCAACGTGAACGATTGATTGATTGCCGAGCCGATTCACAAAAGAAAACATAAATAAAAACAGTAGGTAGGTAGGTATTAGTACAGTTTGGTGATTTGTTGGTGGCCGGCCATTATTGTACAACTAAGTGAAGTGGTGAATTACAATAAAGTCGAAGGCAAAATTGCATCAGAATCAGAAATCCAGGAAGTAGATTTCTGTGTTCTTTAGAATTACAAGTAGAAAAGAAGAACTGCATTCTGTAAGTTAACTTTTTAAACCACTAACTTTTTACCTGTGGCCTAGGGGAAAACGTATGGATACTAACAAAATGTACCACGTAGTTCTAACATTTACACAAAATGTCGTCATATTTCGAGTTCATAATCGTAGTTCTATTCTTGGTAATTAAACGTAAAAATTAGAAATAAGTACAACGTCTTCTCAAAATATTGAGTCAAAATGATGGCTGACGTGTTTCCATAGGAAATTAGGAATGCCATTTCTTTCTGGTTCCGCGTAGGACGTTAATTTGGGTGGACTGGATTCTGTAACACAAAAACATTATCGCTCAAAAGCTGAACTGCGAGTTGTGATTGAGAAAATTATAACAACATGCCTGCCATTGCCTGCCATGCAATGGAGCAACAAACAAATGATTGTAATGGATTTTCGTTTTAATATTTTTGTTCATAAGAAGCTAATATCAAACAGAGCCTTGCCTAAGACATCTTTTATAGGTATCATATGTACATATAAAAACTCGTCATCATCATCGTCATCATCATCAGCCTATTAATGTTCCCATTGCTGGGACATGGCCTCCTCTCAATGAGAGGGAAAGGGCTTTAATCCACCACGCGGGCCCAGTGCGGATTGGTAGATGTCACATTTCTTAGAATTTTTAGTTCTAGGACATGCCGGTTTCCTCGCGATGTTTATCCTTCACCGTTTTGAGAGCAGTGGTGATGAAATAAAATACACAAAGTAATGCACCTGTCTGGGTTCGAACCCACGACTTACTGTTCGTAAGTTGGGGCCGCCACCACTGGGCCACTGCTATAAAACTATGGAACTTAAAATGAAGCCCTGACAAAGGATTACAGTTCCTAGAAGCAAGCAATTTGTATACTATCAACTGGTTTGCATTTGATCTCATGCTTAGCTTTCACTGGCCTCTAAATAACCCCTAATAATAACCCCCCCCTTTTAATAACTCATAATAAGGCCTTTTTACTGGGTAATCTTACTTATAATTGTGTGTTTTTCTATTTTATGTGTTTTTATTGTATGTTTTCTATATTGTATGTATTATAGCATTGTATTCGATGAATCTGTAATGATGCTATAAGTGGTGGTAAATAAATAAATATTGCTTGTCCACAAAACATATTGTTGCATCTTACGAGTATGTTAGCACTAATCTACAAACCAAAAATTAAAGAGGTCATTTGGCTCAATCAGAAACTAATGTTGATACTATTTCATTGTTTTGTCTTGTTGTAGGTATATGTTACAGTCAAAACTGTTAATCGGTCAATACCACTTTTGACTGGTGTCAGTGAAAATCCTTAAGTTAACTTCATAAGGATTTTGACTGCGTTTTCTGCGTTTTTTGCTTTTTTATTTTTTGATTGCCTCAGTTGTAATTACCTAGTCCTAGAATTAGGTACGGTCGAACAAGCTATTTGGTTTACATTCTACAATGTAATTTGTGGGTTAAACTGTAAACCAAATTGCTTGTTCGCCTGTAATGTAATAATACCCTCACGAATCAGACAGGTTTTTTTTACATATTATTATTACATAATTATGTAGATTAATTTATTTCAAACTCTCAGTAACATGTATGGAGGGTCAACCCTTTCTTTTTTACTTAATATTACCTCATATTTGTGTAGCGACTAGCGGTTCATAGAAGCTACTACTCTCCTCAACTGCCAACAGTTTTAAAATAAAAGGGCTGTGACAATCTGATATACTGCCTGACAGACGGACAGACAGGGCGAAACCATAAGCGTTCCGGTTTTGCCATATGGCAATGGAACCCTAAAAATAATAAATGTATAATACTTTTGTTTTCATTAAATCTTAGATTTGTTTTATTATACAACACTTTTGAATTTACTTCATTACCAAATATGTTGAAAATCTCTTGTTGATTTTTTAATTTAATTGAAATTAAAGTAAAATTCTTATTTTGTCCATATATTTTCCATAATCACTATTATCAAAATAATAATGTAAGTAGGTACTAAAAAAACAAAACTTACTAAAAACAGTTGCTAGTTACAAAAATAAAAATAAAGTGGCAACACTGTTATAGGGGAATCCTTGAACTTTCACAACACTATGATCTAGAAGTTACCTTTCTGCTGACATCACATCATTCATTTCGTATTGTGTATAAAAATGTCATCATAACATTCAGTCACACAACTATTCAGTCTGAAACCACAAGTGAACATTCAGTTCAATATTGTATTCTATTACAGATTACAGCATAAAGTGAGAAGTTTCGAAAATGGGCAAACCACGTAAGTAATAATTGAATGATATTATTTTATATGTATTATTTTACTATTATTAGAGTACCTAACCAAATAGTAGAGCGGGTACTGCGGGTTTTTTTTGTTGAAAAATCCATTTGTTTTCCAACCATTTCTTAATCATACTTTAAAAAAACCGCATAATGTAGTGGAAAATAGTGTTGAATTTTCTTACCATTTATTGGTGTTGGCCTAATAAATGTAATAAAAACTGCATATTACTTGTGTACTATAGTGCCATAATTTGAATGTTTGCATTCCTATAAACTCAAACAGTGATGCTTGGATTAATAACTTTGATAGCAAAAAGAAGTCAATGTTGAAGTTTATAGTGAAATTAAAATTGTGATGCAACTGCATTGCAAATTGTGCAATTATTTAATAGATAACTTGACTTTATGAATTGATTTCATAGGTCTGATTGTCACATAACATGGCTGTTGTCAACAGCTGCCAGGCCCCTACCTCGACTTCCTATGGTAGTTGTAGGAACAGTGTGGTTGAGCCAAGAGGAGTCATAACCCTCTGTAGGGGAGGGGTATCCATGAGGATTTGTCTACACCAAAAGAAATGGTCTGATAGTAGTCTAACACAATCCTATCAAAAGAGTCAATCAATCAATTAATTAGCCAGTGCTTAAATAAATCTTAAATATTTCTTTTTAATTGTTATAAAAAATAACACGTCACATTATTTTATGTTATAAAACTAGATTAAGTTAGAGTTTTGTACCTGCTACTCTGAGAATAAATAACCCAAAGAAACTCAGGTCACTGTCTCTTTTAATGTCCAGACTTACATCTTGGTCATTTATTACTATTTTATATGATTAATAATAACTTCTTCAACAGCAAAAAAGAAAGGCGGAAAAAAAGATGCTCCAAGAGAGGAGCCACAAAGCATTGAAGAACCATCTACTTCTGAACCTGTACAAGCTGTGGAAGAAGATGATGCAGGTCTTACGGGAGCTGCCCGTAAAAGGAAAGAAAAAAAGGAAAAGAAGGAGAAGGCTATGCAAGCTTTGCAATCTCTGCAAGCTTCTCGAAAACCCTCATCAATTTCCGAATCTTCAGAACAACCATCTAGAGCTGAATCTGAGGCCCCTTCTGAACCATCAGTCGAGGCACAGCTGCCATCTGATGTACCACCCGAAGCACCAGTAAACCCAGCGAAGGAGAAGGAACCAATTGCTGAAGAAGGGGATGACACTGGATTAGGGTTATCGTCTACCAAGAAAAAAAGACCTCGAAAGAAGAAGGGGGATGCCCCACCACCTGCAGCCCAACCATCTGTAGTCCAGCCACCTGCAGCCCATCCACCTGCAGCCCAGCCACCTGCAGCCCAGCCACCTGCAGCCCAGCCACCTGCAGCCCAGCCACCTGCAGCCCAGCCACCTGCAGCCCAGCCACCTGCAGCCCAGCCACCTGCAGCCCAGCCACCTGCAGCTCAGCCACCTGCAGCTCAGCAGATATCGGGTCCCCGGGAAGTACAGGCTGTTACCAGTAACCTGGGTGCCCTGTCAATATCTGGTTCTAGTACTCAAGGGACTTGGCCTGTGTCAGGTTCAGGTCCCGCTCCTGTATTCATGCATAAGCCAGAGCCTGTGAAAGCCGCGCAACCGGCTTGGGGCAAAGGGCCATCTGCTGGTAGGGGTCGTGGCTGGGCTCCACCTACCGCTCTACCTCCCGGCCAACCGCCAGTCATGGCGTTGCCCACGCCAATTCCAACGCCAGGGCCTGTTGCACAGACAAGTGCTACCCAACCGCAAATATTATCTCCTCGGCAAAAGTCACTAGACCCGGTTTTATGCAGATACAAGATACCTTACAAAATACCTGGTGGTTTGGTCAAACATAGACCCATAAAATTACTGGTAAATTATCTGGAAATGCAGTTCAAATCTCTTAAAATAGTAAGTACCTTTTTAATAGTGCTATGCTCTAAGGTGAATTCTCCAACCAGCCTACCGAGAGCATCAGCCTTAACATAGTGATCTTTAAAATTTCCAATTCACTTCTCATTAAAACACGAAGTTTATGTGAATAGGTCTTTATCCTGAAGTGTCATATAACTCTGATATACAGCTAAGATATTATGCAGGCAGTAAAGTTATAATTGGTCAGCTTGAAGTTGGCTATTGGACCAAGCAGATTTTTAAAAAAAAGACTGCTGCTCCTTCATTTATGTTCGCTTAGTTCGAAAAATGTGAGGACCTGCTATGTTTTTTTTAATATTTCTTAATTGGTACAATAGGTTGTTTTTTATTTTTAATTTTCATACACATCCTGTATATTTTTTGGATCTGACTTCAGTTTTTTAACAGAATTTTAATTATATTTTGATGGAACAAGTGCAATGATATCTAATTCGTTTTTTGCAGTCTCGTTACGATGTGAGTTTTACCCCTGATAGACCAAAAAGGATGTTACCAGAAGCATTCACAAAAATCAAGGCTAAGTATTTCCCAAAGGAGTTAATTGCGTTTGATCAAATGAAAAATTGTTATTCCTTGTATCCACTGGCGAATATAACAGCGACGGAGCGTTTCCAGCAAACCGTTAGTATTTGTTATCTGAGATCTGTTTTTTTTATTATGAATATATACATCATAATTTATTCACGTTGTAATAAGGCTTATTGATTTCAGATCGAATTAAAAGATCAGAATGGAAAGACCTTGAGTTTTGACGTAACTATGAAAGCTACTGGTGTTGTTGACCTCGAGAACATTAAGCGGTGAGTACTCCCTAATTTGTGTGATTTCGGAGAAATAACTTTTAGACATACAGGGTGTAAACAGACTCTTCACGAAGCCGTCAACCAAGCGTTCTGTATATAAAACTAAGTAACTTTACGCAAAAAATTTAGCTGAGAAATGGTTTTTTTTAGGGTGAAAAATCACGTCTTTCGGGTGGACTCAACATAACGAACTTAAAACATTGTGCTGATTAATGGATTGAATAGTACGGAGGTCGTGAAAGTGTTTAAAGTAAAAATCTTCCATTAAAAACATGTATTTAAAAAAAAAACTTGTTGTGTGGAAAAGTTGGAACTTTGACCCCCAATATGTCCGTAACTAGAAGGTTCACAGGTATGGTCTAGGCTAGAACAAAAAAATGATAGCAATGACGGAGAACAAGTGCCTTTCGGCTTCGTTAAGAGTCTTTTTTACACCCTTTGTAGTTTAGTTTTCACTTCAAATCACGAAATCCCAAGTCATATTGAAATTAACTAGTTATTATAGTTTATATTCGTTATTAATGTTATAGTTACATGACATCCCGTGGTTCGTCTCTGTGCCATCCTACTGAAGAGGTCCAATGCATTGATGTTATTCTGCGCCAGGGCGCTTTGGAGTCATATGTAAAGGTACGTAATGTAGCCATTTTTTGTGAGTAGGATGATGTAAGAAAAAGCTGTACAAATAATAACCAATACACTTTTCAATGACAATACATAACTTCTTTACTTTCATTTTGTCAGTTTCGCAAGATATTGGAGAAATAAATAATTTATAAAAAAAAAAAATGGTTCTTATTAATAATAGAAAAAGGATATGTCGATACTCCATTGCTTTTCTGTTGCGGCAGTTTTTAAAAGGGTTTTGGTCAAAATGGGCGTCAGTCCAACAGAATTTAAATATATCTCAAATCATGACTGAGAATAAGGGATATGCATGAAATACAAAACTCTTTTTATTTATTAAAAATACTTTGTATTGGCCCAAAAAAACATTGTGGTACACTTGTTTAAGTTGCTCATACATCACTTATTTTACAATTTACTGTTTTATGTAGCATATTTTTGGTGAAACGGAACGCACTCCCAAAACGCCTCGTCCTCGATAACGCCGGTAGTGACGTCAAAGTCTATATGTCAAAAAAACACTTTTATTTGAAAAGTGCTTAAAGTTTCACTAAGATTTTATTATAATATTGTTATTGCAATTTTTACTTGACTAGAGCACAATACAATTAGTAAAATTATTCCTTTAAGGGCAAAAAATTTGATGTAAACAAGACAGATTGTGGTAAATGATGTCACATCACGGCCGCGACAGCTACGGACGTTTGAACTGTCGTTGAAAATTACAGGAGTTAAATATTATTTTTAAGCGACAAGCAGTAGTTGAACTTAACTTTTAATTACTTTTCTTGGGTTGATAGTACTGTATTTTATTGGTTTAATTGAAAAAAAAATACGTGCATATTTCCTATTCATGATTTTATGACAAGTACCAAAATCGCCGGAGAACTGGGGTAAGGCCAATTGAAAATGTCACATCTTCTGTATTTCGTCGAAGTTTTAATAACAACAGTCCTTTTTTTTAAAGTAGATCACATTGAAAACATTCTGCTTAAGCTAAGCACACAGTATTTTTAATCCGAGCTAGGCTGGCTAAGTTCTTAGAATCGATTAATGCTGTGTAATGGAATCTTTTCAACTAGGTTTATTGACAGTTTAAATAGGTACTAGGCAATTTTTTTGCCAAATACAGAAAAGGCAACATAATATTTTAAGTGGCTCTATTTCTGTTCTTCGGCGACTTAGGTAATTGTTGTAATAAACTGAAGTCCTAATTAATCGCAAAACCGTGTTATCGTGTCATATTATTCAATTCTGTTGGTCTCACGCTCATATTTCATATAAAATTGCCGCCAATGGTCTTTGGGTATAGGTTGCCAAATTTAAAAAATTGACGGTGCATTTCTTGCAGAAAGTTCTAAGTTCAGTAATGTTTGTTCTAAGTTCAGCTATGCGAACTCCGATCACTTTGATCAGATTAACACGTGCACAGGTAACGGGCATACACAACCTAATAATGTTCTTGTATTTTTTTTTAGGCCGGTAGGCAATTCTTCAGGCGGCCGAAAAATCCTGTAGATCTAGGCTACGGATATGAAATGTGGACAGGATTGTTCCAATCGGCTATTTTCACAAGCAAGGCCTTTATCAACATTGATGGTGAGTGAAAATATTTGTACACACATCAAAAATGTCTAGGGATCAAGCATTTTTATGCGGATTTCTTGAGATTGAGATGTGGCTTTGTAATAAATTTATGATTTTATAAATTTATATGGATCCTTTTTGGTGCATTTCATAATTTGAATCAGGAACTCTCAATCAAATTCGAGTAAAAGATGAAAATAAGCTGTCAATATTTTCCCTATAAAAACATACAACGCATTGAAGACATTATTAGTGCTACTGTTTCCCTACTACTGATTAAAACCAACGTTATTATGGAGCGGCGACGTCATTTAAGCAGGGAAGAAATGCTCAGAGCCGTGGGAATGATAGAAGCTGGTTCCCGGCAACGTACTGTAGCTTTAGCTCTGAATACAAGTCAGAGTGTTATCAGTCGACTTTGGACACGTTACCGAAGCACTGGTACCGTGGCTGAGCGCCATGGAGGACGGTATCGCTGCACCACACGGAGACAAGACCGATACATTCAAATCTTAACTCGAAGAGCTCCAACAATAACCGCCATGATGTTAGCCGTGAGGCTTCATCACTCTTCAGGGAACTTAATTAGCGACCAAACAGTCAGAAACCGCTTGCATGAAGTGAACCTTCATTCCCGAAGACCGCTACGGGTACCACCTATAGCAATGCACAATCGTAGGATTCGATATCAATGGGCTCTTGAACACAGAAATTGGGCAGAAGAACAATGGCGTTTCGTGTGCTTTTCTGATGAGTCTCGTTTTGGTATGAGACCGGATACAAGACGTATACGACACTGGAGAACCCCTGGACGCCAACAGCGATTAAAATCCTGCCAGGAAGTCCATCCTTATAGTGGTGGAACCATCATGGTATGGGCGGGTATTTGGATCGGCGGAAGAACTGAGTTGATTTGGATCAGAGGCAACCTCAACGCTCAAATTTATGCTGAGACGATTGTATCAGACGTCATCGTTCCTCTACAAGTGCAAATCGGTCCCTTATTTCAGTTAATGCATGATAATGCACGACCGCACACCGCAAGAGTTGTAAGACAGACTCTCGCCGCAGCTAACATCAATGTCCTGCCCTGGCCTGCTCAGTCGCCAGACTTGAACCCGATTGAGCATGCATGGGATATGCTACAGAGAAGAGCTCTGCCGAATATGGAGGGTATCCAGTCGCAAGAAGACCTTTTTTTGTTGTTGCAACGAACATGGGCGGCCATTCCACAGCGTGATTTGGATGAACTCATTTTGAGTATGCCAAACCGATGTTCTTGTGTTGTTAGTGTTCGCGGTAGAAACACGGATTATTAATTGTTTAAGTTACCCAATAAAATTTTAAAGAAAACTGTTATTTCAGTCTTTTTTTCGAACTTTAATGTTAGTGGTTCAAATGTCAAAAATCCCTTTATTAGGAAAATGGCAAATTTCTTTATTAATGCAAAGGTGACTTGGTTTATCGTTACTGTGACAAACGAAAACACTTTATTTGATGAATCCTTAAAGAAAATTTTAATTAATATCAATCAGGAGAAAAGTTATTGCAAAAATATATGTTGATCCCTAGATACTTTTGATGTGTGTAGTAGTTATGCAGGGTGAAAGGGAAGCCACTTAAGATGTGTTTAGAGAGTTGATCATTGTTAAGAGTCCGTGCAGAAAATTCACTTGCTAGAGTTTAGGCAAATTCGTTGCGATCCTATGTTTGTGTGCATTGTTCATGCAGATACACGCACACACGGGTGAAGATCGAGCGTAGTGATCGCTTAAATAATTTTGGTCCTGTAGGTGTAGACGATATTATTTTAAGATACATAATTATAAAGTCTTACGGCTTAGAAATAAAAGTCTGGAATATGTTTGTACAGTATATTTATCACAATCAAAATAAAAATGGTTTAATTTTGTATTAGAAGAATTTAGATACATATAAACATTTTACAAAACTATAAAAAAGTGCTAGTTTGACTCGCACTTCGAGGGTTCCGTAGAAACTTTTTAAAGAACAAACTTAATTTTGCTGTTCGATCCCCAGAAACGGCTATTGCACCAACCGCAAATAATAAGTTTGTAATAGTAAAATCGCTTTTTTTTTGTTATTAAACTAAATATTTACGGTTTTCAGATTTTTCCCTTTACATGTACTGTAAGACATGGCTTCTCGCCAAATTTCGTGATTCTAGGTCAACGGAAACTACTAACGACCCAAAACCTATAGGGTACTTGTTGACCTAGAATTGTCAATTTTGCTTAAAAGCAAGGTTAGAAAAGTTGAAAATTAAGGTAAATTTTGGTAGGTACTTACAAGTTTTCGCGAAAATCTAAATTTGCCCATATCTTTTTATCGTGTTGAACTTGATTTTTACACCTAACAGGGACTATAGACCTCAGTATCAAAATCAAATCAAAATCGAAATAGCTTTATTAATTCCATGCATAATCACAAAAAGTATTCAATTACAGCTAATCGCAATAATTAGGATAAAATAATCAAAAGATGTGTAAATGTAAATGTCTTTCAGAATGTTTATATATTTGGCATCTATATTTTGATTGGTAAGCGCCTCCCAGATGCTATTGTGAGAAATGGAATCAAATGTTTTTTTTATAGTCTATGAATGCCAAATATAGCGATCTGCGAAACTCAACATATTTTTCTATTGCCTGTTCAACTACGTGGATGTGGTCAATTGTGCTGAAGCCTGATCTAAAACCGGCTTGTTCGTAGGGTTGGTGGCTATCGATGTTCACGGACATTCTTTTTAGTAGGCATGATGCGAACAACTTGTACAGACATGACAAGGCTTATTGGTCGGTAGTTACCAATGTCTGCTGGATCGGCATTCTTGTAGAGTAGGACAACTTCTGATTTAGTCCAGCCTTCTGGCACTTTCTCTTCGATAAGTATTTGATTAAATAGACATGTCAGTAGGGCAACCAAAAATTCAAGTACCTCCTACTACACACATACAGCATACGGCATTTTCTTACGTGACGATTTCTACTAAATCGCACTCCTAGTAAGCCGCGTTAAGATGATGATGATAAAAATTAAAATTATCATTATTTCAAAATCGAATTGTGGGTACTTATGTATTACGGATCAGTAGTTCCGCAGATTACTCTTAGATTTATACTAGTTTACAAAGTTACAACATTATGTAGTTATGCATTATGTAATATTAATATTGAAGACAAAATAAATCTGAACAATCATAATAAACAACCAACGTCAAAAAATACTCCCTATCTTACTGGATCAAAATGTGGTAGTCTGCGTATATCTCGGAAATATATTTTCGTATAAACTCGCGAGCGCTTGCGAAGCAAAGTTATACGTGCTCACGCTGGAAGAGCCCGGTCGTTACTAACGGGATCGGGTTTGCGCGGTCGATAATATAGTTCACTTCTTTAATTTACGAAATGAAGTTATGGTTTATTTATAAATTATAATTCTGATTCTATTAAAGGGTTACCTTGAGATTAATGAGTAATTTTTAAATTTTCTTTAGTGTTTCTAAGGTATAGAAAAAAAATCTTATTTGTTCCGACGTTTTCCATAAATTACGTTTTTTCAACATTTTTTTTCTGCTATATTTCGTATTGAATCAATAATATTTTCTGCTACTATATGAGTAGACCATATAATGATGCTATTCATATTTTTTAATGTTTAGATTATTTTGTAGTTCTTTGTTCAGCGAACCCCAAACATCACTCGCTCGTTACTTTTGCAAAAAAGGGGTTTTGAATATGGGTGATTGCCATTAATATATATGTTATGGACCAGGTGATTAATGCGGGCATTATACATAATGTACGAGCATTATGAATAATGTCTAGCTCTATCGGGCTAAGTGATTAATACTATCTTAACTTCATTATTTATCACATTGCACGGTCATTATTATATTGCTACATGATAATTGGGCAATTTGATAATAAAGCTAAATTTGACGCGGTGTGAGGGAGTCTGATTATTTAAATAGTTTAATATTTAGTTTATTTTAAGGGGCTCCCCCATGCACACTAGCGCCACTTTAGTAAAAAAATCAGAACTCGTTAAATACACAATTAATATAAAATCTGATTGACAAAATCAATGCTTTAGAGTTCTAGATTATTGACGTCTATTTAATTCATTAAAATATACTTCACTGTAGTTACAGTTAGAAAAATTGCTAAAAACGGCAGTTTTTTTCCATTTAGTATCTGTAATGACAGCGAGCTATGCTTCAATGAGTTAAGCAGACGTAAATAATTTAGAAGACCAAAAGATTGATTTTGTCAATCAGCTTTTATATTAATTGTGTATTTAACGTGTTCTGATTTTTTTACTTAAGTGGCGCTAGTGTGCATGGGGGAGCCCCTTAAGTTAAATGACAATTACAATAAAAAAATAGTAATTAAATATGTTTGTATTTCTCTGCCCAAAAGGTGATGGACAATATGTATAATGCCAGGTCAATTTGATTATTTGAATAATTCTCATCAAGTTGCACTCTCATATTGGGCATTTTTCATAATGACCGGGCATTGTGTATAATGCCCAATTTATCACTTGGTCCATAACATATATATTATTTAAAAAAATTGTTTCCGCAGTCGACAAGAATAAGAACCTGACTCTTATAATAACAATAAAGAAGGTTCAAATTCTTCTTGCCTTTCTCACAAGTAGTAGTAAATTCCGTGCACGGACTCTTAATTAAAATATATTATTGTTACGAGCTGGGTATGGGATAAATTAATTACTACCGAAGAAACAACAAATAACTTTAATAATCACAAAACACTTAAAACTTAATCACAAATACACTACTGATCACTATTCGCTTAGATATCGCACTTCTAGTTCACTTCGATTCGCTTCGTTGTGTAGCCAAAATCAGACTGCCTGCTCCCGTCGAGGGATGTCGCTACGCCCCCGTCCGGGGGCGCGGCAGGCGGCATCGGGGCTATGCCCCCTGGCCGCGGAGGCCATACCGTGGTCTGTAAAAACAGACCCGTCATTGTGGCGCCTTTAGGCTGTGGCCTAGTGGCGTGCGACCGCAATGTCGCACGCCTGTGAATAGCTGCTATGGAGTATTCCGTAGGCGCGCCTACAGCGCTGTTCATACAGCACTGTTTTCTTCACGACACCTCGGCGGTCTGTCCCCGCCAGGTGAGACCCGAAGGAGGCCCGGCGGGGGACAACCAGCGACAGAGGTGCCGACTCCGACGCACCTACGGAGGATGTAATGGTCCCTGCCCGCCCCGCTTCCAGAGCTAGCCGGTTACGTTACAGGCGAGGAACCGTTATGTGTGTATAGGCGGTATTGTACTGTGTAAACACCGCCCAGTGCAAGCGTGGCTCGCGAGCCCGCGCCGCGAGTCTACGCGTGTGTTTACGTGCTTGTGTAGAGATGCATGTGTGGTTGTAGCTGCGTGGGCTGCCTATATTAACTTAGCACAGTACACGCAACTGGATGTGTGTTGTGTGTGTAGAGTCGTAATTGTGTGGGTAAGCTGCGTGTATCCTGGGAACAGCTTACCCAGGCGTCAAGTCCGGTGGGGAGGGCTCATCTTCCGCTACCAGGTCGCGGGGGAGAGGACGCCTCGCGTCAGGGGGGCGCGCATGCCACGGCGCAATGTGCTTGACGTGTGGAGAAGCAGATGCGTCGGCACGCGCGAACATTCCCGTCGCAAGGCGCCGGATGAAGGCGTCCAGGCTCTCGATCCCGAGGTCCCGCACGATAACGTCGTTCCTCACGAAGCGAGGGGCATCGACAATTGTCCGCAGCGCCATATTTTGCTGCGTGCGGAGAAGCTTTTTGTGCCCCTCGCATGCGAAGACGTACCATGCGGGGGCGGCGTACGTCAGAATCGGGCGTATATAAGTTTTATACACGCCCAACTTGACGCGCACCGGTAGGCGGGACGAGAGCACCGGACGGAGCTGGTGGCGGGCGACCCCAGCCCGTGCCGCGACCTGGCGGACGTGATGGCCCATGGTGAGCCGACGGTCGATGGTGACGCCCAGGTATTTCACCCGGGGCGACCACTCGACGTCGGCGCCTTGTAGAGTCAAGGGTGGTGGGAGGGGCGCTAGTCCAGTGACCATCGCCTGCGTCTTACCCACGTTAACCGACAGTCGCCACTTTGACAACCAGTCAGGCAGCAGGTCTAGCGCGCGCTGCATCTTGACCGCCGCGTACTTCGCATTAAGCGATGTAGTGATGTACGCGGCGTCGTCGGCGTACAGCGCGAGCATCGCCTCTGGTGTCGTGGGGATGTCGTCGGTGTAACGCGAGTAACACGCCGGCGACACGCAACTGCCTTGGGGCACTCCGGCCAGCACCGGTCGGGCACTGGAGAGCGCTCCCTCGACCACCACGCGGAAGCCTCTGTCTGTAAGAAAACACTGGACCACCTTTACGACGCGGCGGGGCGCGTCGGATGTGGCCAACTTGAAAATTAGGCCCTCGTGCCACACGCGGTCGAAGGCCTTCTCCATGTCGAGGAGTACTGCAACCGCATACTCCTTCTTGTTAATGGCTTGCGCCATGTGGTGCAGTACTCTCGACAGCTGAAGCGTCGTGCTGTGTTCCGACCTGAACCCGAACTGCTCGGGCCGCGGGTCGATGTGCGGCTGGAGATGCCGCAACAGGAGTTTTTCGAACACCTTGGAGGTGGTGGGCAGCAGCGTTACAGGCCGATAGCTCTCCGGCTTCAGTATGTTTTTCCCCGCCTTGGGCAGCATGATGACGCGCCCTTCCTTCCACGAGGAAGGAAACGTCCCGGTGCGCAGTATCGCCGTGTACAGGCGCGCCAGCGCCGCTACCGTACGGTAAGGCAATTGGCGCAGCACTGCGTTGGTGATACCGTCCGCACCGGGGGCCTTCCTGGGCTTCGTCCTCAGGATGGCGCGTCTTACTGCCCCAGGCGAGAAAAATATAGGATCTTCCTCGGGAGCTATCGGCATGGCGAAGTAGTCCCCAAGGTGTTTCTCGACTGTTGCGACATGTTCGACTTCGCTTGTCGGGTTCGGTCGGAACTGACGCTCCAGGTGCTCGGCGAAGACCTCCGCGCGGTCCTCTGCGACATACTTGAGCGCCCCGCCGCTATCTAGTAGTGGGCGCACCGGAGCTGGGGCATTTTTCAGTTGGCGGCAGAGTCTATGGGCGGATGGCCAGCTGCCAGCCGCCTCCTGAATGCGGTCTTCCCAGATCTCGGCTTCCCGGTCCCGCAACTCGGCCTTAATCCTCTCCGCGAGGCGGTTCACCTTGGTTTTTAAAGTCGGGCATCTCAGTTGCTGCCACCGCTTGCGAAGGCGCCTCTTGTCGGCGATCAACCGTCGTAGGTACGCAGGCAGGGGCGGCTGTTGCACTCTCCCCTGCGGTACCGACATCGTCGCCGCTTCTAAGGCGCTCCGTATGCAAGCGGTGACGTCATCCGCGGCTTGGTTCACGTCCGCGGAGGTAGTCAGGGGCCGAGTCGGAGTGGTGGCCTCAGCCTTCTCTTTAAAAACTTCCCAGTCTATTTGTCGACGTGGCGCTGCGGGTAGCTGTCGGGTCGGCATCCCCGATAGGACGACGAGAACAGGATGATGGTCGGACTGCATCTCGTCGTCTAGCACCTGCTGCGTGATCTGGCAGTGTAGCCCTCGGTAGGCCACGATGTCCAGCACGTCCGGCATGTGAGTGAAGGCGTCCGGATAGTGGGTAGGCGTTTCTGGGCCGGACACCGTGTAGCCGAAGGCTTCCGCGTCCGCGTAGAGTCGTCTACCCCCCGTGTTTGTCGCGGCGGAGTTCCACGCTGGGTGCTTGCAGTTCAGGTCACCAGCAAGGATCGTCGCGCCGCCGTAGGCCTCGAGAAGGGCCCTCAGCTCCGCGGGATCTAGTTTGGCCGAGGGCGCCTTATAGCAGGCGTAAATGGCGAGATCCTCGCCGGCAACGTGCAGCTGCACACCCAGCGCGTAGAACATGCCGAGCGACGGCACAGGGAGCTCTTGATGGACGACCCTACGCCTCACCAGTACCGCCAGACCACGGTATGGGGTGCCGAGTGCCGACCTTTCGTCCTTCCTGTAAGCGAGGTAACCCGAGATTTTAAGCTTATCAGCCGGTCCCAGGTGCGTCTCGCTTACTAGCGCCACGTCGATGTCCTCATTGATTAGGATGCGGCGGAGGGTGGCGACCTTACCTCTGAGGCCGCGGGCATTCCAATGGATTACCCTCAACGGCCTAGCCATATAGCTTGAGTAGGGAGGCCAGGCCGTCGAGAATAACCAAACCCGCGTCTTGTCCCTGTCTTATGGCCTTAATTAGGTCCATTAACAGTTGGACGGCGCAGGCTGTAAACTCCTTCGTCGTTGTTGTTGATGTTGGTGTTGGTGCGCCGGCAGCTGGACCAGCGCACGCAGCCTGTTTGGGCCGCTGTTGTTGTTGTTGGTGTTGGGGGCCGCGTTATGCCGGCGCCAGCTGGCAGCCCACCACTCGTTTTCGGCTGCTGTTGGGTTTTTGGCGGTGGTACAGCCTGCGCCTGGGACGAGGTAGGGTCGTCCCGGTCGGTGTCCTCCTTGGTTGCGGGGGGGGGGGGGGCTCGGCTTTCTTGCCTTTTCCCCTCCGTTTATTCCCCTTTCGATTCCTCCGCCGCTTTGAGGAGGAGGGGGGGGGCTTCTCCCCTGTTGGTGGGCCCGTTGGCCGCCGCCATAAGCGACGCGCCTTGGACCTCTGTGGAGGCCACGTCTGTATGCCCCTCGGTGACCTCTTGGGGTCGGCGTGAGGCGGTCGTGGCGGCGACAGTGCCCGCTCGCCTGTTTCTGATTTCCGCCTGGAAGGTGGGGCAGCGCACGTTGTTGGCGGGGTGCTCGCCCCCGCAGTTGACGCATGTCGCCGGCTCTTCGCGTGGGCGGGGGCAGTCCCGCGCAGCGTGTCCCTCTCCACAGCGGACACAGGCGAGCGGCCGGTGGCAGTGGTGCGATGAGTGCCTAAACTTTTGGCACCGGTGGCATTGGGCTGGTCCACGTTTCCCCCGCCAGGCCTCAATCTTGACACCCTTCATACACATAAAAGTGGTGGTGTCAAAGATGGACCTGGCCTCCGATGTCCTCTTCAGGACAGCGTGGAACACGCAGCCGGGTCGTCCTGCGCGCGCCTTAATGTGGCGCACGTACTCCGGCTCGTATCCCATGTCCCGGAGCTCCTCCTCAATCTCCTCCGGGGGGGTGTCTACCGGCAACCCTGTGATCGCCACCTTCATGCTTCGCTCCGCTGGCAGCGAGTAGGCGAACCACGAGGTGCCGTCCACCTTTTCCAGGTCCGTCAGGTACCTCTGGACCACCCTAAATTCGTCCTCGCTTTCGGGCGAGAACCGAATCCCCTTGCCCAAGGGACGGGCATTGGGGGGGTGGCCCAGCTTTTGCCTGAAAGCCCTAAAGTGGGCGGCCCAACCCGGCAGCCTATCCACTATCAGCGGAGGATACCTCGGCTTTTTAGGTGGCTTCGGCTTGAGCTGAGAGGTGGCCTTGGATGTAGCCCCGTCGTCGTCCACAAGGGCCGCCGGCTGGGCTGGGGAATTATCAGTTCGTGAGACACTCACCCCCTGTTGACTGGTCCTGGGTGTAGGCGTCTGCGGTGTCGGCGACGCTGTGGGCGTGCGCCTGACCGCCTCCGCGAAGGTGGGCGAGGCGGCACTGCCCTGACCACGCAGTGGCGCGCGGTCGCGCTGTGGCCGCGGCGAGTCCGGGCAGTACCGCTTGGCCTCCTCTTCCTGGGCTTCGTCGGTGCTGCGGCGCCGTCGCTGGGGACGTGGCTCCAGCTGGAATTCGTAGCCAAATCCCAGCGACGGCGACGGTGATGCCGTAGGGGTGCGCCTCCCTGATGCGCTCCGGCCAGAGTCGACTGAGCCCACGGACGCTATCGACATGCTCGAGCCGGCTCGCGACGAGCATGCCGACAACGCCGCCGGCGAGTCGAAGGCCGAGGCGCGGGGCGGCGCTGGAGAGTTGGGCGCCTGCGGTGCCGAGGACGTCGGCCGGCCGCTAGGCGCCAGCATGGGTAGCGGGCGTCTGTCCCGTTCCATCTTGGCAGGCCCGGCCATCGTGCTGTGGCTGGGACCAGTGGCGGTGCGCGGGGTGGTGGTGTCGCGGCTGGTGGAGGCCACCGCGGACGCAGCCCCGAGGGGCGCGGTCGACGCGGCGGGCCGTGGATCAGCGGCGGCACGGGTGGTGGGGCGCGCTGTAGGGCGCACATAGGACGCCACAGGCGCCGCAGGGCGAGCAGTGCTCGCGGAGGCTCGCGACGTGGGCGCGGGCGCGCGCGCGGGAGGCACGGACTCGCGCACTGTTACGCGCGCCGTGGGTGCGGTGGCACGCATGTGTGGCGCGCGCCCGGGAGTAGCAGTGGCGGGACCCGGGGCCTGAATCGGCACCGGGCGGAAGGCGGAGGGGCGCACGGCCACGGCATGCGGCTGGCTCGACGAGGGCGCCGGCGCACCGCGGGCAGGCGCCGGCGTCGTCGACGGGCCCCCCGCAGCCGCCGCCGAGCTTACTCCGGCTGCGTTCTTCTCCATCGGCTTTTTGCTGGACCCCTTCTTCTCCTCACTACGAGGAGGAGGGGGTCCAGCCAGCGTTGCTCCGGACGCTCCGTCGTTGTCGACGTCGATTGCCGGCAACGACAGCGCCCGGTCCAATCCCGGGAGGGGCTCCTGCTGCCTGGCGCCGTCTTCACGGCCTAGTGAGCCGCGGGAGCCAGGTTTCGGCATCTTCTCCTTTAAAATTCACTCTTGCGACGTGAGGTCGCGACCGCAACGGTGTTTGTTGCACCGGGCAGCAAGTGGGCTCCCCCTGTGCTCGCACCAGTGCCAGGCACTTGCGCGAACACAGGGAAAGTGGTTAAAAGGCGGTCCGAGCGACAAAGTTTTCGTCCAGGTGCCCCCAGTGTTGGCACAATTTGGACGAAAACTTTCCACAGCGACGATCTCCGGTAACTGCGAACAGCGAACAATCGGCGCGGATCACTGGCGATCCTGCCTGCTCCCGCAAACACGTCGACTATTTATATGGCGATCGAACGTTCGAGAAATATCCACGACTTCCTAGAATCTTCTAGACTATTCCACAACTGGTACAGAGGAAAGAAGTAGGTACTTTATGCCCTCGGCGTACGGTCGAAATTACAATGATGTTCTTTTGTAGGTAGTTTGCGAATTTGTACCTACATTATTCGGGACTCGTTTTACCTACCTACCTACTATTACCTACCTACCTACTATTAGGTACCTACTACCGTAACTGTAGGTAAGTACGGGTACGACGTAACACTGCCCCCTCCTTAGACATGCTCGTCCCGAGCATCATTAGCCCCGTAGTATCGCGCCAATCGGTCTACATGGACAATCTTAGGCGCACCTCGTGGACCCTTCTGTATTCGGTAGGTGACATCGTTGATCCTAGTCACGACTCGGTATGGTCCATCCCATTTTGCTTGCAATTTCGGAGACTTCCCCTTGCTCCGTACTGGGTTATGCAACCACACCAGTGAACTTTCGTCGAAACCCCTACTATTTGCCTTCCGGTCATAACGGGTCTTCATCTTCTCAGACATCTGTTGGCCGGATTGTCTGATATGCTCATAAACATCATTCAACTTGTTACGCAAGTCAATCGCATAATCTGTTACACTACGTGGAGCATCAGGGGGAGTTCCAGTGATTAAATCAGCAGGCAACCGTAATTCCCTTCCAAAGTTCGCGAACTTTACTGTATTTTCGTGGACGGCGCTACGGTAGGACAGAAGAAATGGCTGTATATGCTTGTCCCAATCCCTTTGTCTGCTTTCCACGACTTTTGCCAGATATCTTTCCAACGTTTGGTTGAATCGCTCCACCATTCCATCAGATTGTGGGTGGTAAGAGGTGGTTCTGGTTTTGTGGGTACCCATTAATCGACAAGTCTCCTGAAATACTTGCGATTCAAAATTCCTTCCTTGATCGCTGTGTATTTCTAAGGGTACTCCAAAACGACAGAAGACTTCCTGAACTAATTTATCTGCGACAGTTGTAGCTTCTTGGTTAGGAATAGCAAAGACTTCTGGCCACTTTGTGAAGTAATCCATTACCACCAGGAAGTACTTGTTTCCGCTCTCACTTTCTGGAAATGGTCCCGCAACGTCTAGTGCTACCCGTTCCCAAGGGGCTCCAACGTTGTACACTTTTAATGCACCTCTACTGCGTGTGTGGGGTCCTTTCACGGCCGCACAACTGGTACATTTGCGACACCAGTCCTCCACATCATCTCGACAGTGGATCCAGTAAAATCGTTCTCGAATTCTTAGTAGAGTCCTTTTTACCCCCATATGTCCTCCTGAACATCCATCATGGTAGAGCCGTAAAACATCCGGTACCTTAGCTTTAGGGACAACCATTTGTAGATGACAGCTGTCCCCTCGAGCGTTTTCCCATTTACGGCACAAGACTCCATCCTGGATCACCAAGCTGTTCCATTGTGCCCAATAACTCTTCGTGATGGAACTCATCGCAGCCACATCACTCCACTTGGGTTTAGGAGCACCAGCTTTGATCCACTCGAAGATCGGTTTGATGTCCGAGTCATTGTGCTGAGCCTGCTGTATGGTTACCTTCCATTCATTGCTGAGATCCGTTCTTAGCGTCCTCACGGGCACCACTTCCTTAAACTCCTGTCTAGAACTGTGCTTACGATCTTCAGGCAAAGGTCTTCTTGACAGATCATTTGTGTTGCTGTGGTTTCTCCATTGTTGCTTGGCAGTCATTCCAGCCGCTTTTCCTTGCAGGGATTGATCTTCTCTCGGTATGCTTCGCTTTTTACAGTTTGACCGAAGGTGACCCCTTTCTCCACAAGTATAACACCTAGGGCTATAACCTTGCGAACGCTGGCGTACAGGTGATGCCACAACTTGCTTTGGAGAGCTTGACCGAAGATGATCCCTTTCTCTACCAGTGTAGCAGCTAGGGCTGTACCCTTGCGCACGGTCGCGTACAGGTGATGCCACAACCTCCCTGACGTGGTGTGTTCGATGGTCTTGCCTCGCTGCCTCTACTTCCAAGGCATGGGCCAACGCCTCTTTCAGTGTCTCATGATGCCCAAGTCGCACAGCGGCTCTAACTTCCAAGTCACGTATTCCATCAACGAATGCTTGTACCAGATTCCCATCGATAAGTGCAGGGGCAGACTGGTATGCTTTTCGAACCAGCTTTTCAACTTCCAGGGCCCACTGCTGCAGGTTCTCGGCACTACGTTGAACACGATCCTTCAACTTAGCACGAAATACGTGCTCCAGGTGCGCGTCGCCGTATCTGGACTCTAACGCCTCCAGCAGCTGCTCGTAGGTTACATCCTTGCCGAGCGCCTCAAGAATGTTTAAGGCCTGGTCTCGAAGGCCCAAGGTGAGCGCGGTCATGGCTTGCGGTTTAGTCCATCCATTCGCCTTCATAACGGCCTCAAATTGAATTTTATAAGCCGACCACGAAGATGTTCCATCGAATGGAGGCACCTTAAAGCCCCGCGCTGAAGGTGCAGCAACTACTGAAGCCACAGTCACGTCTCCCAGTCTTCAGTTCTCCCAAAGCCTTTTTCACCCCAGCGATCTGAACTTCGGTCTCTGAGATACGGTTCTCGTGCTGGTAAACCTGATCCTTCATCACTTTCAGATCTTTGCCAAAAGTTGCATGAAGATCCTTTATGAGGAGCATCTGTTCATCCTGGCGGCGGGCCTGCTCCTCTTTATCTCGCTGCAACTGCTCTTCCAACCGGCGAGCCTGCTCCTCTTGACGGCGAGCCTGCTCCTCCTTATCTCGTTGCAACTGCTCCTCCTTATCTCGTTGCAACTGCTCCTGTAACTGGCGAGCCTGGTCCTCTTGACGGCGAGCTTGCTCCTCCTTATCTCGTTGCAACTGCTCCTGTAACTGGCGAGCCTGGTCCTCTTGACGGCGAGCCTGCTCCTCTTGACGGCGAGCCTGCTCCTCTTGACGGCGAGCCTGCTCCTCTTGACGGCGAGCCTGCTCCTGCAGCAGCGCCATTAAAGCTGACAAGTCTGGCACCACTGATGCTGGAGAAACTCCGGATGGGCCAGCGACTGGCATTGACGTAGGCTGGACACCACCCGGTGTCTGTGTCGGAGAATCTCCAAACCGCCTTTGGTCCATGTTCTGCTGTCGCTGACTCCTGGTACGGATACCGTCCGTGTCGTCCTTGACTCCTGGTACGGATACCGTCCGTGTCGTCCTTTGGTAGAATTGGCATAATTTATCCCTCACTTCTGGCACCAAATTGTTACGAGCTGGGTATGGGATAAATTAATTACTACCGAAGAAACAACAAATAACTTTAATAATCACAAAACACTTAAAACTTAATCACAAATACACTACTGATCACTATTCGCTTAGATATCGCACTTCTAGTTCACTTCGATTCGCTTCGTTGTGTAGCCAAAATCAGACTGCCTGGTCCCGCAAACACGTCGACTATTTATATGGCGATCGAACGTTCGAGAAATATCCACGACTTCCTAGAATCTTCTAGACTATTCCACAACTTGTACAGAGGAAAGAAGTAGGTACTTTATGCCCTCGGCGTACGGTCGAAATTACAATGATGTTCTTTTGTAGGTAGTTTGCGAATTTGTACCTACATTATTCGGGACTCGTTTTACCTACCTACCTACTATTACCTACCTACCTACCTACTATTACCTACCTACCTACTATTACCTACCTACCTACTATTAGGTACCTACTACCGTAACTGTAGGTAAGTACGGGTACGACGTAACATTATTCTATTTGTGTTGATATTAGTGTACATTATTATGTGTGGTATTGCTAAACTTGACAATAGACGTTTGTGGTACTTACTGTTGATAACAATTTTGTTTTGTTTACGGTATACTAATAATACCAACGCTTTATCTTTTGACTTTGTCCAGTTAAAAACCTGTAACTGAACAAAATTTCCAATATCATTGATTATTATTATCGCTGAAACCAGGTTCATAATTCTGGCCTTTTAGTTTCATAGTAGTAAAACAATATCTTGTAATATTTTTTATAGAAGGTGTGATGATGCTTCTTTAATTACTTGAATAATATATAAAACATTATTTACTTTACAAAATATATTTTTTTTGCAAAAAGTCCACAATATAGCATAAATGTTTTATATTTCAGTTGCTCATAAAGGCTTTCCTAGACACCAGCCTTTGATCGACGCTTACATAAACGATTTCAAACTGGATCCTAATCGTGCGGTCGAGAACCAACGCGGCGGGGATTATTTCGTAAACTTTGTAAAAGGCCTCAAGGTAAATAATTTAAGATAGAAAATGCAAAGCAAATTACTCCTACACTTACACTGTCACTTATGGAATATCTTCATATATATGTATATCTGATAACTTATTGTTGTGAGCTCCCGATAAAATTACTCCCAGGAAATTACTCACATACATTTGTACTGACAAATTTTTCAACTCATACTGTCACTTACGGGATATCTTCGGTGTCTTTTCCGTTATTTTTTATAATATATATTATGTAGGATATTTTTTCGTGGAAATACAAGTTATTTTAATTATAGTTAACCGTGAAATGAAACATAAATTGATTAGATAGAATGGAACGTAAGAGGAGTGAACGGAAGAATGAATGGTTAGTTAGGTTAGTTTACAAAGGACTAGAGAAGAGATTAGTTATACCAGAAGTCATGGACACCGAAATTATAAGAAGAGCTCATGAAGTTGGACATTTTGGCAAGAAGAAGACCATTGATATGATAGAAAAAGATTATTACATACAAGATTTAAGTAAGAAGGTGGATAAAATAATATTGGGATGTGTTCCCTGTATTTTGGCCTGTAAGAAGGGTGGAAAACAAGAAGGCTTTCTTAACCCAATAGAAAAAGGAGAACTTTCATTAGAGACGCTGCACTGTGATCATCTTGATCCATTGGATGTTATGAAGAAATTATATAACTACATTTTGACTGTCATTGATGCTTATACCAAATTTGTTTGGATATATCCCACGAAGACTTTAACATCTAAGGAGACAGTAGATAAACTGAAAATTCATCAAAAGGATTATGGAAATCCCTCAAGGATTATTACTGATAAAGGGACAGCTTTTACAGGGAAGGAGTTTCAAGATTACTGTAACCAAGAAGTTGTTCAGCATCACACAGTTACTACAGGCATTCCTAGGGGTAATGGACAGGTTGAGCGCATTCATAGGGTAATTATCTCTGTTTTGACTAAGTTGTGTGTACAGGAACCAACTCATTGGTATAAGTATGTAAGTCAAGTTCAAAGAGCTATCAATAGCACCTATCAGAGATCAATAAATACCTCGCCTTTTTACTTGTTTATTGGAACAAAAATGAAGCAGAGAGAAGATATCCTAATTTTAGAATTAATAGAAGAAGAGTGTAGGCAAAATTTTATTGAAAAACGAAATAATTTAAGACAGGAAGCTAAAGCACAGATTTTAAAAGTTCAAGAGAAAAATGTCAAGTCATTTAATAAAAGAGGGAAAGAAGAACAAGAATATAAAGAAGGAGACATAGTTGCAATTCGCAGAACACAATTTGGAAATGCAATGAAACTGAAACCAAAATTTTTAGGGCCATATAAAGTTGTCAAGAGCGTAGGTAAAGGAAGGTTTCATGTCCAAAAGGTGGACCTTAATGCAGAAGGACCTCTTAAGACTTCAACAGGTGCAGACTGTATGAAATTGTGGCCATGAGTTTGTTTTGCACTTACTGTCAGACTAGTTAAATCCCTTACTCAATTTATTTTGTCTAATAGAATGTGATAGGTGGATGCTTGGTATTTTAGGTGGCATAGCCTTCATAAATGGTTTTTTTTTAATATGTGGTATAACTTAATCTTTGATGTGTCAGTTTAGCTTTGAAATTTTGCTAAAATTTAATTTTGTTGTTGTAATAATTTTGTACCTACATACTCGTATCTAATTTGGTAGTCACTGTAAAAAATTGAAGTTAAGATGTAAAGATTAATCACTTACTTCTAGTAAGTTACTCATTGTTGTTGTTATAAACTGAATTTAATGGTAGTTCTGTATCAATGACCTAATGTCACCCAAACAAATATCTGTCTTTTAACTAACATAATATTTTACCTTAATGAGATGTAACACACATGTTGCAATAACAAAGTAACATTAGTTGTTCTTTAATTTTAGTAGCTTAAGTGTATGCTATTATTATATAAAGATTTGGAAGTTAAGTAGTGTTGTTAATTTAAGTTCAAGATAAGAAAGATGGTAAGAGGATGAAGTATGGAAGAGCATAGGCATTAGTTAAGTAAAAGGCATTTGTTAAATTTAGAAAAATAAGTTTATTTCTTTTCACCAACTAAGTTGTATTATTGTTACCAAGTTAAACATAAAATTTTGTTGTAAATTCAAAATCTAAACATTGTGTAGACAGGTCTCAGAAGTAACCGTAAACCCGGTGATATTATCTCCGTAGAATTTTTAAAAAATAATTAACAATATATAATTAATATTTGGAATATTTTTCTGACGATAAGTGCCCGTGCTTGCGCATGCACAAACTGTTCAAACCTCTTCCAACTTATAATTATACAGAAATGCAGACTTTTCATACAAAAACCATTATCAGTACTTAGATTAAAGCAAAGGAGTAATAAAAACTCGGCGCGTTTGTGTTCCACGCGCGCCTCAAAGAGATGTCAGCAAAAGGAAGGGGTCCGCAAGGGCCGGTGCCTGCCGGGGCTGCGGGACTGTTCGAAAAAGATACCGTGGCCTTGGAACACAAAGGGCTGTGATGGAACATGGATGGGTTTTAGTCAGTAAAAGTCTGACACTCCCTTCCGCTCCGCCCAGAGCGGGAGGAGTCATTTGATGGTTTCCCAACCGAAAAAAAATAAACAAAAAAGGTGTAATCAAAACTCAAAATTCTATGATCATCATCATCCGTAGCCTTGTTCCACTTACTGTGGAGTATAGACCTCCTCTCTTTCATATCAGACTACTCGTCCACGAGAGTCTTAACCAGATCAGCATAGCTATTCACAACGCTTCTATTCGAGTTTCGATTCGGAAAGTCGTATGTCTATCTCGCTCGATTTCGTAATGTCAAAAAAAGATAGACATACGACTTTCCGAATCGAAAATCGAATCGAAGCGTAGCGTTGTGAATAAGGGGCCTGAACAACGATCAATGAATGTCATCCAACCATCACGAAATGCTACAGTCTGTTCTTATTTCAGGTAACTGCAGTCTTGGTCGGCAAATGTGTTAGCTCGGGTGATCGTCGCGAGTACGTTGCGAATAGCGTGGTAGCCCCACCTCGTGAATTGTTTTTCACCATCGTTGAAAAGGATGGCCGCTCGCGAAAATCCAGTGTTTATGATTATTTCGCACAGGACAAGCAATACAGGTAAGTGTTGGTTTTGTATACAGGTGACAATGTCAACACTGTGCATTCCAAGCGTGTCACCGTTTACTGGCACAACGACACTAATGACTTATAGAATTGTAAAGCCTTGAATGGAGGTCGTGACGGGATTGATGCGCCCAACGCACTTTCGGCGCAACGATTTTTATTAGTACTGCCATCTCTAGAGGCTGCCAGTGTGATATGATTTTTTGTATCACAGAATAACTTATTTCGATAAAATTATCAGGTCTTAGGGGTCGTTTACGGAGACGTGGTGCGTTGCGTGTTTTTTCCGTTTACGGTTGGGCGGCGCGTGCAGCGGCCCGCGTTATCACACGCGACACGCGTCACACGCGCGGTGTGTAGCCGCGCGTGTGGCGTCGCGTGCTGCGTCGCGGGTATCGTTACATATTACACGTCGCATAGATAAATCGCCATTTGTTTGAATTTACTGCGGTCCTTGTCGCACAACGTGCCGCGTTTCCCTAAATGAACCCATAGTTACTTGAAATGTGTCTATATCACAACCACTTGTTGTAAACCTACAAAGGAAACGATTTAAACTTTTTGTTACTTTTGGACACTCTAATTACTTTAAGCACCTTTGTTTTTCAGGATTAAATACCCAAATCTCAATTGCGTGTGGGTTGGCTCCAGGGACAAAACCATTTACATCCCTATAGAATTTCTAACTGTGCGCGAAGGGCAGGTATGTCATAATATTATCTTGTATTTTCTCTATCGGTAAAAAATAATTAAAGTTAAAATAATAAACACTTTAAATTAGCCGATTGCACAATCAGAGAAAAATTTCTCAAAAGGTGGAAAGAAGTTTTCAGTTGTCGTTCGTCGTCGTGGTTAGTTTCATGGGATTTTTTTTATTGAGTTCCTAGAGGTATAGGAAGAAAAAATTTACAACCGCGCGACGTTTTTTCAAATATCCTCTTGATTTTTTTTCGTTTTCGTATAACTTGAAATTCTACCAACGTATATTGTGGCATAATAGTGTGACCTGTGTGCATCTATAAAACGCAATTTGGTATGTTTATTTGTTCTTCTTTTTTATCATGTGGTTAGTGCCTAACCTGGTGTCAGAGTTTTTATGCCGCCCATGGGTCTCTGACTTGGTTTTACATGCCGTCAAGAAATATCTCTCAGGCAGACTTGTTTCCTCACAATGTTTTCCTTCACCGCAGCAATTGTTGTCGATGAAATGGTTCAAAAAATCGGTTGAAAAAAATACAGATAACTGGAACGTTCATGAGTGTTGTGTCTAATAATTCATTCGCAATTTTTTACTTTCGTCTCCACATCTCTAAGAACTCAATAAAAAAAGTCCCATGAAAATCTGGCCACAGTGAACTTTTTTCCACCTTTATGTCTAATAGCACTCCACAATCCACATAACATATGTAGGCAAATATATTATGCGAACGACACGCATATATACGACTAAGTGCTGTTATTTTAATTAATTATAATTATGATGCATCAGATCTTTCTTTTATTAATTAATCAATTGTCGCCCCGTATGGCGCAGCGGTAGTGAGGCTGCCTTACGTTCTTAGGGTCCCGGGCCCGGTAGGAGCAAATATTTGTGTGATGAGCATGGACATTTGTTTCCGAGTCATGGATGTTTATATGTATAATAAGTATGTATTTACAAACAAAAAGTATATATGTAGTATATCAACTATCTGGTGTCCACGACACAAGCCTCGTTGCTTAGTGTGGCACTAGGTGGCGCTGTGTGTAATGTCCAGCGATATTTAATTAATTTTTTACTTATTTATTTCAACTGGGCAGTTTTATTCCAAAAGTCCATGAAGCTGGCCATAGACGAAAGGTTATGCATGCGCAGTTTTGCCTGTACAAACTTGAATATAAATAAACATAAACTTATATTTGCAGCCATTGTCAAGGCAACTAAACGAATTTCAAGTTTCGAAGATGGTAAGGGAAGCCGCCACCCCACCTGATGAGCGATTGAGGAAGATCACTGAAGTTGTTTCTAGTGTAAGTATCAAGTAATATTGGTACAGTCCTGAGCACCAATATGTAAACTCTAAACAACTTTTAAAAGTGTTTTTCTCCTACTGTTCTGATTACAATTTCATATTGTTACGAACATAGTATTCTGAAACTTATATTTTTATGAAAAAGGTCCTATCTCCAAGAACAAACGTTATTTTTCGCGAAAATTGCTGTTAAATTTAGGAAAGTGGGTAATACTCGTTTATTCCCATCTACCACCCGGGGTGGTGGATGGGAATAACTAGAAGCGTTTACGCGTTTAACATTTATTTCCATCTACCACCCCGGTGGTAAAAGTTATTTTAAGGACTATTTGATTTATTTTTGTTCCTTTTTTTGGACTATTTGACTTTTTTTTTTTTTGTTTTTTGGACTATTTGACTTATTTTTTTTTGTTTTTTTGGACTATTTGACTTAATTGTTTTTTGTTTTGTAGACTATTTGACTTATTTTTTTTTGTTTTTTGGACTATTTGACTTTTTTTATTAATTCTTTTGTTTCTTGGAATACTCTTTTTGTTTTTGTTTTTTTATTAATTTATTTTATGGAACGTAGTTCCTTAACACGCCTTAAATGAGGTGAAAAGGAAAACAAGTTGACGCCGACAAAAAAAAACGGTTTTTTCTTCATGGGTATCGTTTACGTGGTTTTTGGGGTCGCTGATAATGAACATGGGGTTAAAATGAAAACCCAAGATGGTGTCGACAAAAATTTTTGTTTTTTCTTATCATGGGTGCCGTTTCCGTGGTTTATTGGGTCGCTGATAATGAAAATGATGGCAAAATGAAAATCCAAGATAGCGCCGATCATTTTACTAATAACAATAATAAAAAAAAAACAAGTCAAATAGTAAAAAAAAAACAAAAAAAAGTCAAGTAGTCCAAAAAACAAAAATAAGATGGGAATAAATGGTAAACGCTTCTAGTTATTCCCATCCTCCACCCGGGTGGTAGAATTGGGGGTGGTAGATGGGAATAAACGATTAAACCATTGAACAGCAGGTGAATTTGAATGAGTTAGTGGAGAAGAAATATTTCATGTTTTTTCCTGATAGAGACTTATCAATCAAACAACATCACGCCTGTAATCCCTGAAGGGTTAGTCAGAGGTGGTAATAGTACACCGATATTGCGCCAGTTATGTTTAAGCCCCATGTAATAGAAGGCGAGCCTATTGCCATCAACCGGGCATAAATCCAGGTTCCGTGACGTGGCTGCTACTGAGAAATTCCTGATGGAAATATTTTAGAATATCATTGCCTGACCCCGGAATCGAACCCAGGACCTCATGCTCAGCAGTCGCGGTTGCGAACACTAGACCAATGAGGCAGTTATCAATTAAAATATTAATTAAGACTCATTGGTGTCGATTCTGTTGTGCACGAACTAAACTTAATTTAGGCTATTGCTATCTTTTTTTGTCTAATAAAACGAAAAAGACACGGACGTAATTTAGAGCTGTCAAATTTAATTGAACTAATAATTTCCATACAATTTCAGGGTGCACGTAAAAACATGTCGACTAAAAAAACGGTGAAGCGCAAGGCATAAACTAGTTTGACATCTCTAACTTAATTCATAGCTTTAGCCGTACTTTTCTTGCACTGCCTTTAAGTAAAAGATAGCAATAGCCAAAATTAAGTTTAGTTTGTGCACAACAAAATCGACACCATTGTCTCATATTACTTGGGGACGGCGCAACACGTTTGTTTCTTCCATTCTCCCCTAATATTCAAGTTCATTTTAATATTTTTCACTGTTGTTTTAGATGAAATATTCCCAAAATCCAAGCTTCAAGAAGTTTGGCCTGGAGATCTCTGATAAATATTACACTGTCAACGCAAAAGTTTTGGAGCCACCGGTCTTGGATATTGGAAATGGCAAGGCTAGACCCAGGTATTTTACAATTTTGCATATATCACCTTACTTACCTATAATTAGCTTTTTTTGAAACTAGATGAGATGGTGTTTGACTATAAAAGCAACTCTGACATAAACTAGGACCGGCAGTCTCGACAGAGATTACGACAAAATCGCTAACTTTTCGTTGCTAATCACTAACGAATAAATTACAAGACAAGAGAATAAATTAAAAAACAAGAGAATAAATTCGGTTGCAATAATGATGCTTGCGTGAAACGCAAGTCTCTACATTCAAGATGCGTTTCTCGCAAGCATCATCATTGCAACCGAATTTATTCTCTTGTCTTGGTCAGATGATAATTATGAAGACCAGGCAAATTAGTGAACTTTTGATGACCAAGAAAAATTGGTCGATAGTAAACGTGCATTTCAATACCTGTGATCACAAATAAAGATGATTTGATTTGATTTTTTTTGGTTTGAAATTTTCAAAAGCAGTCTTTTGTTTAGTATCAAACTCCAGTTGTGCTGCTTTAGGTACTATTGAAGAGTATGAAGTAAAACTACTTGCTGCGATATTGTATAGGACAGTAATACTGTATTGATAAAAATAGTTTATGTAGGTGGTTACAAGAATTGCCGATATGTACTCACCGAAACTAGATACAGCATTGTTCTGGGAATTCGCCGATTACTGATGCTAAAAATAGCATGTTTTCTAATGTGCTTTACACCATCACAAACTGCTTAGTCTTTTCTTAAGGAGGGCTGAATACCAGTACAAATACATTAAAATCTATTTAAATTATTATCAGATAGAGAAAGTTTTCTAGATGCATCATGTATAAATGTTAAATTGTAAATCCATAATTGGCTGTATGATTAGTTAAAATAGTTTAGGTTAAGATTGTAAAGAGCTGTGGATTTTGTAATAAATAAATGGATATTAAACATATTTTTTAGAAACGGACAATGGCAGGCAATGCGCCTCCTGAAGCCGGAAGAGCTACAATCATGGGCTCTCATCGCAGTTGATACCGATCCGAGGAATGAGTATGATACTATGATTAGCTTGGTAAGATTTTGTCCGTCATTTTCAGAGTGTGTCGCTGTTATACAACCTTTTTAGGGTTCCGTACCTCAAAGGAAAAAACGGAACCCTTAAAGGATCACTTTGTTGTCCGTCTGTCTGTCAAGACTCTTTATCTCGGGAACGCGTGAAAGTATTGAGTTGAAATTAAAACCGCTTACTCAAACAAACAACAAACAAACTATCAAACTTACTTATTATCAAACTACTAAGTTAACGTAAAAAAAAGATTCGGCCGTGTATGCCGCGAAAAACGTATATTTCGACTTTCTCTAGGGCAGTGTTTTTCAACCTTTTTCATGTCACGACCCCCATAGTATGAAAAAAATATTTTGCGACCCGCGACCCTCCCCTTTTTTTTTCATGTATTTTATTGTTACAATTATTCAATCCATGCAACATTTTTATGCATTTGCATAATTAGGATTCGGATAAATACATAATTAACACATTTTTTTAATTAGTAAGTAAAACGATGTAATTCTCAGTGTAGCAAAAATGGATACACGATTATTCAATAAATAATACGAATTAGTCAATAAAAAACAAGCACAACCTTCGCATTAAGATGAACGAGTACCCTATGTTTATTTTTTGTTAATTTGCAAACAAACAAAATGTGTATCCTTTAGGTAAAATTTTCTTAATAAATGTATCTTTTTTACTGAGGTAGTATTCGCGATCTCTTGCGACCCCCCAACAGAGGCTTAGCGACCCCCCAGGGGTTGCGACCCACACGTTGAAAAACACTGCTCTAAGTCTAGGGAATCAAAATTTATAGGGTACTTCCCGTTGGCTTAGTTTTATGAAATTTGGCAAGAAGCAATGCCTTACAGCACATGTAAAGGAAAAAATCTAAAAACCGTAAATATGTAGTTTAAAAACAAAATACCTACAAGTTTATACGGAACCCCCGGCGCGCGAGTCCAACTCGCACTTGGCCGGTTTTTTTTTGTTTGACGTTCACTTTTGAAATTAAAAGGTTGAGCGAGATTCAAATACATTCTTATTTCAAGACATAGCTTTTAGAACGTTGTCGGAAAAATAAGTCTCATGCATGGTGTACAACAAATAGATCAAAATGTGCGTGTGTGTAATCTTTTCATTTCACGAGTGTGCATCACATCCGTATGAGATGTTTCAACATATGTTTATACGTAATACCCTTATTGATGATATTAAAATATTTCAGATCATGAGTACTGGCACTCAGATGGGTATGAGCATTGCAAAGCCAAAATATGTCATTGTGAATGGTAAAATGAAGTCGCTGCACGCCGATTTGTTGAGATTGTACAAGGAAGTTCGTTTTGTCTTCATCATCGTTTCTGCGAGGGGCAAGGATGACTATCATAAGGTACTTTTGTGAGATTTTATCTTTTTTCTTTCTCGTGTGGATAGTGCCTAACATGGTGTAGTGTTTGTATCTATGCAATAGATATAATACATTGTCTCATGCACACGAGTGGAGGGGGTAGCCGTCAATCGATAAGTCGGTCGTAAGACACTGTGAGAGTTGGACGTGCGCCTGCGCGTGTGCGTGTAGTAGCGAGCCAGTGATATAGTTATAGTCGTGGTAGTGAACACTACACCTGACTTGGCTTTATATGCCGTTAAGAAATATTTCAGGCATGCTGGTTTCCTCATGTTTTCTTTCACCGAAGCAAGTGATAATTATACGGTACGCGCATGAATCCGAAAAATCAGAGGTCTTAGGTTCGAACTTGAGACCTGGCTTGTCAGTCCGATGGTCACACCGCTAGGCTATCAATGCTGCTTAATTCTTTGACAATACCTACCTTAAACGCACCGCTTCGATATTTGTTCCATTTAAAGTACGTATCGACCAGTGTTTTTATTGTAACTGAATAGGGATAATGACTGACTAAAAAAATATGATTCTGTTTAGTCACTCAGTTAGATTATCGAAAAATATTGGATACGTGTTTTTTGTTTTATAAAATTAATAAAAATTGGCGAAGATAAAACGTGTCAAAGATCGTCACAAGCAAGAAAGTCACAAGTCCCCACTTATGTGGGGGCTTGTGACGTTACATTGAGTAAAAAATGTACTCAAAATGAGACGTCACACGAGTTCTCGACGCACTTTATCGTCTTGATAAAAATCAAGACGACACATACATACCTCACACATATTTTTTCTTTTTTCACGTAAACAAAAATGTTTACGTGAAAAAAATAAATATGTGTCCAATATTTTTTGGAAATCTATCTGACGGACTAATTACATTTTGTTTGTCACCACCCTACTAAATTGTATGCTGTTTTTGAGAAAATAAATGTCTTAAACCATTAATAAATGTCAGTGATCATAATTTTGACAGCAATTTATTGTAAAAAGACAATATTTTAATTTTCGCACTAATTTTTTTTTCTCTTTTCTAATAGTGACATTTTACATATTATTACGCCTGTAATTCCGGAAGGGTTACTAGCGTTAGTTGTACCTATAGTGCTCCCAAATTTCGCCAATAGGCTAGTTTCCACCATCAATAAATTGCAAATCTATTTAGTCCGTCAGTTAGAGTATTAGAAAATAATGGACACGTATTTTTTGTTTTTGTAAATCAATGAATATTGACAAAGATAAAACGCATCAAAACTCGAGAGTGACGTTGACGTGACGTCGTGACGTCACAACGCACTAAAAATTTTACCACGGCGTGACGTATTGAGAATTTTAAAAGCGTGGTATCTTTGTCAATTTTGATTTACGTATCAAAAGAAAAAATACGTGTCAAATATTTTTTGATAATCTAACTGACGGACTAATTAGATTTTTTTTTTAGGACAGGCCTATTATGCCTAAGTCCTATAAAATAAAACTAGCCACATGAGTCTATTTTGATTAAAAGCTAAACTAACGATTTTGAACAGGTGAAGCAGCTAGCTGAGCGTGAAGTTGGCATTTTGACCCAATGCGTGAAGGAAGCGACAGTGCGTCGGATGAATAATATGACAGCTAGAAACATTCTTCTGAAGGTAAATATTATTATTGCCGTCACGAAAAGCATCACCTCGGTTCGGGATTAGATAGTAAATTATGATGACGATCCATGCACTGCTTATATGTGTGCTATGAGGTTAAGGTGAAAGCCACAGGGTAGCCCGCGAAATTAAAATTTTCTTACGTTTTTTGCAATTTGCAGGTCAGTGTCAGGTAGTATGCTGATGAAAATATGAATCGCGCAAGTATCACGTAGGTACTCGTATGTAGTTAGAGAATTATAAATATTATTATCATTAAAATCTTCAATACAACCCTTAAAGTTCATTTAACCCCATTGAATGATTTTTTCGTGAAATCGTTATTCAATGGGGTTAAATGAATAGTGAGAGTTGTATTGATGATTTTAATCTGTAATTACATACCTACGTGTTACTTGCGCGTGACACTGACATGCAAATTGTAAAAAAACGTTAGAAAATTTGAATTTCGCTACCCTGTCTGTTCCACCTTAAGGATAAAATTGAACTTACTCGACTTTATGTTCTGTAGTAGTTTGTTGTTAGTCAGTCACAATAAATGTACTATTTGCCAACAGGTGAACTCAAAGCTGATGGGAATAAATCAAGCTATAGATTCTGTCACCACGCCCAAATGTTTGAAAGACGGAGGAGTCATGGTCGTGGGTGCTGATGTCACTCATCCTTCACCTGATCAGGTACGAACAGTTGCAAACTTTATTACGTTGTGTACAGTCACAAGAATAATATGTATGTATCATCATCATCCTATTAATGTTCCCACTGCTGGGACACGGCCTCCTCTATGAGAGGGAACGGGCTATAATCCACCACGCGGGCCCAATGCGGATTGGTAGATGTCACATGTCTTCGAATTTTTTGCTTCTAGGACATGCCGGTTTCCTCACGATGTTTTCCTTCACCGTATGTGTGTTTTCGTTTATGTACATGTCCTACTGCTCTTTGTCCTACTGCTCACTGCTCATTGTCCTACTGCTCATTGTCCTACTGCTCTTTGTCCTA
This sequence comes from Xestia sexstrigata, assembly GCA_941918905.2. NCBI lineage: Eukaryota > Metazoa > Arthropoda > Insecta > Lepidoptera > Noctuidae > Xestia > Xestia sexstrigata. The sequence goes on along the minus strand of OW799211.2, from coordinate 8,436,859 downwards.
CTGCTCTTTGTACTACTGCTCATTAATCTTGGTCCTACTGCTCATTGTCCTATTGCTCATTGTCCTACTGCTCATTGTCCTACTGCTCTTTGTCCTACTGCTCTTAGTCCTACTGCTCATTGCTCTTGGTCCTACTGCCCATTGTCCTACTGCTCTTTGTCCTACTGCTCATTGCTCTTGGTCCTACTGCTCATTGTTCTACTGCTCTTTGTCCTACTGCTCTTTGTCCTACTATTCCGCGTTTATATGAAGTTTTCTCCTTGTCGAATTACTTTCTCCGGTCGCCGAACTGAACCATGGGTCGGTCAATATTAATAACGGAAGCTTTTGTACATACTATACCTGAATAATTTTCTTTCAGTCTAACATACCAAGCATTGCAGCGGTGACCGCGTCATTGGACCCTAAATGTTACGTGTATAACATTGAGCTTAGCATACAAACGCCAAAGGTAAGTAACCCTTTCAGAATTTATAAACTTGTGATTTGGAACCTTTAGTCACTGCATAGAGTTTATTTTTTCTTATTGAATACTTAGCTAACATACTATCAATAACAGAATGATTTGTTTACGGCTTTTTTATCAAAAAAATAATCAACCTAGACCACATATCACTAAACCAGATACTTGCAATAGAGAAATTAAATCTTACTATTTATGTTAACAGAAAGAGGTGATCATCCAGTTTGAAGAGATGATGCTTGATCACCTAAAGCTGTACAAGGAACGCAATCATAACCAGCTCCCAAAGAAGATATTTGTGTTCCGCGATGGCGTATCGGAAGGACAATTTGCTCAGGTATACAATTCAATATTTTTTCTAGAATTTAGAATAATATTGAATTAAAATTAGCCATTGACCGATTCTCTTACCGGGCGAAGGCTCCCCTTCCCTCCCCCAATCGCTCGTATTATGGGACTGTCACCATCGAAAAAGTCGGCCTAAAGAAGATGGCCTACGTATGAGAATCTTTAAGTTATTTTGCCGTAGAGAAGAACTTTAAACTTATGAATAGTTCATTTCTTGCAACTGGAACGGAGAACTTTCCTGAAAATGTTGTGTATTTATTTTTAATTTGTGCTCTTGCAGGTAATGAACGGCGAGCTTCAAGCTGTTCACAATGCTTACCAACGAATGGCGGGGCCGAATAAGAAGCCAGAAGTACTGTTCTTATTGGTGCAGAAACGGCATCACACGAGGCACGTATTTTCATGCATTCGATTTTAAAACAGTCCATTATAAAGTCCTGGTTTAGCCCATTCGATGGTCCTTTGAGCCGGATACTTAATGCGTTCTGGAATGTATTGGAATAGGTTTAATACCATAAATAGCTATGCTAAATGCCTCCATGGACTAGTCGTCGCAAGCGCGATTGCTAAGCATGAGGCCTTGTTCTTTCAATCTTCACACAATTCATCCATCTGTTGTGTCCCACTTCTTTTATCCTTCTTATACAACCTGTTTTTTTTTATTATCCCATAACTCTAGGGTATGATTGAGACCATATCAAAGAATCAACTGGCATATGGATTATGTTTCAAACATCCTTTTTTTTTTCATTTTCATACAAAATAATTCGGTAAAGTCACGATTATTAACGTAAAACACCCTTACGTGAAATATGACAACGTCGCATTTTCTTAGCTGTAAATATGAATGATTGGTTTGAATTAAAATGAATTAATCGTATTTATCAATGAAACTTGGATACATATTTTATAATTATGATTGATGATATCTCCGAAACTATGCATTTTTGGACCACTTATTCTAGGAGTTTTAGTATTATTTTTACCTACAGAATATAACCAAAATAATAAATAAAAAATAATGAATATAGCAAAAATCTTATTTTATTTTCAGATTGTTCAACGAAGGAGCCAACGCGCGCTACAATGTTGAGCCTGGGACAGTTGTCGATACAGATATCGTTCACGCGTCCGAATTGGACTTTTACTTGGTATGTAAGATTTATTCAAATCTACGATTATTATAGATAGTACATTTGCAGAAAAATAAATAAATTGCGAGTCTGAAATCTAGCTGAGTTTGATTTGTCTTCGTCTGCTCAGCTTTTCTGCAGCATCTGTGTAAGATAATTATTACATTTGACAAATCTCAACTATAAATAATATCTGAACTTAGACCGATTGGTAGAAAATACTACTTTTGGCTGTGGATAGACCTCAAAACAGAAGTCAGAATTGTTGCAGAATAAAGTACTTTGTTCTTTTTGTGCTTTATTTTTTTTTGTCTTATGTGTTATATTTTTTATCATTCATATAAATATTTTATTCGTTTTCTAGGTATCCCACCAAGCCATAAAAGGCACAGCTCGCCCGACGCGCTACCACGCGGTCTGCAATGATGGCAAGATCCCAGATGATGAAGTAGAGCAGCTCACGTACTACCTGTGCCACTTGTACTCGCGCTGCACGAGGTCCGTGTCGTACCCGACCCCGACGTACTACGCGCATCTCGCCTGCCTTCGGGCCCGATCTCTCACTCAGTAAGTATTGATGTGAAACATCTATAGGCGCGGGTAAACAAAAAAAAAACACAAATGAAAAATTCGTGTCGACCGTAGTGAGCGTGGCGATCGAACCCGGCCCGAACAATTCCTAACATTACCGACGTGTTGAAGCAGCATAAAGGTAAACGCACACTTGTCAAAGCCGAAGGAGCTAAAAGAATCGAATTGTAGAATTACTTGTATGAAATTCTTTGAAACCTCGCACAATTATCCGCGTCGAATCGGATGAATAGATAACGTTATACGGATGAGAAAATGTTTCTTTCGGCGCGGTCGGTTCTTTCGCCGCGGATAAGTTCACTTTAAGATCTACATATTCGCCACGATTTACAACAAGCCAGCTGGTCTCGGGGCACATAGCGCTGGGTTACAATCTCGTGACTTTTAATTTTATTTTGTGTTTGTTTTTTTATTGACTTTTTTAAGCATATTGTACAAAATAATTTCTATGTCCCGCGACGGAACACGTTTTTTTTTTTATTCTCAAGAATTCAATCTGTCGGGCTTAGCCGAGTGCAATCAGACAAATATACTCAAAAGGTGGAACGAAGTTTATCGTGATCGGATTTTCATGGGACTTCTTTTATTGAATTCCTAGAGGCGTGGTATGTTATTACATGGGACTTAAATGTAACTGGCGAAATATGGGTGTACTAATTAATGGGTACATCCCTGCCTAACCGTTCGGGGATTACAGGCGTGATGATATTATGTTATGATTAAAGTTTCCTTTTTTTGTTCACAGTGGCGAGAGATTCGACAACCGCGAACTTGAAGGTAAGCCAAAGCGTCTTCGTGTCCTCGACAAGATGCTGCAGTTCAGCCGCATGTTTTTCGTCTAAACATTTACTACTATTATTAAAAATTATTTACTATTTTTTGACATTCTGGACGTCTGTATCATTCTTATAGTTATTTACAATATCGTAACTTGCAATACTGAGATGTAATCTTATTGCATTTACGCACAAACATGAAAAGCCAAAAAAAAAGAGAAGTAAAACAAAAATAAGAAAAAAAAATGTGTGAAAAAAGGTTAGTTAAGATTTATTTGAAAACTACTTTTATTTGTGTGTATTTCCCCCAAATACTGAAACGTCATTCAAAATTTAAGTAGCACTTTTATTTAACAGATACTCAAAAGTGACGTTTGGCCATACGAAATTTAAAGTTTAGGAGCTGCTCAAATTTTAATGTTATGCAGCCCTTAAATTTTGAGTGACGTTTTAGTATTCGGGGGTATATCATCTTTTTTTCCTCAATATCAGTGATTTAATTTACGTAATTTTAAAGGAACCAGTTTGTCGCATGTTACTTTTTACTAATAGTGTGTACCTTTGTTTTTTTTTTATAAAATCATTTGTATTTAGTCATGTGATCGTTATGCAGGGATTGTGTCAAATAATATTAATGGTAGAGTTATATAATCAACCTGTTCAAAAAAACTTTTTTCTTTGATTATTGTTACAACAACCATGTAATTTTTAATTTCGTAATAATCTAGATATTATTCCAAAAATTTAGAGGGACTAATGAATTAGTTATGACAAGAGTTTTAGTTTGTGACTGATATTTTGTAAAATTTTGTCTGTTATTTTTTGCTAATACTTATTTATAAACCTGAGAGTTTCTTTTTGTATTATTTAATAAGTTGTATAAAAATAGTCCTGCAAATAAATTGCTTTTTTTTTAAAGCTATAGACCATTTTGGCATTAGACATCGCTGTAGACTTGTTTAGCCCTTTAACAATTGTTTTACCTTTGATTTTGCGCTGTCCTCAAATCAAAAATTAAAAGAAAGCAATCAATTGAGAATAGGGTATTATGCATGTTTTTTTTTATCACTCTATACAAAGCGTATTAACATTAGAAATTGCAAAATGAAATTTTTTTTTTTAATATCTTTAAAAAATACTAAGTTATAACCATTTGAAACTGCTGAATAGACAGAGAGATCCGATACAGCGAGTGACGTCATTCGCTGCATCGACCTACAAAATCCATACTAAATTCCGTTGTATCTAGAAAGAAATAGAAACAAAAGTTTAAATGGTTATAACTTTTGTTTTGTTTGGCCGATTTATGTCTTGTTTTCGCTTTTTGTCATTATTTTTATAGTACTTTAACATTACGTATCAAAAAAAAAAAAAAAAATTTATGCATTCCCTATTATCCAAACGAAAATGACAACACTGTGACTTTTCACTGTGATCCTCATTTTCGTTAAATCAAAGTGATCCTGTTGATGGATGAATCCTATTGTGTTTCATTGAAGAATATTTTTATCTGGGAGGCTGAGGAGGTTTGTCGGGTGTCTTTGTCACTGCTTGCAGACACAATTATTACTTCGCCATGGATGATTTATTTAGTAAAAGGGGTGACAGACACACTATAAGGCGGGCCTTTGGTGGAGTCCGGGGTGGAGTCCCCTGACTCCACCCTAAAATACTACACTAGACTTCCAGACTAATAAATAAGGGTGCGTTGAAATTATCATCAGTTAGTAACGAGTCCTTTACAACATTCATGTTAACCATAGCCAGTATGTACCTACGTACTTATGACGGTCTACCACTTTTAAACCTTATTACTTACGGCCATTTTCAATAACTTACTAACATGTAACGGAAGGTTGCTATCTCAAACTGCTTGAAATTTAGCTTACGGACCGTTAGAAACAAAACGTCACAGAAAAGCTTTCTTTGTTTTTTTCTATAAATCAAGTGACCGGTAGGTGACGCGGATAGGATATTCCAAGCCAACTTTATTTATACAGACCGATAGCTACGAGACGTAGGCACATTAACTAACAGTTATACGTAAGTTATAGAAAACGGGCCGTTAGAGCCCTGCAAAGTAAGACTGCTATTTTCACCCTTATGGTGAAAATAGCAGTCTTACTTTGCAGGGTTACTTTTTGCGATGGTGGGCCTAATCTTAACCGTAATCATTAAGTTATGTAGTTTTGAACTTTCTTTCAATGTATGGAAAACTGATATAATTTCTTTTTAAACCGCACTGAAATGCGCTTCGTCGGTTCTAAAAGATTAATAACTATGCATGGTAAATCAAGCTATGACGCTGTATAAAAAGCGTTTAAAAAGGTAATAATAAGCCATTGCTAAAACCATAAACATGGTGTTCTGTGGTATCTACACGATACCACACCACATCCGCTGGTTTTTTATTGTGTTATAATATCTGTATCTCTTGCTACCTAAATGTAGTCTTTAGTAAATAAATATTTATTTTAAGGGACTGATGATTTTTTATTTTCCGACACCTTTTCCCCATATACCGAACGAGTGTTTTCCACTTTGAATGACGTCTGCTTGTCTGTAGGAAAATAACTGTAATTGAAATATTATAATTCTGTGAGGTCTGACAGGGGCCAGGGGAGAATGGAATGCATTACGTTAAATAAAATGGATAATGGAATGACTGGGTATATAAATAAAAGTTCCACAGGAAAAGGGGCTTAGTTCTTGTACATAAAAGGGATAGAAAAGATAGCAATAGCCTAAATTAAATTAAGTTTGTGCACAACAGAATCGAAACCAGTATCGTCTTACTGGCTGTCTGAATTATGACAATTTGTAAACCCGTTTATTGTGCGAAATCCTGGAGTTTTTATTTCCCACCGATGACACCGTGGAATTGGTGAAAGTCTTGGGCTAATAAGTAGTTTTGTTATGCCAGCAAAGAAGTAGCTATTACATTATGAGTGCATTTCTTCTAGGTATCTAGGCATCCCCGTTTACCACGAGGCAGTGGTCAAGGCGAGCCAAACAAATGTAAAAACTACCCTCTAATCACTATTCCTCAGACCGTAACGACGACATAGTTCACAGACTTTCGTAATGTTAGTAAACAAACCATTCGTGGAACAATTTCCGGCGGTTCTGTCCTATTTGGTGCGGCCTCAACGCCGCCTCGACATAGAGTGCATGTTAATTACCTAATGTGCCGCCAGAGGTCGCCGTTGCGTGTTATAATAGCCCTGTTTCACATCAACGATTACATAAAAGATACTTACATGCTTCGTGTAAAGACCACCAACCCACTGGGTCCAGTCTACTAACACGCACTGTCCCAGCAGTGGGAACATTACAGACTGATTTTACTTAAGACTGCCTCGTTGGTCTAGTGGTCGAAAGCGCGACTGCTGAGCATGAGGTCCCGGGTCCAGGTCGGGAAAATTGTTATTGGGTTTTTATGTCAGGAATATCGCAGTAGCAGCCACGGAGTCTGGGAGTCCCCATAATACATGGGAGCTAAACATAAACTGGTGAAATGTGGGTGTAGGTACTATTAGGTACACCTCTGCCTAACCCTTCGGGGGTTACAGGCGTGATGATATGTTATGTTTACTAAAGACAATACCTACATAATTCTCAACGACTAGAAAACTATCTAGTTTTGTCTAGTGATTGCGATCACGACTGCTGATCAGGAGAGTATATTGGGATGCTTGGTATTGAGATTATATCATTATAGGTAGGGCAAATAGTTATTGAGAGTCTCCATTCCGAATTTCTCAGATGTAAGCCCGGAGTTTTAATTTATACAGTGGTAATTGTATTTATGTAACATAGATATTATTATTGCAGTACAAAAAAAAAAGGTTGCGATTTTTTGTTCTGTAAAAAGTTATGGATATTAGATTAGACAAAAAAGCCGTAAACCAATGCTTGTGTAAGCATTAAATCCAGAGAAGATATAGCCACGCATCCTTTGCTACGCCGTAGACGGATAAGGCCTACAAGTGCTACGACCTTAGAATTTATTCCCGTTGGCCGCTCCGTCTACTACGGGAGATTTTTTTGCAAGAAAATGCTGTTGATGTACCTAATTGTTTTTTTTTTACCAAAATACTTTTAAATATCTAAGTATACAAAAAGCATAAATTTATAAGCAGGCATGGTTCGTGTCATTGACACTGGCCGGGCCACCATCAGGGATTTTAATTTTTATAACACAATAAATTAGTCGAAATTTGTCGCCAAATATCAGAATTTGTCGGTCACTGGTTCAAAAGATATAAGGGTTTATAGGTGGATCTGGAAAGAGTCTCCTCAGCAGGGCCAAATGTATATCTCAAAAACTAGGGCACCTAATGCGAAGATCTGTTTTCTCCCTTAGTTTGTCGCCAATTAGTCGCAATTTGTCACAGATTTAATCGGGTCTAAGTTTAAAAGATATAATGAGTTTAATAAGTAAGTTCCAAGAGCTAGATCGAATGAACTCTTTGATTTTTTGTGTTAACAAAATTAATATCCCTGATGGTGGCCCTGCCAGTTTCAATGACACGGTTTAGGAAATATTTATGCTACAACCTTGTTGTGTTGTATACTGTCTTTTATTAGATATTTAAATACTTATAAAAAAAAATACTTATTAAAAAATAAACGCTGAAAAGTTCTAAATTAACATCCGTTCCGTATCCGTTCCGTTCCGTTATTATTATTATTACGTACTGCTACTGCTTTTCTCAAGGTATTGGAGTTTAGCACGTATTTCGTAGGATCAAGGTTCGTTGAGCAGCAAAGGTATCTTTGTTATCACAATGGAGTTAGCACGAATTCTGAGTCGTGCAAGTGGTCACGTAAGCCTGTCTGAGATCTACCTACTGTATTTGTAACCATAGGGCTTAACCACAGCTATCTGGGCCGCGTTTTAGTGATCTAGCATGCTCACATGTTTATTGAAACAATGTTCCTGATTTGACTAATTGCTGATAGATAATTTTTTGATCGACGAACCTAGTCGACAGTATCGTGACATCGGTTTTTTCCCAGGATATGCAATAGGTACCAATCAAATTCGTACCTTTATTTGGCCTTTATTTGATGTGGAAATAGCTAGTACTAACTATTGATTTACTACTTAGTGACCAACATTTACTGTTGTTTCATTAAATTATAATTGTCTGAACTGGGTCTTAAAACAAACCTTCTACAAGCTGCTATTAACATACCTAATAATACTACTTAATTAATTCAGCAATACCTACCTCTGCAGGTTTTACAGATAAATAATTTAATGAGTAGCCTAATGTCAAATGTGTCAATGATCAGCTTTCAACAATTATTGTGGTATATAATGCCATCTAGAAACAGGTATTATTTAATCAGAGTGAATGGTTCTGGACCCGTCCGTCATAGCAAAATTAGCAAATTCGCATTATAGAGGAGGTCATTTGCTAATTATTGAACCCTACTTTCCCTAGCCAAAGTTTTATAGTTTGGGAGATAATCAATTTTTAGGGCTCCGTACCTCAAAAGGTAAAAAAGGAACCTTTATATGATCACTTTCTTGTCCGTCTGTCACCACCGATTTTCTCAGGGCCGGTCGGACCTAGCAAGTTGAAATTTATACCAGATACTGAGGTGTATAGTCCCCTGTCCCTATTAGGTGTATAAAATCAAGGTCCTGAGTCAACAGCTAAAAAGATAAGGAATAATTTAAATTTTCGCGAAAACTTGTAAGTACCAGAATTTACCTTAATTTTCAACTTTTATTTATTTTTGGACTTTTCCCTTTACTTGTGCTGTAAGACCTTGCTTTTACCCAAAATTGACAGTTCTAGGTCAATCGGAAGTACCCTATAGGTTTACGGTCGAAAACCTAAATGGTAGATCCCGAATCACGAAATTTGGCGAGAAGCAATGTCTTACAACACATGTAAAAGAAAAATCTGAAAAGCGTAAATATGTAGTTTAATAACAAAAAAAAAAGCGACTTTACTATTACAAACTTATTATTTGCGGTTGGTGCAATAGCCGTTTCATGGGATCGAACAGGCTCTTGGCCGGTTCTTTATACTCTATTGAGATTTTTCCAAACATTTTTTTTCGCATTACTTTAGTCTTTTTTTATTATTTGTCAGTCATAAACATTGGTGATTAAAATACCTCGGTTATATCGAAATATCGATTAAAAAGTCTGAAGTACGGTCCAGTAATTATCAAATAAATATGTGAATTTACTATGGCGGGGCCAGACCCATTCACCCTGTATAATAACAGGTGTATTTCAATTAATAATAAAATAAAATTGCATTACAGAGTTCGTAATTATCGACACCAGGTTACCTAATTTTATGTCACTATCAATGTGAAAACTTGACTGCCTTGTTGGTTTAGTGGTCGCAAGCACGACTGCTGAGTTTGAGGGCCTGGGTTCGATTCCCAGGTCGGGAAAAGTGTTATTGGGTTTTTCTATCAGAAATTGCTTAGTTGCTACTAAGATATTTGTGATGGCAATGGGCATGGAATTTAAATGTAGCTGGCGAAATGTGGGTGTACCTTTTAGGTGCACCTCTGCCTAGCCCTTCGGGGAAAAGGATTGCAGGCGTGATGTTATGTTATGTCAATGTGAAAAAACCGTATTTATTTGCATAAGGCTATTTTTATTTTTTATTTGCATTTGTTTATGTCAAATGTGAGTAGGTGTCATACTTAGGTCGCGTCGCGTGTTCGAATCACACTTCATACTCTACTTTGTGTCATTTATTTCATCACAACTGTTCTCAAGATGTGAAGGAAAACAATGTGTCGATTCTGTTGTGCACAAACTAAACTTAATTTAGGCTATTGCTATCTTTTACTAAAAGGCAGTGCGAAAAAAGGACAGCTATAGCTATGAACTAAGTTAGAGATGTCAAACTAGTTTATGCCTTGCGCTTCACCGTGTTTTTAATCGACATGTTTTTATGTGCACCCTTCATTTGTATTGAAATTATTAGTTCCAACGTTAAAGGAAGTAGTTGCAAGGTCTAAGTCACCGTCATCCTTCCTTCCGCTATAAGATTGCCATATCCTAATACTACACCTACGTAGGTAGATCAAATTATTCTATAACAACGACATTAACCAATTTCGATACGAAATGTAACCGCAAAAAAAGTCGTGTTAATTATATAGGTACCTTTTTTCAATGTTTGATTCGTAACTTGGTAATTATTGCGCGATTGCATGCAATTTGAATGTTTTAGTATATTTAAACGTATCTTACGTTTGACCAATTCGGTTTCAATGTTGGGTCGAGGACAAGCGAAAGAGTTTATTCGGTGTGGACATTCTGTTAGTCTCATAATTAATTTAAAGTTATCATTATTTGCATTAACTAATATTTTATAGATTAATCAATATTTATTTGAAGAGGGTCTTTGACGCACGTGTGTCGATAACTATGAATTGGTAAGCGGGGCAGCCTCCGTTATGACAGAGTTATCAATGTCCTGTTATGTAGATACGAATATTACAGAGGTTAACTGACGGTTCAAAGGTTAATTGAAACCAATTCAAGCCTTTAACTCTGTTGGGCATAGAAGATATTGTATGAGATCTGCTAAGGATCCCTTGCGTATGCTATTCATTGCATGCCATTAAGGTGAGATCGTAGCTACCTAAGTTACAAAAACCTCTCCCCATTTCTTCCCCTACTGTCGATTATTTGCTTCTTCTCACTGAGCGGACCATAAGGCTAAAAAAGCCACCATCGTGCCTCTTAGTTTTTTTTTTTCAAATAACACAGAACGTCCTTTTTCAGCCTCCTATATTCCAGGAGTTTTCTTTTTGGTTACCGTCTGTCCGTAGGTGTTATTCTTAGTAATAATCCCTTCCGTATAGCTAACTAATACTAACGTCTAATGGGCTACAAAGGCTGACTTTAATTGGTATGATTAGTTATTTCCATATTCACGCTACTTAGCATGATTGGTATACAACGTCTCTACGGTTGAAACACAGGTCTTCTCTCTGTTTGTTTTTTTTTTCTATTATTTTTTTCACAATTCATCTGCATTCCTGGATACGAATCCTAGGTCACTCATAGTGTTATTGAGGTTTTTCATTAGGAATTTCTCAATAGCAATAAAGGAGCTTTGATTTGATATGGTACTTAAACATAACTTGTGAAATGTGGTATAGTTCCGTTCAAACTTTGTGGCGGCTCCGAAGTTAGCTGCGAGTGAAAGTCAACGCAGGTAGGTAGGCAGTAACGGTTTAAACTTTATTGCGGCTTGAAACATCAAACATCGAACGTAAAGCTCCGCAGAACACAATTTTAGGTATCAGCGAAGTGCAGAGGCAGCATCGTCTTGACTGTATAATGCGCAGACCATCACTCGCAGCTAACTTCCGAGCCGCCATAAAGTTTGAACAGAACTATACACCTCCTGCCTAACCCTTCGGGGATTACAGGCGTGATGTTATGTTATGTAGTATTTAAACGCAACAATCGACAATAAACGAATGTGTCGACTAGTTTTGAAGGGAAAAATCACACGAAACTACATTATTTTGTCGACAATCGGTTACATTGTCTCGCACTTACCTCAGACAATCGAAATAGCTATAGTGCCCAATGAACTTGGCATAATTCTATTCTTATTAGGTAATAACGGTTTTTTAGCGATCCGAAGTCACGCTTGATTGGTAGATTGGCAAGGTGAAGGATTGTCGAGTGTGCCTTATGATGTTTGATGTACCGTGTCGAAATGCTTGCTGGTAAATATTTATATCGGAATGGAGTGTCATCAATTCGATGAAGATCGGTGTGACCGAGTGACACTTCGGTAATTAATTTTTTTTGCTTATATTAAACAAGCTGTTGCCTGCAATTTTCGTCGGCGTGAATTTTTTTTTAAATAAAAATATTACTTCCCTTTAAGAATCGGATTTTATCTCAATTAGCCTTACTCCTTATAACATCAGCATCAAAATCGGTCCAGTCGTTTCGGAGATTAACCGGAACAAACAAACAAACAGACAGTTTTTTTGTTCTAAGTACCGTATAACTACACTTTTATATCGATTCAGTAAAAAAACTGTTATTTTGAAAGTGCAAATAGACACGATATGTTTTTTTTTTTAATGTAGAAGTATAATTTCGACTGTTAATCATTAATTACTGCCTTATAGTTTTGTGGCTGCTGGTGCAGCTGCTGAGCAGTGGACTATTTTTTCGGATGGGAAATCATCAAATGATCCCGCAGGAGCAGGAGGGAGTGTCAGACTTTTACTAAGTAAAACCTATCCATGTTCCTTCTTCGTCCTTTGTGTTCCGGAGCCACGGTATCATTTTCGAACAGCTCCGCAGCCCCGGCAGGCATCGGGACCTTTTTTTTTTGTTTTTCGGATGGGAAATCATCAAATGACTCCTCCCGCTCTGGGCGGAACAGGAGGGAGTGTTAGACTTTTACTGACTAAAACCCATCCATGTTCCTTCATCGCCCTTTGTGTTCCGGGGCCACGGTATCTCTTTCGAACAGTCCCGCAGCCCCGGCAGACATCGGGACCTTAGGTGGACAACAGTAGCAGTTTGTATCTCTGAATGTGTGCCCAGTTAAATACAATGAGTGGGTACGCTCACCCTATGTGATTTATAACTAACTTAAATGGCGTGTCTGAGTGAAATATACTTATCTGCACGTCCTTTTAGGGGAAATCAGCATGAGCTAGTTTTGTTCAACTTCCAATAAAAACTGGATTAATGTTCTTAAAGGTAATTAAAACAAAATTTATCATATAGTCGTGGTAAAACGTTGTTCTCCAGTTTTTACGGTTTGCGTGATTGTAATTGTAATAGACTCTTACCCGTAAGTGGTGTTTATGATGGTCACTCTACTCAAGTGAATAAATCACCCCAATACCCAGATTCCTAAGAATAGTAAAATGGGAAATACGTCCATTGTGAGTTAAAATGGCGTGACAGGTATAAAAAAATATTAATTTAATGATCTCGTAAATTAATATTAGCCCTTACTAATTTGTGTGAAACTAGGTTAGTTTCAATTACCACGGTGCAGTATTAATATTCAGTAATTTTATTGTTTGACTACAGTAATGCATTATTTGAAGTCACTTGGAATTAGCGATATCCTTTAGTCCAATCAGATCGGTTTATTGGGTAGTATTCAGGCTGCCCAACTGATGGTAACCGTAAATCATCACCACCATCATCAGTCAATCATCAATCCAAATCTTCACTGCCACCTTTTTTTATTAGGACAAGCCCGCCACACTATTCCCAAACCACTGTAAACCCTGAAAGCCAGAATCAACAGTGGCGAACTGGCGACCGGGTGCGTCTCATAACATATAAAGTTATTTGGTATATTTTCATTTCAATAACGTTCACAAGATATAATAAACGTGAGTTATACCAACTGTTGATATAATTTCTTTATTTAAAACATTTATATTGTGTAAAACTTATTTCGTATAACGTTATTGGTTATAACATTTATTTAATCGAAAATCATTAGGCCTATCGTTTAAAACATATAATATTGATATAACGTATATAACGTAATGTATTATAGATGTCATTACACATTATTGTCACAGAGCGTATTTGCCTTATGACCAATAAATTGCTCGATAAATACAAATTTTTGACGCTCAGCTCCAGACGCAAACAATTAGAAGCAATGACTTTATATAATATTGTTAATGGCAAATTTGACTGTATCGACCTGAATAATGTACTGTGTTATGCTGTCCCCAGAACTGTTCATAGACGCCAGGTGCGTGCAGGTACACTATTTGCAATAGGTACCTGCCGATCTAATACTGGCGAACGTTCACCAATTCAGCGTATGTCAGCATCATACAATAAAGAATTCGAACACATAGATATATTTACATGCTCCATGCAAAAGTAGAGTAAAGTAGTAGTAGCCTTTTGTATGAGACACTTAAGCTCTTAGATTAATTAATGTTATGTAATTTAGTATTTAGTAGGTGGTTAAGTTAAGGTTTAGTCATTAATGGTAATCTGTGAACAGCGCTGTGGGCTACATTATTATTTAGTTATTTATGTTATCATGTTGTAATATCCCATAATGTAGCTGTTTGTTGTTCCCATTTGATAAAATAAAAAAATAAACGTTTATTTAATCGAAAATCATTAGGCCTATCGTTTAAATTAATTAATATTGATATAACATTTATTTAATCGAAAAGCGTGACAGAAACGCATCGCTGCAAAATCGACTCCACGTAGTCTTGTCTGCCCTACCCCTAGAGTGTTATTCAAAATCGCGTAGGCGCGCAGGGGTGAGGCGGCGCGCAGGGGCAAGGCGGCCAGCGAGCTGAGGAGCAGGTGGTTCTAACACTCGCCCGAAGCCGCGGTGGTGAGCGTGAACCACATTTGCGACGATAAGCTCGCACGGGATCGCCGGAGCCCCGCAGCGCCGAAGCCCCGCAGCGCCGGAGCCGTGACAGAAACCATGCCTGCTGCTTGCTGCATGCTTGCTGTATGCTTGCTTGCATGCTGCATGCTTGATTGCATGCTGCATGCTTGCTTGCATGCCTGCTGCATGCATGGTGTATGCTTGTTTGCATGTTTTTCACAGGGACATAAAAACCCACGCGTTTTATCATATTAGACTAAATAAGTTTTATGTCTTTTGAGTGGTATATCAAACGATTTTATATTTTACCTTTTATTACATTATGCCGAGACAATGAAGTTAGACGAAGGCCCTGAGAAACCGCCACTTGTGAAAATTTGTAATATCAGAGTCACTGTAATTGCATTGCCATTTTACGGATAAAGACATGTCTGATGTGCTTCTTAAAGCACCAAAACCTAAACCCTTCTAACTAGAACGCAGACAACGCATCTTGGTGGTAGAAATAGTCATGGCGACAGCCGGTAGCATTTTGTCGTCTGCATATCCGTCCTTTACTGTGGGATTCTCATTCTGTCTGAGGTGTATCCAACAGTACACGCACATTTCGCCTGGTATGTTTGAGTCCCATGTAGGGAGCGAGCCTATTGGCGCCAGACTCCGTGGCTGCTACTGAGAAATCCCCGATGAAATCCCAATAACACTTTGCCCGACATAGGAATAGAACTCAGGACCTCTTTTTCAGCGGTTGCTCTTGTGACCACTAGACCGACGACACACTACCCTATATCAACCCTCCAAATGACTGAAACTGTAGTTAGGTCCTGCACATTACAGACGAATCGGGCTTCAGAGCCTGGCATGTTAATACAAAGAAGCGTGGTGCATCCCGTCTGTAGTGCACGATGGTTCAAGATCGTACTAAAGGGATTAAAAAGGAATTAAAAGGATATTTGCAATGCACCGCGGCCCGCCCAAATGTGTGTCAATTCTTATCAACCTAAGGTTACCTACCACCTGTCAGACTTTCAGCCTTACAGTCTGGCATTGTTACATATTCATAAAAAATACTTTTTAATTACTGCCAACTCACTCGCAAAGGTTTATTTACCGGACCATGGATGTAATAATTAGGTCGATGTCATTCTATTTTTACTCAAGTTCAATGTTTGTGGCGGTTGTAAAAAATATTTACTTTTACATTATTATATAACTGTTTCGCAAATCGAAGGCTGGAACATCCAGTCGCTTAGTAAGGTCTAGGTTTTTGTATTGTTCATTGTAAGTTTTATTTTTGCATTTGGCTTTGCATTTTATTTAACTACTTAACTTACTATCCTAGTTTGTTTAGAGGTTGTAAGCGTAAGCCATAGTCTTGGGTTCGGTCTCCAGGGTGGAGAAAGCAGTACCTACGGGGTGTTATTATTCTTGAGTTATAAGTCGAGACACACGATAACTGACAAATGCTTGCACTGACTGGATAGGTTCACTTTAATCTGTGTGGTTCTTTCTTCGGACCATCTCAGACACAAATCTGCATAGTTCTCGTGTAAGTTAACCAAGATTATGTCTGGACCTTAAAAGGGACTATGTCCTCTGAGTTTGTTTCGGCTGTTTCTTCTCGGAGTAGTCAGGTACGAAAGACCGACCCATCTTGTTTAGAAAAAAATAACGTTTAAAGTGTTCGTAAAAAGTTATTTGCAAAATAAACATCATTTACCATTGCCGAATACCCATATTATGGACTAGACTGGAACATGACCTACCTAGTAACCTACAATTTTGCCTTTTTCTGTGAATCATGTGAAGACGTTGCGTTGGAAGTCCTGCCACTAGATGGATCGATAATCTGGTGAAGGTTGCAGGAATCCGCTGGATGCGAGACGCACGGGTCCGGTCAATGTGGCGGCACTTGGGGGAGGCCTATATCCAGTAGTGGACGCCTTTCGGCTGAAATGATGATGATTATTATTACAACAGATAGTTGAAAATAGGCATACGGACCGGTTTTTCCCGGTTCTCAAAAACCTGGGAATTCCCGGTTTTTCAGTTTGTAGAAAAAACCGGTTTTGTTGATTAAAAACCAGGGTTTTCCGGTTTTTCGGTCTTTTTTAAATCGATCATTATTGATATGTGAACTTCGTAGATCAGACACGCAACATGTCGTAGGTCGTTTAAAATGTAGAAATATGAGTAAGTAAAATTGTATATCCCCCGAGTTATTCTTCTAATTTATAATTTAATCTCAAAAATTAGTTACAGGGTTTCTTGGGTTGTGGATTTGGTAAAATCCTCATTCGAAAGTACTTGTTGTATATTTTATTAGTCTGTATATCTTATTAGTCTAAAATTTATTGTGTATTTATTCTTCTGAGATGATCTAAACTATCTGATCACCTCCTTCCCAATGCGATCCCTCAGGAAGACTTCAGGCATAGAGATCTTAAATTTATGGACCAGCTGTACCGTGAGTGTCCACGTTTCGGCCCCGTAAATCATAACAGGTGGGACGCACTCATTGAAGACCTTAGTCTTTAGGCTCTGTGGAATACGCAACGACAAGATTCAACGAAGTTTTCCAAATGCTGCCCAGCCCAGCTGGATTCTTCTGGTAGCCTTCCTCTCAAAGTTGTTCTTTCCAAACTGTACAGTTTGCCCGAGGTAAATAATTCTCGAACAACCTCGTGAGGACTACCATTGACAACAATAGGTCCTGGAGTGACGTCTTCGTTGAATATAATCTGGATTTTGTCTAAGTTCACCCTGAGACCAATGCGTAATGGGGAATCTATTAGGCCATCTAGCATTTTGCTACAAGTCGTGCCAGCCAGTATGACGATGTCATCTGCAAATCTCAAGTGTGAGATGTAGTCGCCGTTGATGTTAATGCAAAGTCTTTCTCAGTTCAACGTCTTAAATAAATCCTCCAGTGTGTTGGTGAACAATTTCGGGGGAATTACGTCCCCTTACCTCAGCCCCCGACGCAATGGAATATGCTAAATTTGCTGGTTTTCAGCACTTAGATGTATCGCTAGTCTACTTGGCTCAGCTGCACAGACTCTAGGACTGACCAGGTTTCGATAGAGTCAAAAGCCTTCTCATAGTCCACAAATGCAAGACACAGAGGCCAATTATACTCTTCGGACTTGTATATCTGCCGCACTGTGTGGATGTGGTCTAGGGTTCTGTATCCTGCTTGAAACTCGGCTTGCTCCGCTGGCTAGAAGTCGACGAGTCTTCGCGCTAGACGATTCGTGACGTCTTTTGAAACCAGCTTAAACACGTGGCTAAGGAGTGAAATGGATATGTGATTCTTTAAATGGTCTTGTTCTCCTTTTTAAATAAAAGAACGACCACGCTCCTTCTCCACGCTTCTGGAGTTTTCCCAGAGAACAGCACTGAACAGGAAAGGCTACCGAAGCTCTCTTAAAAGAGGATTTCCTCTTTCAGAAGCTCAGTCGTTATCCCATCCTCACCAGGGGCTTTTCCATTCTTAAGCTCTCTAAGAGCCGCCTCGATTTACGGTATCCCCATTTCCCACTAGATTTAGTCAACTTCGTCAGCTGGCTCCTCCCAAGTAATTAGACGGACACCACATTCGACCCCCAGTTTTGCTCAATTGCTTTTTCTATTGAGCGTGCTGGAGCATCGAAGATCGCGTCTTACCAATTTTCGAATTATTTTGCTGAGTGCCTGTAATTCTGTCGATGTGATGTGTGGGTTTTCATGTCGTTACGTCATAAGCTCCAGAGTCTACTCCGAAAGTTTGGGCTTCCTGTCCGTACGCCGCATTTTGCAAAAACGCGTCTCTTCCTCCCTGAAGATTTCTACCATTCGGTGGAGCGCCCGGTCAATATTATAACCTTTGTAATTGTTCATTAATAAATATAGCCAGAGCATTTTGTATTAATGAAAAAACCCGAAAAACCCGGGTACCCGGTTTTGGAAAAGAAACACGAAACCGAAAAACCGGTTTTGAAAAATTCCCAGTTTTCGATGCCTTAGAAATGGTAAATTTAGTTTTCGAAAACCAAGTTTTGCGGTCGATCAAAGCGTTTCAAATAGGCCATCTTGAATTATCATCGTCATGCTTATGTCAGCGCATTCTCGTATCGATGTAGGTAACTCACGTGAAATAATGATCATAATACTATATTATTACGATTCTCTTACATTACATCATCGATAGTATTCCACATATTCTTTCCTCAGTACGGATGCGGTGACTTGTAATTTTTTTTATTGGTTAGGCTCGCGTTTGATCACTAACTCCGTTAATATAGTAAGTAAAAACACATTACGACTGTACGCCACGAAGGGTTATGCAGATGTGTACCTATAAGTACACCCTTATTTCGCCAAGAATTTGTCAGTTTCTTTAACATCACGCCTGTAATCCCCGAAGGCTTAGGCAGAGGTGTACCTGATAGTACTTACATACACCCATCATGTCGTCAGTTATGTTCAAATTCTATGTTATAGGGCGGGATCCTATTGCATCAACCGGGCACAAATCCAGGCTTCGTGACTGCTACTGCGAAATTCTTAATGGAAAAATCCAATAACACCTGCCTTTTTTTTTTTTCGGATGGGAAATCATCAAATGACTCCTCCCGCTCTGGGCGGAGCAGGAGGGAGTGTCAGACTTTTACTGACTAAAACCCATCCATGTTCCTTCATCGCCCTTTATGTTCCGGGGCCACGGTATCTCTTTCGCACAGTCCCGCAGCGACGGCCGGCATCGGCCCTTGCGGACCCCTTCCTTTTTGCAGACTCTCTATGACGAGCGCGTAGAACACGAACGCGCCGTCGACACGGCCTGTCGTCATGAGACGGACGGACGGCGAGCTAGCCCATAGCTCTCCGTCCACAGGCCCGCGCCTACACTGGCCCCCGACGCCCGGGGCGTCTCCCGCCGCGGAATAACACCTGCCTGACCTGGAAATCGAACCTAGGACCTAATAAAAATAAAAATGAAATATTTTTTTACTATATCCACATACTGAATGAAAGAAATAATTAAGGGTTCATTAGGCACATGCCACAATATTATACTTTAAACACGATATTTATTAAAGCTTTAAACAAAAATTACTACTTATGTTTTTAAGCTTAAATAAAAATAAAAAAAGAGATACCTAATTATTGTGTGTCTCACGGCTGCGCCAAATAGGCCCACTTCAGCAAACTGCCGAGCAGCTGGACTACTGTTCCTCCAAATAACATCCTCACCTTTGGAAGTTAGAATCATAGATAAGATTTATCATCTACGTTCTTCTTCAGTTGATTCGACCGTGAATAGCTGCGAAAGCCTAGTACTTAGTGTGATCGTACGACTGCCAAGTCATAGGTCTCGAGTTCGAAACCATCATCGCCTAGCCTTTTCCCAAGTTTTATTGGGGTCGGCTTCCAGTCTAACTGGATGCAGCTGAATACCAGTATTTTACATTGAGCGACTGCCTATCTGACCTCCACAACCCAGTTAGTACTGGGTAATACGATACCCCTTGGTAAGACTGGTTGTCAGACTTTTTGGGCCACTGACTACCTGTAACGACTGTCAAAGATCACAAATGTCAGCCGGGACCAACTGCTTAACGTGTTTTACGAGGCACGGAGGAAACACGGTATGTAATGGGTCACCCATCCACAGACCAACCTAGGCAAGCACGGCTTAACCTAAAGCTCGATCCGAGCGGCTGTTATTAATTAGCCACGAGCTCCTCACGAGTCGAAAGCGAGCAGCGAGTTCGAAACCAAGGCACGTGATTTCCCACCCGGAAAAAAAAAGGCACGCACCTCTGTTTTTTTGGATTCATGTGCGTATTGTATATTTATCACTTGCTTCTGTGAAGGAAAAACATCGTGAGGAAACCAAGCATGCCTGAGGGATATTTCATAATAACTCTGACATCAGGTTAGGCACTAACCACATGATAAAGAAGAAAAACCTCGAAAGTCATTTCCGTTGTTATGCAAAACAGACCAGCTTTTTTGCGTTTCTGCTATTAGAGATCTTACTTTCGGTCTAGTATCACCCCATTTTAACTGCAACATTAGCCCTGACCGATTCAAAGGTCGATGACACTTAACAGAAAGATTTTAGATTTTAACACTGATTTCCCGTTAAAAATGATGAAATGTCTACGAGTTTTCTTTTCAGTAAGTAATTTATTTGTGTTTCAGTTTTAAATTATTTTTATAGTAGCCGGGTGTTTGTTTAATTTATTCATCTTTTTATTGGTGGTGTGTATCTGATATCGATTTATTGCTGACTCACCTGCAATTTGCTGACATCTTGCATCCGTTTTCTTTTAGGTATTTTTTATATACTGTTCTAGTTAATAGTTGTATTCTAGCTGCTTGGAGTATTGATAAGACGTGTCAGATTGATAGATATAGGCTTGCTCTCTTTATCATAGAACATACCTAAACGTACGTAACGTAACCGTAACGTAGCAAGCGATTATGTGGGTGTAAAACTTCGGAAGCACCTTTGGGCATGGCGATGCAGCACATTGGTAAGTAATTTTGTGACCTTCGTGATGATAATCTTCCGTGATATATATATACCTAGAGCATGTCATAAAATAAAAGAATTATGTTTTTATCCTTACTACAAAATTATTCGATGAAATGACCCATCGATCAAATGACTAGTCGGTAAAATGGCTCTTCGATGACATGGTGTAGTTATAGAAATGGCTTTTGATAATCACCTTCTAAAAGTATTAATTCACGGAAAAATGAAATTAAAGCTATGGAATTATGGGCGCATTAAATTATCCATATAATAGACAAAAACTATGCACCGTTAAGTTTCAACTTAAAATCCAGACAGACAGAAGACAGTAAACAATGCATCATTATCAAACTTCCCTTCAAAGTCTGTGACAGTCATCACTAACGGATTCGGATCTCCGGTCTGGGTCAGCAATTATATGCAAGTACTGCGCTTTCTAGAATGTCATTGAATTACCTAAATGAAAAACTTGTTGCGGCACCACATACAGCACTAAGTGCCACCTATGACACTAATAGAGAACCAATGGTGTCGATTCTGTTGTGCACAAACTAAACTTAATATAAGCTATTGCTATCTTTTTCTCTCTAATAAAACAAGAAAGAGACGGACGTAATTTAGAGCTGTCAAATTTAGTTGGAACTAATATTTCTATACAAATGAAGGGTGCACGTAAAAACATGTCGACTAAAAACACGGTGAAGCGCAAGGCATAAACTAGTTTGACATCTCTAACTTAGTTCATAGCTATAGCCGTCCTTTTCTTGCACGGCCTTTTAGTAAAAGATAGCAATAGCCTAAATTAAGTTTAGTTTGTGCACAACAGAATCGACACCAATATCGAATTCCTAAATGGCGATATTAAAGTTCTCCGCGACTTAAGACCATATAATTAACCTGACGGCAAATGTTGGGTAGTAGCCCAGCGGACGCAACACCCGTCTGGGTCGAAGGAACCTCCGTTTTCTGTAGGAGATTTAAGAGCTTTACACCCTGTTCTTCATTCATACACCTATAAACTAAAAAAGAGCCACTATCAGGAGGAAGTTTATACGAGGGAGGGTGGAACAAGACTGTCCAGGATGAAGACACCATAATGAACAACTTTTACTATAGGACCAATCTCCAAGTTTCGGTTTTTCACGACATTTGGTCGCGTTACGCGAACATAAATGCATGGAGCAGCTGCATGATTTCTTCTTGCGATGTTTTAGGAGGGTTCCAACTATTATACAGCGGATAAGTAACTGTCTATACCTAGACTATTTAATAGCTTCATCATCTGCCTAGGGTCGGCTTCCAGTCTAACCGGCAGATGCAGCTGAATACCAGTATTTTACATGGAGCGACTGCCTATCTGACCTCCACAACCCAGTTAGTACTGCAATACGATACTGTACTGTAATACGATACCCCTTGGTAAGACTGGTTGTCAGACTTTATGGGCCACTGACCTGACCTGACCTACCTATAACGACTGTCATATATTTACAAATGACAGCCGGGACCAACGGCTTAACGTGCTTTCCGAGGCATGGAGGAAACTCGGTAGGTTTGTAATGGGTGGTCACCCATCCACAGACCAACCTAGGCAAGCACGGCTTAACCTAAAGATCGACAAAGCGAATCGATCGACGAGCGGCTGTTATTATTTAGCCACGAGCTCCTATTTAGACTATTTGACAGCTTAAAAGATAATCAATTAATGAGGTATTTGTTTTTGTTAAACAATTAGTTATTTACAGACGTCCTTGTTAAGACCAAAAAGCCAATTAACATTGAATTTATTTCAAGAAAACTGTTAAGTTTTAGTCAAAGAAGGAGTCCTATCTAAATTTTACTATGCAACCTTTATCAGGGTTAGTCGTAAGGCTAGAAGTGTTAATTTAATGATTACATCAACTAAAAATGTTTCGTGCCCTAGTTCGTTTATTTGCTATTTTTATTGCACAGAAAAGAATTTAAGCAATTTCTCAGTTCCTGTACCTATATCGGTCATTTCTCCTAAAAAATCAACACAGACACAAAATATTTAAAATTATAAGACACAGAATAAAAATTACTCATAGGTAGTATACTTTTCTTAAACATATAAATGCTTTCAACATTAAAATACCTTATCTCTTTAATTAACATATCACTTCTTACATAATCGACGAAAAAAAAAACAATCGATAGGTTAACCGTGGCAAAAATTATGAAATAAAAATTATAAGGATTTCGAATGTCCCACTCTTAGTTCAAGTCCGGTGACATTGCCCTGTTTCCAGCCCACGGGCATTCACCTTCCATGTCCAACGCGGAAGCTTACCTACCAGTTACCAACAGTTTTACGTTTCGACATCAACAAGGGCAAGTTCAACTTGCAGTTTTATTTATACGAAAGTTACTTGATATTGTAACAAATATACGAGTATGTATAGTGATATTTCCTGGCATTGTGCTACCTATTACATCTTTTTTATATCAAAGGCCGTGCTCTATATTTTTCTTGGTTTTCTTTTGTTTTTGTACAGGGAGATTTGAAATGGATTCGTTTTTCTGTGTTCCATTTTTGGATTTACAATTTATGATGCAAGTCTTTATGGTTCTTCCTTCTACATGGATGCGTCCTTAATGCGAAACGTTACAGATTTCATCAAATACTTTTAATTTCAACCTTAGATATTTGCTTACCGAGGGCTATTTGCTGTGTCACACATTCAATCCATTGACATACATATTATTTCCGCCTTCGGTCATCCCCAAACTGCGGGTCTCCGGGAAGGTTTCTTACGAATGTGACAAAGAAGGTGACTAAGTATGAATTTGACCAATAAAACTGATCGAGATCAGTATATCTTTAAGCCCGGTCAACTGTTAGATTTATAATTGCTATGGAATATTGACACTGACAGTTCCCAATCGCTATTTTGATGTGCGGGGATTGCAGGTGACTGGGGTCCCTGTCCTAACAACCATAACATAACATCAGGCCTGTAATACCCGCAAGGTTAGGCAGAAGTATCTAACGGTACACCCACATTTCGCGTAATAGGGGGCCAACCTATAATATTTCAATATCCTTTATTAAAACACCATGGGTCTTGAAGCGAGAATACTTAATGTAGCATGTCCATTTAATATATCGACATCGGCCTCATTCGAACTTATAATGTATTGGTTTAGTATTGATAACTATGTATCTTAGATCATCGCATTATATTAAAAGTAAAGCAGATTCCTAAGATGTTTCTAAATCGAATTCTGATTGATGTACCTTCAAATATTACCAGCACAGTAGCTATGCAGGCTCACGAATGTTGTCCACAACTAAAATGTTTGTACACACATACATAGATAGTTAAGTACATTCAAAGCCTATTTATGTGCCAAAATTGTTGAGAAAGGACATCTAAGTAGGTGCTCTTTGGTGTTACGATATTAGGAACCAGCCTTATCAAGGTACTTATATCGTTTTGCCGAGTAACTGAGTAATGGAAGTCAGAAAGGCAGTCATTTCATGTAAAATACTGGTATTCAGATGCATCCTTTTAGACTGGATACCGATCCCAGCATAGTTGGAGAAAGGCTTCGCGGATGATGATTTGTGAACAATGTTTTCAATGTATTTTGTTGTTTTTCCTTTGTAATTAATCTAAAGCTAATTATTTTGTTTGTTTGTCTATAGTAGGTATATTTCTTGGGCTAGCAGAACACTGTAAACTACACACATCAAAAATGTCTAGGGATCAAGCATTTTTATGCGGATTTCTTGAGATTGAGATGTGGCTTTGTAATAAATTTATGATTTTATAAATTTATATGGATCCTTTTTGGTGCATTTCATAATTTGAATCAGGAACTCTCAATCAAATTCGAGTAAAAGATGAAAATAAGCTGTCAATATTTTCCCTATAAAAACATACAACGCATTGAAGACATTATTAGTGCTACTGTTTCCCTACTACTGATTAAAACCAACGTTATTATGGAGCGGCGACGTCATTTAAGCAGGGAAGAAATGCTCAGAGCCGTGGGAATGATAGAAGCTGGTTCCCGGCAACGTACTGTAGCTTTAGCTCTGAATACAAGTCAGAGTGTTATCAGTCGACTTTGGACACGTTACCGAAGCACTGGTACCGTGGCTGAGCGCCATGGAGGACGGTATCGCTGCACCACACGGAGACAAGACCGATACATTCAAATCTTAACTCGAAGAGCTCCAACAATAACCGCCATGATGTTAGCCGTGAGGCTTCATCACTCTTCAGGGAACTTAATTAGCGACCAAACAGTCAGAAACCGCTTGCATGAAGTGAACCTTCATTCCCGAAGACCGCTACGGGTACCACCTATAGCAATGCACAATCGTAGGATTCGATATCAATGGGCTCTTGAACACAGAAATTGGGCAGAAGAACAATGGCGTTTCGTGTGCTTTTCTGATGAGTCTCGTTTTGGTATGAGACCGGATACAAGACGTATACGACACTGGAGAACCCCTGGACGCCAACAGCGATTAAAATCCTGCCAGGAAGTCCATCCTTATAGTGGTGGAACCATCATGGTATGGGCGGGTATTTGGATCGGCGGAAGAACTGAGTTGATTTGGATCAGAGGCAACCTCAACGCTCAAATTTATGCTGAGACGATTGTATCAGACGTCATCGTTCCTCTACAAGTGCAAATCGGTCCCTTATTTCAGTTAATGCATGATAATGCACGACCGCACACCGCAAGAGTTGTAAGACAGACTCTCGCCGCAGCTAACATCAATGTCCTGCCCTGGCCTGCTCAGTCGCCAGACTTGAACCCGATTGAGCATGCATGGGATATGCTACAGAGAAGAGCTCTGCCGAATATGGAGGGTATCCAGTCGCAAGAAGACCTTTTTTTGTTGTTGCAACGAACATGGGCGGCCATTCCACAGCGTGATTTGGATGAACTCATTTTGAGTATGCCAAACCGATGTTCTTGTGTTGTTAGTGTTCGCGGTAGAAACACGGATTATTAATTGTTTAAGTTACCCAATAAAATTTTAAAGAAAACTGTTATTTCAGTCTTTTTTTCGAACTTTAATGTTAGTGGTTCAAATGTCAAAAATCCCTTTATTAGGAAAATGGCAAATTTCTTTATTAATGCAAAGGTGACTTGGTTTATCGTTACTGTGACAAACGAAAACACTTTATTTGATGAATCCTTAAAGAAAATTTTAATTAATATCAATCAGGAGAAAAGTTATTGCAAAAATATATGTTGATCCCTAGATACTTTTGATGTGTGTATTATCCTTGTGTACTTAATGTATTGTGTTTGGGTCACCAAGTTACAGGCTGTGCCTAGTTTGGGCCCCCTGTTAAACCTATCTCAAAATACTTAAACAATGTGTAAGAAAATAAATAATAAAATAAAAAAAAATCAGCAAAATTCGTTCAGGGTGTAAACGGACTTTTCACGAAGCCGCCATCAAGCATTATTTTCATCAAACTAAGTACCTCTATACAAAAATGATTGCCGGGAAATGTTTTTTTTTTTTGGGGTGAAAAATTACGTTTTACGGTCGGACTAAATGTACTTGTGTAAGTTAAAACGTTAAAAACTTTTCACCAACAATATCTTGCCTTTTCCCAATTCATTTGTGGTCGGCGCAGCATGTCTTCTTCTTCCATACTTCTCTATTTTTCGTCATCTCATCAGACACTTCTTTTCTTGCCATATCATTCTTAACACAGTCCATCCATCGTTTCTTTGGTCTTCCTCTACTCATATAGCCATCCACATTCATACTCAAAACTTTCCTAACGACATTTGCCTCATCCCTCCGCGTCACATGCCCATTCCACGACAACCGATTACCACACAACTTATCAGCCCCTTTCAGACTTCCTCTTATATACTCATTTCTCACTTTATCCATTCGCGTAACACCACACATCCCCCTTAGCATCCTCATCATCGCGACATGCAAATGCCATTCATTCAATTAATGAAAAAAAAAAAAAATTTAAAGACTTGGAACTCCTTGGACTTGGTTCCTCTTCTAGTTACGGAGATATTGGGGGTGGCATACTACAAAAAAAATATCACAGTGATGATGAGAACAAATCGTGCCGTTTGGCTTCGTTAAAGGTATTTTACACCCATTACAGCGTTCTCTAGCAGTCTGTGTGAAGCAATAAGTGGGTACATATTGGTTTACTAGTCACACAACCATGTCGATGTCGGCTTGTTGGCTCATCGCAAGGACCTCAATAGCTAATCCAGATTCCTAAGGTAACACTCACTATGTTACATTGTGTGTTTCAATATTCCCAAGGTGCAAGTATTTAGGTTTTAGCAGTTCTAGATAGGCTATTTGAAGGCCTAATGTTATAAATTGTTTATTACGACAAAGTTCAAGTACATTGCACTGTTTACAGATTAAAGTTCTTAATTTAGCATTCGAAGATAAATATAATACTTAGGTTCAACCCTGTCCCCCAAAACTAGGCTAGGCCTGTATCTTAGGGGGCTTCCTTTTGGAGGTGTTCTTTTAATTACTTAATTATTACGGCTATACTCATTAATTTGATATTTTAATTTGCATATGTTTGTTTATTGCTGTTTGCATGTTTAATATAATTATCACACTTCTTTAGACAATTTTGGTAATTGCAGTAATTAGGTAATTACCTACCTAGTCGAATAAATGCTGTACTGTATTTAGATTTTTCATCAATAATCTAGGTTTTAAAGAAACGTGATATTGTAAATAACATAATTCAAGACTATCTATGTACACTTATCGAAAAAAAAATGTAATATAATCATAACACTCAATGCCTACCAGTTGTATAAAAAAATCAAATGAAACGTTTTACCATATCTAAAACGACAAACAAAAAGAATTGGTCAGAAAGTCCAATTAAGAAGAAAGTCACACATAAAGTCCAAATGAAGTTCAATTATAACGGGACACGCTAAAAATTACCAGAAAAACCGATTCAAGATTTTCTAACAGCCCTTTTTTAGACATCCTGATCCTGCCTGCCTGCATCGGTCGCCATGGCAACTCCACGTGGTGCGCGGACGCACTTCCCGCGTGTCGGAGGTCGCGCAGCGTTCTATATAATGTGAACAAGTTGCCCAAGCGCACACTACCAAACTCACGCGCAAGCTGCCAACATCCACCCACTAAACACTGTACGTAATAAAGGATATTTAAAAAGAACATATCATTAATTACATTACAATTTTCAAGGTTGCTTTAAACTTCTTTTTCGAAAATCCGTGTGTAAAAAGTTTAAGTTAGTCCGGTCGTGTCGTTGTGTTGGTAATTGTAGACCCACCACTGTTCGTTTGGTTCTAGCGGGAGCGGTCAGTCCTGCAACTCCGAGACCAGTCAGTCTGCGCGAACGCATCTACCACTCGGACACAGTGCGCGCGCAACACAGTGATACTGTGACAGTGACAGTACTTGTAAACTTTATCAACATGAACCACTACGCGAAAATCGTAAGTAATTTTACTTTTCTTTGGCAATTATACAACCTTCGTGGTTGAAGTGTTTTTTTTGCATTTAAATTACTGGCCGTTAACACGATTAATTCAAATTAAGAACTAGGCTATTGTAAAAAAATAAACAAACAATTCATAGGCCATTTTTTTAACCAATTACTTATGGTTAAATAATCGGAAGCATGTACGTAATTGATTGATTTTTTTTCGTGAATAATAATGCCAGTAAGTCACGATAGTCGGTGTCAAAGTGTTGAAGTGTCAATGATCCAGTTTTCGTACAATTTATGTCAAGTTCTTTAACATACGGCTATAAAAAAATAACTTTAAGATGAACTTGAATAACAATGATGAAATGGTCATTCGTAGTTTACGTATGTGTATGTTACTATTTATATGAACACAGTAAATGTTTATGTGAACTAAATTTTATAAGTGAGAAATAGAGTGCAATTTTATGGTAAGATTTAACTTGATTTGTTAGCTAGTGATGATCTTACTCAGTAGCAATTTGTTGTTAGGATTTGTTCCCGATTGATGTCCGTGATAAAGATTTTAAAACTTCACTCTTCACTCAACTTAACTATTCGGGGAACTACTACTAACTAGGCGTGATATATTTTTTTAGAATCTGGCTGAATTATATTAGAAGCAGTATTATTTCTCTGAAAACGGAAATGGTAATACAAAGCCTTATGTACTTTAGAATATGATAGGGCTATCCTTAAATCTAGTTTTAAATATGTAGGACTTTGAAGGATAAACTACTTAGTTCCAATTATTTTAGTTGGTCATAATTAGTGAAGTAGTTAATAAAGTTATTAGCATGTTAATTACAAGATACACATGCATAACATACGCAGTGCGTTTCTCAACTTATATAAGAAGTAAGAAACCAGTTCCTCTGGCAAGGATTATCCGTAAGCATAATTTTTAATAAAACATAAAATTATTGGATTTTACATAATTTGAACAGTTGTAAACTGATTCATTGAGAGACTGAGATTTTTACGGCAGTTTAAATTATGTACTATTTAAAGACGAAATTCCGGAATAAAAATACGTGTTCGATATAATTTAGGTAATGTCACTGTAGGAATTATTGTAATAAACTAGGATATAGTAACAACCAGTATAACATTCAGATAGAAAATACATAATTTTAGATAGTTAGAAATACTTTCAATTCCAAGATACATAATTATTATACCACATTTTAATTATCTATATTGTTTTAATAATCAGATCTATACCAAAGATACAACAAAAGGCGATATTATAATACATTAAAGTTTTAATTTCCTAGATAAGATCGCTAAATAATTATTTTAATGAACTAATTTCGTGGTCGGGTAAAAGAACCGTAATAAATTCTAATTCTATTGAAACTGTAAGTCACTTGTATTGTTAGAGTGAGTCATTTGACTGCCGTAGATATAATTCAGTCAATCGATAACTTAGGACACGGATTTCCTTGATAACAGACTGTTGCCGATTTGTTAAATTATGAATATTTTTACATAAATTATAACAAATACTCAATCCGGAACATAATTTTCAAAATATAATGACGTGTGATAGACAAGTGCGAATATAAAACTAGTTCATTTTAACGATCAATTTATTGGTTAATTTATTAGGTCGTGTAATTATTTAATTGAAAAGCAATCCTACTTTATTTGTTTATGATCTAAATTAGTTCGCATAAACGTAATTAGTTATGTTACGGTAGAGTTTCGTTACTTGAACTGCAATTTAGCACTTTCAATTAAAGATACCTAGTTTATTTTAATCTACTAGAGTTCGTAATTGAAATTTTATGTTATCATGAATTGCAAAGTTTTCGACATAATACTGAAGTATCTATTTATTGATTTAAACTTCATGTACAATAGTGGTACATAGGTAGACTTAATGCTACAAGGCATTCTCTACCAGTCAACCTTTGGGTTAAATAGGGAAACATAGTGATGTCTAAAAAAACTTAGTATCGTTTAATTTTCATTCATTATCAATTAATTGACACTGATAACAAAATCATCATAATCCAAGATCGATTCTTTTACTTTTAAAAACATACTCTTCATCATCTGCCTAGTCTTTTCTCTTTTTATTTTGGGGTCGGCTTCCAGTCTAACCGGAAGCAGCTGAATACCAGTATTTTTCATGGAGCGACTGCCTATCTGACCTCCACTACCCAGTTCATACTGGGTAATACGATACCACTTGGTGAGACTGGTTGTCAGACTTTTTGGGCCACTGACTACCGTCAGTGGCCCAAAATTTGTCCATCTTTGACAGTGGACGGAAAGATGGACAAATGACAGCCGGGACCAACAGCTTAACGTGCTTTCCGAGGCACGGAGGAAACTCGGTATGTAAGGGTGGTCACCCATCCACAGACCAACCTAGGCAAGCACGGCTTAACCTAAAGATCGACCCGAGAGGCTGTTATTATTTAGCCACGAGATCCTTTTAAAAACATACTGACATTTAAAAAAACTCTCTTAGAAGGCTTAGAAGTAACCTGACTCATCCTTATAAAAAGATAGTATTCAAAATTGACGTTCAAATTCTGATAAGAAGTATTGATAAGGTTATAAGATGGCGTTACATAAGTTTGAATTAGTTTCAAAAGACTTTTACATTATCATCCTTTCATTTAAGTATTGTATTGTCGAAGACGTGAATATGAAAATGTATTTATCAGATATTAAAAGATAATTAGCTTTCTGTAATATAGCAAATATCTACCTACTTAAATTATAGAGGTAGACTTCTTTTTGAACAACACAGTTAAAATCGAACTTTAAGCTTTTTAAGTAGGTATCAATCGAATTTGCTATTGTTAACATTTTATTTTCAAATTTTTTTTTCTAAAATATTGGTTTAATACAAAAGACAGTCACACAGACCTTATTATACATTACTTTATGAAATAGATACGTTCTTTTGGTTAATATTAGCCTAAAACAATAATAACACAATTTAATAGTTACTATCAACACACCCACCGCCATAACAATTTTAAATAATAATCACGAAATATAATAATTTTCCGTTTACATTTTAATAATACAATGGTAAAACAGTTTGATATTAAACTATTATCCAGTAATAGTTTCACAATTCATATCGCAGTTCGCGATATAGCGATTGAGCGATATAGACTTGTTCCCAACGATCGCGTTTGATAACTGCCTATTACGATTCCAAGCTCATAAATGGCAGAAAACAGTTTGATATAAACACTGACATTATGAAGAATTAATCTAGTTTTAGTAAGTGTTTGTTTGAATAAATTATTGCGGGTTCGCAGTAAATAAAATTGTTATCTAGTTGTTGGTTGATTGAAAAGTAGAGTCTTTTTTGTGGTATATCCTAGGTATTGTGGCTAAATAATAACAGCCGCGCGGGTCGATCTTTAGGTTAGGCCGTGCTTGCCTAGGTTGGGATGGGCCTGTGGATGGGACACCACCTATTACATAACGAGTTTCCTCCGCGCCTCGGAAAGTTGGGCCCGGCTGTCTTTTGTAGATTTTTGACAGTCGTTACAGGTAGGCCCAAAAAGTCCAACAACCAGTCTTACTAAGGGGTATCGTATTACCCAGTACTAACTGGGTTGTGGAGGTCAAATAGGCAGTCACTTCATGTAAAATACTGGTATTCAGTTGCTTCCGGTTATTTGGGAAAAGGCTATCCAGATGATGATCTTAGGTACTGTTTGTATATTTATGTAATAACTAAAAAAAAACGATGCTTTCACACAAGCCTAAAAGCTTGGCTTGCACTTATAATCTATGAGTCTACATGATGTTAGGGTTTCTGAACAGCCTGCTTCACATTTTCTGTGTAATTCGTTTAAAATTGGAATAAGCTTGATGCTAAATCCGATAAAAATCGTCCTCGGATAATCTGTAACAGAAAATCAATTTCATGAATTTAATTCTTGCTTCTTACAAGAACAAATCATGTAAATATTCAAAGGCATTTTATTTTGTATAGCCTATTCTGTCCCACTGTTGGGCAAAGGCCTCCTACATTCTTTTGAAACTCACTCTGTGTTTTGCCTTCTCTCGCCAATCAGTCAGGAACGAGTCCAAATCGTCACGTTTCTTGGTCACAGTCGTTCTTACTAAAAATTAAAAACAAACATACCTCTCCCATAATTTTCGCATGATAAATTAACAAATACTTACTTTATGCTAATGAAATAACATCATTTGTATGAGAAAATCAAGATGTTGTGAAAAGTAACGATTGTTTATATGAATGGAATATCATAAATGTAAATCGTGCTTTGTTATACGTTGTGGGGTAAACTGACAACACTTAGGACACATCTTTATAGAGTTTCCCATAAAGCTGTAAGGCCAGGTTGGCTGAAGGTCTGCTCTCTGGATTCTCAGGCTCAAGATTTTTTAAAGGACTGGCATTTCTTCATAAATGTCAAAATGTATCTAAAGTAATATTCTAAAGAGGAAAGATTTGATTTTTTGTTTGTTTGTTACGAGTTAACTCAAGAACTACTTACTCAATTGATTTTAAAAAATCTTTCACCATTTGAAAGCTTATACATAATTACCGAGTAACATAGGATATAAATTATATTGATATCATGCAAATTAGTCGAGCTATCACAATTTTCGCGGACGAAGTCGCGGGCGAAGTGCTTGTAACATAAAAACAATGTTCTGAAATTTATAATTATTTGGGTTACCGGTATTTGACAACATCTACTGCGGCGTTCCCCTCGTAGGATTAGGAACTAATTACATTAATTTATCTTAATCAATTGTCTTAGTTTTCTAGAATTTGAGAGCCTGAGCAACACCTCGTAAAAATACATAGGTATTTTACACACCATAGACCACACAGAAAGCGCTGTACTTACCTCCTTTTCACGCTCCTACACGATTAAAAAAACCACAAAATCCTACATCTACATAACAATGACATTAAACTATTCTCAACCTCTCACTAAGGGCCTGCGCAGACGACAGACTATCAGTGACGCACTTTTTAGTCTGTGAAAATAGAGCCAAAAAATCCGTGTCATTCTGGCAGATCACGCCACGCCGAGCCGCGCCGCGCCGCACAAAAGTGCGCGAAAAACAGAACGTTTACTACAACGCGCGCTAATGCAGACGGCGCGGCGCACACTTTTAGTATGCAATCTGCACTAGAATAGAATGATCGAAGATGTGCATCGTGTGCGTTGAGTCTGCGTAAAATCCGCGATGGACTTTTTGTATGCCATGCAGGCATTTTGTGCGCCACAGACTCATCCGCACAAAAAGTCTGTCGTCTGCGCAGCCCCTTAACGTGATACCTTTTTGTTTGCCCAATCTTATTTATTTCTGTATCGCGCCTGTCCAATTGTTTGCCACGATAAATCAAATTTCAAATTATATTATACGTCAAAATTATGATATAATCATGCACGTTTTAGAGCAAAGAGCAAATATTTGACAGGTGACACTGACCTGAGACTTATGTCATTTCGAATACCTATAGGTTATTAATGTCACTAATGTCAATAGTGTGCCATTTTATACCTAATGCATCATTTGCAGTGTATTGCGTATTTCAACATCGTTGTTCGGACATGGTCAGTTTTAGTTGAATTTTAAACTATTTGCTATATTCGTTTGGCGTAAACGTTAGTTTAACCACCTAATTTACATTCCGTTTATGCGACCTTGCTGGAAATAGTAGGTAATTCCTAGTGACTGTTGTTTGACGAAAAAACTTCAGTTTGATTTCAATCTAGGAATATTAGTAAGTAAAAGCAATGTATTGAATACTTAATAGGTTCAGGGGTCTTGCATAACTTACTTGGTAATGATATTAAGTCCGAGCTGTCAATCAGATTTGACAAATGATTTTAATGATATGAATGCATGCTAATTCTGCGTCACATCATTTTTCAATACACGTTGATTTACTTAGCTATTTGATTATTATAATCATGTATGCTGTTGCGTCACCGTGAGCACGCTTCCTAGTTGGGCAATCTCAAAACATCAGATTCAGACAACAATTAATTAATTATCTAAGATAGGTACATACAGTTTCCATGTTACCTCTCACAAGTCGGTCAGTAGTTCCTACCTCTATACATTAATCAAACAAAAGTATTTGATTAATTACGGCCAAGGGTGTCGTGTACAAACAATGGTTCTCATGATAACTGCAGTATTTTTTTGTGTGGTTTATTCGCATAAATTCTTATAAATTCATGATCTCCAGATGATCATCAGTTGCCTCGTGACCGAGATATGCAAAAAGCGACCTTCACGACTTTACGTATAGTGGGTGAATGACCTATTTTGTATGACATAGTATGTTGACTTCGTTTTTTCTAAGTGCGTTAACTGTGTGTTAAATCTAATGATGCCACGATGTCTGCGGTAATTATCGTGTTCTTTAACGATCTATTGAAGTGTGATTACGTTGAAATTTTATTTGAAACAAAGCGCAACTATGACGAGTTTCAAACAAGCGATTGCGGACATAACGTGCAATGGTCACAATTCGTATGTGACCAAAATAATAGTACTTTAATGATAGGGTTGGCGTAGTTTTAAGAGCAGTGTTGTAAGATTGTGTAAGACAGAAAGCGCATTCGTAAAATGTGCTGTAGAAAGCGAAAACAGCGATTGCATTCAACGCTTGTTTTAGTTTCTGTTTCTATGGCGATTATAAGCCGTAATGTTGTTGATATAATGTTTATGATAGGCAGAGCGATTTCCTGCAATACAATGCTCATGTTAATACGTGTATACTTAACTTAGGGTTCGCTATAAAATAAGTAACAGATAGAAACTACAGTAAATACGATTTGGTATGGCAGAACTAAAAAGCCCGACCACTGAAAAATCACGCTCTAATTAAATTCGGGGTTAACAAGGTAAAATCGACTCCTCGTTTTGGTGGAGTCGGTTAAAATGTAGCCTACGCTACCCGGGCCATATTAACGAAACGATTAGCACCTTATTCTTCAAAAAAATCGGATGAAAAGTTTAGGCGCTACGAAAGAACATAGGTACGTAAATACAAACATAGGTACATACATAGACTGCCAAAATCATAACCCTTCCTTTTGGCTTCGCCGTAGTCAGGTAAAAATAAGAATCACAAAATTAACAAGGTACCTACATAAAAATAACACCTATTACAATCAAATCACTAAATGAGCCAGTAATTTGTAGGTACAACACAATTGAATGGCTCCAACATATGGGAAGCAAAACTAATGATATTTTAATACCATATAGTCTTACCAAGCCAATGCCAAAGGGATTACAACCGTCATCAAACGATGTTCTTAAACAGTCAATGGACGAATTTCCCATTGAAAAGGTCCAACTTCCTTTTTCGAATCCAAGCATTATGGCCTCATTGTTGTCAAGGTAAGTTTAAATATGTCGTTTAATGCGTTATAAAGGCCTTGTGTCTCTGTTTACATAAATGTCGACCTCGTAACTGCAGTTTCTATGTAATTGACATCTTTCAATAGTTCTGTGTGTCTCACTTGTTTTTAGGGACGGTACGATGGTGTTTAAATTCGTTTGTTTAAAGATTTTTTGGTCATTTGTGTTACAGATTCAGAATCAGAATCAGATCTTTATTTGCTATAAATGTAGGTACAGGTATAAGATGTTGTACATAAATTAATGAGATCGGCTACAGTCTACCTTACGGCATGCAAATTATTACGTAAATTAAAATATTAATAAAACTATGTCAACAAAAATTAAAGTGAAGTCAATTAATAATATTATAGTCAGGTACATGGTCAAATTTGCAATTAAAAACAATTTTAATCTAGATAAATTCATGTCATTTAAAAAGCCTTTCACTGAGTAGTAACAGTTGTCTAAAAGTAGTGCAGTTACCTTAGATTTAAAAACGTTTACAGAACATTCCTTAAAACCATGAGGTAGGTATTTTATTATAAAAGACAGGACAATGACAGGAATTGGGTAATTACAATAACAGCTAATGAAAAATAGTTTTCTACCCTCATTAGCATTTTTCAAATGTTAATTAAAACCACTTTGTAAAAAAACTTGTGTGGGAAACGCGAAAAGCGCATCTTCCTTTTCCTCAATTTGCTTTTTAGCGTTCTATTTATTGCTTTCTGAACGCTATTGTCAACAATTATAAAAACCAACGATGTGTTCATTGACAATATTATTTCGATTATCTAAATAATTTTCTCAGAAATGTTCACAAATGAACACGGAGGATTTATTAAAGAGATTACTGACTTCTTCGAGAGTTTAGATCAACAGCGAGCGCCATTTATCTCTAATGTAAGTACAGATAACTACATAAGATACGTATGTAAACCGCATTTTATCTCTCCTTTATTTTTATAATTTACATAAAGTACAAGATCATCATATTACATAATTTCTCGATAAATCGAGTCATGCCACGGTCGGCAGTTTTCGCAACGTACGGCTGATGAGAAATTTTTGTATTTTTCTTTACTGATGTAACGGAGAGAGTGCGCAAACGTCACTTATGTCTGCAAAACGCTGGCAGTTTAGTATTGCTGTTATGTGTGACATATGCGAAAGCTTACGCTATTAGTTACAGTGGGTAAGCACAAAATAAGAAATACATAAATAAAGACTCAGAGAGTGTTTAGCAAGTTTTTTGGGTACCTATTAAAACTTTTTTATGCTGCTTCTTACAGTCAGTTGGACATCAAATAACTAAGCACTGCCAAACTCTAACTTTGCCCACTGCTGGGACACAGGTTCCGTCTTTGTAAAAGGGAGTAAACCATAGGTCTACCATGTTGGCCTATAGAAGATTATATCAATCGTGTGGAGCTTATCTTGTGTCGATTTACCTTAAAACTAAACCAGGTCATAACAGTTCAAGTAACAATCAAGGTAACTAAAAGAAGACGACTCCATATTAACGAGCCATAAAAATATTTTAATCAAAAGTCTATCATAAATCCGTTTTATCGCGTTATTTTGTGTTTTTCCGGACACTCAAAGGCCACAGCGTCAGAGCTGGTTAGACGTGAAATATATTGAATTTAAAAATTATAAACAAACAATCATAATGTATGATATAGAATCGATAAGTGTGCGGTAGTCGGAAAGCGGAAGTTGTGACGGTAGCCGGACCGGTCTGCACGGGTTATCATGGCATGTGAGAATGTTAACGGACCTAATCCACTTGGCTAAATAAAAAGTTCGGCTAATCCGGTACGGACAAATTGTGATAGCAACACATCCCTGTCTCTGTCTTACTTCATTCTGCAAAATCTTTTGTGTAGAAAATATGTATTATATGTCACATTTTATTATTGAAATTTATGTTATCTGAATACGGAAAAAGGAAACCCTAGTAACTAATTAAATGCAGTGTGTAATTCAAACAGCTGAATTCCGTCTAGTCTTCTTCGTCGTATCAATGATTCTTGAATTAGATTTGACTAGAACTCTGTTTTGTTGGACAGTCGTGGTCTTTTCCGCCTGATCAGTTAAATTTTTTCGCTTAAATCATGCGTAGGTGCCGGAGCCACGCCCCCTTAAAGTTTAGGTCTATAAGGAAAGCTTCAACTTTGGCGCGCAAAATAACAATAACTCAACGGGGCGGGGCTAGAAAGCGTTTCTATGTAGTAAGTGCAAGCAAAAATTAGCTTAGTTTTGGTCAGGCGGGAGTGTCCTCGATGGTACATCTACAACGTTGGTAGTGGCTTCTGATAGGTCAGGAAGAGCAGGACAGGAGGTGGCCCATCGTTTGTGATGAGACTTCGCCGTCGCACTTTGTTTTATCGGAATACCCAACAAGTGGACCAGCTCCTTTATCGTGCGAAGTTTTACTAATGCGCCGGAGCCGGCTTCCCGCTATGTGACGTACGCGCTACACTGCCCATTCATGGGCAGTACAGGTTTTTATTACTTGATATAAGCTACTGTGGTTCTCTACAAGTTTTAGATTTTATAATTTAATGTTTGTATTGAAGAAATGGAAGGAAAAGTGAAATGAAAAGTAAAAATGGTTTCTTGACAAGAGTCACTTTTGAAATGTGCGTTTTTTTATATTTTGAACTTACCTCATAGTTCCAATTTCCCCTATTCTCCTCATTTAAAAACACGTAAGCATGTGTGCGGTCATTCTGACATAATTATATTAAATAATGCTAATTATTGTCATGCATTTAAATAAATAATTCTTAAAAAAACATTATTAACCGCTTAATGACGCAACTGACTTAAATTATTAAAAAAAAACGACATAAAAATCTGATCGCGTAAATGATAGATTTATTTAGTCAAAAATACAAATTGTTTCTCATTTTAATGTCAGATATTTTGATAAATGACGTCAATAATTATGCTAAATATGTTCAGATTTTTTTAATGGTTCATATGTTATACGCCCGCCGCCGCTCGCGCGCCGCGAGGGCTGCACTAAAAGTATCGGAAATGGAATATTTCCACTGTTCCTGTCATATTAAAATCTTTTTAATTGAAAACTCCTTGGTTTTAAAAATCGAATACCATTTATTTATTTAAAAAAAAGATTCTCGGTCTTGTCACAAGGTTTTGTCAAGCATGTTTAGTCGTTGAGAAAATGGAATTGACTCGAGAAAATTCAAGAGCGATGATTTATTATGACTTTCGAAGTGGTTTAACACATAAACAGTGTGTTGACCGGATGATTTCTGCATTTGGTGATGAAGCCCCATCCAAAACCACAATTTATCGCTGGTTTGCTGAATTTCAACGTGGACGTGTCAAGCTCAGTGATGATCCCCGTCAAGGTCGTCCAAAAATTGCAGTCACCCAAGAAAACGTTGATGCTGTGCGTAAGCTGATTGAGGAAGATCGACATGTGACATACAGCGAGATTCAGGCAACTTTAGACATTGGCATGAGTCAAATGCAAATAATCTTGCATGAACAATTAGGTGTAAAAAAGTTGTTTTCCCGATGGATACCGCATTCGCTCTGTGAAGAGCAAAAAGCGGCTCGCGTTACTTGGTGCGTCAGAACTCTCGAAAGATTCCACGCAGGATCCTCAAATGCTGTATACAACATCGTATCAGGTGACGAATCCTGGATATACGCGTACGAATCCGAAACAAAAAACCAGTCACGAGTTTGGGTGTTCGAAAATGAGTTAATGCCAACAAAAATTGTTCGTTCACGGAGTGTTGCAAAAAAAATGGTGGCCACGTTTGTCTCCAAAACCGGCCATGTTACGACTATTCCTCTTGAGGGACAAAGAACTGTTAATGCAGAATGGTATGCTAGCATTTGTTTGCCACAGGTCGTTTCTGAATTCCGGAAAGAGAACTGCAACCGCCGCATCATCCTCCATCACGACAATGCGAGTTCTCACACCGCGCACAAAACAAAAGAGTTTTTAGAGCAAGAAAACATAGAATTATTAGACCATCCGCCGTACAGCCCCGACCTAAGCCCTAATGATTGCTATACTTTCCCTAAAATAAAGAATAAATTGCGTGGACAGAGATATTCATCACCTGAAGAAGCTGTGGACGCCTACAAAACGGCCATTTTGGAGACCCCAACTTCCGAATGGAATGGTTGCTTCAATGATTGGTTCCATCGTATGGATAAATGTGTCAAATTTCGCGGAGAATACTTCGAAAAGCAATAAATACATTTTTAAATAGTAATGTTGTGTCACTTCCTTGATTCCCGAAATTTTCAGTGCCGCCATCTGACCACCAAAACCAGCCAGTATTAGATAATATGATAGCCTTCGGTAAGACTGATCGTCAGAATTTCGAGCCACTGACTATCTGGCACGACGGTCAAAGGTCTACAAAATGACGGCCGGGACAAACGGTTTAACGTGCTTTTATATCCTCCCAATGTTTTGGTGACACCTATGTACTCAAATAAGTCACTGACTTAACAAATATGTGATAGCAATGTCCTTACAAGTAGGTATTTGTCAGTGTTAGCCTAGTTTCAAAATGCATGACAAGAACGTTTAGCTTTTATGATTACTTAACGTGAATAATCATTCTAATAATACCCCGCTTGACCGGAAAAGTGAGAAATGTAATGTTACAAAAATGTGGATACATAATGGGAATAATTTAACGCACAGTTACTAATCTGCGATTGTCGGTAAATAGTAAATAATACACTTTGATACAATATTTGGTTTAGTTCAAATTTATTGCAATTACGTGGTACATAATTGACACAGAGAGAAACTCACATTAAAAATATCTGATCTATTAAATAAATATCTGAAGACTTATTATTTGTTTAATAAACATAACTAAATACTGCTTCTGGAGGCAGTCGCTCCATGTAGAATACTGGTATTCAGCTGCATCCGGTTGGACTGGAAGCCGACCCAACATAGGAAATATATATATATTTCCTATGTATGTGTGTGTTTGTCTATGTGTGTGTGTGTTTCCTATATATATATATATTGGGAAAAGGCTAAGCAGATGATGATGATGATTATGAATTAAATTCAGTTATTTGTCAATAGATACTATGCATATTTTACTTGATACAGAATTTACCTTGTTAATGATAAATTCTTTTCAAACATTGTTTTAATTTGACACTCATATTGATTTCTTCATACTGTTATTGTTAAAAGAATTTTGACGACACTTTTATTATCCGACACTCGGTATTGTCCACGCAATAAAACAATGAATTTCTTGCTCAATGAGATTGTATTTCACTGAGTGATATTAGAATTATTATAGTATTACTAAAGATATCACACATACTAGGTAAGTACTACACACGCTAGGATTGGATTTCGGGTGAGATTGTCTCTTGTACCTGTAGCAGTACGGTGATTTTGACTTAAACAAGATTTTATTTCATTATTAAAATTGCAAACAGAAAGACCTAGAAAAATAACAATCGGTTACAAAGCAATTCATATTTCCGCTACTCCTTTTGTCAGGATTAACATAATAATTCGTCATTTTTGTTTTTCTGATTCTGATTCTTTAAAGGTATTATAATTATTGTTGATAGAAAGTCAGTTTGTTTAATCTTTTAGGTTCTCGTAAAGTAACATCTAATACAAACCCATCGTCAAAAGAAGCCCCATGTCTTGACCATTGCAAAATTGCCTCAACAGTTTCCGAGATTACAAGAAGCACAAACGGACACAGACAAGATCTCCTTTTCATTTATTTTTATCACGGATACAGTACAACACTAATTAGCTACAATTACCGCCACACGCAATCATAGAATTAAAAAAAACATAACCGTATGTAATAGAATAATACCTACGGAGAAACACGAGAATGTAAGAAATCCGCTCGTTTGGTCTACCACAGTTGGGTTAGTAGTCTGTCGGAATGCGGAACTTTTGGTGGACCTAATAAATATTCGTGGATTATTCAGTGCAGGCCTAGAGCTGTGTGGTCATAGTTAAGTGATGGTTACAACTGTGTGTAGCTTGGACTAGGTGTCGATTGACAAATTGTGTCGATTGACAAATCGTTTGGGTTTTCATTACGGCAAGCTTGTGTTTTCGGCCAACTATCTTGAAGTCTCGTGTGGTAAGTCCCGTGAAATGGTGGAAATGGTGAGCTTATTTTTAATCGGGTACCCTCTAAGCATGTGATACTGACTTTAGGCTACTTGGAAATTCCAAGAAACGTTTCGTTTTCAAATTGGATTTTTCCTGTAGTCGTTTTTTTTGCTTCTATTTAATTGTTTTGGGTTTTATTTAACGAACCACTTAACGATGTTACTCAATGTTTGATTTTTGATGCGGAAACCATGTCTTGTCAGCTCTTACGTCGTGAGAAAAAAAAGTTGTTAAATCAACGGGAAGTAATATATTTCATACGTATCCGAGACCATTCGGAAACGTTCGTGTTTGAATCAATGTACTGATATTGTTTGATGGTTATTAACTGTTTAATGGCGGTGTAGCCTACAGCCTTAATGTCTGGGAATGCATAAATTCCTCGTATCATAATTCAGGTATCTCGAACTAGTGGTGGTCGTTAGGGCACGTCAATGGGACTTTGATAAATACCTCATTGTTACCACTTCTCTGCCTGTCAATATGAGGGTATTAAAGACCATAAATTATAACCAACGAGCAGTTTAAAACAAACGGCTAGATTGTACATAAATTAGCGATCAAAATCGTGTTTGAGCAGACTTTTTTTGTTGAACAAAAAATTAATCATAAAATAAATAATCGCAGGCAGAAAACTAGTTAAATTGTGTAATGTTCACAAAAAAGCGAAACTTCAATTTCAGGTTTCTTTGGGAAAATAGGCTCTAGACGTCCTTCATTGTACAATGTAGACTTTAATTTAAAAATAAACTTCGAAAGTCACATAATACGTTAAATTGTTCGTTGGAGACATGCGACCTTCTCGACTCAATACACCGCTTTCAATATACTCGTGGACAGTTTTTTAATCGAAATGCAAGTTCTAATAGGTACTAAGGTAGCATAGTAGCTTGGAATAGGCGTGGCTATAATGATGTTGGCATGGACCGCTGGACCGCTGTGACGTAGTGGGCAGACCTTGGTTATCTAGGTGACACTTGGAGATCGCGATTAGCTTCGCATTCATCGAAGATGTCAACGCAATGTTGTTTTGTTTGTTCATTCAAGTGAACTGAGCTGGTGTTAGTGTTTGGCCTTAGTATAATTGTTTATGATTTTGCATAATGATTTAGTTACTTTATTTACTTACTTTACAATCACGGCTCACTGAATTCAATAGTACTATAATAATAATAAAATAATTTTATTGACACAAAGAAAAAAGTTATACATTTCCATTTGAAACCCTGACTCCTGTGCTAGGTGAGACCTGTGTTACAGGAGTTAGTGACTTCACCCGTTTTTGGTGGGTACTAATGTTCACATCATTTAGCATCAGAAATAAAAAAATAAAAATAACCATTAAAAATAATGTATGCGTGCTCTTGTGTGGTGTGTGTGTATGCTTAGGTGTGAATGTGTGAGTGTATTGTGTCTATGTGTGTGTGTGTTTGGTGTGTGGTGTGAGTGATTGTGGTTGGTGGCTGGACTTGGGTTTATTAGTCATCGCGAGTATTGTTATTTAATTAAGTTTTCCGTCTGTTTGGTAATACAGTGTTTGAAGCCAAGAATTCAGTTTTTTCTTTGTTTTATTTTTTGTTAGTGGTTTGAAGTTGAGGATGATGTTTATTTTATTATATAAATAAGTACATAAATAAAGACGTAGACGGGAAAAGTAGTGCCATCCTCCCCTTAACAAAAATACCGTAGTGTTTTATTTGTATTTTTAACAGACTTCGTTTACTTCGAATACATTAAATTATGTTACATTGGCTATACGTTAAAACCTGAATAAAAGATAACGATTCAATCAACGGCCCTAATTTGAATAAACCGAAGTGATTCAGTATGTCACTTTTTTGTTTACATTTTGTTTCATAGCTTAGTGAATGGACTATAGTAGCGAATAGGAGCTAAATAAGTGGTATTTAAATTAGCATAAGTGTTTAAATTAAGTAACTGAGTGGCATACCAGATGCACGGTAACATTTAAAGCGAGCAATTGCTGCAGTTTTGCTTGAATTATTTGTACTTACACTTTTTAAAACCAGTGCATTTCAAACTTTTATTTCTACCGACACGTTTCTTTATGAATGTCATGGATATTTCGAAAAAACGGAAACGACCTCGTTGATATAATTAGTGGCATTCAATATGCGTTCAACAGGATAATTCCGTTGCGAAAAACGCAGCTGCGTAAAACGGTTTTTTGATTTTTCAAAACAGGACGTCATATTTGTTCACTTTTCCTTAAAAGGATTATTACTTTGTAAAAGGCCAAAGAGATCAATGATTTTTGTAAAATATTATGCCCGCGGCTTCGCCCACGTATATAGGGTCCAGTAATTGTAACACAAGATCATGCTTCCTGGATACAAGTAGTAAATATCCGATGTGTTAATACAGGCTATAAACTATCTGTGTGCCAAATTTATCCGAATCCATACATCCTCACAAACTTTCGCTGAATTCGGTTCATTCTGCCTTATTTAACAAGAGTCTCATAACTTTGCAAGGAAAGATCTACGAGTATATGTACTTGATTTCAGTTATTTCTCAAATAAGGAAACAAAATTGCTCACGACTACGTTAAAGCATGCCTGTGGAGAAATGCTTCGCTAATAAAATCTTAAAACACTGCCAAACAGTATTTATT
The DNA here is from genome assembly GCA_941918905.2 of Xestia sexstrigata. NCBI lineage: Eukaryota > Metazoa > Arthropoda > Insecta > Lepidoptera > Noctuidae > Xestia > Xestia sexstrigata. The sequence continues at coordinate 8,391,949 of OW799211.2, read as the reverse complement.
GATGTAATAAACATTGTACTCAGCATAATATCGGTTTAGATGTCGTAAATCATGAAACATAATATTGAGTTTTGCCCTATATAGAGCTTAATAGGTATGACCTTAGACAACATATTACTTTGATACGAATCGATAATGGTCCGTAAATGTTTATTGCTGGACATAGGGCCTTCTTTATTGATCGTTAGAACAACTGATCATAAGCAATAATGGCGTAAGTACAGACGAGATATTGGAAACTGCTTCTGTGCATTTATTAGTTCACTTTCACTTTAAGTACCGAAGTTCATCATGGCTGTAATCCCAGAATTGTTAGGCAGAGATGAAAATTACTAGTCCACTGTTTCACCAGTTATGTTTAGGTCCCATGTAATAAGGAGCCAGCCTATTGCCATCACCTGGTCACAAATCCAGTCTCCGTGGCTGCTACACAACACTTAGCCTGACCTGGGTATCCAAGACCGCGTCTCAGTAGCTGCGTTTCCGACCACCAACGAAGCAGTGAACGAAGTTTAGTTCAGTTCAAAAACAGCAATGGTATTCAAGCTAATAGAAGCTTTAGAAGCAATAATAGGACCAGTTTCTTAGCATTCGATTAAGTTGTTGACCGTCCGCGTCCTGGGAATTTGAAACAGGGCGGATGTTAGAAGGATTTTCTAGCAGTAAGCAAAGTCCTTGCTACCTTTTAAGGAATCTTGTAGTGTCAGATGTGGGCTCCCGTCTAAACAAAGTTTCTCACGACAGATAAGACAATACGAATATTAATTAATTGGGAGACTTCGCACTATAGTGCCCTAAATAATTGCAATAATCATAAGATGACCTCAGATAAAACATGAATCAGATATGAATCATTATAATTATCATAAAATAATAGGTGAAACTGGACGCGTGATGTTCAACATTTTTATATTGTCTGACCCTGTACAATATCCGGTATTCGTGATAAAAATCATCTGTTGTGCTAACCTAAACTCCGATAATAATCTTAACACCGAATCATCTTCGCATAAATAAAACATAATTACCAATTACATGATTATTAAAGTTGTTTAATTCAGAAGATTTGTGTGCGTGAATTATGGTCCATGATTCATGACAAATGAGAATGTTATCGGCTAGACTGTTTTCAATTTTAATATTTATTATCTGCGATTTATTGGGCATTTTAAGGTCTATTGTTTTCTCTGCGGTTCAAGGTTTGCTTTGCGAAGATGACGGTGAACTTTAATTGCAGCATTATAACATTGCGTTATAACGCCGCGCTTAATATATTATTTGCAATTGTTTTCTAAGTTGATGTTCAGTTTTTATCATAAGACTTGACGCCAATCTTTGCATACTTCTAGCTAAAGCTAGAGAGATTTGAGGTAATGTCAATACAAAATACTAGTCGAGAGTTTTTGTAGGCGTCACATGGTTCTGAACAACAAGTAACTTTTCATTTATAGAAGTGTCCTCGCAAGGATCATTGGCCCAACATTCCTGAAATGCAACCAATTATTTAAATGAAGTTCGAATTCCAAAGTCTCGCAGATATATGAACAAAAAGACCTAGACGTCACTTGTACCGAAAACGATGCTAAAAAAGTAAAAATTGCATTGGTTATGGTTTGATGTAAGCTATCGAAATGCATAAAATGTCAAACCTGTAGAAACGCGATAAAGCGATGCGGAAAATGATTTTCATTTGTCGAAGTCCTAAGTTCGTTTTGTCGTGCTTTCATAAACTCGTAACCATGACAACCGGACCAGATCATCTTCGAAGTGAGAGGCTAACGTGCCAGTTATAAATCCTTTAACTCCATGCAGTAGTCAAGATGGATTAGATTCGTAAGTATTATTTATGTGCTAAGATCCGAGGCATATCCGTTATTCAGAATTTAAAATGAGTTATTAGAACAACTTGGATTCAGTTTTGTTGGTAAAGCCGTAAACATAGCATTATCTACAAAATTGAATAAGTATGGATAATTGAAGTACTTCCTTTGGTCACTGAACCATTGTAACCTTATGAGAATCTTGGATTCTTGGTCTTTACTCTAATTGTCAATGGCGAATACATCTTATCGTTTTTCTGACTCCAGTTTAAATGAGTCTTGATGTACTTGAGTCGTCAGGAATAGGTTATTTTTCTAGGGAACAGTTTAAACTACCATAAAATATGGAATTGTCAGTAGCCTGTAGTCTGGGTTTGTGGCTGGTTGGCAATGATAGTTGATGATAACTGGCGAAATTTGGGTGTAGTATAGCAACAACCTTTAGGGAAGACGAAGTGTGATGTTCTAAGTCTAAAACCCGTACATAAAATGTATGCCTTTTTATTGTTATGAGTTTGAAGATCTCTTTCTAAAACCATGTGCTTTACATCATATTTCAAGCCTAAACGATTCAAACCAGCTAATCTAGCTGACCCAATAAAGAAGAAATGCAGACGTCTATTACCATACATCGTACATTTATCTTTAGCCAAGCATACCCAACGAATTTTAAACACGTTGCGTCGTATAACAATCATCAGCTGCCTGTTCCGAAATCTCTTGTGCAATATAAATGTAACTGTTCGATAATAGGCTACATATTTATAGTATTATTTCATAGACCTGAAATAGTAATTTTACTGTCGATTGCTTCTTGTAGTGTGCTCGTAATAAAACGTGTGTAACTGTTTTTATCAGTGGGTTAGACGGACAGTTTATTTAGGCTGGTTTTGAAGACAGGTGTAAATACGTGTAAATACTTAATATGGTTACTCGTTACTATCAGTGGTTTTTGTTTCATGGCTAATTAGATGGACACAGTCATACGGTTCAAATCCCTAAATAAGATTTCATCAATCAGAACTTTCATGATTTGTCATGTAAATAAGTTAGGTACACATTTTTTTGACATGTACACGTAGATTATGCAATGGTGTTTATTCTGATATTTCAGAGATAATTCTACCTCAGTTATTTCAAGAACGCGGTAAAGGCCTTTGCTTACAATTCCTTTCGGTAGGAGTTAAGTTTATCCGTCCATCTTCGTATTGGTCAGCCACGATATCAAACGCTGACTAAGATTAAATACATAATCAGCGTTTTTTAGCCCACAGTTCAATGAAGAAAAAATAGTAAAGGTGAGAGATATTCTTAAAGGTTTAAAAAAAAAACATGATAGCTGTTACAACTTCTTTTTTAAACTATATTGTCCTACTGCTGGGAAAAAGGGCTCGCCCATAAGGTCTTCCATTCTTTCTTCTGTGCGGTTTTCTCCGGCCCGTCTCCTATACCTACACGCCATCAATTTCTCATAGTACGGAAATTCCTAAAAGTAGCCTAAGATCGGACCATTAGAGGAATAATGCTAAATATAGACTTACAACAGTGTCTCGACACAATGGCCGGCCGGTTGCGTCACAGTGTCGCAAGCGCAGCTCGGTGCGTTCACACTTGATTCGGTTTCGTCGCACGCATGCGCCTGATTTGTGAATTGTACGTACATACTTGATGCTTAGGCTCTGGGTACACTGTTGACGTTGATTCTTCTAGATTCTTATAGGAATTACAACCGATGTGCGTGTATGACCAGATGTATGAACGTGGGCGAAGGAAAAGGAGTATGTAAGGATCATAGCAGGGTGTCTAGGGTGCTTCGGAAGTTTCTGTCTCAGTTCATGGTCTTTAATTTTGTCAAAATATTGGCGTTTATGGTCAATAAACTTCAAAACGGTTGGTTCCAAGACCGAAAAGACTGAGATCCTTTGGGAGAAAGAGGACAAAGATTCTTTTAGAATGTCGATCATCATCATTTTTAGCTTTTTCCGAACTTGACCCGAAATCCTAACCCGGTCGCGGGTTAAGTTAGGAACTTTAAAAAAAAAAAGAAAATTATTTCGAACGTAACCCCCTATTGGGGGTTACGTTCGAAATAATTTTCTTTTTTAAGATAGGAACGATACGTCGAGTCAGATTAATAATAATTAATCTGACTCGACGTATCGTTCCTATCCTCACCCGAATTGAATTTTTTTCAATTTCCTAACTTAACTCGCGACCGGGTTAGGATTTCGGGTCAGGTTCGGAATAAACCATAATTTTAGCCAAAAGACATCCACTGATGGATATAGATCTTCCCCAAGTTTGGGCACAACGTCCGGAATTCTTTAAGTTGTGACTACACAGTATGTTAGAGCGCAAGGCTCAGGGAATTTCAGTGAAGGACTTTGATTGTTAAACGAGTTAACTGAGGTAAACAATCCGACTACATGTTTGTGTCTAACGATCTGAATAACTTACGTCAGCCAAACTTAAGTCGTACGATTTGAAGCATGTATGTTTATTTTCACTAACATTAAGCATCGCCGTAATGATTGTCTAAATATTATTGCACTCTTCTGTTTATTTAATCCAACAAATCGTTTAGGTGACCCCTAGAATTACTATAAAATAACATTATTCTCTTGGCCAACAAAATGATGCGTAGATGTTACGAAATGTTGCTCCGTTATAAATTAATTTACAGATCATTTTTCAATTCGGACTTATGTGGAGTAGCTTTTTTAATATAATTAATTTCCTGCATGTAACTTTGCCTGGGGCATGTGTTAAAGTCATTAAACATTAAATTTGATATTGACTTGCCGTTCACGTAAATATTAAACTTATCACTTCTGAACAAGATTTAGTTTGACTTGGCTGGCTTTTCATATGTGCAGTGTACTTAATATGTACACAAAGAATTTAATATATTCCAAGAATGTAATGTAAAGGTATTTTATTCAGTCAATTAATAATGCTGCATAACCTTGCTTTAATTTCTGACATGAGAAATTAGTCTGCGTTTACTAATAGTTGGAGAATACCTTTTAGATAGATTATTTTATAGTGTAAAATGTTTTTAGTAATTATTAATGTAGATTTATTTCAGTATTTTTTTAAATTAAACAGGATGGAACTGGGTTGCCTTCGATTTTTAAATATTTATAAATAGACCAATGCTCTGACAATGAATGCCTATGATTGATGCATATAAATAACGCCAAAAAGATATTGAAATGTCAATCTTTAAAAAAACTTACGTATATTTTTATATTGAATGATCGAATTTAATTAGTATTTGATCTTGGCCTTTACCCAAAATACTTGGATAATTCTAAAAATAAATTCTTTCAGTCATAATTCATACAGTTGTTGTAATATTGCTTTTGTAAAATACACTCTGGACTATGGAACTTACTATGGAATCAGTACATGGTTCTTCACCTCTTGGCGTTATGAATGGTAAAAGTTTCCTACGAAGTCTGTACCATCAGGACACAAATAAATAATCCCAAACGAGAAAAGAACCGTCCTATAAAGCCCAGCGGAACAACACTAGCTAGTCTAAAAGCCTAACTCAAATCGATTCGCCACCCAATTTGACTCTCAAATCGGACAGTCCGATTCGATTATTTCCCGAAATGATACCGAGTGGGTTGACTAAGAGAATGTTATTCAAATCACATGATCGCCCGTGGTCTGTACTCGGTACACGTAGACTTTAGTGAAGGACCTTGTTGATTCTGGTGCAATTTTATGATGAGAGTCAGAATAGAACAGAATAAGGCCATTCTGACAGACGCGGAGAATATGGAGTCTACGTTAGGAGTTAAGGAAAGATGGCTGACTAAAGACAATAGAGCACTTCAAGGCTGGATTGTCATCAAACAAGGAACTATTGTATAAAAGGGAAGAGGTTTATGCCTTGGGAAAAAACGGATAAAAAATATATTTTTGTATCAATGTTCTAAACTTAAACAAAATTAATCTTTCTGGCCAGTATTCTGGTACTGGCAAGAATTTGAGTACACAAATTTAATACTTTTTGGTTCAACTTCAAAGTGGTCGATGAACGATGAAAAGTGACCAACGTGGACCATTGTGTACACGCAGACCATTATTTAATAACTTGTTGACCTCAACAAACAAAAGGTTATTTTTAGAAACTTTGTGTTACAGTTTCTTTACATTTGCGTAATTTAATATCACTTGTCTCGATATTATAAATTATTACGACAGGTATCAATATAATAAATAGCGCGAAAAGGTAGCAATGGCGGCTGTTATAAAACCTTTTTGTTGTTATTTGAATAAGTTGTGTTATTGGATTGAGTAATCAATTAGTTAGCTGTAGTAGGAAGGTAGAAACTAGTCAGGAAGAGTTGTTAGCGAGACTTCGGACAGATTTATGGTACAGTAGAGAACTATTGGGTACAGAATAATCTATTGGGATATTAGGTAATCTAAGCTAATTATTTGTGAAAGATTTATTTAAACAATTCTAGAATTCATAATACAAAGATATGCCGTAAGAAGACGAGCGATTAGATTCTCGTAGATTGATGATGGATCACAGTCGGAAAGAATGTTTCTTCATTAGAATAGGCTAAGTTTTTATAGCCTTTTTTTTCGGATGGGAAATCATCAAATAACTCCTCCCGCTCTGGGCGGAGCAGGAGGGAGTGTCAGACTTTTACTGACTAAAACCCATCCATGTTCCTTCATCGCCCTTTGTGTTCCGGGGCCACGGTATCTCTTTCGAACAGTCCCGCAGCCCCGGCAGGCATCGGCCCTTGCGGAGCCCTTCCATTTGCTGACATATCTTTGAGGCGCGCGTGGAACACGAACGGGCCGTCGACACAAGTTTTTATAGCCTTAAGAAATAATTTAAGAGAAAATGTCAGCTAATTGGTAAATTTAATCTCGGTTTTAAGGTCAAGCCACATAAACTTGAATAATTTATAAACGATAACAATTTGTTTCTAGATTTGCGTTAACTATGAATAAGTATTAAGCCATAATTTTAACTTTAGACCCACTTAGGTGTACGTAGAATGATACATTATGGTTGGTATAGCATTTAATTGCATCATTTAAGGACGTCATTCTAAACCAATCATAATTTCAGTATTCCAAATGAAGGTTGGTGGATTTTCCACTCAATCTGTATCAAGTTTCTATACAAACTTCATCAGGATATCAACATTTTGTAACTACATATGTGTTAAAGCCGCGAATCATATATTAATCAACATACAACCTGACGCTGACATGCAAATTGCAAAAATGTAAGAAAATTTGTATTTTGTGGGCTACCCTGAAGCTTTCAACTTAAATAAGCACAGTCAGAAACACCAAGATAAAAAATCGAGTAGTTTAATCTAATTTCGACAAACCTACTCATAAATTAGGGTCTAATTTTCGAATCACTCGTGTTTCCAATCATATTATTAATCGTTTAATTATCGAGTACTATCGGAAACTCGGTGCTATCGAAACTTGCACCCTGTCAGTTTTGCAACGACCAGTCTCACCGCAGTCTCACCCACTCTTAGCAATTTGTAATCGAAAAATCACATTATACCTGTCAACTGAGAATTTGCGTAAATTAAATAGAATGCAATGAAGCAATTTGCGTGTATCGTCTTGCTTAGGTTGGTAATGATCCTACTTCATACTTATATTATAAATGCGGCAGTTTGTGAGGATGTATGGATGTTTCTTACTCATTCACGCATAAACTACTGAATGGATTTGGAAGAAATTTGGCACACAGGTATTTTATAACCTGGATTAACACATTATGATACATTTTTATCCTGGAATAGGGGCACACGCTACACACAGCTAGTAAATACATAAATATGGCACAATTATAATTTGTCATAGGTACCTCTTCCCAAATGCCTTTGTGATTGATTTTAGGTTTAACCAGATGATACCTAAAGAGTATTTACAAAACAAAATGTACTTACTACCATTTGACATCGTATATCGACAATAAACCCGCTTGCTCGGATGTGTAAAAAAATAAAAATGGTCACCCAACCACGCAATTATCTCACGAAACAATAATAAATAAATATCGCTGGACATTAACACAGCACAGCGCCATCTAACCACACTAAGCAACGAGGCTTGTGTCGTGGACACCAGACAGTTGATATACTACATAGATACTTTTTTGTTTGTAAATACATACATACTTATTAAACAACTTTTTTTTTTGTTAATCAATCGTCCTACTTGACTGTTTCAACAAAACCTGCATACTCTGGCATGGCCTCCCAATGATTAACGTGTAAATAATAAAGACAGACAAACACTAGAACAATTCTGACACCTGGCGATGATAAGTCTTTCATTACTCTTGAAGTAGATCCACTAGACTGTATAACACAATCTGTATAGTTTTATCGCGAACAGTTTCATCAATTGAACACTCTAGTTACTAAACTTCCTAGGTAACGTTTAAACCGCTTCGTTACTTCACATAACCAAGTTAGAATATTTAAAGTATTTTACTGCTCTTTACTCCATTTACTTTATTTATTACTGGTATTTCATAATGAATAATTATTGTGCAGTAAACCGTATTTGGAAAGCGATTTGTTGATAGGAGCCTGATTGTTTTGGATAAACGATGGGCTGATCGGGAACCTGTTTCTGTTTTAAGTGCAATTTTATCTAATTGACAGTGATTGATGGATACTAAAACAGTGGTCATATAATGCTAATTGAGCCGAATACTTCAAAAGATGGTTAGAATGGCACTCACTTCAAATATGTTACAATTGGAAGATCGTTAAAAATTACGTCTAGTTTAATAATTTATGAATAACGTTAAACTGGGTTAAGTATGGGAAATTAAACGACAAACAACGCGCAATTTATAATTCGTTGTGTTTTTTTTTGTTTCAAATCTGCCTTGACACCCATCGCTGTGACCATAAACAAAACAACAGTATTTTTTAAACAATAACCATAACTAATTACAACACCTCCAAAGGGCTTTGACTTACTAAAATACTAAGTAATAAAATTTGTCACAGTTTTGCAAGCATAGTGTAGGTATCGAACTCATTACCATATTCGATTCAGAAAGCATTTACAACGTGTCCTTTAATGGGAGCAGATACGGTATGTTGCGTAGGGCCGTACAGACGGGCGGGTGGCCAGACCAGTTGCGAAAGATAATCCAGTAGCAGTTAAATTGTTTCTAGATGCGGAAGCAATCAGTTTATAAGTAGTTAGGTACTTTATTCATTTTTGTTGTTACTGATTATATTGTTTTAATTAAGCTGGCCATTGTTTGTGAAAGCTTTACCAACCTTTCTTTTGGTAGAAGTTTGAAAACTAAGTTAAGTAAATCGTATGCTTGATTGACACTGCAGTGATGATTTTTAATACTTTCTTAATAATTGAATAGTTCGTATTTGAGGTATCTTCGACTGTACTTTTGCTAAATAAATTTAGATCAAATATTGAATACTAGTATCCTCGGATTTTTTCATTTCATTTCATTTTAACCTTTTGACCGCCATTGCCACATTTACGTGACAAGCCAGCGCGTACCCTGTACGCCAAACGACAAAAATATTTGTGACAAAATCGTAGGTGACATTGTGACTTTGAGTCTCATCATCATCATTATCAGCCTATAATGTTCTCACTGCTGGGACACGGCCTCCTCTCAATGAGAGGGAAAAGGTTAAAGTAAAACAAAACAAAAGCAAAATCTGAACCTACCGCTATCGAAAGTAAAATTAAAACTAAAGTCGTTTACACCGCCGCGCGCCGGTCTACACACCCAAACACGTGTGCACATATCAGCTGAGTGCCGACTTGCGAGACAGGGTTCACGCACGCCCAGCCCACGTCCCCGTCTGAGGTCACATATCAAGATCACATACCTGTTCGAATCTGTTCTAAACCAGTTCGAGTCCGTATGAATGTATGCATTGCTTACGTCACTACGTTTCCGTATACTGTATACTACCTTCCTACTGTCGCAATTGTGAATTGATAAAAGCCGGTTGTGTAAGTGGTATTGTTTTTTAGGAATATGGAGTATTGGTTGGCGAAAAATTGTTTTAGAAAGTGTTGATGGTTGTTAAGGAGTTGCTATGGCGGGAATTGGCAGAAAGTTTCATGTCCTGTTTTTTTTTTACTTTTCTGGCCCAACTTTGTTTGTATTTCTTTCTGAATTAGGAGCCTGAAAGCCTGGTAATTTAACCTGATGACCTAAGGCAGTTCTTTGAATACAGAGCAAGCTCTTACATTGACCATACTGATAGAGCGTTGTACTCATTAAAAAAAGAGAATTAAGCAAGTTACATGTAACTAAATTGTAATATATTCATATCGATTAAAAGGCTCTTTGTTCTTATGATAGGTATATATGTTACGAGCCATATGTTGTATGAAATATTTTTGTATCTCCGCAAGATACTAATCTGATTTGTGAGATTATATTTGATTCGATTTTGTTTTATGTTTTTGCTCGTTCGATATGTCGTTTCCTTCTTGTATCATTTGAATGTATCTTAGATTATGATCTGGACCAAAAAGTGTATAGTTCAAATGAGAATTAAATATCACTGTATTCTCAATTATTGTATGGTTTTTACTGTTTTAATTTGTAATAAAAAATCGTGGTTTACGGTGTGAATTGTCTGAGCTCGTTTTTGCCTCCTTTAATTATTTATCTACCGAAATAGTTAGGTGCCGATTTATAGGTTGTTAAAAATGCTACTATTATGTTTCTTTACTGAGTGACTGGAACATACATTTTTAAAAGCATTTTGACAGCAAAATCTAGTTCAGTCGAGTTGAAGAAAAAAAATAGCTGAAAACGGATGTCCTTGTTAAGTATTTTTAAGACTTAGTGCATTGACCTATTACAGTTGTAATTAAATTCACCGATTAGGAGATTCAACAATTTTAGTAAATAGATAAATTAGATATAGTACACCTTTTTTAGGATTCCGTAGTCCTGCTGACAAAGAAACCTTACAGTTGTCATGTCCGTCTGTCTGTTTGTCTGTATGTCTGTCTGTCCGAGGTTTTGCTAAGTGACCGTTAGTACTAGAAAGCTGTAATTTTGGAGGGGTATGTATATCAATTACCCCGACAAAGTGGTAAAATAAAATTTTGGAAGATATTTTTTTTAGGGTAGCTCCCCTACATATGTGAAGTGGGGATGATTTTTTTTGTCATCTGCCTCATTGTGTGGGCATTGTATCGTTGAATAGGTCTTTTAAAATGACTTAGGGGTTGCTAATACGATTTAATGCTCCATTTACGAAATATTAAACTTTAAAGTGAACATTTCCCCCCCCCCTCGTCCCCCCCTCCTCTAAAAGCTAAACTGCTGGATTGAAAAATCTGGAAAACTCATAATAATAGTGCATTTCATGAACTTTAAAGGAAAACTATAGCAGTTAAGATAACTTCATTAGTTTAGCAGTAACAGTCGTTGAACTTGGGTGCTGGATAATTTTGTACCATATACAAAATCCTTAGAATAAATCCTTAAAAGTGACTAAAATGGAGTAGTTGCTTGTTTATAACGGGTGAAGACTGGCATTGAAAATGAAATCTAAAATATAACGGGCTACTACGGAACCCTACACTGCGCGTGGCCCGACACGCAATAGGCGAGACGGCAAAAAGAAACTAATTAGTCCGTCAGTTAGATTATCAAAAAATATTTGACCCGTGTTTTTTCTTTTGTTACGTAAACCAAAATTGACGAAGATATGACGCTTTTAAAATTCTCAATACGTCACGCCTGGGTATAATTTTTAGCTAGTTCTGACGTCACAAGCCCCCACTCCCGAGTTTTGATGCGTTTTATCTTTGTCAATATTCATTAATATACAAAACAAAAAATACGTGTCCATTAATTTCCAATACTCTAACTGACGGACTAAAAAGATTTGCAATTTTTTGATACTGTCGTCATGCCTATTGCCCGGCTTTTTTCTTTGTAAGCTTCTTAAACATCAATTTGGTTAGTGTTAATAGTGAAATGACCTTTTAAAAACCTTAAAGTTATAGTATTTTTTCCATGTTACATGACGTTTAAAAATATCGCAGTAATTATAACAAAAAGTAACCATTGTTGAGCATTAAAATGGATAATGGTTAAAAAACTCATGACATTAAATGGCACTCGTTCGATTATATGCATGGTTTTTGCTTGTATATAGTTTTTGTGCTCATTATGTAGGTATGTACTGCTGGTAGAGTTTGAAAGGTAAACCACCCATAAATTGTCTGTGGTTTATGTATAAGTAGAATTTATCTTAACTTTCCAAGTGGTGTCGTAAAAATTTATTGTCCTTGCATAATATAATTTCTAATAATTAATAATATATATATATATTTTTTTATTTTTTATTATTTCTATTAATTTCTAATTTTTTAAGAAATAAGCAGTACCATTGTGCTCTTCTATGTAAATATATTGTCCTGTAAAGTGTTTTGTGTGTACATAAATAAATAAATAAATAAATCTATAGAGGACAACAGTATATTAGACCATTATGTATGGTATACCATTATAACATCAAAAAATAAGTGTCGAGTTGTGTAAATGGCTCTTTATCTACCATTCAGGTCTAGTGCGAGTTTGTTGGTGTAACATGCCTTGAAATTTTTCAGTTCTAGGATATGCTAGTTTCCTTACGATGCGCTCTTTCGTGTCGGTAAAAGAAGAATAATGCTAATTTCAGATGTATTAAAGTCGTTTTCAATTTGTCCCCAGGCACTAGTCGTGTGCGCATGCATAGCGCTGACGTCGGCTCAGTTCGGGCACTACGATGTCGACTTTTCCGACTTCGGCACTAGTTTTGGCGCCCCGAGTTATAACAACTTCGCGGCTGCAGCGAGAGACCCCAGGGCTAACCCCGGTAAGGGATTCCAAGGTTTTATCTATTTTTTATTATTGCATGCCTGCTTGGGACCCATTGGTTGTTGTGTAAGTAATTTGGAAATATATAATTCAGCTCAGCCTGTCGAAGAAAACTGCAGGCTGACAGAAGTCGCTCCCAAGTTGCCTTTGTCCTTTGTTTCTGTGGGGAAATCCTTATGATTATTCTCCTTCTGGGGAGATCTGAGGGTTCAGTGAAACTCCTACATACATACTAAAACCCCATGGTTCATAGCTACTACCATGAGTCGGGGGCATTGGAGATTCATGGATATTTTGCACGCACCCCCGACTGTGCATATGTCTTATCCTAGGATTGGACCTGATTGCCAAAAAAGGGCTTTTTCATGCATGACAACTTGAATATATGCACTAGAAGTTTAAACTAAGGATTGCCTGCATAAAATGCATGTTAAGCTCAATTTATTCGCAACACAATCATGTTGTTTCTAAGTCACTTTGCTTTGAAACTAATTACACAGTAACAGTAAACTGTTAAGTACTATGTTCTATCTATTCGTGTGAATGCAAATCGAATAGAATAATATGTACTTTTGTTTTGCATGTTATTTGCTTTATAGATGCATGTTGTGTTATTTTTTGCTATAATAATTATATCTAAGGACAGTTTACCTATTCGATATTGGTTTTCAACTACTTCTGATTGAGAGTTCGTAGGTTTTTTTACGATGTGGCTCTGTCCTTCCTTGCAACGCGTGGTGAAGCCACGCGTTGCAAGGAAGGAAAAAACAGAGCCAAATCGTAAAAAAAAACTTGTACGCCATGTGACACTAAAAACCTCCATGAACAACTCTGTCGTACCCAGCTCTAATTTTCAATGACGCACATTATAAAAAAGTCAAACATTAATTATTCCCAAGCCATGTAAATAACCTCAAAGCAATTAAAAATGTCAACTGTTTTGGGTATTAAAAACAATGTCAAACAGCCTAATGTTTTATTGTACACTTAACAACATATAAACCTATTCAATACGTGTATAATCTGACCTTACATTGTACAGATATTCCGTGCAGTAAGAGATCAGCTTGTACTGGAACTGTATAGCTTGTTATGTCATACTGTGTTTATTAAGACACAAAGTTGCGTCTCAAGGTCGTGAGAAGAACTTTGTAGTCCGATGGTTATCTTAAAGTTGCTAAACGTAAAATGTTAACCCATGCTGTCTACGGCTGCTGCACACGTTTTTGGGATTGAAAAATGGTTGTTTTATTGTAAAAAAATGCAGAAACAAATGACTAATTTCATGAATAGCTCTTGTTCTGGAAAAGTTACTTTGTTGAATTGGTAAATCTCTACAAAATTGATGTGTTTTTTTCTGCATACTTGCTGTAACGTCTTTGCTAAGTATAAGAAAATGGGCATGCATGGACTGGATGGAAGTAAATAGGTTTGTTTAACAATTAAAACTGCAGAAGCTTGAAAGAACTAGCAGGTAAGTTACCTGAGGCAGTTAGACCACACGCAATAGCTTTCGAAGTTGAAAACCACCACCTCTTTGGCTGAACCTGCAGGCAAAAACACACACAAATGTATAGAAAATATTGTAGTTCTGTTGAAAATTAGTTTTAAATATACCAAGTAATTATTACACCATTAGGTACAGGTTCATCGCCTTTTCCAGCATGCACGCGAAGTCTATAGCTATACGAATCAATACACGCTATCGCGAATTTTTATAAGTTCCTACAACTATGCAAATAACATTCCTTCATTCAAACGATCGGTGAATAATAATTACTCCAGTATCGCAATCAGTCATCGTTATTTTATCAGCTCAGCGATTTATTCAATTGACTTGTACTTGGTCAAAACATTTCACAATGTTGGTCAAAAACGGACATGGTTGATAAGTAACTCGCCCATGTAGATATATATCGCATTTGAATGTTACGAAAAGTCCATATTGCGTACATTTTTTGGCAGTTAAGTGCATGTTTATTATTCAAATATTCGGTCTTTGTAAGTAGTTACGGATGCCGTACGCAAACTAGACACTTTACTATTTTGCAAATGAAGAAAACTAACCGTGAAATCGCGTTTTTCACACGTCCCGAAGGACCGGATGAATAATTAGTTTACGATTTCATAGTTCAGTTTGATTGAGCTTCAATAAGTAACTATTAGTATGACGGAAATGAGCTACAAAACTATCAGCTACCAGACCACTAGTTACCAGTTTATGATCTGTTCATGACGTGACGATTCTTGCACTAGATCTTGCTCGCGCTGTATCCACTAGGTACTAGTTATTGGTGAAATATCACCATAATGACGTTTTTCTAGTTGCACAAGCGACAATTCCCTAAGGCGTAGGCGCGGCACTCACTAATGTCCGTGGCGATGAAATTGAGGAAGTACGACTGTAGACGACTGTACTATAATTAATTGCATGTAACTGATATAACAGTCGTTGGTAAACACTTTTGTTGTTGCCAGTACAAAGCGCTGGTCCTTTACTCGATGGCTAATGTCCTGTGTCGTTTGATAAACCCCCGTTGTGTTTTGTTTTCATGTCGTTTGTCTCAGTTCCACCATTAGTAAATCGATGTAAGTGCATTGCGAAAATTGAATTCCTTTGCTGTGGGAAGAAAACGTACAGTTAAAGACAGCAGTTTATAACACAAATTACACCTTTTATCACGTGATTTAAATTACCAGACCACCTTACGCCCTAAAACCCCATTGCAGGAAGTAGATTAAGGCTTTTAATACACCCAAATGCTCGGATTTTAAGCTTATACCTATAATTAATTATCCATTCAATCCAATACACTTTGATTAATGGACACACCTAAATTCCGGGACGTAGAAGCATTAAGTACAAGGCATATTATTACCGCATAACATGGCAGGAGAAAAAAAATGGCGGCCGCAGTACGCAGTTCCGGAAAGTTTGATAAAATACTTTGGTCTTTATATCCGTGGTTTATTTACATTTCAACAAGTATTTGTAAAAGCTGTGTGCAATAAAACAAATTGGAATGAGCGAGCAAAGTTTCGCTGTTACGGAACCTTTGTAGATTGATACAAAGCTTGCTGTATGGAAATTAAACATAATTAAATGGCTGGTCCTTTTCTACGGTTAAACAAACCGCAGTTGTTAGTCTATTTGCATTTTGTTATGTAAGCTAGCTTGGCTTTATTTATTGTAAGATATTGAGAGGGATCTATGTAAATTGGAGCGAGGGGAGAGGATTAGTTTACTATGACAAAATCGACTGCATTTTGATAATATGACATAGAGAACTTTTAAGGCGAAGTGCGTCCCAAAACAGACGTTTTGACGCATTTCAGCTGCTCGCATAATCAATTTTTGGCCTCAAAAACTACAAATTTGCTTTATTTTTTTTCATGATTGTAAAAAAATAATATTCTTTAGTGAATTATGAGGGCCAAAACACGATTGCCATAATTTGGCTCGATACAAAAAATCGCGAAGTTTCCCTAAAATTTGTTTTTTATACACGTCCATGAAGAGAAAAACCGGTTTTTTTCGATTGTAATTAGACTAATTTTAATAAAATTTCGTCTACACGTTTACTATTAAATACATTAGAGGGATTATATTTTTTATTTATTTAACAGAGCATATATAAATTTACAAAGAAATATTTATAAAAAGCGTGCAATAAGTTAGCGCATTAGCATTTGGTCTTATTTGACATATTGATGGAACGTCGTTTATTCTATAGTTTCTACACTTATTACTCTCTTATACAAAGCTTTTCAGCAAGATGGGTCAAGCCTTTTGACTTTAGTTTACAATGACGATTACACCAATTACAAAATTAAAGTCGAGGACGACTTTAATTTTATTCAATTGTCATCATTCTCTTGCAATTATCCAAATTCATTTGGAGTCGGCGCAGCATGTCTTCTTCAATTTTATTCAATTTCCGATGTGGAATTACCCCCAGGACAGTTCTTTTCTTAGAAAATATCTTGATTGGGACTGTTTAACGGATCAACTCATTGCTTGCCTTCGGTACGCGGACCCTTATTCAATAAAGTATCTTGAATAAGACTTTGTTTGTATTCAATATTGAACTTGGAAACTTCGCTTTTAATGACGTGAATTATTTATTTTAGGACGAATTTCTGGCTGTCATCTAAACAAATTGAAATCTTGAAACACTGTTTGAGTGATTTCTTAATTAGGATGGTTTCAATATCAATTTGTTTAAGGCAACAATTATTTTGCTGTGAATAAATAACGCGGACAATAGACCAGACGGTAGTGAACCATGCTTATTATACGATAAATACTTTTTGTTGCCTGTCTATATTTTACAAGGGCAGTTTGTGAACGCTGTAGTGAAAGAAATTCGTCATGTCGTACATTATAGCACCATATCTAAATCAAAGGTTTTTTTTTAATAATTATATTCTCAAAGTTCTTATATTTCGTTGAACACACCTACACCAACACGACGGCAAAAAAGGAACAGTTTCTTTTTCTTTTAATTGTTAAAATGCGTTCCAAAAAGGTCATAGCTTCGTGTTTGTTTTAATCTCATTAATATTTCATTATCTGTGTGAAAAAGCGCGGGATCATAATTGAATGAGTTTAACGACCGACAGACTCATAATTTTTCGTAGTCTCTTGAATTTATCCTTCTCGTGGTAATATTTAATTTTGCCAATTAGAATTTTAACATTGCACTTTTGAGTGTTATATTACGCGACAATTAGTTAAAAGTTTAACGATATTATTTATTTAGCATTTGTTACGGGTTCCGTACTTGATTCGTGTGAAGTTAGAAGTCACAAAAGTGATGTAAATGACGCAATATGTGGCACAAGCTCGGGCCTTGATCTCAACTGTGTAATTCATACATGATTTAGGTGGTTTATGTTATAAAACAACGACACATACCGTTGTCACGAGTGTTTGTTTGCAAACTTTGTTTGAGACGAACTTTAATATATAGGTAACGCTAATGTGCTAAATGCTTCGACTTAAAACATTACATAAAATTAGAAATTTGCTAGTATGTACTTAGTGGCACGTAATATGTTGCATTGTGTAGACAAGATGACTTGAATCGACTAGAAAAAATATTGATACGGTATCAATAATTTTTCTAGTCGATTCTCAAGTTTTCAATGAGTCTAACGACTGTTTGTGACGGTTTAAGAAATGTTAATCGAAGGATGGTGTGTAAAAGTAATTCACTGCAAATGTTTTAAATTCTCAACAAAATTTGACCACACATGCCATGTCCACACCGATTTTCCAAACCAATAGCTCAAGACGTTGCTTATAAGCCAGCAATTTAACACCAAATGTCCATTATAACGAGACAAATTAAGCCATACATGCTCTCGTTGGTCATCTAGCCATGGCATATTTTCCGTTCAATTTTAACGTGCGTAACCGCAGTGTGACAAGCTCTTAGAAGGGTCCTAATGACAGAATCATGCTCCGTCGAGCAAAAACCGAGGACACGTTGCAAACCCGCGTTTGACAATACGCATCCCTCGATCAGAATTAATTATGGCTACAGCTTGTATTCCTAAATAAATAAAGTTTGAGTGTTGTCGGTTGGGTGTCAGATTTTGTTGGGCTAATTTTGATTATTTTACGCGCTGTTTAAGTTTCTGGAAAAGATAAGTCAAGATTAGGATTGCAATGTTAAAATCATTGTCTTAAACGCAACTAGGCTTCCCGTTTTCTTTGTTTTTATTATCAATACGAATGTAATTAATGTGTCAATTCTATTATACCAATGACTTCTTAACAATAAATGACTGCTTCATTTGCAGAAGTACTAGGAGCCCATAAAACAACAATTGTAACCTGTTAATGGACATTGACATACGGTCAATAGGGACCATTTATCTCCATAATTACTTGTTTTTCGTCTTAAGAGTTCAGAACATTGTTTTTCTTCTACTTCAATCCAAATAGACTAGATTTAATTAACTAATCACGCGACGAACATAAAATTTTCATTTTATAAACTCTGTATATTTGTCGATATGTATATTTTATACGATTGCTTATAGATGTCGAATCGTAATATAAATGTAATAACTATTGGAATTTACTGTGTGATGGAGAACGAATTCTATAAATACCAGAAGCCACATAAACAGATCAGTGTTGCACATCCCATATATTTTATTGAGGTGACTGAAAAGTTCATATTTAAATTCAATGAATACATAAAGTCATTCAGTGCTATAAAGAAACAGTTACCGACTGAGAATTACTAGAAACAGAATTCTCATCTATGCGACACTCGATGTCAAAAAGTTGACAAAAATGTCTGTAATTTTTGACAGTTATGAACGTAAAGTACGAAGAAGTCCCTCAAATCTTCCTACCAAATAGATATCTCTCTGTGTTCTAGCTTTCCTTGTCACTTGTGTAACCTTCACATACACATGTTGACATTACTTTTTCTAAAGTTAGACAACCTTAGCCAAAAACTTTCGATAGATGGACTATTATAATCAAAATGTAATGGGAACAATTCCCGACAGTTGGCACACAGGGTTGCCAAGCCACTTCAGACCTGTAGTTTGCATCCAACACGACAACGCTTTGAGGGGACAAATAGCGTTGGCCGGTTCGGTCCACAATCAAGGACTCTTAACATCGATCCTTTGACTGATTTTTGCTGACGTTATCCTTTACATCCTCATTACCAACTTTTGATTACCATAATCTAGTTCTAAACAAGGTTTTGGGTAGGAATTTTTTCATCGAACTGATTGACTGATTCGATTGAAGCTAAGTTGCACATTGGAATTCGTTTGAACATCGTTTCGAAACCGGATTATCCTTTATATCCTCATTAATTACTTCGATTATCATCATCTAGCACCAGAAAGTGTTTTCGTCTAGAATTTTAATTATAAACCATTTGAAAATAAAACAGATAATATCATGTAAGTGTGGTTAATTTAATTGTTTCGTGTTTCAGTCACGATTAGCTTAGCATTTGCTAATACATTCACGCGGTCTGTTTCTTTGTTTCAATGTCATGGCGATGCCTCGTTTTGCAATTAGAGCATGGTTCTCGTTGCGTAAAGTTTTTTTAGATATAGATTTATGCGTAGTTATGATTATTTTCGAGTAATTAGTGGTTAAGATCCTTGTTTCTGGTTTTCTGTAATGGCTGAAAAAAGTAAACAAAGAGTAGGCAATTTTTTTTTCGAATAATAATATATTTATCCAATATTTTTTTATGTTTCCTTATAACAACAAAAGTGTTTGGCAGGCCTATTTCTGTCTATCAAAACCAAAGGGCCTTCAATTTCTTTTGACTTTACCGGTAGTACAATAGTAGAAATATCTTTTGACAATTTGTGTTTTCGTAACGACACAAAGGCAATCATGACTCACAAACATTTGTAATACACGAGCTATTTAGTATCAGAACTTGACATCCTACTTTACAACGGTACCTACTTATGTACACTCACGAGCATAAATATCTACACACTAAGCAAAGTTCGAAGGTCATTTTCTCGCATAATAACCATTGAAACGTTGAGAAAAGACTTATTTCATAATAATAGCATAGGTCCTTGTAACGCAAAAAAAAATAGAATTAGAATTAGACCCGTGTGCCCGTTAGGATTCTCTTTCTGGAAAAATGACGTAAAAAATGTAATCCCTTTCAGAGGATTAAATTTCAAAAATTCTTTCATAATGCTTACCTTCGAAATAAATTGAAAGTAGACTTTTGCAAAATTTCATTATTCATTTATTTACCACCCATTACTACACAGCGGGTTAGGTTGTGTGAATCAATTGAATATTTCTTGAAGTAGATTTTTTATTACAAGATATAATAATGAATGTTGTTGGCTATAAAAGTAGAGGAAGACCAAAGAAACGATGGATGCACTGTGTAAAGGTCGATATGGCTAGAAAAAAGAGGTCTGATGAGATGTCGTGTTAAAGAGAAGTAGAAGAAGACATCCCTCCTGACATTCCTCCCATCATGGGAGAGGCTTATGTCCAGCAGTGGACGTTATGGGCTGTTGTAGTAGTTGTAGTAGAAGAAGACATGCTGCGCGGACTTCAAATAAATTGGACTAAAGAGCAGGAAGATAAAGATGATGATTTAGAAGAATACACTTACCTTAAATTTAACATATTTATGCCCGTGACTGTACCTCAGCTCTCCTAAGGACAAATATTTCGCAACAAACGTTTATGTCGCGTGCTGTAGTAGAATGAAAGACAATAACATTTATCATTAGCTATGTATCTCGGAAGTAAATTATACCCACGAACATGTTATGTACAGGGAATTGTGTAAACATTGGGTAATCATACATCAGCTGAGGTTGAATTTAATATTTTATCACTTATTTATTTAATCGATAAAGGAATTAGACCTGTGTGCCCGTTAGGATTCTCTTTCTGGAAAAATGACGTAAAAAATGTAATCCCTTTCAGAGGATTAAATTTCAAAAATTCTTTCATAATAAATTGAAAGTAGACTTTTGCAAAATTTCATTATCCGTTTATTTACCACCCATTACTACACAGCGGGTTAGGTTGTGTGAATCAATTGAATATTTCTTGAAGTAGATTTTTTAAAATATATTTTAGTAATCTATTGAGTCAAATTAATGGTCAGAGATCTCCCTCCGACTCACAACATTTTGTTGTTCTTTTCTCCCAAAAATAAATTAATATTTCGGTCGTTCGCTGTAAATATGATAAAGAATATAATAAGAAGGCTGAGTACTCTGATCACCACGGCCTGTTTCCTCTTTCGTATAGTCTCATGCATGTCCCAATAGGGTATATTAGGCATGACGACAGTATCAAAAAATTGCAAATCTATTTAGTCCGTCAGTTAGAGTATTGGAAATTAATGGACACGTATTTTTTGTTTTTGTAAATCAATGAATATTGACAGAGATAAAACGCATCAAAACTCGGGAGTGGGGGCTTGTGACGTCAGAACTAGGTAAACATTATACTTAGGCGTCACGTATTGAGAATTTTAAAAGCGTCATATCTTCGTCAATTTTGGTTTACGTAACAAAAGAAAAAACACGGGTCAAATACTTTTTGATAATGTAACTGACGGACTAATTAGTTTTTTTTTTGGCGTCTCGCCTATTATAGAAGAATATAATAATAAGGCTTTGAAGAATATATATAATAAGAAGGCTACACCTATGGTATTTATATTAAACATTTTTTTTTGCTGCATCCTATATGCGAACGTCAATGACTACCACATACGTTTTGCAACAGGATATGAAAGGCCAGGAAAAGACGTACGTGTATATTTTAATTAATATGTGTATCAGATCCAAAAAGAGGCCAAGTATGAATTTCAGTTGTATATTTACGTTTTTGTGACCTTAGTTTTTGAGTAATTGTGTCTAAGATACTTTCAATAATTAGGTATTAATTAGCTGTAAATATTGCGTCAAAACAGAGGGTGAGAAGCTTATCAGAGTGAGTGTGAGAATATGGCTTTATTTTAAGTAAAAAGGTCACTTTTCAAACCCTACAGTTTATTTATTTATTTATCATACCACATCTACCCTTACAGCTAACCAATGCGGTAAATGTGCCTTAATTAATACTTAACATAATTGTTCCTTATGACTAATACCTATAACTAATAACAAACAAAGCACTCCTTGTGGATTCACTTAGAGAACAACAGAATAGGTCTGTCTCACTCGCTATGAGGTTGAGCGTGCGGAGTGCACGCGTCTTTCAAAAGGTTGGTCCGAGCACGCCGTTCCACTAACAGAAGTGGATACTGATTATTTGCATGAGAATCTTACTTTCACGTTCTTGTGTCGGAGTTTTATGCCGCCCAGAGGCCCCTGACTTGTCTTTACATGCCGTCGAGAAATATCTAGGCATGCTGGTTTGGTTTCACATGAATTCGAAAAATCAGATGTGCGTGTCTGGCGTTTGAACTCGTGACCAAAACTTGGAAGTTCGACGGACCACTGCTTGCATGAGAATTAAAACAATAGGTAACGAAATATGTCCTTAGCTTACAAGAATGGAAAGGAAATGCTAAAAAGTGTCTAGGCTACCTAGATGTTTGTGAAGAATTACCCGGCAGTAGGTAGTAGTACCGAGCAGCGGTGGCCCAGTGGTGGCGGCCCCGACTTACGAACAGTAAGTCGTGGGATCGAACCTAGACAGGCGCATTACTTTGTGTAATTTATTTCATCACCACTGCTCTCAAAACGGTGAAGGATAACATCTTGAGGAAACCGGCATGTCCTAGAACCAAGAATTCGAAGACATGTGACATCTACCAATCCGGACTGGGCCCGCGTGGTGGATTATAGCCCATTCCCTCTCATAGAGAGGAGGCCTGTGTCCCAGCAGTGGGAACATTAATAGGCTGATGATGATGATGATGAGGTAGTAATGCTGGCTGAGTACTCTTATCACCACGGCCGGTACCAGCTGTTTCCTCTTTCGTATAGTCTTATGGATGTCCCACTAGGGTATAATTATATGCATGTTTTTTTTATCACTAAACAAAGCGTATTAACATCAGAAATAGGAAAGTGAATTATTTTTTTAATATCTATAAAAAATACTAAGTTATAAGCATTTGAAACTGCCGATTAGACAGAGAGATTCGATATAGCGAATGACGTCATTCGATGCATCGACCGTACGAAATCCATACTAAATTCCGTTTATGTAGAAAGACATAGAAACAAAAGTTTAAATGGTTATAACTTTTGTGTTGTTTGGCCGATTTATGTCTTGTTTTCGCTTTTTGTCATTATTTTTATAGTACTTTAACATTCCGTATCGAAGTAAAAAAAAGAAAATTTATGCATATTCTCTATAAGAGGTACTTACTAGCTTATTCCCCGCGGTTTCACCAACGTGGAGTTCGATAATTGTCCCAAGGGAAAGAAATTATACTATGTATCACTGGGTTATAAATACTCCAACAGTCAAATTGCATCCAAATCCGTTCTGCAGGTTTTGCGTGAATGAGTAACAAACATCCACATTATGAGGTAAAAGAATTCGAATACGTGTGATTCCAGCCAACCCGCACTGGGCCCGCATGGTGGATTCCGACCGACTCTCTCTCTCACATACAAGACGCCCGTGTCCCAGTGGGGACTTAATGTGCTGATTGTTTATTTCATCACATTACCATACTATTAATTATGCGTTAGTTACATTATTATAATAATGTGTACAATCGCTGATTGCGTAAATGTATGTGGGCCACTGAAATTGCCGTGGGGGCCAATCATGTGATTTCAAATCCGATCGTTTTTTTATGAGACCTAATTTAATAATAATAGATTATGACATTGTGTAGGCGATAGAGGTAATTATCTAGGAGTAATGAGGTTATTTTCTGTTCGTCTGTTGTAGATTTTGACGTTGGTAATAGGATTTTACTTAAGCTTAGTTCCTCTAATAACTTAGGTTTATGATGAAAGCTGAATGGCTTATTCGTCAACTGGCGACTGTGAAACTCGCGATTGCGAACGAGTTGACACTTTCCGATTTTTTTTTGTCGTCAACTGGCTCGCACCTTATAAAGTACAGTCGAATGAAAATTATTTTATTATATTTATTTTAAAAGTCAAGTCGTATAAAATATCTTATTCATTAAAGTGGGTTCATATTTTATACATTTCATAAGAAGTTTATGTAGCTGACTGTACATCTGACGTATTTTACGTCTGATTTTCAAGGTCGAGCGAGTTGACAACAATAAAATAAAATAAAATGAAATAAAATCGGAAGGTGCCAACTCGCGCGCACTCTAGAGTTTCTCACTCGCCAGTTGACGAATAAGCCAGCTGAATGGTAGATACGGGAGTATCCGTAAGCTTTCCTAGCTTAGCTTACAATAATATAAATGATTTACTGACCTGGATAACTTAGGTAAGTATGAATTATGTAAGCGCCTATTTTTACCGTCACCCACTTTCTATCGATGAGGTTAACAATGATTAAACTATGAGAGTTTCAAAACACTTCTTAAAAATAACACATTTAATATCACGTCTCTAATCTCTGAAGGTTTAGGCAAAGATGTACATTTTAGTAGGTACAGGTATTCGGAGCAATCCTATTCCCATCAGCCGGGCACAAATCCAAGACTCCGGGCTGTTAAAACTCAGTAACACGGCCCAAACTGGGAATCAAACTGGGACTATGAGATGGAGGAATTAGTCAGCATCTCATATTAAAAGATAAATGTTAAATATTCAATTAAGTTGGTACTAATTTAGTATTTACTAAGACGTCTAACATGTCTATTTATAGAGACGCGTAACTCTAGAATATTATCAGTATAAAAAATACGTGACATACATTTATGACTAAAGTTATATGCAGTAAATAGTGGTATTATTAATACTTAAGTCTTTATTAAGGTTTTTGTAGGTTATAAATAGATTTAATTAGGAAGCCTTACTTCCCGGTTGCTAATCGCGTGTTCTGTGAATACATTAAGATTCATCATTGATAATTGTTTTGTTGAATTATGTATGTCTATTTATGGACTGCGTCGTTGGTCGAATGATCGCAAGCGCGATTGCGGAGCATGAGGTCCTGGGTTCGATTCCCGGGTCGGGGAAAGAGTTATTGGGTTTTTCCATCAGGAATTTCTCAGTAGCAGCCACGGAGTCTAGATGTGTGCCCAGTTGATGGGAATAGGCTCGCCCCTTATAACATGGGACTTAAACGTAATTTGCGAAATGTGGATGTACTATTAGGTACACCTCTGTCCGAACCTTTTGGGATTACATGTGTGATGTTATGTTATTTTTAAAACACAGAAAAAAAATTAAGACAGTTAGAACAATAGATTCGTTACATCTATAATTACTCTTCGATTCGAAACCCGAAAGTATGAGGTTGTATTTCAACTACAATATTTTCCGCCTACACAAACCATAAAGCTTTATCTCCGCAAACAAACAACCCATTTGCATAAATTATGTCCCATTACAGTAAAAACTACAGGTAAATAATTTGATCTACAATTCGACTTATCCTTGAGTACCTAGGAGGTAATGGCATAATTTAGTCTCATTTACGTACTTCCATAAAGGTATTCTTCCACTAACAGGCTACGCACGAAGAGGTTTATCACGTTAGCAGAGGGGTTCATTTGTTTTGCTAGCATTTGTTTCGAGAATAGCGTTACCGTGGGTTTTAAGCCGGCCATAGACGATATGGCACGGTCATGCATGTGTAGTTTTGATAAATGAACATGTGTAGCAGAAAATTGTACCTTTTTAATTGTAGTTATTCTGGCCTGTACGGTCAACCAAGATATTTGGTTTACATTTTACAATGTAATTTGCATGTTAAAATGTAAACCAAATAGCTTGGTCGACCGTACATGCACCCCAGAGAATTTAAAAATAAATATTTTTTCCGCTTGGATATGTCTGCACAGTAAGACTGCGCAGGCATAACCGAGCGTGTGTGGCAGGTCACATGCACAGCTCTCGGTTCTGTTTTTTTTTTTTTCTAATAAGTAATAAAACCACTAAAGCAACCATATCGTCCAGTGTGTTGCCGTTGCTTGCAAATGAGCCAACTGACAGGCTTGCAGTTCGTATGCGTATTTAAAACTTTAGTTTTTTTGACAATGGCTTTAGTTGACAATCCCTCCTGCATTTGCTTTCAAAGCAAAGCTATGCGCGGGCATAGCTTAGCCGTGTGGTGCTGTGGAATAGTGCCTTTATGTGTCTTAAACATCTTATTTGTCATAGACATTCGTAACCTAATAATTTAATGTACAGATATAATTAGCTGTTAGTATAAGGTTAACGAAACTTTATCGTGCTACTGATTTACATTTGTAATCAACTATACCGTGTAATAATTGTACGTTAAGACGTATTTGGACGAATTTATTGTTCGCCAATTAGCAAATCTATCAAGGACTTTTTAATTTGAAAGGATTTCTATTTGGTATGCGTAATTATCTCGATTTTTTATCGTAATTATATTTAGTTGGGTTTGCTTTATAGGTTGCTTAACTTTTAATCTGATTTAAATAAATAAATAAATATCGCTGGACATTAACACACAGTGCCATCTAGTGCCACACTAAGCAACGAGGCTTGTGTCGTGGACACCAGATAGTTGATATACTACATAGATACTTTTTTGTTTGTAAATACATACGATACTTTTTTGTTTGTAAATACATACTTATTATACATATAAACATCCATGACTCGGAAACAAATGTCCATGCTCATCACACAAACATTTGCTCCCACCGGGATTCGAACCCGAGACCCTTAGAACGTAAAGCAGCCTCACTACCGCTACGCCATTCGGGTCGTCTAACAGTCTAATCTATTTAACAGTGCATTTAATGTAGATAATTTAATTATAGCTTCAGGGTAAAATAATAGATCTCTTTCAAAGATTTTTTCATCACTTTAAAAAAAAAATGGGTATATTAGGTGAACGGAGTAGAAGCTTATGGTATACCTAGTTTGTTTTTAAAAGTCATCCTGGTATATTGTTGCCAATGCATAAGCAAGTGTAACAATATTTATTAATACAAATTAAAGAAAACAATACTATACTACTAATTAATTAATTTAGAGTGATGAACTCACTAATAGTTAAAATCATTATTCTCTAAGAGATAATTAATGCGTATAACTTAACATTTAATAATTAATATTATTGAATCACATAATGAAGACAGTTGTACGCTCGGCATGAGGAAATAAAACAAAAATCTGTGGGTAAAGGCTTTTAGCTGATGGAGGAAATTACAAACGGATATGACGAAATTTTTAATGCTTCCTTACTTTAGTTGGTAAGGAATTTATCGAGCATTAAAAGTAGTATGTTATTCCACAAACGAAGAGGCACAGAATATTGTGACCTGCCTGTCTTGTTGTTTGCACATTGTAGCTAAAAATTATAACCAGACTTGTTCTTTCAGTAGAAAGTTTCAAACTCGTCACAAATTGGAGGCTGATTAAATATAGACTGCCATCGACACGCTAAGAAGAAGATGAAGAAGTAGTACGTTTACTATATTGAAGACTAAACCAGACGTAGAGTTTAAAAGTTGGGGTGTGATAACCCCGTGAAAGCCGTAAACCTTGACTCCTTCGCCTGATCTCGCCGGTAGAACTGAAACGACTTTTTTTGGGGTGAAAAATCACGTTTTACGGTAGGCCTCATAGTAACGTACTAACAAAACTGTGCTGACATAACATTAAAAAAACACAACATTATACTAGTATTGATCGCAATGACGATATTGATGTTTATAATGATCGCAATGACGGGGAGAACAAGTACCTTTCGGCTTCGTTAAGAGGGCTATTACAATTTTTACTGTTTTTGAGTGTTTTAAGAGTCTAGCACTCAAATACAAGAAAAAAACTGATTGTTATTTTGTGCGCTCCCTAGAAAAATAATCAAAAATTTCTGGCCTTTTCTGGCTTTTTTGGCCATATCTAAACAATAATCACACTTCTAAACTGAGATTTTTGATGTGTGATTATGGTTTATATTATGGCCACAAAATAAAAAAATAAAAACGCCCGAGAAAGTTTGATTATTTCTCTAGGAAGCGCTCTAAATAAAAAACATTTTTTAGAGCTAGACTCTTAAAACACTCAAAAACAAGAAAAATTGTAAAAGCCCTCTTAAGGCTATTTTTAGACCTATAATATTAGTGAGGGAATCTATCTGTTTTTGTGCACTTTTTACCTTTCTGTTCTTCGTTGAGACTGACGGAAATAATTTCGGAAGTATTTAGAATAATAGTCTTGATAGAAGACTCTCAGGGTATCTTTACAAACACACCACACAAACACAAACTGTCATCACACAGTCATGCGGAAACACGGAACTAATGAGTGTGACGAATGTCAGATTGCTCAGATTATAGGTCTGTACTTAAACCTTGCAGTAGCTTAGATGTAAGTTAAGAATTAATCGTCTTGCCCTCGCACATAATCTCGTGACTAAATACTTAGTTCCTTTTAGCATGGGTATTAATGGGATGGTTCATATTATAGTATCAACTTACTGCTGGGCCTAAAAAAAGCCACTTCCAAAGTGGACCACTGGTGGTTTTGTTCAGCTGGTCCCACTATCTTTTACGAAGTCTGTCTCGACGCTTTCTGGCTGTGCAGGGCTCCACATAGTGGTATTTTGGTCCACAGCTCATTGGGCATCCGACAGAAGTTTCCAGCTCAGTCCCACTCCAGCTTAGCGGCTTTATGAGCAGAACATTAACATAATCAACCTGTAATATTTTTTACTGCTGGGACACAGACCTCTGGTATAGTACCTGCCTGGGTTCGCACCTATGATTTACAATTTTGGAAACCTAGACCACCATGAACTGCATTGTGATGGTCCATAAAACCTAATAATAGTAGGACGATTGCCTTTTTAGTGTAGTAGTCGCAAGCGCAACTCCCGAGTGCTGATTTCTGGGATCGATTCACGTTTTGCTTCCTGTGTGGCCTTCACGATAAAGAAAGTGCAGAGATGCAAACATGAATGATAAAATGACGCATATTTACGGCACATAACTTTATAGTTATTTACAGAAATGTGAAAATCTCCTCGCAATCGCAATACAATCTTAATCCGGTTCGCTTTACATAATTCGACGTAATTGCATAATATGTCAATTACCGACAAACTTATTGGTAGCAAATCTTCATTATAGTGTCAAAGGATAAATAAAGTATTCGCTATATTGAGTTACGACTGATTGAGTACTTTGTTTGATAAAAATCGTTATGGAAATGCAGTTAAACATTTGTCTAGAATTCTAGATATTAAGAGGGAAAGGGTGTCTATCTGGTGTTTTAAACTAGTCTAAGTTATATCTAAGATCAAGCCTTTATTGAAACTATGTTTCTAGCAGTATAATTTGATTATCTTGCCGTATCGGACTTAGATCTGTGAAGTTAAAACTGAAGCAATCGTCTACAATAGACTTGATTGTTGGTCTTGTATCTTTTTAATCTATCTTACGATCGTTGGTAGACTTGTGATCTTAGGCTTCTCCTTAAAAGGAAGTGATGTTTAATAGAAATGATTATAACCTGTAAATTTCCGTAAAACTGATAGAAAAGTCTGGCTAACTCCTATGATTAAAGAAGTCGCACCGACATTATTAGTTTGTTAAATAGTACTGCGATTAAACTACTGTTACCATAATCAATCAATCTTTAATAGGACAGTTTAGACCAAGTACAACAATATTAGCAAATGTCTCCCTATTTGAATTCAGCGGGTTTAAAACAAGTTGTTTAATCAAGTAATGTAATTTATCTTAAATACTGTCACACCCAGAAGGCAAAGAATGCTGGTATAAATGGTATGGATAGGTAACAGATAGAATAATTGAAATATCGAGTTTTTTTTAACAAGTCCGCTACACTATTCCCAAACCAAGAACTTCTGAAAGCCAGAATCAACAGTGGTGTCCACCAGAAAAGCGCCAAGACAATGAAGCTCGCCGAAGTCTCAGAGAAACAATTTAACTGTCTTGGATGAAATATCGAGCCGTTAATCATTATTTTAGCTTGGAGAGGTTGCGTTAAACAATACGAGTAGTATGTTTATTTAAACGCTTAGTTAGCCAGTAAGGAAACCAAGGTTAGGAGGTAGCCAGACTATGAATCTTAAGATCATAATCACAATGGCAAGCAATACTGCTTTTTTTACTTTTTTTACGTTTTATCTGACCAATTACACTTTTTGCTCTTCCCTGACAATCAAACCTACTAAAATTGAGCTAACCATTAAACCAATAAAGCGATTCATAAAATAATTGTTTTAAAACAACCCAGAACTTTGCGTGTACGCTTGCGTGACTCCTACCTTCTATTTTGCCCAAAGGCCATTGTCATTCAATTATCAAAGTGTCAATGTACTATTTTATTTCATTGTCAAATTCACGTTTACCTAATTGATAAAATCTTGACAATTGATTAACGATTAAAGATTGAACTTTTGTCAGACTGCTGACAAATTTTATAATGGTGGTTAGTTGATCTTTGAACTGACAGATTGATTATAATCGCTCCGTCTGGTTTGATCGAAAAGAAACGTTCCTTTGTTCGTTTTCGTTTCGATTCTGAGAATATTTTTAATGTTGAGGTTAGTTTGAGGTTGTGTTTTCTTCAAAATCTTTTTGAGACTAAATTTTTTCATGTTGTTTCCCTTTGGTTGCAAATGAATTAAACTGGCTAGAGATTTTGTAAATCTTTTTAGGTTACCTAAGTAGGTATATAAAAAAGAGAAGCATGAAGTTTCTTCCCGGGCATTTTAATTAATGTATTTCAACCTCAGTCTCTTACCAAGAGCCTAACATGTACGACATGTACGTACTCAAAGGAAAGTAATAACACAAGGTGTATACCTGTTCCAGGTCCAGTGCTGTTCCCTCCTTCTCCGAGCGGTGACCCCTCGCAGACCAGCGGCGTGGTCGTAGGAGCATCAGGCTACGGCTTTGTTCCCCCCGGCTCGCAAGGTAAAACCTACGGCCGATGAATACCCCTAGTCATACGTAGTTAGAACTAATATAAAAGTACAAATTGTAACACGAGGTTTTTAGAAAATTATACCTTTTGTCTGCACATTAGGTAATTCTTTTAGGCAATTTTGCCTCAGAAATAGACCCCTGTTCGACAATTTCTGAATAGGAATAGCCAAACAGGACTCTATTTCTTCTTTATAAAATTTCAAATTTAGACAAATACTTAATTTGGCTTTATAATTATGCAAAACTTTGAAAGGTTTACTAACAAAATGGTGGCTGAAAAACTTAGCTGTAGGTTATGATTGCGATTTTACAGGAAATCGAATTATGTAAAATAATAAAAATAGTTAATTTATGTATGAGTTAATGTAAGTAGAGAATATCGTCGTAAGGCGAAGACTGGCATTACGGTAAAACTAACAAATGTTACATATCTTCTGATCTCGTGTTACAAATTTGTACAAATAAATGTAAAGTATTTAATATGTTATTCTACCAAGAACTATCAATTGGAGAATAGCATATTGATTGTAAATTATTTTTTGTTAAATATTGCTGTAGTTTAATTTAATTGCATGGGTAATTTTTGCATGAGTTGTTCCCAACTGACTGTATCCCATGGATGGGATATTATTTTTGGCCATACTTGTAGTGGGAAAATGGGATATCAGTTCTGTATGTATATAAAAGGAAAAAAACACTGGTATAATAGGCATGTGTATATTTAAATTGTATATTTAGTGAGCTGAAAAAAAATATGTATTATAAAAGTATTGTGAATGAAGTTGTGAATATAGCCCATGTTATTTATAATTTATAATAATAAACGAATGAATTTTTATCTGTTTTATTTTTTACCTTTGCGTTGCACAATAATCCGCATGTTTGCACTGCCATTGTAAGTAGATAGCTATCTACTAATACGTACATAATAGATTTAACAATAGATAATGTAATTTTAATTAAACTGCTCTACAATTAGAGCAGTTTATTAATAGCTTTTTTAATTACACTGTATATTACCTAATATAGTCAATTGGTCGTAATTCGGACGGCTGCACGATTTACTTGGTAAGACATGACAACAGCGATCCATCATGGCGATTTAGCTCTAAGACAATACCTACATAGTTAAGGAAATAAACATTAAAATACTGTGATTAAAAAAATATCACACAGTCCATAAAATAATAATGATTTTGTTTGTTTTGAAATATTCTGACTTCCGCAACCGGAAACTAGTTTTATTAATAAACCTGTCCATTAATTAAAATCTAATAATAGATATTAGAAAAGATAGAGCAGTCTTTTTTAATTTTGTTGACACCACTCGGCTGAATTTAACAATAATACAAATTAAAGCAAAAAAGGCCCGGAAATATTTATTAAGCAATGTAATTGATTATAAAATAATTTATTAATATATTATTGTAAATCTATCTATATATATATATTATGTCAATCGACTATAGACAAATTTAAAGCACTATAAAGCACAAATCAAAATTTTAGAAAAAACGCTCCCTTCACCTCCTATATTCTTCTATTTTAGAAGAAAGTTTTTCATCTTTCATCGACGACAAAATTAAACATTTCAATGATATCTCGGATAGACTCTCCAAAATTAATTTACTCTTTGGAAGAATCCACAACTTTTGGACAAAATTTACCAAATTATTCGCAACACATTAACATACATTCTTAATGTGGCCCTGGACGACCGAGCGTGGGCTACCCTGCCAATTCGTTTTGGTGGCCTTGGCGTCCGCAAAATTTCTAGTGTTAGTTTACCGGCGTTCCTGTCTTCTGTCCACAGCACTGAAAAGCTAACCAGGAAAATTTTAACTCTCTCCCTGGTTAGCTCGGCAGTGCCGTGCTTGACCGACGCAGAGGACGCCTAGAAAGTGGCTAGCCCGAACACGGATCGGCCCGCGAACCCGTTTTCCCAGAGACAGTGGGATGAGCCGCTCTGCAGGTTGGTACGGAATAAACTTATTAATACGTCTACCAATACTGCTGAGCGTGGCCGCCTGCTGGCTGTGGGTGAATGGGAGTCTGGCCTCTGGCTTCAGGCACTACCGTCACCTAATATAGACACTATGTTAGGTGACACAACCATCCGGCTCGCTATGCTCCTTGTGGGGCTCCACATCGCTGTCAATGTGGTGAAGCAGTCGACTGCCTCGGGACACCATGGCCTTTCTTGGAGTAAGAGTGCAGGTCGAGTAGCGCGGCACGCTAGCATTAATGATCTCATCCGTCGTGCTCTTGCCACCGCCGGGGTGCCAGCTGTATTAGAACCCACTGGCTTGGCACGCGTCGATGGCAAGAGACCAGATGGTATAACCATAATGCCATGGAAGTTGGGTAGGCCTTTGGTGTGGGACGCAACTTGCGTAGCACAGTGTGCTGCGCTGGGGCGGCTGCTGCAGGTGCTGAAAACCTCAAACGGCGCAAATACATTAATTAAACGGTAATTATGTGTTTGAGCCGTTTTGGGGTTAAAACGCTAGGGCCATGGGGTCCGAGTGCCCACCTAGTATTTCGGGAAATCGCCAAACGGTTGGTCGACTCTTTAAGTGACCAGAGGGCGGGCCTAGTTTTGGCCAAAAAATCAGCATTGCCATCCAACGTCGCAATGCTGCCAGCCTTCTGGGCACTTTTCCTGTTGACAGCGATGTGGACGAATTTTTCGACGCCCTGTAACCCTTTTTGATACTTGTAAATATTTTTATTTATA
This sequence comes from Xestia sexstrigata, assembly GCA_941918905.2. Taxonomy (NCBI): domain Eukaryota; kingdom Metazoa; phylum Arthropoda; class Insecta; order Lepidoptera; family Noctuidae; genus Xestia; species Xestia sexstrigata. The sequence continues at coordinate 8,357,950 of OW799211.2, read as the reverse complement.
TTATAGAGTCAGTGTGTTAATAATGTAAATAATATTAGTCTGTGTTATTGTAATAAATTAACATAAAAAAACGCGAATAAATCAAAATGTCCTCCATAATTCACCAGATAACCAATTAATAACAATTTATACGACAAAAGCTAGAAAGGTAAACAATTAACAAAAAAAAGTATGTCAATAAAACTGGGTCGAGTACTAAAATTAAATTGCCGACATATTACCCGATATTCGGTCCATATCGAAACTTTGAAAGTCGTGATTGATTCGACAATAGTGTAGTGGACAAAGAAAATAATTATAAATAAACTTAATAGGGAAACGAGTGCTTGCTTTCTGATCCGGCATAATGAAGGTCACTTGATCTTGCACGCGAACTTGCCGGAACGAGTGATCTGACATTAAGCTGTTTGCACACGAGGATAGTTTGGCGATATCGCTGGAGGAGTTTTTGACAGAATAATTGACTGCTCGCTCACAAATAGATAGGCCATGGAGGTTAGTTTGGAAGTCGTTCCATTAAAATTCGGATATTCAGCTTTGATCGGTTTGACTGGGAGCCAAACCCTAAAGTAGATAGGAATAGCCTTTTTCTAACTAGACCAGTTTCCTTAATAACTTAACGGAGTGACTGTTGGTACACGGGATAGTTGGATGATTGGTCGTTACATAAAAGGGGCAAGCGTCTTTCACTTTTCTATTGTTTTAGTTAGAAGGTGCCTAGATTGTAAAAGGTCAGGATCAGGTTCAATATACTTAGAACAAAACTTGTATCTGGTTTCAGAAAACCTAGCATTATAAGCTTTCTTTAAACTAGTATCAAATTGTGAATGTAAATCAATATTTGATAAAGTCAAGATTAAAAATAAGATATCTAGGTTTCAGGAATCCTCAAAAAAAGCTCTATCTGTCCACCTTCAACCATCTACCATTTTTTTTAGTAACGAGCTGAAAACAAAATGCACCTGGTATTGATTCACCCCTTTATAATTTCAAAACGGGAACTCCAATGAGTAAAACACATACAAAAACTGATTAAATGTGAATGTGTCAGGTGATTCAAATCATGGCCAGTTGACTAACTCGCACGGTATGCAGGGGGCCTTATAGATTACGAACAGTGGAATTGACCTGAGGGCATACCGTTTTGACACGTCAAGTTCTATGTATCAATTAAGTTTGTAATCATTTTGTTTAAGAAACATTATAAAGCAGTTTAGAGTAGTTTTAGTTACGTGCATAGTAGCTTAGTCATTGCTGTTGAAATGTCTGTTACATTGAATTGGCATTGTTCCTGAAATGCAACCTCACAAGTACTCCTAGACAGCTTGCACTCGGTAAATTTAACTGGCTTCGTTTGTGTACGAATTGAAATAGATAGAGTATTGTAAAGGTTGTATAATTTTCTATTCATTTAAATGTTTGTTTGTTTTAATAAAAAATACGCAGATTCTAGTATAATAAAAATAAACACAACCAAAATGATTCCAATCAAACACTCGCTTAAATTAAGGCTTCATCAAATTAATAACACAAAACAGTATGAGATTAAATTATTCATAACGGACCTTTTTAATTGTGTTTGACGAAATTTCTCGATGACTTCATTTAGATTTTCGGGTTCACTTTCAACCCGGAATATTCAATTTGGGTACTCATAATCTCTTGGGCCCTTCCTATACGGTCAAATGCATTTTAATTATGAAATTGACATATCACAAGTGGACTGCGCACATTTTGTAATTTAATAAAAGAGTTTGGACTTACGAAATTAATTTGAGCCAGCCTCTGCCATTTCTGGCCAGTCCTCTGATATTTATCTTATGCATATTTATATGTTTGCTCACAAAAATAGGGTGTTATTTTGTGTGTTTATTTAACTCATTCACATTAGAACCCTTTTTGTTTTGTGTTTTTAAATTAACACACTGTACATACCTTTTTTATTATTTATTTTAAACCTAACGTTTATACAATTTCATTTTAATATTTTTAGATAGTTTGTAAGCGTTTCTTGTAAGACAAAATTGTTTTAGCAGAGGGTGGAAAAACGGATACGTTTTGAAAACTTTTCCCAATGTTGCCAACTTAGGAGAGTTTCATAAACTTTTTTGCTGTGACAACTCAGACATGTATTCTGTTTTGTGAAAGAACTGTTTGTTTTGCTTCGTCATTGTTCTGAAGACATTCCTTATAAGATTTGTTGTAAAAAATCCCCTATGAAATGAAATTGTAGGTATCTTCTTTTAAGTTGTTTTTGAAGTGCTGTCATATGCTGCATAGCTACCTATAAAAAATATGTTATGGTATGACTAAAATATGTTATGTTACATGGCAGGATAGTTTATCGGTAAATGAAGAAAAAAGTTTGACCTAGAAAAAATAAATAAATATCCCTAAAACCAATATAAAAATATTTTATTCCACATAGGCCTACATGGGCACTTGTAAAACGTCGAGAAAAGGTGCACGGTTCGGGTTATTCGTTTCCTACGAAAAAGAACCGGCAAACTCCTAAGTTACTCTTTTAAAATGATTTGGTTGCACAATATTATCATGTTACCGAATTAGTACTCATGTATGGGGGGACAACGTAGACCCGACAGTAAGACGTTGCTTACAACACAATAAACGTTAAACGAGATAAAAAGTTAACAAGCATCTATGAATCTACAGGGCCTACAATGTTCTTAAAAAACCTACCTACTTTCTGACAAACGTCTGATGTTTAATGTAACTTGAGTACATTATGCAGACTTGCGTTAACTCCACCATATAGTAAGCCTTATAGAAAGATATTTAACAGTATTCGTATTATATGACTCTGAATAATGTACTTAGTTCCTTTACATACCATCTTCAAAATAATAACAAGCATTATCTGTAGTCTGCACAATGTACTCAACATTCTCCAGACTTATGTGTAAACTCCACCATATAATTAGCCTTATAGAAAGATATTTAACAGTATTTTATGACTCTGAATAATGTACTTAGTTCTTTTACATACCATCTTTAAAATAATAACAAGCATTATCTGTTCCCAAAATTAGCATAGTCCTAACTAGTCTACGTGCATTTAAGCCAGTTTAAATTGTAACACGAATTAAATTCTAGGTTTGCTCTTAATGAACACGAGTTCTTGTCTGACTTAAAACTTTGCACGTCTGTAATACGTGCATCGCTTGTTCTTAGTTAGGTTAAGGTTATGGTGATAAGTGTAGAGAGAAGTGGCAAGCGTTTTTAGTAAGAAATTATTGCCACGAAGAAATCTTCATTGCACGAATCAAATTCTATAAAAATGAAAGTACTTTTAAAGAATCTGGACTCTCTGGAATTGACCACAAATATTCACTAACACTCCTAATAAAGAATATTTAATACAAATATTAAACAGTGGTGTTTCAATAATCTACTTCCAGCATAAGGAAGCCATCTTCACCTTCTATAAAATGTGATCACTTTATTAGATCTTATCTGTCGGGGAAGAACTCATCTAATTTATGGATAATTGCTAGAACAAGCACAATTAAATTATTTTGCGTACCGCATGCTCTAAATTCTCTTAAAGGTCGAATTGCGCCCTAAAAATTGAAACAAAATACGAAATTATCTAACACTTTCAAAAACTGTTCACTAATCAGACCTAAATCTAAGAAAATTTGTGTCGGCTTCTGCTCCCGCTACATCCTAAGACTTGGGCGGCAGTATGACGGAAGTGACGCGTCTCGCCGTAGCGGCGCCACGCCGGAACCCAGCTGAAGGGTTGCCCCGTCACAAATCAAGTTATGAGAAACGCCACAAAAGGAAACTTTGTGCATTTCCGAGCCGACAAGCGTGAAATCCGATACAAACGACCTACGACGAACTTTATACCTTAAAATTAATTCCGTAAGCTCCAAAATTCCTTGAGTGTTGTCTCAAGCACTCTTCAATACTGATATAACTTTACTTGAGTGATTATTTTTGGTATATTGAATGTGTTTGTAACATTTTGTATGAAATTGTTAGCGTGGGTAAACAATGAGTTGAATGGATCTGTTTGGAAGCAGTCACAAATTAGAAGTTTTGAGGCGGTTTTCCTTACATGGTATTTAGGGATACTTAGTTTTCTGCCAGTCGTTTAAAAGAAAATAAAACATTGATTTGTCGCAAGGACATGTTTTGCATACAATAAAACAAAAAGTCATAATAAACACAAATATTTATAAATACAACAGCACGGACCAAAATTCATAGACAGCTTGCACGTCGCGTCGTGACTACGACAGGCAGTAGTCGCTAACGAGCAGTTGGAAACCGAAAGTGTGAAAACCAGTCTTATTATGGGGTATCGTGTCTATTTACCAGTTACTGGATTGTGGAGGTCAGATAGGCAGCAAGTTCATGTAAAATACTGGTATTCGGCTGCTTCTGGTTAGACTAGAAGCCCACCCCAATATAGTTGAGAAAAGGCTAGGTAGATGAAGGACAAATACTCGGGCAACAAATATGAAAGAAATCGATACATGCTCAAATAAAAATCATTGAATGGATTAAGAAATGATAATTGCAATAACAGGATGCTGGCTCACAAATCTTTACTGATTATCTCGATAAGGTGATTGCCTATCAGTGACTGATGTGAACTAGGTTTTGCCTGTGGTTTCGCCGGTATGGCTGTCGGAAATTATGCCCTGGAACGTACCTTTAATCGGTGTAAAATGTGCGTTATGACCTAATTACGTCATGGTCAATCCGTTTGGCAAATTCAGTCGTTCAGGTGCTGTCACTTAGAGGGTTGTATTGATGATTTTAGTGATTATAACTCTGTTAAGCCATTTTTCACGGTCGTGAATCATATTTTAATCAACATACAACCTGACACTGCCCTGCAAATTGCAAAAAACGTATAATAATTTCGCGGGCTCCCTCTTAAGGCGTTAAAGGTAACAAGATAGACAGGGTTTCCTTTTGCATTTTAAAAGTAGTTTATTATTATTATTATTAAAGTAGTTTATTATTATTATTAAAGTAGTTTATTATTATTATTAAAGTAGTTTATTTATTATTATTATTGTGATTATAAAGTATTTCACACTTTTCCTTAATGCTATTTGGTCATAAGCTACAGTTGCTCAATGTTCTTTAAAATTTAATTAGGCATTGAAAGCCTGTCGCCAATATCAGACATAAGATAGAAATAATAAATTAAAATAATATTCATAATACATTACTGAAAGCGATACAATAGAAATGAAATCTAGACAATAAATATAATATCCGTTACAAGCAATTTATTGTACATTGACTTTTATTTGATTATAACCTTGTGGTTAGTTTTGTAAATATTGCATGTAACCAATCAAATATACGTTAGAGTTTTTGTCATATTTTTTTGAAAGTATGCAACTGCAATATATCGTCGTCATGTTTTAATAGGAAATTGATTGTTCATGAAAAAGAATTTTCATATATTATTTCTAGTTGTTTTTTGCTTGCAGCTTCGTTCCCGTTATGGACGGAATTTTTTCATGCAAACGTTTTGAATATAGCCTATGACAGTCTGGAATAATGGAGTGTGAAACTCCATTATTCCAGACTGTCAATTTTTGGTATTTGATCATTAATTTCGAATAATATTTCGGTCTTATAGATTGGTCTCAAGCCTAGATAAAGATCCTAGGAGAGCGATTTTGTGTTCTAACTCTCCCCGTTCAATGATGGACTTGAATGCATTCCCATCAAAGGCAAATTCTATTGGAATATCTTCTAGTAACAAAGTTATAAATAACCTACTCCATTGCAGACTCTTGAAAAGGAATACCGACGACCCGAATGGCGCAGCGGTAGTGGGGCTGCCTTACGTTCTTAGGGTCCTGGTTTCGAATCCCGGTAAAAGCAAATGTTTGTGTGATGGGCATGGACATTTGTTTCCGATGTTTATATGTATAATACGTATGTATTTACAAACAAAAAAGTATCTATGTAGTATATCAACTATCTGGTGTCCACGACACAAGCCTCGTTGCTTAGTGTGGCACTAGATGGCGCTGTGTGCAATGTCCAGCGATATTTATTTATTATTTATTTATTTATACCACACAGCACGACCACGACCAGTGACTACACATACCAGGGTAAAGATATCCGTAATAAAGTGGGCCGTAGGGTACAGAATGTATGACGGGGGTCAAAAATTATAAATCTTGTAACCTTTATCCCCCAACCCTTTAAACTAGTGGGTGGAAGTTTGTATGAGACTTCCGCAATTTTGAGGCTAGAGGTCTGAAAATTGATGTAGAGACTCCTGGCGTCTCTGATGTGCAAGAAATACAACAAAAAAAAAAATGTCTCAAGCAACTTTCAAAAATAAATGGAATCCCACCGAAATATTTTCATGTAAAATGTTGCAAAGACGAGACCATATGACTCGCACTGTCAATAAGTTATCAGAACTAATGTAGAGCCAAGCTTCTAACTCTACACGCCCTAACTCTACAATATTTTACATGAAAATGTTTTTGGTGGGTTTCCTCTTTCTCAAACAGTTGAGTGGTAAAGGGAAATTTGTCGAAATAGGCGGTTCATAATGTCTTCCTTGTTTCATCAACTAATTACCGATAAACAATTATGGATCCCTGAAAAATCTGTAAAAGTTCAAGGCTGCCTAGGCAGCTTTATCCACTTTCATTTGGTTAAACATTCAAGAGTCTCTCACCGCAGAGTACAAAATAATCTCCTATACAACTTTATTAATGTATTATTTCTTATCTATATTTCTGCATGACAATCAATTTGGTTTTAGATCGCAGCTGTCGACGGAAAGTGCCATATTGTGCATGAAGCATGCTGTTAGGTACTATACCCACAGAGGCACACCTGTGTATGCCTGTTTCCTCGATTTGAGCAAAGCTTTTGACTTAGTCTGTTATGATATTCTGTGGAAAAAGTTACAAGAAGTAGGGCTACCGTCAGAACTTGTGAATATCTTAAAGTACTGGTATAGCAATCAAAGTAATAATGTGCGGTGGGCGGGCACCCTATCAGATCCATATAAATTGGAATGTGGCGTGAGGCAGGGTGGCTTGAGCTCGCCCCGTATATTTAATTTGTATATAAATGCCCTAATCGAGGAGCTCAGTGGCCAGCGGGTTGGTTGTCGCATAGATGATGTATGTGTAAATAATCTTAGCTATGCGGATGACATGCTGCTGTTGAGCGCCTCGGTTTGTGGCATTAGAAAACTATTACAAATTTGTGAAAATTATGCAGGTGGACACGGCTTGAAGTATAATGTGAAGAAAAGCGAGTATGTTGTCTTTAAGGCTGGTACTAGGTGCCCCGCTAGCGTGCCCGCTATAAAGCTGTATGGAGAAGAGTTGGCTAGGGTACGTCAGTTCAGATACCTGGGTCATCTAATTACCGAGGACCTTAAGGACGACATGGACATTGAACGTGAACGTAGGGCACTGTCCGTGAGAGCAAACATGATTGCTCGCAGGTTCTCCCGATGTACAAACGAGGTAAAAATCACTCTCTTCAGAGCCTTCTGTACATCTTTTTACACCTGCAGCCTGTGGGCAGTCTATACTCAAAGAGCGTACAGTGCCCTACGGGTACAGTACAATAATGCGCTAAGAACGATGTTGCGGCTGCCCCGCCACTGTAGTGCGTCACGTATGTTTGCAGAGGCGCGCATCGATTGCTTCTACGCTACTCTGCGCAAGCGGTGCGCGTCAATGCTGAGCAGAGTACGGGCTAGTCGCAACAGCGTTTTGAATATGATAGCCAGCAGACTTGACTGTCTGTACATGAATCGATGTATTAATGCTCACATAAGTATTGATACATCGATTCATGGGTCAGGCAGGGGGCGAGTAGATTAAGTTTGTTTTACTAACACTAGTTATAAGTTATTGTACTACTAACAAATTGGATCTTAGTTATCTGAAATAAACGTTTTATTATTATTATTATTTTCTATTTTCAGGACCAGCGATACCAAGGTTTTTCTACAGAAGACGTATTTATCTAAGAAGGTAGAACTATTAGTTAAAATATAAAAACACGAAATGGTGTCTACGTCTGTTTGTACAAAATAATTATTTAATTATTAAGCGAGTACCTTTTTGTGTAAAATTAATGAAAATCTTGATTTATAACCGTGTATATAAATATTGATTAAGACAAGTTTCACCATTATGTATAATATAGTGATTATCAAGAACCTGGCCTGGCCCTTGACTTAAAAAAATAATTTATATCGTCTCATCAAATTAAGGCAAATCTTTAACATAATAATCTTGTTATGAAGTAGAAATACTGCGTAAAGAATTTGCCTTAATTTGAAAGAGAAGCTGAATTTTGCTTTGGGTATAGTGATTATCAAAAAGTGCCCAGGGGCCCGTGACTAAAAAAAATACATATCTTTATATCGTCTCATTTTTAAATTAAGAATTTGATGATTTGATTTTAATGGAGAATTTTTATTTATTATCTTTAACATACTTAATAGTCTTGTTATGAATTAGAAATTACACGTAAAGGATTTGTCTTAATTTAAAATAAAAAAAGATATGCTGTATTTTTTTGTAGTGTAAAGTACCGATTGTCAGTTGTTAATTGTAGATGTCACAGTGCCATCATATCATAATAAATTAACGATCCATACTTAAAATGTTGCTCTATGGCTTTGTAGTGCACATTAGTTAAGACTAGCTTAACAATAGCTATTCAAAGAAGTAGCTTGTCCATGCCCAGTGCTCCCATTGCGGACCAACCTTCGGAATAAACTTGCGTTTTTAATTTCACGACATTTCGTTGGGTTGTCTGACAGTTATTAAGTAAGCTATTTGGGCATTGTTGCCATAATGCACCCTGTATTGAGAACAGATATAGAAATTTTTGCCCTGAGTCGTGTTACTTACTTATATGGCAAGCTTTGCTCTACGAAGTCTCAAGAAATCGTGTACCAGTGGCATGGCTAAACCTAACAATTTTGGGCCCTAATAAGTTTTATATCCTATTGTAGAAAACTGATATTTAAGTAGGAGTAAAACAATACGATACGCGTTGCCAGGTAAATGAACCTTCACAAATATAATTATTATTTATTTAAAAAACCTTTCACAGAAAAGTATATATGTAAATAAATTGAAAATTGATCATACATAAAAAAAAACAAGGGGTATAATAATTAACATTCACTAAGTCAGATTATACAGTGTGTCAAAAACTCCAAACCTTCAACTTTTTAAATAATGGTGAAACAAGTCTTGTTCTCTATATATTCTTATAATATTAAACAACACAACGACGAAAAACTGTGATAAAAATAAAATAAGTATGTATTTACAATGAACGAATGACAGATGTAAAGTATTTTTATGCCTCATTGAATGTCGAATGTTGTGTAATAATTTTGTATGAATTCTGGGAATTAATGTGAAAACTAATGTAAATATTAATATGAAAATGTATGTAAATAAAAGTGTATTTGTATGTGTCGGTTTATTTTTTATTTTTCTATGATCCAGCTAGTTCTCTTAAATGTTTTTCAAAAACATCTCATTTAGTCTCGAACGAAGCGGAGTTCGCATAGCTGAGTTGTAAGCCATTAAACAAATTAAAACATTTATGCCATGGATACGCTAAGAGGAAGAAGTCTTGAATAATTTGACTTATTCGTCAACTGGCGAGTAAGAAACTCGGGCGAGCGCGTGAGTTGACACCTTCCGATTTTAACTATTTTTTTTGTCGTCAACTCGCTCGCACGTAATAAAGTAGAAAAATAAAAATATTTTATTATATTTATTTTAAAGTCAAGTCGTATAAAATATCTTATACCTTTAAAGTGGTTACATATTTCATAAATTTTATAAGAAGTTTTTGTAGGTGACTGTACTATCGAGGACACTTTCGCCTGATCACCACTAAGCTAATTTTTGCTTGCACTTACAACATAGAAACGCTCTCTAGCCCCGCCCCGTTGACTTTGTATAGAAATAATGAATGAAAAGATACCGATCGGCCGAGCGCACTGACGACGCACGCCAAACGAGAGTTATTGTTATATTGCGCGCCAAAGTTGACGTTTTCCTAATAGGCCTAAACTTTAATGGGGCGTGGCTCGGCGCCTCCGCATGATTTAGGCGAAAAAAAAATAACGGATCAGGCGGAAAAGACCATGACTGTACATCTGACGTATGTTATGTCAGATTTTCAAGATCGAACGACAAAAAAAATTGGTAAAATCGGAAGGTGCCGTTGACGAATAAGTCAATAATAATTTATAGGTAACATTTATTGAGTCCCCATCAAACCACGCCAGATCTTGCACTTATCGTCTAAACGCTGTGATCCTCAGCACAGCGTTTATTATCTAAATATACATGACTATGTAGCCCACGATGCAAACTTATAGCCCCAAAAAAAAAAACTAAACTCAAAGTAAAGAATTATTCATAGGGGCCGATCTTATAAAGATTTTTCCCTCAGAGCATGTGCTCTAAAAGTGTTATTGGAAATATGTAGTAAAGGTAAATGAGATTTGCGTCTCACAGATGTAGTTGCCAGCCACTTCAATCTGCTCTCGCACTTCATTTCATCGGCTAAACGAAATTGGCTCTTTTGAAGGGTGAATATGACATAATACGGATAAAAGTACAGTGTACCGAACTCTTTTAGTGAACTTTAACTTTGGATTGAAGGTACTTATGTTATTTTCTAGGCGGTTCAATAGTGTATTGAACAAATTATCTATCTATGGAATGAAATTCCAAAAAGAGGCCTGATTTATTCATAACTTCTATTGAAGTCCAGAGTTTGAACAAAAAAATGGATATTGTCCAATCATCTAGAATTCTAGGTTATTTATAACTCTTATCCCTAAATTCTAACACACTGTAACAAATACCACGGGGTGTCGCTGCTCAAGAGAGCAGCGACACCCCGTGGTATTTGTTACAGTGTGTTTTAGTTGTTTACAGTGTGTTTTAGTCAGTAGATGTCTCTCATTATCCTCAATCTTTCTTGTCTAGAGGGTTCCTCTTTGTAACTAAGTCAGTGGGTTTTTAGAATGAAAGTTTCATGCTTAAGACGAAGTCTTCAGGGTCGGTGGAATACCTTTCTTTGGTTATGGCAAAAAGTGTTTTATTTTGAAAAGGGAGAGGCCTAATTTAGCACTGAAAACACACACCAACTAAGAATTAACTACTTGGACTTCAACTTGTTTAATTGATCAAATTATTCTTGCCTTTCGAACTGGTTACAATTACTCAATGTTCCATATAGTTTTATCTGCATTCACGAACTCATCTTGTTTATGTTAATTGCTAGCAAAATGTTACCTTGTACAAATATTTGATAGTTTAGTAGTTTACTCAGTGTAATCGTAAAAGCAAAATTAACATGAGAGGAATCACGATTAAATTAGGTACTTGTATTGTTTCACTACTTATAGGTACTTAGACAAAAGGACTGCATTACACAGTTTTATCTAGAAAAAACGATCTACGAGTATATCTATCTGTAACTTTAACGAATTTATTTAATCCTCATTACTCCAAAAACGCCGAGACCGGCCTAGAAAGAGGTGGCGAGATGATTTAGACGCGCATCACGAGAGCTGGTTCGAGGTAGCGCAGGAGAAGAGTATCTGGAAGGATATGGGGGAGGCCTTTGCCTAGCAGTGGCACATAAAAGGCTAAAAACAAAAAACTCCAAAAACGGAAGGAAAACATCGCAAGGAAACAAAAGATTCTAGCAAAAAAAGCCAACAATAAAAATAATATATTTAAAAACAAGTTTGTCTTATTAAAAGTCCTATATTAAAAGCTTGTTTTGTAATGTAAATACATACATTTTTCGTATTCTTCTAAGCAAAGTCTTTTAATCGATACCCATAACATAAATGTTCATATAAAATAGCTAGTCCGCCATATTGGATTTAAAATGACCTCATTAAGTTGACAATGCATTGTCATCCAAACTAAACGTGTAGCAAATATCAGTTGAATCGTTTGGGGACAACTGTTTTAACATTCAGTTGCAATATATTTGACCTAAATAAAACAAAAAAAAAATTTAAATACAAACAATTAAAAATTTTTTTTTCACTGTGTTCCTTACGGCTGCGCCAAATAGGCCCAGTTCAGCAATACTTAAACTTTTATTTAGAGACATTTTAAGTAAGGAGGTTACAAAGGCCGGATGAAAAATAGCCCCAAGTAACAAGTAGGGCAACCATGCCTCTTGCGTTCACCAGACCCTTCAGGACACGTATGTTTCTCTTCAGAGGGTTATTTATTTTTAAATTAGATTTGTTTTCGGATGCAGCCTACCTTCTGTTTTGTATCCAATGCCTTTATGTGGAATCTATCACGCCTGAACACATCTTTCAAAGACAATACGATTTTTAAAGGGATCTTTTTGATATTCAAATCATGAACAGAAAATTCGGTTACTGCGGGTAAAGTAATATAGAATATGTGGGTGAATTATTTATACAGTTTTTTTTCAGTCACTATTGCGTCTTCTTTTGTTTATACACGACTGCCCAAAAAAAGGAGTGTTATGTTTTCAGGGTTCATGTATGTATGTGTTGGTGAGTTTCTGTATTCCACCATAACTTCTAAAAGCCTAAACCGATTTCGATGTAGGTACGTGGTATCGTTAGAATCCTTGTGTTACCCCGGGTAACATAGGCTAGTGAAAAAAAAAAAAAAAAAATTGGAAACTGCAATATGGGTATCAAATTAAAGGGCTCATCATGAGGATTTTAAAATGGTATTTCATGACCATATTTTACTTAAAAAAAAATGTGTTATTTATTTATATTAATTAAGTTATGAATAGGTAGGTTTGTGAACTTTTCAGTGATAAATAAATATACACCAAAATAAATAAAATGCGAAATTCTCCACCTTATTATTATTATAATCGTAACTAAAAAGTGTGAAATAAAAAAAATATTTAAAAAATTACAAGAATAAGAATAATTTATTTAAAAAATAGGTATTACAAAAGTGTACACTTGGGTGCAGTAGTGTTATTTCTTAAATAATTGTGTAAATAAAGCTTAAAAGTAAACTATAACTAAAATATATATAACAGTTGCAAGTAACGATAATGTCGAATTCAAATGTTAAGTACCTGACTGATCTAGGTTTGTTTAAACCTGTGTTTCAGGCCATCACTTTACATTGCATAATTTAATTAAGACAGTCAAATGTTTAAAATAAAATAAATCTATCAACAACTTTAACAAAAATCAAATTGGTACAAAAACATTAAAACTAACTTAAGTAACATAAATCAAACTAGGACTCATAGAAGTTTTTCTGTGTCCGTGTAATTAAGTATCGAATAAAAAAACTAATACTAATACTGCATAAAAATAATACTGAAAACCAGATTATGCTACAAAAAAAAAAAATTAAAAACCCGACTGCTATAAAAATAACTAATAACTTTAAATACAAATTGAAAAGAAAAAAAACAAGACAAATAAAACATTCTAATAGATTTTTTTTTATTTGTTCTTGTTTTTTTCTTTTAATTTTTAATTTTAAGTTATTAGTTATTTTTTACGCAGTCGGATTTTATAACTTTTTTTTTTTTTGTAGCACAAAAAAGTTTTCAGTATTATTTTAATGCCTATATATAATATTGTGGGTTTAATTGAGCAGGTTGTTATACGTGAGCCATTGACTTAAGTGAAGCGTCTGATATCAGCTTGAGGCACTAAAATTTCTACGTTGATATTTATTTATTCATGTATGTCCACACAAAATACTTAACAGGACAATATATTAACATAGAGAGCACAAAGGTACTGCTTATTCTTAAGAAATTTCGTCCAGCAGACCTGCGAGAGGAAAGTTGGATTAGATATGTAGACACAGTGTGACTTAATAAAACAAGTCCGATTTTTTTCTATTTTTATTCAATGATTCTGATCTTAGCGATCTTTTTGTTGACGCGTTTGGTAGAGAATTTATTCAAATAAAATAAATCTTATTTTCAAAAACATGTTCCACACAAGATCAATAAGGTCAAAGATGACAATTCAATACAGGTCCTTAACCAAAAAAGGCTGTTGGTTCAACGTTGAGCAGGCAGGCACATGAAAAAAAATACATAAATACATTACCAATAGACAAACATAAAACATCACGCCTTTAGGTACCCAAAATTTAGTCAGAGGTGAACATAGTACATTTTCATTTTTTCAGTTAAGTTTAAGTCCTGAGTAATAAGTGGTGACCCTATTGCCATCCACCGGACACAAATCCAGACTCCGGACTGCTACTGAGAAATTTCTGATGGAAAACCCAACAACACTTTGCTCAATCCCGGGAATCGAACCCCGGACCTCATGCGCGCACGCTCAGCGGTCGCGCTTGCGACCACTAGACCATCGAGACAGTCGAAGCTGAGGGTGTGTAAATGCGCCCTGTAATGTATAAGTTGAGGGTGTGTAAAGGCGCCCTGTAATGTATAAGTTGAGGGTGTGTAAAGGCGCCCTATAATGTATAAGTTGAGGGTGTGTAAAGGCGCCCGCCCTGTAATGTATAAGTTAAGGGTATGCAGAGGCGCCCTGTAATGTTAAAGTTGAGGGTGTGTAAAGGCACCCTGTAATGTATAAGTTGCGGGTGTGTAAAGGCGCCCTATAATGTATAAGTTGAGGGTGTGTAAAGGCGCCCGCCCTGTAATGTATAAGTTAAGGGTATGTAGAGGCGCCCTGTAATGTTAAAGTTGAGGGTGTGTAAAGGCACCCTGTAATGTATAAATTGAGGGTGTGTAAAGGCACCCTATAATGTATAAGTTAAGGGGGTGTAAAGGCGCCCTGTAATGTATAAGTTCGTATTCACTTGTTTCTGTACAAAATCGAATCTTGGATTGTTACATTATGTAATCCTCCCGGTGAGGCTGCCTTTCCACTGAAGCAGAGCGAGGCTGCGGAGCGGAGAAACGGAGAAATATTAACCAATAGGATCGCATAAAATCTCAGGTCCGCTCCAGTATGCAATCCTATTGGTTAATATTTCTCCGTTTCTCCGCTCCGCAGCCTCGCTCCGCTTCAGTGGACAGGCAGCCTTAGGGTGGAGCCTCTTTGAATAAAATGTAAAAAATCCATAAAATTCTTAACGAAATTCAGGATATTAGAAAAAAGTGAGCTTGGTTTCAAAGATTTCAGATGTTCACAATCCTACCCAGGTTGACATTATCATCATCATTTCAGGCTGAAATCACCACTGCTAGGTATAGGCCTTTTTTTCTGATGGGAAATCATCAAATGACTCCTCCCGCTCTGGGCGGAACGGAAGGAAGTGTCAGATTTTTACTGACTAAAACTCATCCATGTTTCTTCTTAGCCTTTTGTGTTTCGGGGCCGCGGTATCTCTTTCGAACAACCCGCAGCCCCGGCAGGCATCGGCCCTTGGGGACCCCTTCCTTTTGCCGACATATCATTGAGGCGCGCGTGGGACACGAACGCGCCGTCGACAAAGCCTGCCGTTATAAGACGGACGGACGGCGAGGTAGCCCATTACTCACGGTCCACAGGTCCTCTGGGTATAGGCTTCATTTTTCTTCACATAAACCTTAATTCGTGTTCATGAAGGACTCACTTCTTCATCTACGATTTAACAGTTAATTTGTGGATATCGTCAACCCAACGTGCTTTTGGCGCGGCCCTGGTTTCTTTAACTTAGGACATAACCAGTGGCACTTGAAGTGCGCGGTGCAAACGTAACGTCAACAAATCAATTTTAAAATTGAAAATATTTGTTCATATTATCTTAATTTAATGAATTTTCTGTTGATTGGTGGATCGGGAGAGGAAGGCCAAAGAAAAAACGGATGGGTTGTGTGAGGACTGATATGTAAATGAAGGCTGTAGACTACGACGACGACGACGACGACGACGACGACGACGACTACTATGTAGACTGTATGTGTGGTTGTGTGTAGTAAATGATGCCCTGACGTCTGACAGGGAGAATGGAAGAAGAAAAACTTGTTGTGATGACCCCAGGTAGAATGGGACCCGGGGTTGCGGGACTGTTCGAAAGATATACCGTGGCCCCGGAACACAAAGGGCGATGAAGGAACATGGATGGGTTTTAGTCAGTAAAAGTCTGACACTCCCTCCTGCTCCGCCCAGAGCGGGAGAAGTCATTTGATGATTTTCCATCCGAAAAAAAAAAAAAAAAAATGTTGAATTAGACGAGGGTATGATGATTTATAATATCTATGCTAAATTTGGTAAATAATAAATAAATAAAATTGAGAGCAGCGGTGGCCCAGTGCTTGCGGCCCTGACTTACGAACAGTAAGTCGTGGGTTCGAACCCAGATAGGCGCATTACTTTGTGTAATTTATTTCATCACCACTGCTCTCATAACGGTGAAGGAAAACATCGTGAGATCTGATCTGTTTCTGGAGCAGGTTTCGGATTGGTTTTGGTCTCGCAATTAGGTTCTTCAGGCTTCGGTTTTGGCTTTTCTTCAGTTTCGCAATTGGGTTCTTCAGGCTTCGGTTTTAGTTTATCTTTAGTTTCGCAGTTGGGTTCTTCAGGCTTCTGTTTTGGTTTATCTTTAGTTTCGCAATTGGGTTCTTCAGGCTTCGGTTTTGGCTTATCTTCAGTTTTGCAATCCGGTTCTTTTTTCGGTTCAGGTTCAGGTTGTGGTTTAGTTTCACAGTCAGTGTCAGGTTTCTCATAAGTAATCCATGACTTCTTTTTAAAAAACGTACCCCCTGTTCCTATTTTGAGTAAAACGTTCTAACATTAGATTACTACTTGAAATTGCGCCTATTTACATAGAAGAGCAGAAAGTGGATGTTCGTTGGTAAGTAAATACTGTAACAAGTAAAGGGTGTATTTTTAGAGGCGGAGAACTTTTAACTGAAATAAAACACAGAATATGATTTTACATAACTTAACATCACGCTTGTAATCCCCGAAGGGTTAGGCAACGATGTAAATAATAGTACACCAACATGGTGGGGGCGGGGGCGAGGCAATTGCCAGCAAACGGCCACAAATCCAGACTCCGTGATTGCTACTGAGAAGTTCCTGATGAAAAAACCCAATAACAGTGCTCTTGCACTTTGCTTTTATTTTTAATACGGTTTTAATATTTTAATATCTATGAAATCAAGTTGGCGCCAAGTAGTTTTTGCGCCTTAGACCTTTAAACGACTAATTAGTAGACACAATAGTTAAACAATTGAAAAAAAATATCCTGGAGATTTAGTAACGGATGGGAGGATAAGTAATAATACTTACCAACAGCCACAGTTAAGACCAAAACAAATATTAAAATGACCCGATTCATCGTCATCACTTCTTCGATATTGTTTTCACAGCACTAATAGATACAGTAAGTATACGATGTGATTTATATACGGCGATAAAATGACAGGATTTATCGATGCAACATGAAATTTGATGTTTTAATCGTGTTTATTTTTATGAGTTCGACGTAAATCATTGATTATTACTTCGTGACTATAAGACATGCACAATGTGTTTTTTTCGTTAAGAAGCATCAAATAAAATAATTATTCATCTGCCTAGTCTTTTCCCAACTATGTTAGGGGTCTGCTTCTAGTCTAACCGGATGCATCTGACAACCAGTATTTTAGGGTTTGTCTCTAACGATCACAGTATCAGATCACGTTAGCCACGGATCACGGCGAGTTGTATCCACTGATACACGCTAAGCGACTGCCTAATTGATTTCCACAATTCAGTTAGTACTGGGTAAAACGATACCCTTTGGTAAGATTGGTTGTCAGTCTGTTGGGCCGCTGACTACCTGTAACGATTGTCAAAGATCTACAACTGACAGCTGCGACCAACGGCTTAACGTGCGTTCCGAAGCACGGAGGAAACTTGGTATGTAATGGTTGGTCACTAATCCACAGACCAACCTAAGCAAGCGTGGCTTAAAAACTGTTTTAAGCTTTCACGGTTTATAAAACTTAAAATGCTTACTTAAGTTAAGCGTGACTTGAGCTGAAGATCGACCCCGTAATCAATCAAAAATTACACGTGCTTAATCTTGAGGCACTAGCACGAGCGCGGTTTTATACAATTAGGGTGTAAAAAGCCTTAACGACGCCGAAAGGCATTTTTTATTGTATCACCTGGACATACCTGGGAACCTTCTCGTTAGGAAGAGAAGACACAATTATCAGTGAACAACTTGGAGCTATTTAAAAGTAAAATTTACTCAACTTAAATTAAAAGTAGCCAGTTGTCTGTCAAGACACTGATGTTGAACACCAATTCTAAGTTAATAACTGCGGTGACAACATTGTCGGTGATGTGTTCTAAAGGCCTGACAAAAAGGAAATGTGTCCATTTGCGAACAAGGCACGTGGACGAATTAGTTGTGATTTTGGACCTTTGTTTTAGATAGTTGATTCCTTTTTATGTGTTGAAGTTTTGAAAATCACTCGATTTTTAAAAGTATTTAAACGATTGCCAAGGTAGGGTTATGTTTTTCGAGCGTATCTTGTTTGTAAATTTCTTTATAACCTTGTATCTTCCAAAAGGCTGGATGGATTTCGACAGTTAATGTATCGTTATATTCGTCTTAAAAACTTAAGTGTCCCTAGTTATATGTTTGAAAAAAATAAGAAAACGGTGGATTTTTGGGGCTAAATGGTGTCGTTAATTTTTTTTTCAACCAAACCTATCGATTAGGGTATCAAAATTATGGAAATTAAAGGGGAATAAAAACCTAATAAAATAAATAAATACTACAATTTTTAGTCGGTTATTTGATAATTAAATTAAATGTTACTTGTTATTTGATTTTTATTTATTATATTTTGACAAGAAACATCAGAGAATCGTAACGGGGTGCTTAAAGCCTACCCCCTTACGATACTGGACCTTCCCACTTGTGGGTATAGCTCCCACAGTCATGCGCTGAGACATAGCTACTCTTTCTGAGAAGGGAAGCCAGCAAAGAGACAATCGTCAACCCCTGTATGAACACCAATTTCCCCGAGTCCGCTTGAAGAGACTAAAAAAAACTTTCTGAGACACTTTCTCTGTTACGAAACACGAATAATGCACAGTATGTAACATCTTATGGTTTCTCATCTCGAAGCCAATGTCGTGTATGGAGTCCCGTCACAGGATATGCAGCAAATTCCCTCTTATTCATCGTGCTACTACCTGCACCTTCCAGGATTTAAATGAGGCAAATGACAAAACTGTTCATGTCGCTGCATAGTGGTAGAACAGCGTCATCGATTCGAGATGAACAAGATCGTAGTCAAAATATTACTTTGTTGCGCAAGTAATTTTTATTTCGTGATATTTACTAAGTTATTGATCTAAATTAAATGCTTCACTTTATTTTTCTAGACTGTTCTGTCTCAATCCTGGGCTAAGACTTAACTCCACTCTTTCCACTTCTAACAAACCTTCGCATCCACTTTCCAGTTTTAACAAACCTTCGCATCCACTTTCCAGTTCTAACAAACCTTCGCATCCACTTTCCAGTTTTAACAAACCTTCGCATCCACTTTCCGGTTCTAACAAACCTTCGCATCCACTTTCCAGTTTTAACAAACCTTCGCATCCACTTTCCAGTTCTAACAAACCTTCGCATCCACTTTCCAGTTCTAACAAACCTTCGCATCCACTTTCCAGTTCTAACAAACCTTCGCATCCACTTTCCGGTTCTAACAAACCTTCGCATCCACTTTCCGGTTCTAACAAACCTTCGCATTCACTTTCCAGTTCTAACAAACCTTCGCATGCACTTTCCAGTTTTAACAAACCTTCGCATCCACTTTCCGGTTCTAACAAACCTTCGCATTCACTTTCCAGTTCTAACAAACCTTCGCATCCACTTTCCAGTTCTAACAAACCTTCGCATCCACTTTCCAGTTTTAACAAACCTTCGCATCCACTTTCCAGTTCTAACAAACCTTCGCATCCACTTTCCAGTTCTAACAAACCTTCGCATCCACTTTCCAGTTCTAACAAACCTTCGCATCCACTTTCCGGTTCTAACAAACCTTCGCATCCACTTTCCAGTTCTAACAAACCTTCGCATCCACTTTCCAGTTCTAACAAACCTTCGCATCCACTTTCCAGTTTTAACAAACCTTCGCATCCACTTTCCGGTTCTAACAAACCTTCGCATTCACTTTTCAGTTCTAACAAACCTTCGCATCCACTTTCCAGTTTTAACAAACCTTCGCATCCACTTTCCGGTTCTAACAAACCTTCGCATTCACTTTTCAGTTCTAACAAACCTTCGCATCCACTTTCCAATTTTAACAAACCTTCGCATCCACTTTCCAGTTCTGTCACGTCCCGCCTTCTCAGGGCACCAGTTTTGCGTTATTTTCGCCCACAGTTTGTCCGGTATCCGGCAGACATGTCCTGCTCAGTCTTATTTCAGTTGAGCAGCCTTTAGAGCCACATCAACTTTATTTGTTTTGGAGCGCAGAATTATGCGCTGCTGCTGCTCCATTGCTCGTCAGCAAACCTTGAGTTTGGACTGGTGGATGTTAGTCAAACACCAAGTCAATGCACCAAAAATATTTATTTTACCGAACATACTTACTTAGTTATGGATTAATAAATATCATATCGTTTTTAGTTAAGATCAAAGAAAAGTATAAAATGGTTATTGTGAATCAACTTTAAAAAGGGGAACACTACACAAGTCTGAAAAACTTTATTCCGAAATTCACCATTCCGAATTTCAAAATACCGATTTTCATAATTCCGAATGGTTCAAAATTCCGAATATCCGTAACAACTCCGTAATCATTAATCCTATTTTCATAATTCCTAAATTTCAATGTTCTGAACGTTCAAAATACCGAATTTCAATAGTCCGACTTATTGATAGTAAAAAACATTAAAAATATGAGTCCATATTTTTTTTTTCATTTTTTTTACCTGCATCTTGAGAATTACGCGGCAGGGGCGTTATTAAGGGGGCAAAATTTTCATTATTTTTGCAATATTGTTTGCAATGTTGTTGCAATTTCATTGTTTTCGAGAAATAAGCAAATTTAGAACCTGCTACGACTTCATGACGCGCGCTCGCTACACACCCACTTTCTGTCACAAATGTCGTCGTCGCTCCGCCAGCCTTCGGCCTACGCTCCTCATGCCAGCTAGCAAGACTTTTCGGACAATTTTAGCAGTTTATTCAAAGTATCGGAATATTGTTTTTCGGACTAACGATCAATCGACCATTTGATTCTTCGGACATATGAAAATCGGACAACAAACAATTCGTATTTATAGCTTTCGGAATTATGAATGTCGGTATTTTAAATATTAGACATTGTGATTTTTCGGAATTATGAAATTCGGACTTTTGACAATCGGAATATCGAAATTCGGAATTTAGTTTTTCGGATTTTTTGGGTGTTTCCTTCGTGGTTGTTTTTTTTAAGAAAAGCAATTCCTGCGTACACTATGTTCGTGTATCTATTTATGAAGCGCACGGCATGACAGCTCCCCAGACTGATGGATGACTTTTTTCGACTTGGTTGACGTTATTGGAGTTTTTGCAAGGATCCCTAGTTTAAAAATAAATAAAATACAACTTAATTATGTTACTCAGTGTATGATATTATATCATTATAAATGTGTTTTTTAAATTTCGTTTTCTCAAGCTGATACCTGGTATTTTTAGGCTCTCACGGGTTTCAACCATCCAAACAACAGACAACTGATTCTAGTTATTTATTTAAGTGGTATGTAAGTTGCTATGTACTGCAATAAAATTATCATTTAGTTCTAGTTGTAAACAAATTCTTATCATGCGGCAAGTGTTTATAGGATGCCAGCTTTTTGTAGTGTTAAAAACTATTTAATGGTCTTATTTTATTTTACTCAACGAGCTCGTGGCGACCAACCCTGGATTAGACTTGTTTGCTGATGAATGGAAGACGATAATGTTAGAATGTTTGTGGTTCTGTGAGAAGACCGAGTGAAATGATTAGGTATTTAATTTAGTGTTAATGGTTTTAAATACTGTACTAAATAAATTAAGAATTTCTTTGGGATAACCTGTTGTTCAGATTGCTACTGGGACTACAGTGACTCTTTTACTTTCCAAACTCTGGTAATTTCCTCTTGCAGCTCTATACAAAGTGTAAACGGACCCTTCACGCAGCCGTCAACCAAGCATTCTGTACATCAAACTAAGTTTCTCTACGCAATAATTATATTGCTGGGAAACGACTTTTTTTTTTGGTATAATAATCACGTTTTACCACATTTTGCTGATGGATGCATTGAATAAGCACTATTTTAACTTACAATATCAAAAGAATTTGTCCCCTCATTAAACAACATCGCTCGTTTTTAGGGTTCCGTACCCAAAGGGTAAAAAACGTCTGTCTGTCTGTCACCAGGCTGTATCTCATGAACCGTGATAGCTAGGCAGTTGAAATTTTCACAGATGATGTATTTTTGTTGCCGCTTTAAAACAAAAAAAAAAAAAATTCAATGGGGCTCCCATACAACAAACGTGATTTTTTGATAATGGTACGGAATCCTTCGTGCGCGAGTCCGACTCGCACTTAGCCGGTTTTGTTAGGTTATTGTAAGATTCACTTTTTCGCTTTTGTATGTCTCAATATTCCCGTTCGACAAGGCTTAGCTAATATTGCCACTGTTATCTTGACATTATAAGGAATAAATCTATATGCGTTTCATTATTATACGTCACAATTTATGGTGGGCCTATGTTCTCCGTCCAAAAAAAAATCCTTTATGGTACGGTCGAACAATTTTCGTGTTTTTTTTTCGGAAACTTTACGATTTTTTTGCAGAATCGGGTTGACCTTGCCTGTAGCAATTTTTTTTTTTTTGTAATTTTTTTTTTAACTAAAAAATATTTTTGTGTTTTCTTTGCTGCTCATAGTGCCCCTAAGCGTATACACCAACTCCTACACTCCGCCCCTAAGACGACCCACTGACCAAAATATTGTTTTCAAACACCTTCATTAAAAAAACTTGTGCGTTCTTAGTTGTCAATATACCGAGTATTTGCATTATTGAGTTTATTGATTAATAGACTCATATTCGTGTGCGGATTTATTCTGTGGATCCAACTGATGTTGCATACATTTATCAATGTTCAAAAACGCAGAAATCGTTGTTCTGCATGAGTGTAAATGTAGTGTTGTTCCACAAACGATGGGACACTTGATACCGTGTCCTGCCTGTCCTGTAGTTTGCGCATCACAGGAGCTGATGGATGCTACTGAAAGTGCCAAACAGGACGCCAAATTTTAGGCTGACTCACTTTGAATTGTCATCGACACATTAAATAGTAGGGAAAATGCAAGGATATCGGTGAGTAACAGTTAGATATTACGTTGATATTATTCCTACCTAATTAATGTAACTTAAGTGCAATAAATATCTACCATAGATATAAATTTATACTATTGCTAATGATAATAGTTTTTTTTTAAATGATTTATGATGGTTATGATAAAATTAACTTTGTTCAGAACTATTTTTGTCCTACGGCTACGGGCCTTTAGACAGATTAAAGAAAAGCCTTCGAATAACGTAAATAAAAATAGCTTATCTTTTGTTATGTTAGTGTATATCTTGTATACATTATGTATTGTATATAAGTAATATCAATTAGGTATATTTATGTATATTATATATAATTTATTATTATTTATTTAGCTATTATTATAAGTATTACAAAAACAGTTTTTATCCACAGAGAACCGTGCAGTTATGGGTCCGCCGATATGCGGATTCTGGAGACGTAGAACATCTTCGACGTGGGAAAAAACCAAAGGATAACTCATTGGCTTAACACCATGACATCGTAGCAAGGCACAAGGCTGATCCCTTCTTGTCCACCCGCGTAACAGCAACAGCACACATTGTGTGCTTACAAATTGTGAGAAATCACCTATATTCTGCTGGTTTACGATGCAGCAGCTAGCACGGAACATTTAGCTGTCCAGTGCGCACCGACAAAATCGACTACAGCTTGCTAGGTCATATATCAATTTTGATTGCCATAACAATTTATATGGTGATTTTTAGCGACGAAAAAAACTTTTAAGTTGGATATGGACGGGCGTAAAGTATTATGGAAAAAAAAAAGGTGGAGAAAGCTCAGAAATAGCGGGTCGCAGTAACAGTCATGATTACTTGTAAATTTTGAAAAATATCAAGTTGCCTACGGTATTATTTTTATTTATTTATTTCAGCTCGGAAACCAAGTAAACATGACTGTTGTCGATTGGCCTGATATGAGTTAATAGACAATTATGAATTAATAGACGATTATGAATCTTATTCATATGTAAATTATGTTCATATTTGTTAAGCGAATGTGAACAAATACAAACCTTGGCAATAATTAGGTATACAAGTTGCCTTAACCCCTTTTTTTTAAACCACAACTCGTATTATTGAAAGTCTGGTGAAGTGATGTTATTGTTATGATTGTTGAGAAGTTGTCATAGGTAATTTCTAACTATGTATATAACATGTTAATTAACTTCACCTCTAATTTTATTTTGATTAATTATTTATATACCTACCCACTTTGACAAATTATTTACGCCCATCAAAAAACTTTGTCTGTATAAAAAAAACTGTTAAAGTGTTTTTCTCATTCAACGTTTCATATGGATAGTTATAAGCCTCTATTATGTTTAAAACCAGTTTGCATTAAATAATTGTACCGGCCACACAAGTTTTTTTTTGCCAACATTTAGCCCACACTAAATTGATCCTTAAGACAAACACCGTAAGGAAGGCACATATTGGAAGAAATGAGACGGATAATTTGCTAATGACCCAGGCGATAAGCTCGTCATTACAATGTTTATCTAATAAAAAATAAAAAATATTTTATTGGTTTTATTTAATTAAGTTTCAACTTTTTTGCTTGAGTGATTTTACTGGCTATAAATTAATTTAACATAATACAAAAGTATATAGTTCTAGTTGTAGTGTGTATATAATGTACATAATAATTATATTGATCCTGTAATAAATGCGTGCATACAAAAAATAAAAAACAGTAAAACAAAATTCACCAGTGGGGATCGAACTCACGCCGTCGAGGCTAGTTCAGTAACTAGCGCAGGTGCTGACACCAATCAGCTACGGTTACCATGTTATTAGGTTAAAATGTTGGACCTTGATTGTGAACCCGTTTATTTTATGTATTGTTGGCCATACGTACACTAATAGAAGCAGAGCTCGCCGCTCGTTAAATTTAGTGTTGTGTGAATAACGGTGACATAACGCACACACGTAAGATGTAAACCAAATAGGTGGTTCGACTGTAAATACAGATGTGAAGTTATCCTAAACCTAGTCTTAACCACTATAGAAGTATTAAAATGTGTGTGTTTGTGTGTTGTGAGTTATCCTAAACGTAGTCATAACCACTATAGAAGTATAAAATAGTGTTTGTTTGTGTGTAATAGGGATAGGGAAAGTACACAAGATTAAAACAAATCAATTATTATGCTTGCTTCAATATATTGCGATTAAATATAAGTTTACCATTACCATGAATATTTATAATTTTACTATAATTATTATAAATCGGAGTCCATTTTAATGCAGCAGTCAATTCTCAATAAGTCTTCTTTTTATTTACTTCTTAATCTAATAACTGAAACAATATAGAGTTGATTAGATTGTGAATCATATATTATATTGTCTGGTTCTTCGATAACATTTGACATAACTTTAAAACCATCCTCGCAAAAATATTCAAGTCATAAAACCAGTGATAACTCGTTGGAGTCTATAATAATTATTTAGGATGATTCCAGAAATACAGAGCAACAGCTGTTATGTTCTGTTTATTATAAATAAATAATTAAGTTTTTTTTTTTAAATTTGCCAATTTTATCGTCTTCATTAAGGACTTGGGTTAAATTGTGTTGTCTCGCTCAGACCATGGCAACTGTGAAATAGATAGATTCATCATTATTTTCTGCCTTTCCCTACTATGCTGTCCGAATGGACACATGCAGCTGAATACCGGTATTTACATGAAGCCTATCCGACTTGCGACAGCGGGGTAACTCGAAACCCTTTGTTAAAACTGGTGTTCAGACTTATGGGCTTCTGATTAATACTGACTACCCCCAACGGTCAATGATCTACCAATGACAGCTGGGACTAACGGCTTAACTAATTTCCGTGGGATGGTGTAAACACAGTATGTTATGGATGGTCACCAGACCGTACTCGGCAAACGTTATTTAAACCTAAAGATCAAGCCGTGCGGCTGTAATAATTTAGCCACGAGCCCCTAAATTGTGAGTTGTGTGTAAGTGAACAGCATATTTAAATAGAAATGTGTGAGTACCTCTAATCATAACTAGGTATTTCTTCATCACAGAGGCACAGTCTCCTCCTTCGTGGTCTTGGCGATGGGTATCTATTGCTTGCACGAGCTCGAGCTGTAAAAACAACATCATAAGATTTAAAGTCTATTTAAAGATTTTATGTTTTACTTAGGGTTATTGTTAGCCGATACTAAATTCACAGAATGTTTGATAAATGTTACATGTTTGACTCTATTTGTTGTTGACACCAATAGAGATTAAAAAATCAGCACTCGGCCTTTAAGAAAAAAATGTATTTATTTACGCAACTTTAGCACCTGATATCTAGAAATTGTCCGTCGGCACAAGTTAGCAGGTATGCATACGTTCACAGTACATACTAACACTACTTGATGCCACACATTTGTTTATGAGAAAATATGTAAGGTCTGGCGACCCTGGGATCTTGCTCTATTGTTTTAGAAATTAAATAGTGAGTTTAACTTACCGCGCGAGATAGGACTGAGATATCTGTAGGAAGGTAGGTTTCTGAAAATTCTTCTTAAAAAGTCTTCAATAGGGAAGCCTAGAATCGGATAACGCTTTTGCGATTTCCCAGGTTTGGACGTTCCAGTACACTCTTCTCCTTCGGAATCCATGGGCTTTTCCGGATCCTCTGTCTCCTCTGTATCACTTTCAGTTGGTGTCTCTGCACCATCTTCAGCTGGTGGCTCTGCGCCATCTTCAGCTGGTGGCTCTGCGCCATCTTCAGCTGGTGGCTCTGCGCCATCTTCCGCTGGTGGCTCTGCGCCATCTTCAGCTGGTGGCTCTGCGCCATCTTCAGCTGGTGGCTCTGCGCCATCTTCCGCTGGTGGCTCTGCGCCATCTTCAGCTGGTGGCTCTGCGCCATCTTCCGCTGGTGGCTCTGCGCCATCATCAGCTGGTGGCTCTGCACCATCTTCAGCTGGTGGCTCTGCGCCACCTCCTGCTTGTAAATTAGAAATGAAGTGTACAGTTGGGGCAAAGTTTTATTGGGTTTTGCTATCAGGAATTTCTCACTAGCAGTAACGGAGTCTGGAATTGTGCCCAGTCGATGGCAATATACTTAAGAACATAACTGTTAGAATGTGGGTTTATTACTGATAACAGGCGTGATGTGTCACTTTGTTATTTTTACAAGAATATTAAAATTTACTCTGTGGTTTACAATGAAGTTCGTTTCATCTTCACCTCGTCTGCTCGACGTCCCTATGTCACTACAGGGATCCAGCAGAATATTAGCGTCAGGTAGGTTCAACATTAAAACGCACACCGCACCATAGATACTCGTTATTTTATCTGAAGTATGTCAGGGTATTACTATACTTCTTTAGTACATTTTTTATATATTGGCCCCTGGTTTTTGTAAGTATGTATTCATGTAATTTTTTATCATTTTATTGTGCTTCTGTGTTTTGTACTATGTTCTTTTGTGTGCACTAAATAAATAGTTTGTCTATCTATCAATCTTATCTATCTTCCCGAAACTGTGGATAAGTTAACGGCCAAACACGATTTCAGGACGAATTAGTTTGTCCTTAGTCAAACCGCTTTATCGTGTCGGGATATTTACCGTCCTAAACCAAACAATTGCTCTGCCACCAACTTGGATGTAGCAATAGCAATCATAAGCTTACAAAACCCTTTTATTCGGGTTGCCTTATGATCGTATTTTTGTTATAAGCCCTAGTCCGGTAGCATGTAGGGAATTACTGTTAAAATATGAGTACGACCATTCAATTTGCGGTTTAAGTAATGTTCATACTAAGCATTTTGATTTAACGCCCAGATGCTGTACTGCGACAGTTGAGGACTGAGTTGGATCTGTCGACACAAATTATTACTGTTTCGTAACTATTTCGCAGAGAAACATCCCTTAGTAGAGTACAAACAAATTCTTAGTCACCAGCGTCCATGCTCTCCGGTACAAAGCTCCGCAAAACTCAATTTTAGGTATCAGTGGGGTGCAGAGGCACATTGTCTTGACTGTATAATGCAGAGACCGTCAATCGCAGCGAACTTCCGAGCCGCCATAAAGTTTGAACAGAACTATTACACCTGGGCGTATAAATCTGAGTCAGCCCTAATCCGTTCGAAAACCGTGACACTTGAATGAACTTGAAAAAAAATTTTACCTGTGTAATACAAGTCTTCTTTTTCTAGAATGACAGTACAATAAACATGGTACATATAGCTTTCGAGAGGACAGCGATAAGCTACCGTTTAAGCACGGTGGAGGACGATTGTACATTTTCCTTTTTGAGATGTCTGCTTTTAATCGCCACTATTTAAGAACCTATACTACCTCAAATTAAACTCCATATTTGGTAGTTCAAACTTCGTTTGAAACACTATTAGAATAAATTTCTAATCAGCTTGCACTACAAAGTGGTTGTTACGTCAGTCACTGCGGGCCGAATAGTGCTATATTAGTGGTTTTTTGCGAATTACAAAATATCTATTGATTGGACTAAAAATTATATTATAATATAAGACCTTCTTTATAGTTAGTTCAGTTAGTATAAAAAGTTTCGTGATCTAATTTGAAGTATTTTATAATTTCCAGCGGTTTATTGTTCAGTTTAGAGGTAACTTTAGGTTTTTTTTTCTATCGAGAAACTTTTATGGAATCGTGTTTTCGCCAAATATAGGACTTAACATTAATCCTCAACTTTACCATATATTTATTTTAAAATTAATGCTGCCGTATTTTAGGCGTAACAGAGGATCATGCTGAGCCATTTGAGGTAGTAAAGGCCCTTAATTAATAATAACAAAAATTATTTTTCTCCCATAAAGTACAGTTACAATATAGAGGTGTTACAAATATTGGAGGTACAAAGGTTTGTGGGAGTCAGGAGTTTAAACTAGGATACCCTGTGCTATGGACTCCTGGCCCCCTCGTCGAAATTAGGTTCGTGACAATTTTAGAGCGACTTAATTTAAAATACAGAATTAATGCAAACCTTTAGATGATGATGCATCTGCGCTCGACGCGCTTGCAGCGTTACCCTCGGAAGCAGCTGTAAAATATTTGATGGAAAAGTTCAGATGGAAAATCTTAGTGAGATATATTTAGTGACAAATTGGCGGTACTTATGTAAAAGATGATTTTTTCCCTCAAGAGTGACTAATAAAAAGCGTCATATTAACCATTTGTCTTATTAATTATTCTTGAAGAAAGGACCACTTTCGCAAAAATAAAATTGCAAAAAAAAGTCTTCACCTTTTGTTTCAGCAACGGAACTTGTAGAGCTATCCCCGTCCTCAGTTTCTCCTGTAAGTTATAATAAAATTGTGATAATTTGATTATTTCTCTGAGCGGATCCAGCTGTATGCTTTAATGTGTAAATAGTTTTTAGTAGGAATGTTTATGTTAAATGATGATCATTGCATGAACATAATTTGTTTTGACTAACCTGCTGCAGATCCTTCAGTACTTGCTTTTCCATCCTTTTCACTAACAGCAACTAAAAAATATTTGAATTATAAGTAATTTACAAACATTGGATAGATAAAATCGAATCTAAAACTCATTATCGCAAAAGCTCAGACTGAACTAGTGTAGAAATGTGCAATCAGCAATGGCCCACCGATGAATACAAAATGAATAACTATAAAAATTAGGAAACAGACAGTGCTCTCTGACTGCTCCTTTAAGTGTATTGCATTTTACTATTTCCCTTAAGTGTTAGACTATTTCACAGTAAAACTCCTATTATTTATTACATCTACTTACCACTATCAGAATTAGCAGTGGAAGATTGCGGTGGCTGTTTATCGTCTGTTGGTGCGTCTGTGCCATCGTCTGCTGGTGGCTCTGCGCCATCTTCAGCTGGTGGCTCTGCGCCATCTTCAGCTGGTGGCTCTGCGCCATCTTCAGCTGGTGGCTCTGCGCCATCTTCAACTGGTGGCTCTGCGCCATCTTCAGCTGGTGGCTCTGCGCCATCTTCAGCTGGTGGCTCTGCGCCATCTTCAGCTGGTGGCTCTGCGCCATCTTCAGCTGGTGGCTCTGCGCCATCTTCAGCTGGTGGCTCTGCGCCATCTTCAGCTGGTGGCTCTGCGCCATCTTCAGCTGGTGGCTCTGCGCCATCTTCCGCTGGTGGCTCTTCGCCATCTTCAGCTGGTGGCTCTGCGCCATCTTCAGCTGGTGGCTCTGCGCCACCTCCTGCTTGTAAATTAGAAATAAAGTGTTCAGTTGGATTTAAGTTTTATTGGGTTTTTCTATCAGGAATTTCTCACTAGCAGCCACGGAGTCTGGAATTGTTCCCAGTCGATGGCAATATACTTAAGAACATAACTGTTAGAATGTGGGTGTACTACTGAGGTACACATTTTTCAAACCCTTCGGGGACAAAAGGCGTGATGAGTCACTTTGTTATTTTGACAAGAACATTAGAATTTACTTTGTGGTTTATAATTAAGTTCGTTTCATCTTCACCTCGTCTGCTCGACGTCCCTATATCACTACAGGGATGCAGCAGAATATTAGCGTCAGGTATGTTCACAGGTATACCTCACAAATACTGAGCTGGTCTCCCATTTGGTGCAACTTTAAGACGCACACCTATCCTTGGATACTCGTTATTTTATTTGAAGTATGTCATGCATAGTATTATTTCTAATTGTGTATTGGCACCTGGTTTTTATACATATATAGGTATGTATTCATGTAATTTGTTATCATTTTATTGTGCTTCTGTTTGTTGTGCTATGTCTTTTGTGTGCACTGTATAAATGGATAAATGGTTTGTCTATCTTTTTTATCTATCTTCCCGAAACGGTGGATAAGTTAACGGCCAAACACGATGTCAGGACGAATTAATTTGTCCTTAGTCAAACCGCTCTATCGTGTCGGGATATATACCGTCCTAAACCAAACAATTGCTCTACCACCAACTTGGATGTACCAATAGCAATCGTAAGCTTACAAAACCCTTTTATTCGGGGTCCCTTATGATCGTGTTTTTGTTATAAGCCCTAGTCCGGTAGCATGTAGGGAATTACTGATAAAATATGAGTATGACCATTCAATTTGCGGTTTAAGTAATGTTCATACTAAGCATTTTGATTTAACGCCCAGATGCTGTACTGCTACAGTTGAGGACTGAGTCGGATCTATCCACACAAATTAGTACTGTTTCGTAACTATATCGCAGAGAAACATCCCTTAGTAGAGTACAAACAAATTATTGGTCACCATCGTCCATGCTCTCCGGTACAAAGCTCCGAAAAACTCAATTTTATGTATCAGTGGGGCGCAGAGGCACCATTGTCTTTACTGTATAATGCGGAGACCGTCAATCGCAGCTAAATTCCGAGCCGCCATAAAGTTTGAACAGAACTATTACACCTGGGCGTATAAATCTGAGTCAGCCCTGATCCGATCGAAAACCGTGACACTTGAATGAACTTGAAAAAAAATCTTTACCTGTGTAATACAAGTCTTCCTTTTCTAGAATGACAGAACAATAAACATGGTACATATAGCTTTCGAGGGGAGAGCGATGAGCTACTATTTAAGCACGGTGGCGGACGATTGTACATTTTCCATTTTGAGATGTCTGCTTTTAATCGCCACTATTTAATTAATAATAACAAAAATTATTTTTCTCCCACTAGGTACAGTTACAATATAGTGATGTTACAAATGTTGGAGGTACAAAGGTTTGTGGGAGTCAGGAGTTTAATTTAGGATACCCTATGCAATGGACTCTTGGCACCTCTCGCCGACTCGCGACTTAATTTAAAATACAAAATTAATACAAACCTTTAGATGATGATGCATCTGCGCTCGACGCGCTTGCAGCGTTACCTTCGGAAGCAGCTGTAAAATATTTGATGGAAAAGTTCAGATGGAAAAGCTCTGCGAGATATATTTGGTGACAAAATTACGGTACTTATGTAAAAGATGATTTTTTCCCTCAAGATTAACTAATAAACAGCGTCAGACTGACCTGTCTTGTCTGTCTTATTAATTATTCTTGAAGGAAGGACCACTTTCGCTAAAATAAAAGTGCAAAAAAAAGTCTTCACCTTTAGTTTCAGCAACGGAACTTGTAGAGCTATCCCCGTCCTCAGTTTCTCCTGTAAGTTATAATAAAATTATGATAATTTGATTTTTCTCTGAGCGGACCCAGCTGAATAGTTTTTAGTAGGAATGTTTATGTAAAATGATGATCATTGCATGAACATAATTTGTTATTTCTAACCTGCTGCAGATCCTTCAGTACTTGCTTTTCCATCCTTTTCACTAACAGCAACTAAAAAATATTTGAATTATAAGTAATTTACAAACATTGGATAGATAAAATTGAATCTAAAACTCATTATCGCAAAAGCTCAGACTGAACTAGTGTGGGAATCTGCAATCAGCAATGGCCCACCGATGAATATTAAATGAATAACTATAAAAATTAGGAAACAGACAGTGCTCTCTGACTGCTCCTATAAGTGTATTGCATTTTACTATTTCCCTTAAGTGGTGGACTATTTCACAGTAAAACTCCTATTATTTATTACACCTACTTACCACTATCAGAATTAGCAGTGGAAGATTGCGATGGCTGTTCATCGTCTGTTGGTGCGTCTGTGCCATCTTCTGCTCCATCTTCAGCTGGTGGCTCTGCGCCATCTTCAGCTGGTGGCTCTGCGCCATCTTCAGCTGGTGGCTCTGCGCCATCTTCAGCTGGTGGCTCTGCGCCATCTTCAGCTGGTTGCTCTGCGCCATCTTCAGCTGGTGGCTCTGCGCCATCGTCAGCTGGTGGCTCTGCGCCATCTTCAACTGGTGGCTCTGCGCCATCTTCAACTGGTGGCTCTGCGCCATCTTCAGCTGGTGGCTCTGCGCCATCTTCAGCTGGTGGCTCTGCGCCATCTTCAGCTTGTGGCTCTGCGCCATCTTCAGCTGGTGGCTCTGCGCCATCTTCAGCTGGTGGCTCTGCGCCATCTTCAGCTGGTGGCTCTGCGCCATCTTCAGCTGGTAGCTCTGCGCCATCTTCAGCTGGTGGCTCTGCGCCATCTTCAGCTGGTGGCTCTGCGCCATCTTCAGCTGGTGGCTCTGCGCCATCTTCCGCTGGTGGCTCTTCGCCATCTTCAGCTGGTGGCTCTACGCCATCTTGCGGTGGTGGCTCTTCACCATCTTCAGCTGGTGGCTCTGCGCCATCTTCAGCTGGTGGCTCTGCGCCACCTCCTGCTTGTAAATTAGAAATAAAGTGTTCAGTTGGATTTAAGTTTTATTGGGTTTTTCTATCAGGAATTTCTCACTAGCAGCCACGGAGTCTGGAATTGTTCCCAGTCGATAACAATATACTTAAGAACAAAACTGTTAGAATGTGGGTGTACTACTGAGGTACACATTTGTCAAACCCTTCGGGGACAACAGGCGTGATGAGTCACTTTGTTATTTTTACAAGAACATTAGAATTTACTTTGTGGTTTATAATTAAGTTCGTTTCATCTTCACCTCGTCTGCTCGACGTCCCTATATCACTACAGGGATGCAGCAGAATATTAGCGTCAGGTATGTTCACAGGTGCGGGCCTGTGGACGGTGGGCTATGGGCTAGCTCGCCGTCCGTCCGTCTCATGACGACAGGCCGTGTCGACGGTGCGTTCGTGTTCCACGCGCGCCTCAAAGAGAGTCAGCAAAAAGGAAGGGGTCCGAAAGGACCGATGCCTGCCGGGGTTGCGGGACTATTCGAAAGAGATACCGTGGCCCCGGAACACAAAGGGCGATGAAGGAACATGGATGGGTTTTAGTCAGTAAAAGTGTGACACTCCCTCCTGCTCCGCCCAGAGCGGGAGAAGTCATTTGATGATTTCCCATCCGAAAAAAAAAAAAAAAAAAAAAAAAAAAAAAAAAAAAAGGTATGTTCACAGGTATACCTCACAAATACTGAGCTGGACTCCCATTTGGTGCAACTTTAAGACGCACACCTATCCTTGGATACTCGTTATTTTATTTGAAGTATGTCATGCATGGTATTATTTCTATTTGTGTATTGGCACCTTGTTTTTATACATATAGGTATGTATTCATGTAATTTGTTATCATTTTATTGTGCTTCTGTTTGTTGTGCTATGTCTTTTGTGTGCACTGTATAAATGGATAAATGGTTTGTCTATCTTTTTTATCTATCTTCCCGAAACGGTGGATAAGTTAACGGCCAAACACGATGTCAGGACGAATTAATTTGTCCTTAGTCAAACCGCTCTATCGTGTCGGGATATATACCGTCCTAAACCAAACAATTGCTCTGCCACCAACTTGGATGTACCAATAGCAATCGTAAGCTTACAAAACCCTTTTATTCGGGGTCCCTTATGATCGTGTTTTTGTTATAAGCCCTAGTCCGGTAGCATGTAGGGAATTACTGATAAAATATGAGTATGACCATTCAATTTGCGGTTTAAGTAATGTTCATACTAAGCATTTTGATTTAACGCCCAGATGCTGTACTGCTACAGTTGAGGACTGAGTCGGATCTATCCACACAAATTAGTACTGTTTCGTAACTATATCGCAGAGAAACATCCCTTAGTAGAGTACAAACAAATTATTGGTCACCATCGTCCATGCTCTCCGGTACAAAGCTCCGAAAAACTCAATTTTATGTATCAGTGAGGCGCAGAGGCACCATTGTCTTTACTGTATAATGCGGAGACCGTCAATCGCAGCTAAATTCCGAGCCGCCATAAAGTTTGAACAGAACTATTACACCTGGGCGTATAAATCTGAGTCAGCCCTGATCCGATCGAAAACCGTGACACTTGAATGAACTTGAAAAAAAATCTTTACCTGTGTAATACAAGTCTTCCTTTTCTAGAATGACAGAACAATAAACATGGTACATATAGCTTTCGAGGGGAGAGCGATGAGCTACTGTTTAAGCACGGTGGCGGACGATTGTACATTTTCCATTTTGAGATGTCTGCTTTTAATCGCCACTATTTAATTAATAATAACAATTTTTTTTTCTGCCACTAAGTACAGTTACAATATAGTAATGTTACAAATATTGGAGGTACAAAGGTTTGTGGCACTCCTCGCCAACTCGTGACTTAATTTAAAATACAGGATTAATGCAAACCTGTAGATGATGATGCATCTGCGCTCGACGCGCTTGCAGCGTTACCCTCGGAAGTAGCTGGAAAATATTTGATGAAAAAGTTCAGATGGAAAAGCTCTGCGAGATATATTTGGTGACAAAATTACGGTACTTATGTAAAAGATGATTTTTCCCCTCAAGATTAACTAACAAACAGCGTCAGACTGACCTGTCTTGTCTGTCTTATTAATTATTCTTGAAGAAAGGACCACTTTCGCTAAAATAAAAGTGCAAAAAAAAGTCTTCACCTTTTGTTTCAGCAACGGAACTTGTAGAGCTATCCCCGTCCTCAGTTTCTCCTGTAAGTTATAATAAAATTATGATAATTTGATTTTTCTCTGAGCGGACCCAGCTGAATAGTTTTTAGTAGGAATGTTTATGTAAAATGATGATCATTGCATGAACATAATTTGTTATTTCTAACCTGCTGCAGATCCTTCAGTACTTGCTTTTCCATCCTTTTCACTAACAGCAACTAAAAAATATTTGAATTACAAGTCATTTACAAACATTGGATAGATAAAATCGAATCTAAAACTCATAATTGCAAAAGCTCAGACTGAACTAGTGTAGAAATCTGCAATCAGCAATGGCCCACCGATGACAATGAATAACTATAAAAATTAGGAAACAGACAGTGCTCTCTGACTGCTCCTATAAGTGTATTGCATTTTACTATTTCCCTTAAGTGTTGGACTATTCCACAATAAAACTCTTATTATTCATTACTATCTACTTACCACTATCAGAATTAGCAGTGGAAGATTGAGGTGGTGGTTCATCGTCTGTTGGTGCGTCTGTGCCATCGTCTGCTCCATCTTCAGCTGGTGGCTCTGCGCCATCTTCAGCTGGTGGCTCTGCGCCATCTTCAGCTGGGGGCTCTGCCCCATCTTCAGCTGGTGGCTCTGCGCCATCTTCAGCTGGTGGCTCTGCGCCATCTTCAGCTGGTGGCTCTGCGCCATCGTCAGCTGGTGGCTCTGCGCCATCTTCAGCTGGTGGCTCGGCGCTATCTTCCGCTGGTGGCTCTGCGCCATCTTCCGCTGGTGGCTCTGCGCCATCTTCCGCTGGTGGCTCTGCGTCATCTTCAGCTGGTGGCTCTTCGCCATCTTCCGCTGGTGGCTCTGCGCCATCTTCAGCTGGTGGCTCTGCGCCATCTTCAGCTGGTGGCTCTGCGCCATCTTCAGCTGGTGGCTCTGCGCCATCTTCAGCTGGTGGCTTTGTGCCATCTTCAGCTGGTGGCTCTGCGCCATCTTCAGCTGGTGGCTCTGCGCCATCTTCAGCTGGTGGCTCGGCGCTATCTTCCGCTGGTGGCTCTGCGCCATCTTCCGCTGGTGGCTCTGCGCCATCTTCCGCTGGTGGCTCTGCGTCATCTTCAGCTGGTGGCTCTTCGCCATCTTCCGCTGGTGGCTCTGCGCCATCTTCAGCTGGTGGCTCTGCGCCATCTTCAGCTGGTGGCTCTGCGCCATCTTCAGCTGGTGGCTCTGCGCCACCTCCTGCTTGTAAATTAGAAATAAAGTGTATAGTTGGGGCAAAGTTTTGTTGGGTTTTGCTATCAGGAATTTCTCACTAGCAGCCACGGAGTCTGGAATTGTGCCCAGTCAATGGCAATATACTTAAGAACATAACTGTTAGAATGAGGGTGTACTACTGAGGTATACCTCTGTCAAACCTTTCGGGGATAACAGGCGTGATGTCTCACTTTGTTATTTTTATAAGAATATTAAAATTTACTCTGTGGTTTACAATGAAGTTCGTTTCATCTTCACCTCGTCTGCTCGACGTCCCTATGTCACTACAGGGATCAGGGATCAGGGATACAGGTATACCTCACAAATGCTGTGCTGGACTCCCATTTGGTGCAACATTAAGACGCACACTTGTCCTTGGATACTCGTTATTTTATTTGAAGTATGTCATGGTTCAATCATGGTATTATTTCCATACTTTCTTCAGTACATATATTTTTATGTTTGTATATTGGCACCTTGTTTTTATACATATAGGTATGTATTCATATTATTTGTTATCATTTTATTGTGTTTCTGTATGTTGTGCTATGTCTTTTGTGTGCACTGTATAAATGGATAAATGGTTTGTCTATCTTTTTTATCTATCTTCCCCAAACGGTGGATAAGTTAACGGCCAAACACGATTTCAGGACGAATTAGTTTGTCCTTAGTTAAACCGCTTCATCGTGTCAGGATATATATACCGTCCTAAACCAAACAATTGCTCTGCCACCAACTTGGAAGTACCAATAGCAATCGTAAGCTTACGAAACCCTTTTATTCGGGGTCC
The DNA here is from genome assembly GCA_941918905.2 of Xestia sexstrigata. Lineage (NCBI taxonomy): Eukaryota > Metazoa > Arthropoda > Insecta > Lepidoptera > Noctuidae > Xestia > Xestia sexstrigata. The sequence continues at coordinate 8,320,191 of OW799211.2, read as the reverse complement.
CTTATGATCGTCTTTTTGTTAAAAGCCCTAGTCCGGTAGCATGTAGGGAATTACTGTTAAAATATGAGTTTGACCATTTAATTTGCGGTTTAAGTAATGTTCATACTAAGCATTTTGATTTAACACCCAGATGCTGTACTGCGACAGTTGAGGACCGAGTCGGATCTATCCACACAAATTAGCACTGTTTCGTAACTGTATCGCAGAGAAACATCCCTTAGTAGAGTTCAAACAAATTCTTAGTCACCAGCGTCCATGCTCTCCGGTACAAAGCTCCGAAAGCCGCCATAAAGTTTGAACAGGACTATTACACCTAGGCGTATAAATCTGAGTCACCCCAGGAGGCCTACCATGATCTTATTAAAAACGATTCAAAAGCAAGACATTTCAGTTTAGGTTCCTAAACTGCATCGCTCAAACTCGTATCATGACGTCCACTACGCTCAGCGGCATTTGGATCGTTCAAAGTAAATGAAATATCGCAATTTGTGGCTAAACCGCATTTGATACGTTTTTGGTGAAAAAGAGACAACGCTATTAGTATCAAATAACTTTGTTTCGCGCACATTTAGTGTCACACACGCTCAAAAGCAAGTACCTAATATTATTTGTTTTTATCTCAGTAAAGTTACTTAGAGTTGAAAAGACACTCAACAGTTGTTTTTAAGAATCCACGTTAATACGGTAACTATTAATAAAAAAATCTTGGTTAAAGTAGATATTTATTTTACTCCGTGCACAAATCGAGCACAAATTTTTTGAATAGCCTGTAGCGATAAATTCGGCCTAAGCTTTTAGCCTAATGAATTCGGCATCCTCAAAGTTATTGAAGGGGTCCAACTAGCCGCGTAACAACTGGAGCCTCTTACGTTTTTGGGTATAGTGTGAGGCAGAATCTTCCTCAAAAAACTCAAACAAAAGTAGTTCATCAGACATCTGTTATAGAAAAACAAATGGGGTTAGAAAAGGCATGAAAAATAGGTATTATAAACTTTAAAAGAAAAATTAAAATACACTTACATTGGTTTTTCTTAAATTCCACCAAAATAGCACTATATAATATCTTTATTTTCGTCAATAATTCACCAAACGTTTCAGTTTATGATATAGAATACACTTGAGCGTTTCAGTTGAGCTGCTTTATGGACGTCATGATACCAACCAAGTGCAAAATTGAATGAACGAAACCAAAACTTGCGGCTCAGTTTGGGGTCAATCGCTGTCAGATGGCATGGCCTAAATTGAATCGTTATATTGATGTCATGATACGAATTAGACGGACAGTTTAGTTTAGGTCCTAATATGGATCGCGTTAAGAGCTCGTGGTAGGCCTCCTGATCCGTTCGAAACCCGTGACACTTGAATGAACTTGAAAAAAAATCTTTACCTGTGTAATACAAGTCTTCCTTTTCTAGAATGACAGAACAATAAACATGGTACCGAGCTGAGCTGCATGGTGATGAGCTACCGTTTAAGCACGGTGGCGGGCGATTGTACATTTTGAGATGTCTGCTTTTAATCGCCACTATTTAATTAATAATAACAAAAATTTAATTTTCTCCCACAGTGGGAGTCAGGAGTTTAAACTAGGATACCCTGTGCTACGGATTCCTGGCCCCCCTCGCCGAAATTTGGATTGTGACAATTTTAGAGCGACTTAATTTAAAATACAGAATTAATGCAAACCTTTAGATGATGATGCATCTGCACTCGACGCGCTTGCAGCGTTACCCTCGGAAGCAGCTGTAAAACATTTGATGGAAAAGTTCAGATGGAAAAGCTCAGCAAGATATATTTAGTGACAAAATTACGGTACTTATGTAAAAGATTATTTTTCCCCTGAAGATTAACTAAGAAACAGCGTCAGACTGACCATTTGTCTTATTAATTATTCTTGAAGGAAGGACCACTTTCGCTAAAATAAAAGTGCAAAAAAAAGTCTTCACCTTTAGTTTCAGCAACGGAACTTGTAGAGCTATCCCCGTCCTCAGTTTCTCCTGTAAGTTATAATAAAATTGTGATAATTTGATTTTTCTCTGAGCGGATCCAGCTGTATGCTTTAATGTGTAAATAGTTTTTAGTAGGAATGTTTATGTAAAATGATGATCATTGCATGAACATAATTTGTTTTGTCTAACCTGCTGCAGATCCTTCAGTACTTGCTTGTCCATCCTTTTCACTAACAGCAACTAAAAAATATTTGAATTATAAGTAATTTACAAACATTGGATAGATAAAATCGAATCTAAAACTCATTATCGCAAAAGCTCAGACTGAACTAGTGTAGAAATGTGCAATCAGCAATGGCCCACCGATGACAATGAATAACTATAAAAATTAGGAAACAGACAGTGCTCTCTGACTGCTCCTTTAAGTGTATTGCATTTTACTATTTCCCTTAAGTGTTGGACTATTACACAGTAAAACTCCTATTATTTATTACTATCTACTTACCACTATCAGAATTAGCAGTGGAAGATTGAGGTAGCTGTTCATCATCTGTTGGTGCGTCTGTGCCATCGTCTGCTGGTGGCTCTGCGCCATCTTCAGCTGGTGGCTCTGCGCCGTCTTCAGCTGGTGGCTCTGCGCCATCTTCCGCTGGTGGCTCTGCGCCATCTTCAGCTGGTGGCTCTGCGCCATCTTCAGCTGGTGGCTCTGCGCCATCGTCAGCTGGTGGCTCTGCGCCATCTTCAGCTGGTGGCTCGGCGCTATCTTCCGCTGGTGGCTCTGCGCCATCTTCCGCTGGTGGCTCTGCGCCATCTTCCGCTGGTGGCTCTGCGTCATCTTCAGCTGGTGGCTCTTTGCCATCTTCCGCTGGTGGCTCTGCGCCATCTTCAGCTGGTGGCTCTGCGCCATCTTCAGCTGGTGGCTCTGCGCCATCTTCAGCTGGTGGCTCTGCGCCATCTTCAGCTGGTGGCTCTGTGCCATCTTCAGCTGGTGGCTCTGCGCCATCTTCAGCTGGTGGCTCTGCGCCATCTTCAGCTGGTGGCTCTACGCCATCTTCAGCTGGTGGCTCTGCGCCATCTTCAGCTGGTGGCTCTGCGCCATCTTCAGCTGATGGCTCTGTGCCATCTTCAACTGGTGGCTCTACGCCATCTTCAATTGGTGTCTCCGTTTCACTAACAGCAACTAAAAAATATTTGAATCATAAGTCATTTACAAACATTGTATCGATAAAATCAATCCAAAACTCAGTATCGCAGAAGCTCAGACTGAAATTTTGTAGGAATCTGCAATCAACAATGACCCACCGATGACAATGAATCACCAGAAAAATTTGGAAACAGACAGTTCCCTCTGACTGCTCCTATATGTATATTGCATTTCACTATTTCCCTTTAGTGTTTAACTAGTAAAACTCCTATTATAAAGAATGACTATATTTCTACCACTTCCGGAATAGGCTAGTTTCCACCACCAATAAATCACCATCTTTGCCCTAGCGGCCGTACTGTGAACATACGTTTGAACTTGCTCTAGTATACTTAAAATCTAAATAATATTATATACTGGGTTTAATTTTCTAATAAAACACTTCATAGTGATCGAACAGTAATCAATCAAGTGTAATTCAGCTAAAATTGGGTTCTAAACAGTGAAAACGGATCAATTTGTAGTGTGAACTGTCAAAAAGTTTAAATCTCAGCTGGTCAACGGGTGAGTGCATGACTTGACATTCCGCGCGCAGCGCACATAACTCTCACGGTTACGCACTGAGCATAAGTGATACTTCGACGTGTTCCGTCGCGTGGTGACGCATGCCAGCGTTCGCGTCAAAGATAATTAAACGAAGACGGCGCATTGTTTTCTGCCTACTTAAATTTGCCTCTGAGAGAATAATCTTTTTTTTCTTGGTTACATTATTATTTTTTATTTTGATGAAGTGTAATGCAAAAATCTCAAAAAATTACTCGACTATGTCGACTCCCACCCATAATATGTCTATGAAAAGAGGCAATAAAAGGTCCGCCAGTAAATCACCATCTGCGTTACCACCTGTTTCATCACACATCACTTCAGATAAAGAAGAACTGAGAACTATTATAAAAGAGATAATTAAAGCTGAATTAAGGGAGATATTGACCCAATTTAACGAAAAAATGGTCAGCACATTATATAACGAACTGGAAACAGTCAAAGCGGAAATGAAGGAGATGATTAGATCAATGCAGTTCATTACCAATCAATTTGAGGATTTTGAGTAAAACCAGAAGGCATCTAACGAATTAGTACTGAAACTAGAATCCGAGAATGCGGAGCTGAAAACATCAATGAACAATCTTCCAGTACGCATTAATAACTTGGAGCAGAAATTTAGATCGAATAACTTGGAGTTACAATGAATGCTTGAAACCAAGAACGAGAATGTGTATTCAATTATCACTCAACTTGGCCAGGTGGTCAATTGTGATATCCATGAGAGAGACATATTGCATTGTACGAGATTTGCAAAAACCAACTCGTCCAGCCCTAGATCTTTAGTTGTTCAGCTGGCATCTCCAAGGTTGCGCGATCTACTTCTTGCATCTGTTATCAAGTTCAACCAGAATAACCCAAAAGAAAAACTAAACAGTGGCCACCTAGTTGAGCACCTATCTCCTGCGAACAAAACCCTTCATGCAGCGACCAGGATTAAGGCTAAGGAAATAAACTACAAATACGTATGGCTCAGAAGCGGTAAAATATTTGTGAGAAAGGTAGATGGCGCGGAATGCATATTAATCAAGAACATGAGTAGCCTAAGTAAAATCACATTTTTTTTTCACATTTTATTATTGTTAGAAGCATGCCATGGTACATATTTATTGTAAAATTTATTACCAACATTGTAGAGGTTTGAGAACGAAAACTAACACTTTTTACTGTAACCTTTGCTGTAAAAATTATGATGTTGTTACATTAACCGGAACGTGGCTTAGCAGTGAGCTCTTTGATAATAGGTATGTTGTCTACAGAAGAGATAGAGAAACAACTGGCTTTCATCCCAATAAAGACAGAGAAGGAGTTCTGATAGCCGTTTCAACGAAAAAACGCTATCCTAGAAATCCCATCACTCCGCTTTACCCGCCATTGCGTAGAACTGTCCTAGGTGCTAACTCACCAATACCGCGAATGTGTAAAATCCTAAACAGCTGTAGTGACCTGATTGACGTTCACCATGCTAACATAGGAAAATTTTGTAAAGTCATTAATAAAGACTATTCGCACAACAATAAAACTTGAATTGCCAATTTTATAATTAATATACCTGTATAACGTTAATTATTTGTAAATAATTTATTAATTTACTGACCAAATATTTAATCTTAGTTTAATTTAATTTATTTATCTGTTATTTTGTTTTTATCAATTTAATACATTTAATTAGATCTTGATTTGTTTGTTATTAAGTCTCTAGATCAATTTTGTTGTACAATAATTTTATAATTCTTAATTCACAATGAATTGCAATAATGTTTAATATATAATCTATTATTTAAGTAAAATAGTGCATGTGGTGTTAGCCTGTAAGTAATTGTTGCACTTATAAATGTTTATCGTGTACTTTTAAATGAAATGTTATGTGTAAATAATTGTAGGCTAACCTTAATAAATAAATAAATTGCAAATCTATTTAGTCCGTCAGTTAGAGGATTGGAAAATATTGGACACGTAGTTTTTGTTTTAGTAAATCAATGAATATTGATGATAAAACGCATTAAAACTCGGGAGTGGGGGCTCGTGACGTCAAAACGCACTAAAAGTTAGACCACGGCGCGGCGCGGGCGTGACGAGTGAGAGACGTTATTTGAGTGAGAGTATTTATGTAGTACGAGTATTTACACAATATTAACAGATTCCAGTTGACTTGATTTTACATTCCACTTTATAATATTCTAGGTCTTTTTAATGATTGGTTTGTTTTCATTAATTTATGTTCTTTCTTAAATTACTTTCAACCCCGAACAAAAAAAGAGGGTTGTTCAAAGTTTGAAGGGTGTATCTGTGTTTCTGTCTGTGGTATCTTAGCTCGGGAACGGTTGAGCTTTCTTTTTTAAGTGTGTTCTTTACATTTACCAACTCTTTTATTAAATTCAAATTCAACATTGTGTATTCTTCTATTATTTTTGTTAAGTTCTGGTTAAGAGGCACTTTATTTGCTTTATAATAATGGTGTTAGTAATGGACGTATTTACAATTGGGTGGATTTTAGGTATACTTTTGTATATCACTGACTTTTACAAGTAATATTTTAATTTAAAAAACCAGTAACACTTCCGTTCACAACAGTGAATGGAGTGGGCCTGGTTTAATTTATTTAACTTTTATTGTGACATTTATTTACTTGTTAAAAGAATTATTTAAACAGATACCTGATTATGGTATACCTTCACGGATCAAACAGGATTTTTTAACATAACGCTGTATATCAAATAAAGAAATACCTAAGTAATATTAATGAGAATTAAAAATAAAATTGAGACTAATATCCTACGAAGATAATTTTGGGTTTATTTTATCGTACTTTTTGATGCTAAATGAATATTACGAATTTGCAATTTTTTTTAATTGGAAGTTGAGCACAGTTTAAAAGAAATTGCCAATTCAATGTTACATTTTTTTCTGTCCAAGGTAAAGTTATTTTTATTTTAGAAATATTTACCTGCAGTAGCTTGAGATGAAGACTCGGCTGCAATACAAGAAAAATAAAAATGTATTAAACGAATTATCTTTTTACTCATAGACTAGCTTGGTGCCTGTGAATTGTGTGGTTTTTGTTTTGTGTTGTATTGTAATGTTTAATGTATTCTGTGTGTTTAGTATATAATTTGTGCTATATATTGAATTTCTGTGTATTATTAATGAGTCCTTGTTACTTGAAAAATAAATGTATAATTATTATTGTTGTTTTCCTCGGGAACAGTACTTTTTTCGGAATGAGAGGTACCCTATTATCTTGTCTGTACACCTGACGATGTATATGCAAAATACCAGGATGATCAGTTCAGTGGTTTAGGCGTGAAAAGGTAACAAACAAACTTACTTCCGCGAAAGAATATTCGGATTTGGATCAGTAGTTCCGAAGATTACTCACACGCTCATATTTTTACGTATAAAATTTACCGAGCTACGCAATCCAGTAAATGACTACCTACTGACTGACTTCTTCCTCTACGTCCGAAGGGTGATTCTGTTAAAAGTTGAACGGGCATCATCTGCCTAGCCTTTTCCCAACCATGTTGGGGTCGGCTTCCAGTCTAACCGGATGCAGCTGAATACCTGTATTTTACATGGAGCGACTGCCTATCTGACCTCCACAACCCAGTTAGTACTGGGTAATACAATACCCCTTGGTAAGACTGGTTGTCAGACTTTTCATCCACAGACCAACCTAGGCAAGCACGGCTTAACCTAAAGATCGACCCAAGCGGCTGTTATTATTTAGCCACGGGCTTTAGCTCACGGCTCATTCAACTTTTAAGTTGAACGAGAGAGATAAATAATAAAACTAAGGCATTGTCTTTCAACCATGCGCCACTAAGATCGCATCGCATTTTTAATTGGTATCATCAATAAGTCTCGGAACAGTAAAAAAAAAACAAAAATAAATAAAAAAAGGTTTACCGTTATCGAAACCGGGATATCCTGGATATCCATAATATCCTGAAAAAAGAGAAGGAAACAAATAGTAAACAGGATCCAGTCTTCAAAAAAGGTTGTGGTCACGACCAACCGAGAATATGCCAAGTGCAATCGGCACATTGCGTTCCTACAAAGGAGACGTTTACTAAAGGATGATTTTCACCAAACAGCTCGCATCGCATCAGGTAGGGCCGGAATTTACAATCGTCGTATCCTTTCGGCTGTCAACACGGTAGGAATTAAACTATTGGACTAGGCGCAGATTCGGACACGTTCACAAGGGTACGGAGCTGGTCGTATTCGCCGACATCCTGTCGGACGCGATCCGTTCGTATCCTTTGCGATCCGATGCGATGCGAGCCGTTCGTTGGAAATTATCCTTAAATGTATAACGCCCCGGCCAATTCTTTGTACCCAATGCAGAGTGAAGGGTTACGTAGTCAGGATGAATAATTAAATAAATTCCAAGAAAAAACTCAACATTGTATGGGCCAAGCGCTGGAATGACTCGACTTTTCTCGTGTCTTTAAATTTATAGAAGTCATAAATTTCTCGAAGCAAACATCTCACCTCTACCGCTTCGAGCATCGGAAAACGCTCCTGCGGAGCTTCGACCATTTCCACCTGTAATGATACATAGCATTTTAATTTGTCTTACGCCAAATGCGCTTACGATGAGAATAATGGGTATCTACATATATATTTGTGTACCTTACGTCTAATGAATTTCTAACATTAAACATGAATCACAAGATCTTACCATTGAAAAGTCTAGAATGGGAGAGGGGCCTACGTGTTTGTCCAAAACCAGACAAAGACCTGTGAGCGAGTAACTTAAATCTGAATCAATAGCGCACATAATCTTGCCTCAAAAAGAATAAGCGTTTTTTTATTATTTAATAATTTTATGAATGCATGTGGAAATAAACAGTTTGTCTTTTTTACATACATCTAAGTAAAAGTAAAAAGTATATTAGTACAGAAGAAAACACACAAAAAATGGTTAAATTAACAGTAGGTACAGCAAATAATATAAAAAGTAAACTTATGAAAAAAAAAAAACGACGAAATGGCATCGACATCTGACCCATTAAGTCGTATTTTTTTTTCGTGTTTATTTGTGCGTAGGTACAGTCACGACAACAAATATGTAAACACTTGACAACAAAACAACTTTTAAAAGTGTTTTTCGCCTCCTGTTCTAATTAAAATTTCATGTTGTTACGAACATGCAGCAAGCGTTTTGGAACTCATATTTTTATGAAAAAGATCCTATCTCTAAGTTGCAAACGTTATTTCTCACGAAAATTGCTCTTAAAAGGAAAGTGTACATGTCACACTCAAAACTGTTAATCAGTCAAAACTTCTTTTGACCGGTGAAAACTATTTTAACAATAACTAACATTTATCTGCTTAGAAACCTGTTAGGTTTTTTTTCATGACCCTTTGAAAAACATCATGTAATTCTAGGACTAGGTAATTACAACTGAGGCGTTCGAAAAACAACATATTTTTAATGCAGAAAACGCATTTTAACTTCATAAGGATTTAGACTGACACCATTTTGCGTTTGTAAACCACTGCTGCAAGGTTTCACCTGGGCCTGTGACCTTGCAGCAATGATGTCAAAATCTGTTTTCTGTTTTGTTTAGTGTATTAACAACAGTTTGTAATGTTACTAACACTATGAGTCTTGTTGCTCAAAATAAATGATTTAATAATATACATATTGAAGCTCGTGACTGTACTCAACTTTAGTTTCTAACCCCCGAATACTGAAACGTCACTCAAAATTTAAGTAGCACTTACATTTAACAGATACTCAAAAGTGACGTTGGGCCATACGAAATTTAAAGTTTAGGAGCTGATCAAATGTTTAGCAGCCCTTAAATTGTGAGTGACGTTTCAGTATTCGGAGGTAAATCTTTTCAAACAGCAACAAACAACATCAGCCCATAACGCCCACTGCTGGACGTAAGCCTCTCACATGATGGGAGGAATTTGCCGTAATCTCCACGCTTGGCAGGCGGATTGGAGATCGCAGTGATGAAAGACTAAGAGAAAACGCTGCTGCCCATTCTCTGGTCTACGGAGGCGCAAGGTGTTCTGCCTCAGACATTAGTCGCCTTATACGACACCCGTGAGTGTAATGGGTTGGTTCTATTCTACTCTGCCGGATACCACACGGCTAAATCTTTTCAAGTATTAGTAATTTAATTAAATCATTCTTACTACTGGATGCACTTGAGTAAGCTTGTGATATACTTCCGCCTTTCCCGCCTTTTCCATCAGATTCTATAACATTAAAAACCTTATATTAATTTAAATAACTTTTTACACATGTAACGATGATAACATGTTATGTATTAACAGGTATTTGTATACATACGTCGACTTGTACAGTGTTCCCCGAAGCTTATTAAACGTAATAAAAGCTGTCTAATTAAGTGTGTTTTAAAGATAATTTTAATTATATTACACTAGATTCTATCTAATTAAAATAATCTTTAAATAGTAATAAGTAATATTTCTTAAATTTATAGCATGATACGAATAATATAGTGAAGAGAGCACCGGTGGCCCAGTGGTGGCGGCCCCGACTTACAAACAGTTAGTCGTGGGTTCGAACCCTCACGGGCGCATTACTTTGTGTAATTTATTTCATCACCACTGCTCTTAAAATGGTGAAGGAAAACATCGTGAGGAAACCGGCATGTCCTAGAACCAAAAATACGAAGACACGTGACATCTACCAATCCGCACTGGGCCCGCGTGGTGGATTATAGCCCATTCCCTCTCATTGAGAGGAGGCCGTGTCCCAGCAGTGGGAACATTATAGGCTGATGATGATGATGATGATATAGTGAAGTGATATTATAGCATGCACAACAAAATTATGAAACGATATATTATAAAATGGTCAAACAAATATATTTATAACACATTTGCTCGTAAAGGGTCTCTTATTTCACCCATTTCAATATCGTATTGTATCTCATTACGTACTTGTGCAGTAATGTAATGTAAAACGCACGGTATATCAAGATACTCCGTCTAAAACGAACGGTACTTTTTTAAATCTTAGCAAAGAGTTTTTATGTAAGAAAAATGGTCATAATTTTATGAATAAAATTAACTTTGGGAGATGAAATATAATGGATAAACATTTAATTCTTTAATTTAATTAATTTGGACAATAAATTACAACCATTTATCTGTTACAAACACACAAAAATATTAATTTACTTTATTAGTAATACTGGCTGTTTTTTGTCTTTGACTTAAAAAAAAAGCTAATTTGTGAACAAGTAAAAGATTTAAGTAAATTCGTTAAAGAAAGTCCGAGTTTTATTTATTTCCTCGCAAATATGTTATAAAACGTCGTATGACATACGTGCGCTTTGATAATTACAGCCTCTGCTTTCTTGTAGCCCTCGCCTACGGCTCGGGCTAGCAATATCGCCTCGGCTGTAGTTTTCAACTTACCGCACTTACGGTAAAACGAACGGTACTTTTTTAAATCTTATCAAAGAGTTTTTATGTCAGAAAAGTGGTCAACATTTTATGAATAAAATTAACTTTGGGAGATCAAATATAATAATAATAACTTGACAGTAACTTGTAGTTCTCGCCTACGGCTCAGGCTAGCAATATCACCTCGGCTGTAATTTTCAATTTACCGCTCTTTTATCATAATGTACTATTATAACGTGTGTGTGTGTGTAAGTTGAAATTAAACACAGAAAAATGTGTTTAATATCTATGAAATTTGCTTTATTCGATTGATAATTTGTATATCATTTATGTTTGAATATGATTTTGGGTATGTGGACACCGCTGCTGGTTTCTTTGAGTAAATTAATCGTATCTCGTCCTGTTTGGTACGAGACTCCAGCACCGTATCTTGTTGAAACCACGTCTGCTGCATTCATTCGATACAATTTACACTTTGTAGTACACACAACTACATTAACAGGGGGTTCGGAAATATCCTGAATGGCTACGAGAAAAGAATAGTACGGCGGTCTTAAAAATTAAGTCTAACATTAAGATGACAATGGTGTATCTTAACCAATTGTTCCTGCTTTTCGGGTTCATTTGTGTGCAGGTTTAATTTTTAAATCGTTTCAATTAGGAGGCATCCATTAATTGCGTGAGGCGTTTTGGGGCTGAATCTCACCCAATCTCACGAAGGAGAGAGGGGGTCTCGGCAAATATCACGTTATTTCATTCCCCGCATTAAACAGGGAAATATACTTGAAAACTAAGTAAGTTGGGTTAGCTAGGTAGGTTAAGTAAACAAGTTTCTCCACTAAAATATGGCTAAATCCTACACAACAATGTTTAATAATAAATATTCAATGAAAATAAAATTATGTTTTTTTAAATAAATCCAAAGCAATCAAGCACAGCTGATTAACGTATTTACACTTAATTACGCATTTTGATAAATCTCACGTGAGATTTGGTAGGGGATGAGGGGGTTCGAGTCACGACGTCTCACCAAGGGGAGAGGGGGGGCGGGTCGAAAAATCGCCAAAATTGCCTCACGTAATTAATGGACGTCCCCTTATTTGTTATTTAATTGAATCACTCTTACGACTGGATGCACTTGAGTAGGCTTGTGATGTACTGCTGCCTTTTCCGCCTTTTCCACCAGATTCTATTACATTAAAAAACTTATATTAATTTAAAACTCTTATACCTATTGAGAGCAGCAGTTGCCCAATGGTGGCGGCGGACTTCCGAGCAGTATTAGTAGTTCGAACCCAGGCAGGCGTATTGCTTTGTGTAATTTATTTCATCACCACTGCTCTCAAAACGGTGAAGGAAAACATCGTGAGGAAACCGGCAAGTCTTAGGACCAAAAATTCTAAGACATGTGACCTCTACCAACCCGCACTGGGCTCGCGTGGTGGATTATAGCCCATTCCCCCAATAGAAAGGCGGCCTGTGTCCTAGCAGTAGGAACATAATAGGCTGATTATTAATGAATATCGAGTATTTATATAGACTACTGTCTGACGCTGTTATAATATCATCAATAATACATTTTCAGAAGAACTGATGATTTGACTAAAAACGCGTTTCCGTACGCAAAACACACGCTTTGGACGTGGAGTTTGGACATCAGCCCATTATAAATTCAATGGCCTGTTTTAAATTAACTGGCAGAACTTAAAGCAATCAAAACTTTTGGAATTTTTGGAATGTTATTATTGTATGAACAAGAAGAAGAACCTTATCAGGGTCCATAATTGTTCTTATCTGTAAGCCAATTGTAACATATTTTTAAACTTATGGTACGCAAAATAAAATGAATATGAATAAGAGATACCTAGCATGAAATCGTTATTTACTTACCACTCGGGAGTGGGGGCTTGTGACGTCACAACGCACTAAAAATTATAGCACGGCGTGACGTATTGAGAATTATAAAAACGTCGTATCTTCGTCAATTTTGGTTTACGTAACAAAAGAAAAAATACGTGTCAAATATTTTTTGATAACCTAACTGACGGACTAATTAGATTTTTTCAGGACACAAGCCTATTGTCAATAAACCATTTATGTAATTTGGATTTGAAATATTTTAAAGGGAGTTCTCTTAATTGTTTTGGTATGTTGTTAAAAAAATATATATTGCAGTGATTAAGCTTACGTTACTTTGCTTACAGAGAAAATAACCAAACATCTCGCCTACATTCCCCGAAGGGTTATGCAGAGGTGCAAGTCCCATGTAATAGGGGGCTAGCCTATTTATCTATTTAAAATAGGAACGCCAACAGTACATATGTATGTACGGTCGAACAAGCTATTTGGTTTACAGTTTAACGCACAAATTACATACATTGTAAAATGTAAACCAAATAGCTTGTTCGACCGTACATCACACATTCAACAATAAAAATGGATAAATTAAAGTTCTATGCAGGTACCAATTACAGGTGTACACAATTAGTGGCCTTTGCCATCTACCCCAATAATACTTTGCCTGATCCGGATATCAAAACCAGGTCCTTATTATGCATTATCCTAATGCTGGACAAAGGCCTCTCCCCATGACTTCCATATTTTTCGATCCAGGGCCAATGTGGATAGAAAAAACTTGCTAAAAACTAAAAAATAAATTAAATTAAGTATCTTACCAGATTCAGCTGCTGCAAAAGCGTCTGAATAGCTTGTGCCTCCATCTGTATTTGAAAAGTATTTTTATTAATGAAACTAGCTGTTGATCGCGACTTTCGTCCGCGTGAATAGGGTTAGATGACAAAAATATCTAATTAGTCCGTCAGATAGATTTCCAAAAAACATATTTTTTATTTTTTCACGTAAATTAAAAATGAAGACTAAAAACTCGTGTGACGTCACAATTGAGTACATTTATTTACCAGATAGTGACGTCACAAGCTCATGATCTTTGACGCGTGTTATCTTCGTAAATTTTTATTAATTTGAAAGAACAAAAAACACGTATCCAATATTTTTCGATAATTTAACTGACGGACTATACAGAATCTTATCTTTTTAGTCAAAAATCATCAATGTTATTATAAGATGTTACTTCCCTATTTGAATCGGATTTTGTTGACAATTCAAAAGTTTTACACGGAACCCTAATATTTTTTCTAAAATTGACAACAGCTGTCTTCGAGTAAAATACCGTCAAAATCGGTCCAATCATTTCAGAGATTAACCGGAACAATAAGACAGACAGACAAAAACTTTTTTTTTTTATATGAGTACCGTGTATACTTTCTTAATTATGCATTTAGTAAAAAGCTGGTGTTTTTAAATAACAGTTATTAAATAAATTGTTTGCCTTACTCAAAAATTCTAAATAAAATTAAAAAAAAAAGTTGAGCATTTACTCGAGTGTTTTTCAGCATTAATGTAATAACTTCAGACAATAAGGAAAAACGTATGATACCTGATTGGGCTTGAGATATGGCAGTAGCCGAATTCCTGGATCCTCTGTCTAAAAAGAAAATAAAGATACCTTGATTGTTATTGTTGATTGTGTTGATTGATCCCACTGCCATTTGCTAGGAATAACTAGTCATTTTACTGGCGAGTAATTAGAATGGTATACCTAACGTAGGCGTATTATCAAACCTGGGACCACAATAGGGTAGATGACTAAAAAAAATCTAATAGTCCGTCAGATAGATTTCCAAAAAAATATTGGTTACTTATTTTTTCTTTTGTTACGTAAACCAAAATTGACGAAGATACGACGCCTTTAAAATTCTCAATACGTCACGCCGCGCGCCGTATAATTTTTAGTGAGTTGTGACATTACGAGCCTCCACTCCGGAGTTTTGATGCGCTTTATCTTTGTCAATATTCATTGATTTACAAAAACAAAAAATACGTGACCATTATTTTCTAATACTCTAACTGACGGACTAAATAGATTTGCAATTTATTGATGGTGGAAACTAGCCTATTCAGATTCAAACGCTTGACTAAGAAAGCCTTTAAACCATTCTTGTTCGATAAAGCAATTCCTGTGAGCAGCGGCGGCCCTGTGGAAACTGCCCCAAGCGAAAGGTAGTATGTTAGAAACCCAGGTAACCCACCTGGTTTTCGAACCGACAACCTACCACCATCCTAGGCATAACTTTGTATAATTTACTTCATCACCACTGCTTTCAAAATAGTGAAGGAAAACATCGTGAGAGCAAAAAATCGAAGACATGTGACATCTTCGTTAGATAAAACTTTTTCGATTTTTCGTCCCGCACTGGGCCAGCGTGGTGAATTATAGCCCATTACCTCTCATAAGAGAGTTGACCTGTTCCACTAGAGGGCACAATAAAGGGTGATTATTCTATGGAAAACCAAATGAAAAACAGCAAAATGTGATGATGTGATGAAAATAAAATAACGGATTTATTAACTCACCTCTATATGTTGCTATTGAGCCCAAGGGCAAAATAAATAGCACACAAAAGAAAGCCCACTGGATAGTACCCATCTTCAAACGAATCACTGGACTGACGATTGACAACTTTGCCACAGTTTTTAAGGAAACGGACAACAATAAAAAAAACACATAACACAATATTCGTGAGTAATTAATTTATTAAAAGTCGAAGTAATTAAAATAATGTATTGTGATCGTGAGTCATATTAGATAACAGTTTTCACTGTAATATATAAAAATGGTCGCGAAATCCATTTTTGCTTCTTTGATAATTATTCTTTTCGTTTTTTTTCTGTTCACTATCTCGCACCGGAGGTTGCCTAGTGAACATGCTACTCGGTATTACTAGGGCATGTCAAATTGTGCTGCTAATTGGGTCTTGGTCAAAATGGGCGTAAGTCCAACAGAACTGAAATATTTCTCAAACCAAAGCCTTCAATAAGATCTCCAATTCAAAATATCGCGATAAGTATTAAAGTTTTCGGTAACCGGAGCTACGGCCAATGAGGTTTTTTCTAGGCCAGCTTCCACTAAAAAAACAATAGATGGCGCTGTACGTGACTCAGTGTAAAAAAATTGTTTGGCTGTATGGAGCTGGCGTTCATTGCCTACTAAAAGTGTTCCTTCCTGCCCTCGTAGCATGACCACCGTAGAGACGAAAGAGAATCGACAAATGCTTTATCTGTCATCTTGTCGATTCAATGACAGATGAACAAAAGATTTGTCGATTCTCTTTCGTTTCTACGGTGGTCATGCTACGCGGGCTGATTTGTGTGCGTTCGTCTTTCTCCGTTCGGTTTTTGTTGCATTGCAACTTACTTTTTTCATTTAGGCCATAATTTATATAAAATAAGACCTGGCTCCGAATAATTGGACAACGATGTCTGCTGCACGTAAAAAAATAATTTGGCTGCGACTGGAAACCGAAAAAAAATTGTTTTTTCACACTGAGTCATGTTCAGCGCCGTCTATCGTTTTTTAGTGGAAGCTGGCCTTGAAAAAAACTCATTTATTTATTTAGTACAGTATTTAAAACCATTAACACTAAATTAAATACCTAATCCTTTTATTCGGTCTTCTCGCAGAACCACAAACATTCCAATAATATCGTCTTCCATTCATCAGCAAACAAGCCCAATCCAGGGTTGGTCTCCACGAGAGCGTTGAGGTTCGTAAGCATACGTGGTACAGGCGAAGTAGATCGGGCTACAGTGCGACTAAATGGAACATTAAACAATTTATGTTTCCTAGAGCGAATATAATTATTTGGAACAAATAATTGACACAGCTCAGCATGTAATTCCGAAGCGTTGGTATAACCATGTATAATTTTATACGCAATTGTTAGTTGGCCAACAGCACGCCTGACTTTAAGGGAATTAAAATTCAAACATCCTAAAAGAAATTTAGTTGGATACATATATGGATAATATCCAAATACATGTTTGTAAAGGTACCTGAGAAAAGCTTTTTGCACTTTTTCCAGCATGAGTGTATAGGTAACCTCATGAGGATTCCATATACAAGCGCTGGTTTCGAGCTTGCACCGAACTAAGGCGTTGAACAAGAGCTTGATAACTGCCTGGTTATTAAAACCTTGACAGTTACGTAAAACAAAACCTAAGCGTCTGAATGATTTTTTAGCCAAGCTTATAATGTGTGTATGAAAGGTCAGTTTGCTATCAAACAGTACACCGAGGTCTTTCACTGTCAACACTCTGGTTATAAACTCGTTGTTCACACTGTAGTCGTACTGTATTGGTTCATTGAAAATGTTGCAATAGGCGAGACGACAAAGTAAATCTAATTAGTCCGTCGGTTATCCCGTGTTTTTTCTTTTGTTGTGTTTTGGGGGTAAGAAGAACAGGATGTAAAGCTCTTCTTCCCCATAGAAAAGGGAGGATCCTCCGACCAGACGGGTGTTATGTATGGTGGGCCTCTGCCCGACAGTTGTTGTCGGGTTCTCGTATATAGTCTTAAGTCGCGGATAACTGCTTGCGCGATGTAGGATTTCTTATGTGTTTCGCTGTTTAGTTCGTCGTTCGTGTCATAGATGGCGCTGTAGTACTTTTTGTGCTACGTTGTTTTTGTAGTGCCGCTACAACGTAAACCAAAATTGACGAAGATATGACGCTTTTAAAATTCTCTATACGTCCGCCTACGTATAATTTTTAGCTAGTTCTGACGTCACGAGCCCCCACTGCTGAGTTTTGATGCGTTTTATCTTTGACAATATTCATTGATTTACAAAAACAAAAAATACGTGTCCATTAATTCCCAATACTCTAACTGACGGACTAAATAGATTTGCAATTTTTTGATACTGTCGTCATGCCTATTATTTTGTCGAAGTTTTGACTAAAGCAGTCAATTGTTTTTGATGTTGAAAACATTTTGCTAAAGCTAAGCACACAGTACATAAGGCGACTACAGGAGCTAAATTATCAACTCTGTTGTTTTTCAAACTTGGTTTGAAATACTGTTAGAATAAAATTATAATCAGCTTGCACTACAAAGTGGTTGTAACGTCAGTCACTGCGGGCCGAACAGTGCGAAATGAGTGGTTTTTTCCGATTTACAAAAAATCTATTGATTGGACTATAAAAATAAAACACTATCATGCTATTATGTTGCTTGTAGAATTATTTGCCAAAAAATCAGAATGATCGCTTGTATTTTAGTATGGTTTTTACTCGTTAAAAGAAAGTTTTAGAGATAAGTTTGTGATTTTTTTTTTTTTTCAAAACGCTATTGTACATATCAGAATAGAAGAAGAAAAGAAGACGAATATCATACATTGTTCTGGTTTTGTTTATTGCAGTGAATCATAGGCTTTTTTGCATTATAAAACTCGCGTTTAGCTCCTGTAGTCCCCTTCGAGCTAGGCCGGCGTGGTCCTAAAATTGACTAAGGACTGTTGAGGTGGTTTTATGGAACCTCCTTGTTAAACTAGATTTTTATTATTAGTTTCTATAGGTCTATAATTAGTATAATAGGTGTGTTGTGCAAAATACAGAAAAAGGCAACATATTTCAAGTGGCTTTATTTCTACGACGTACTAGTAAGCTATTATTTGAGATATAAAGGTTGTAAAAAACCTCTTCACGAAGCCGAAAGGCACTAGTTCTTCCCGTCATTGTGATCATTATTTTGTTCTACATCATACCTGGGAACCTTCTAGTTACGGAGATATTGGGGGTCAAAGTTCCAACTTTTTGACAAGTTTTTTTTTATATATTTACAAGTTTTTATTGTAAGATTTTTACTTTAAACACCTCCACGACCCTCGTACTATTCAACCCATCCATTACTACATTGTTTTGAGTGCGTTACATTGAATTCTATCACAAAACATGATTTTTCACCCCAAAAAAAAAGTAGTTTCCCAGCAATAAGTTTTGCGTAAAGTTACTTAGTTTGCTGTCCAGAATGCTTGGTTGACGGCTTCGTGATGAGGTTGTTTACACCCTGTATTTCAATTCTTTTAGTCTTATGCCCGGATATTGTAGAAAAAGGCCCATTCGTAGAAAATGCGCGAAAATATTTTCTTTAATATCTCTGCATAGACATTTCATCTAAATAAACCCATTAGGCTTTTATTTCCCAAATAAATTGACTCAATATAGGGTGCAAAATATGCAGTGAGACAATAAGGTCTCAATATGCCTATTTTTCACGAAGTCTCTCGATATGAATGTAGACATCTTGCTTTTATGACGTTGAGTCACAGAATAGATTGAGAAGAGAAGGTTGAGACACAGGACAAACCAAGTGACGGTGGAAACGGCCTTGAATAATTAAACCTTGATAACTTCTTATTTCTATATCTTCTGTAATGCATAATTTTGATGATACAAAAATCTTGCAAAACATTTAAAAAACAAAACTTACTCAAATTAGGTTTGGAAAATCAATACTTTTTGTACGTCAAAATTATATGAGGCAGTCCCCCAAAACGATCCACCATTCGCCACTTCCTTGTGTTTTATTTGGGAAGAAGAAGTGTCGGAACAAACTCCTCAGAACACATCTATCTGTTGCCAATGAGCTCCTTCATGAATTTAGCACGCTCATTCATCATTATCATCATCTGTCGTGTCTTTTCAAAATTATATTGGGATCGGTTTCGACATGGAGCGACTTCCTTACTGATCTCAACAAACCAGCTACTTATTAAGGATGCCTCTTGGTAAGACTTGATTGCACACGCACATTCAAGCCTCGTTGCTTAGTGTGGCGCTAGATGGCGCTGTGTGTAATGTCCAGCGAAATTTTTATATGTATTTATTTATTTTATTTGTTATTTGCAAACGGACCGTTATCACGAGTGCTGCTGAGCTGTTTCACCTCGCAAAAAACAAAGAGAAATTGATTTTCAACCTTCAGTTATTGGAGAGGCACCAGAAGTAGAAAAATTATAATTTAAAAAAAATTATATGGTTTTTGAACATTTTAAGATCACCGTCTATGTGCGCTTAGTCTCGGTTGTATTGGACGGAACTTCTGTAATATTCTGTAGTACACTTGAGCCAATTTCAATATACGTACGAGGCCATTGCCTGTTCATGTTCAGTTTCCCAAGTTTTCACCGTCGTGTGCACACCGTTATTTTGTGAAATCTACTCACAAATATTCATATTATATTAAGTTTTACATGAAAATCGAGTTTTAGTATAGGTAGGTGTCTCATTTTCGATGTAGAGAGTTGTAGATTGCATTTTGGATGTGAAAAATGTAGCCTGTTACTGATATGTTTTTACATATACATATAATTTGTTCATTTAGAATGCAAGGAAGGGGTACCGTATTACCCAGTGCTAACTGCGTTATGGAGGTTAGATAAGTAGACGCTCCTTGAAAAATATTGGTATTCAGCTACATCCAGTTAGACTAGAAGCCAACCACAACTTATATACATAGTTGGGAAAAGGCTAGGCAGATGTTGTAGATAGAACAGGTTCCTGGAGATTTAGAATAGAAAAAAAACGAGAAAACTCCGTGCGTTAATAGTAATTTAATGTGCGTTGTTTCACCATTGTGAATATTAAGCAAACAATATTTAATTAATTAAGTTCTAAGTAACATAAAGTAAAGAAAAACAATTTATTTATTCAGAATATACTGTACGAAGCAAATTGAAGAACTGGTAGGACAAGCTACAGATCTGAAAAAGAAGTCATGCTCATTAATAGAGAGAAAACTTTAATGTGAATCATACTGTTACTACTAGGTTTAAAAAATTATCATTCAAGACAATAGGGTATATGCATGATTTTTTTATAACTCTAAACAAAGCGTAATAACATCAGCAATAGCAAAGTGAAATTATTTTTTAATGTCTTTAAAAAATACTAAGTTATAAGCATTTGAAACTGCTGTCTACAGAGAGATCCGATACAGCGAATGACGTCATTCGCTGCATCGACGTAATATTTTTATAGTACTTTCACATTCCGTATCGAAATAATAAAAAAAAGCTTTTCCTCTGTTAGTCTTCAATTATTTTATCAACCTTTTTTTTAATAAATATCGCTGGATAATACACACAGCGCCATCTAGGGCCACACTAAGCAACGAGGCTTGTGTCGTGGACACCAGATAGTTGATACACTACATAGATACTTTTTGTTTGTAAATACATACTTATTATACATATAAGATCAATTCAATCAATTCAATAATATCAATCAATTCGGCCGGTCATAGGCCTGTTCACTGCTGGTCATAGGCCTCGCCCGTACTGCACCATAACTCCTTGTCCTTGCTTCCGAATGCAGTCTGGGCCAGTAACCTTTTAGAGGTCTTAATAGACATACCATAACTTCAAGCCTGTATTCCCCGAAGGGTTGGAAAGAGGTGTACCCAATAGTACACCCGTATTTTAGCCTTAAGCCTTCCTTTTGGCCTCGGACTAATTTCGTTAATTTTTTTGTTTTTTTTTTTAAATGTTTTTTTTCTGTTTAATTTTTATTAATGTACTGATAATTTCACCATTTTTTTTACCATATGTGTATTGTCTTGTGCGGGCTAATAAATGGTTTTTCTTTCTTTCTTTCTAATTAAAGTCCTCAACTGTACATACCCCACTGAAAGTATCTAAATTCATAACCGTGTAGCCTCTGGCGCTAAACATGAAAGGTTTTTGGGTACGCATCAGGAAAATCAGCAACATTTTCTTAGTATTAGAATCAGCATAGACCCAGTCTGAGAAATAAATGGCTTGTTCCAATTTGTTGCTCTGGAAAACAAAACTTTTTTACTTTAGTACATTTTTTGTGCAGTTTTTGAAACCGGTTGTGAAACATACACTCTTTTCTTTGGTAATACTGATGTCGGTCAAACTCTTTCAAAGTAATACTTTTAGGGGCACCCATCGCTTATAATAGGGGCTGAATAGGGGATGAATTTATTTGTCAAAAATTTGATTGGACCCATATTAAGGTTGGATAAGTAAAAAACTACTCAAACAAGAATTAACCTTAAAATCAGGGTAACAGAATCAAGTAACATACGTGGTCAATAAGAAGTTGTCCCATGATGCATTGAAAGAAAACTTCTACAAGCAAAGAACAGAAGAAAGAAAAGTATCGCATAGACTTGTACAGATCATCAACCACCTAGAAAATAACCAGTCGTTAATTAATTTGTTAAAGCAGTAAGAATTCATAAAAGATAAAAGAAAACAGTTACTGTTGCTGTAAATGCTGTTAGACATATGAACACGGATCCAAAGACGTAAGTATGAAACATTCCAACTCCCAAAACTTCATTTAGCTCTGATGTTATCCTATCAAAAGAAGTTTTCAATTACTTTGCTAGTTGATTAAAATGTTATAATTATACTTATATTAATATTAATTATACTTTTATATTATATTAATTATACTTTTTATATTGTCTTGTAGACATAAATGTTGGAAGAAGACCAGGGGAAACATAAACGGACTGTGTAGTGAATAATACAGAAAAGTAAGTAAATTATGACGTGCCGATTGACAGAGAAGAACGGAAGAGAAACATGCGTGCTGCGCCAATCCCAAGTAAAATAGGACATTTAAAATAGACATTTTCTTACTTGGCCAAATACTGATGCTTGCAAATAATAAATTTTAATTTGTTTCTAATTTTGTTATGAGTTGGTACAACCTCTCTTCTTTTCTTAATTTGAACCACGTCTTCATCACTAATGAGCCCTTGCATAGTACTCCCAAGAATTTTCAATTCCATACAAATATAACGGGTGTAAGAAATATGAAGCATATTTACAAAAACGAAGATGAAAATGACGACATTAGTCATAAAACTTTCCCAGATATAAGCAGCGTTATACCATTGTATCTTGTCGAAAGGGTACCAGCCATCAAATGGGTACAAATACTGCCTTTCTACACCAAGAATGTCGTTCTGGTAAACCATAATTATTCTCGGGAATAAATCAACAACCACAGCCAGCGCAATGGTGTAATAGAACTCGAATCTCAATATCAGCCTTGTAGTCTGGGTGTATCGCTTCAGAATCTTCTTGTGATCTGCTGTATCAGATACAGCTTCCCATAGGTCAAATCGAAAATGTTGAAATATTTCGTCGTACAATTCCTTATTGTCTTGGATCTTTTTGTATTTGTTCAAGATCATGAGGCAGACTCCGATGTTGGGAGCGACGTTGATAATCTCGAACCAATCACAGTCGTTGATCCCAATTAAGCCAAGAGTAACGAGTAACTGAGTCGATGTGAGAAATAGGAGGCCGTAAGTGAAATAGAAACAGCATGTAATAAGTTTAGATCGACCAATGAAAGGATAAATAAAAAACTTTGCACCGATGTTACTGATGAAATCCATTTCACCCAGAAAATCTTGTTTTAAAGCATCGTAGGTTTTGTATACTTGACTCATGATTGTGACATAAAATAAGTGATTTCTTACCACTTGCTATAAAGAAATGTAGTAACGCTATATGCGTTTAATGAAATCAATGGATTAAATTGTCTATGTAGTGTTTGCATATCCATCCCTTTTACACCATTCGATTATTTAGAATTGGTGAAGTTCTAAGCAAATTGTGCTGTTTGTGTTGTTGTGAAGATAAAAAATCGTGCTTTGTAAAAGTGCTTTTAAGTCGATCACAATGTAACAAATAACTGGCTGTTTCTTTGGATCAAAGGGATCACATTGTATGCTAGCATTAGTGCTTATTATGCGAAATGCTTCTAATGATTCTGAATTCATCGTAAATGCGCCTTGATCAAATAACTTACTGGTAGATTTAGCCTTATGGTTTGCTTAGTTTTCAAGTGGTACTTTGAATCCGTTCGCTAATGGAAAAATATTCTACTATAATTATAGTATTAGTCCTAGTAACATATTTTTTATTGTACGTGTTGCGCCGACCCCAAGTAACATGGGTCAAGGATAGGAAGATAATGATGAAGAACATTACTTTTGTTAGATGCATCTTGAGCTGTATATTATCTAACTTAGATTTGAATTTTGCTGCTAATACGCGCGGTCGGGCGGTAAAGCATATCTCACGTCGCATTGGCTTGTGTAAAATCCCTAATGTCGTTGTCGCCCGAACGCGCAGACGAGCAGTGTGGCGTGAGGATCGCCTAAGTTAGGATTTAGGTACCTAGGTGTCCTTTTCTGAATGGTATATCTATTAATAGGAGAAATAAAATCAGTATCTCAATTTCGTGACACTCTTTCAATCGCAATCCTAATGAAATCGATTACTCATGTCATCATAAGTTATGTAACGCAATTACGCAAGGAATATTATTGAAGCTGTCGTGAATGGCATTGAGATTGTGAGTGAGCTACGCAATTATCTCACAAGAGGAACAGAGGAACAAATGATTAAAAAAAACAACATTCAAAAACAAAATCTGCTAATATTTATTTAAAAAAATCATAGGAATTGGTTTAGAATAATTTGGGTGTACTATGTATACTGTATTGGTAAGTACGTCGGAAAAGTGTTTTTGCAAAATGGAAATATTCAAAATGGACGGCCAAATGGAATACCTGCTGCCTGTAACAAATAGATTAACACTGTGATTAGAGTGAAAAACAAAAGAGACTGGAACAGTATTGGAACGACTTTTGCCCAACTGAGGAAAACATAAGGTCTGAATTCCTGCCGCGCTGACGTGCGTCGGTCGTGTGCATCGGTCATCGGTCGGGCGTACGAGTATACATTGTGTTCTATATAGCACCGTACTCTGACGCTAAAGTCAGAGGCGCGTGTTTGTTACTGATTTTCTCGCTGACGTACACGACCGACCGTCAGCGTGACAGGAATTCAGGCCTGAAACTACTCATTTATGCTAAAAGTATTTAACAAAACCTCTTTCGTTTCTTGCCCCTTTAATTTATTTTTATTGGTTTTCTGTAAAAATTTCAAGTGTCTATTCTAAAGATAGAGCCCTGTGATAAACGGACGGAAAAACTGCGGTTCCTTAGTAAAATCCTGTTCGCACCTATTAGGTACGGAACCCTACAAATGCAAAAAAAGACTCATGTGTTTGGTACAAAGAGGTTTGTGGAAATATAAGTCTTACCTGAGGCTTGAGAAATGGAATTAGCCGCGGCCACCATTGTCTGCAATAATAAAATAAATAAAGGGAGTAAAAAGACTTAACGAAGCCGAAAGGCATCTTCCCGTCATTGCGTTATTTATTTATTTTTTTTCTACACTATACCTGGGATTTTTTTATTTACAGAGATATTGGAGGTCAAAGTTCCAACTTTTTGACAAGTTTTTTTTTAAATACAAGTTTTTAATATAAGATTTTTACTTAAACACCTCCACGTTACAAGATATCTTCTTCAAGTCTTTTAGAGTTGAGATTTGAATCTATCCATTTTTGGTACAATGTCGACGAAGTATCGATAAGTAGCGATGCATTCCTAGTGATGGTAAGCAACTAACAAGGTGGGGTTAACGTACCTACGCGTGCGTGCGAACAGGACGCGCGCCGTACGCGGAATGTGAAGTCTACAGGGTGTAATAAGACTCTTAACGAAGACGAAAGCACTAGTTCTAGACCATATCTAGGAACCTTCTAGTTACGGTTTTTCACGACTCCCGTACTATTCAATCCATCCATCACCACAATGTTTTATGTGCGTTACATTGAATCCTACCGAAAATTCTGATTTTCACCCCAAAAACAACAGTTATTTCCCAGCAAATATTTTTGCTAAAGGTTACAACAATCATTCTGTAAGTACATCAAAATAATTGATGTACAGAATGATTGTTTGACGGCTTCTTGAAGAGTCTGTTTACAGCCTGTATATTATACACCTCTGTTTAAATTGTTGGGGGAATTCAGGCATATTGTTACGTTTGTAATACAGGTGTCTTACTTCTTGTTGCAGCATAGGATGCCGCGTTAGCGTTGCTGTCACCACCCCTCCCGTAATCTACAAAAACAATGTATAAGCATTAAATATCCAAGTAGGCAGTGATCAGTTCGTTAAATATTTTGGAATTTGCCTAAAAATCATCAATAATTTTATCATTTTTGTTTGATAAAATCTCTTCGTTTAGTGGTCGCAATCACGACTGCTGAGCGTAAGCTTCCGGTGTGATTCCCAGATCGCGCAAAATGTTATAGGGTTTATCTGTCAGGAATTTCTCAGTAGCAGACACGGAGTCCGGCTTGCCCCCTAGCAGTTGGGACTTAAACATTTCGCAGATACGTAAGTGTTCATTAATATGCACCTCTGTTTAAAATGTTGGGGGAATTCAGGCATAATATTATACTTGATAAACAGGTGTCTTACTATTTGCAGCAGCTGCCGCAGCTGCAGCAGCTTCGCTGTCTCTGCCATACCCGTTATCTACGGACGCAATGTACAAACATTAAATAATCTAGTAGGCAGTGATCAGTTAGTTGCATATTAAGAAATTTGCCTAAATATAACTAATTTTATAATTTTCATTTGGTTATCTCTTGGTTTTTTGGTCTCAAGCACGACTCTGATGATCATGAGCTTCCGGTGCGATTCCCAGATCGGGCAAAGTGTTATTGGGTTTTTCTGTCAGGAATTTCTCAGTAGCAGACACGGAATCTGGTTTGCCCCCTAGTAGATGGGACTTAAACATTTCGCAGATAATTATGTTAGTGTTCTAAAGGGTGTAATAAGATTCCTAACGAAGCCGAAAGTGCTTGTTCTCCTCGTCATTAAGAACATTTTTTTTTGTTCTAGACCATACCTAGGAACCTTCTAGTTACGGAGATATTGGGGGTCAATGTTTCAACGTTTTCACATGTTTTTTTAAATTCATGTTTTTAATGTAAGATTTTTACTTTAAACACCTTCACAACCCCTGTACTATTCAATCCATCCATCAGCACAATGTTTTATGTGCGTTACATTGAATCCTACCAAAAAGTCTCATTTTTCAACCCAAAAACAAAAGTTATTTCCCAGCAAAATTGTTTGCTTAAGGTTACTTAGTTTTATGTACAGAATTATTGTTTGATGGTTTCCTGAAGAGTCTGCTTACACCCTGTATATTAAACACCTCTGTTTAAAATGTTGGGAGAATTCAGGCATAATGTTACGTCTGTTATACAGGTGTCTCACTTCTTGTTGCAGCATAGGATGCTGCGTTAGCGTTGCTGTCACCACCCCTCCCGTAATCTACAAAAACAATGTATAAGCATTAAATATTCAAGTAGGCAGTGATCAGTTCGTTGAATATTTTGGAATTTGCCTAAAAAAATCATCATTAATTTTATCATTTTTGTTTGGTTAAATCTCTTCGTTTAGTGGTCGCAATCACGACTGCTGAGCGTAAGCTTCCGTTGTGATTCCCAGATCGTGCAAAATGTTATTGGGTTTATCTGTCAGGAATTTCTCAGTAGCAGACACGGAGTCTAGCTTGCCCCCTAGTAGTTGGGACTTAAACATTTCGCAGATACGTAAGTGTCCACTAATATACATCTCTGTTTTAAATGTTGGGGGAATTCAGGCATAATGTTATGCTTGTAATACAGGTGTCTTACTATTTGCAGCAGCTGCCGCAGCTGCAGCAGCTTCGCTGTCTCCGCCATACCCGTTATCTACGGACACAATGTACAAACATTAAATATTCTAGTAGGCAGTGATCAGTTAGTTACATATTTAGAAATTTGCATAAATATAACTAATTTTATAATTTTCATTTGGTTATCTCTTGGTTTTTTGGTCTCAAGCACGACTCTGATGATCATGAGCTTCCGGTGCGATTCCCAGATCGGGCAAAGTGTTATTGGGTTTTTCTGTAAGTAATTTCTCAGTAGCATACACGGAATCTGGTTTGCCCCCTAGTAGATGGGACTTAAACATTTTACAATTATGTTAGTGTTCTAAAGGGTGTAATAAGACTCCTAACGAAGCCGGAAGCACTTGTTCTAAATGTCATTGTGAAAATTTTTTTGTTCTGGACCATACCTAGGAACCTTCTAGTTACGGAGATATTGGGGGTCAACGTTTCAACTTTTCCACAAGTTTTTTTTAAATTTATGTTTGTAATGTAAGATTTTTACTTTAAACACCTTCACGAACCCAGTACTATTCAATCTATCCATCAGCACAATGTTTTGTATGCGTTACATTGAATCCTACCGAAAAGTCTGATTTTTCACCCCAAAAACAAAAGTTATTTGCCAGCAAAAATTTTTGCTTAAGGTTGCTTAGTTTGATGTACAGAATGATTGTTTGATGGCTTATTGAATAGTCTTTTTACACCCTGTATAATAAACACCTCTGTTTAAAATGTTGGGGGAATTCAGGCATAATGTTACATTTGTAATACAGGTGTCTTACTTCTTGTTGCAGCATAGGATGCTGCGTTAGCGTTGCTGTCACCACCCCTCCCGTAATCTACAGACACAATGTATAAGCATTAAATATTCAAGTAGGCAGTGTTCAGTTCGTTGAATATTTAGGAATTTGCCTAAAAAATCATTAATTTTATAATTTTTGTTTGGTTAAATCTCTTCGTTTAGTGGTCGCAATCACGATTGCTGAGCGTAAGCCTGCGGTGTGATTCCCAGATCGGGCAAAGTGTTATTGGGTTTATATGTCAGGAATTTCTCAGTAGCGGACACGGAGTCTACCTTTCCATCTAGTAGTTGGGACTTAAAAATTTCGCAGATACGTAAGTGTTCTCTAATATACACCTCTGTTTAAAATGTTGGGGGAATTCAGGCATAATTTTATGCTTGTTTTACAGGTGTCTTACTATTTGCAGCAGCTGCCGCAGCTGCAGCAGCTTCGCTGTCTCCGCCATACCCGTTATCTACGGACACAATGTACAAACATTAAATATTCTAGTAGGCCGTGATCAGTTAGTTGCATATTTAGGAATTTGCCTAAATATAACTAATTTTATAATTTTCATTTGGTTATCTCTTGGTTTTTTGGTCTCAAGCACGACTCTGATGATCATGAGCTTCCGGTGCGATTCCCAGATCGGGCAAAGTGTTATTGGGTTTTTCTGTAAGTAATTTCTCAGTAGCATACACGGAATCTGGTTTGCCCCCTAGTAGATGGGACTTAAACATTTTACAATTATGTTAGTGTTCTAAAGGGTGTAATAAGACTCCTAACGAAGCCGGAAGCACTTGTTCTAAATGTCATTGCGAACATTTTTTTGTTCTGGACCATACCTAGGAACCTTCTAGTTACGGAGATATTGGGGGTCAACGTTTCAACTTTTCCACAAGTTTTTTTTAAATTTATGTTTGTAATGTAAGATTTTTACTTTAAACACCTTCACGAACCCCGTACTATTCAATCTATCCATCAAAACAATGTTTTGTGTGCGTTACATTGAATCCTACAGAAAAGTCTGATTTTTCTCCCCAAAAACAAAAGTTATTTCCCAGCAAAAATTTTTGCTTGAGGTTGCTTAGTTTGATGTACAGAATGATTGTTTGATGGCTTATTGAATAGTCTTTTTACACCCTGTATAATAAACACCTCTGTTTAAAATGTTGGGGGAATTCAGGCATAATGTTACATTTGTAATACAGGTGTCTTACTTCTTGTTGCAGCATAGGATGCTGCGTTAGCGTTGCTGTCACCACCCCTCCCGTAATCTACAGACACAATGTATAAGCATTAAATATTCAAGTAGGCAGTGTTCAGTTCGTTGAATATTTAGGAATTTGCCTAAAAAATCATTAATTTTATAATTTTTGTTTGGTTAAATCTCTTCGTTTAGTGGTCGCAATCACGATTGCTGAGCGTAAGCCTGCGGTGTGATTCCCAGATCGGGCAAAGTGTTATTGGGTTTATATGTCAGGAATTTCTCAGTAGCGGACACGGAGTCTACCTTTCCCCCTAGTAGTTGGGACCTAAAAATTTCGCAGATACGTAAGTGTTCTCTAATATACACCTCTGTTTAAAATGTTGGGGGAATTCAGGCATAATTTTATGCTTGTTTTACAGGTGTCTTACTATTTGCAGCAGCTGCCGCAGCTGCAGCAGCTTCGCTGTCTTCGCCATACCCGTTATCTACAGACACAATGTACAAACATTAAATATTCTAGTAGGCAGTGATCAGTTAGTTGCATATTTAGGAATTTGCCTAAATATAACTAATTTTATAATTTTTATTTGGTTAATCTCTTGGTTTTTTGGTCTCAAGCACGACTCTGATGATCATGAGCTTCCGGTGCGATTCCCAGATCGGGCAAAGTGTTATTGGGTTTTTCTGTCAGGAATTTCTCAGTAGCAGACACGGAATCTGGTTTGCCCCCTAGTAGATGGGACTTAAACATTTTACAATTATGTTAGTGTTCTAAAGGGTGTAATAAGACTCTTAACGAAGCCGGAAGCACTTGTTCTAAATGTCATTGCGAACATTTTTTTGTTCTGGACCATACCTAGGAACCTTCTTGTTACGGAGATATTGGGGGTCAACGTTTCAACTTTTCCACAAGTTTTTTTTTAATTCATGTTTGTAATGTAAGATTTTTACTTTAAACACCTTCACGAACCCCGTACTATTCAATCTATCCATCAAAACAATGTTTTGTGTGCGTTACATTGAATCCTACAGAAAAGTCTGATTTTTCTCCCCAAAAACAAAAGTTATTTCCCAGCAAAAATTTTTGCTTGAGGTTGCTTAGTTTGATGTACAGAATGATTGTTTGATGGCTTATTGAAGAGTCTGTTTATTCCCTGTATATTAAACAATTCTGTTTAAAATGTTGGGAGAATTCAAGCATAATGTTACGTATGTAATACAGGTGTCTTACTTCTTGTTGCAGCATAGGATGCTGCGTTAGCGTTGCTGTCACCACCCCTCCCGTAATCTACAGACACAATGTATAAGCATTCAATATTTAAGTAGGCTGTGATCAGTTCGTTGAATATTTTGGAATTTGCCTAAAAAAATAATTAATTTTATAATTTTTGTTTGGTTAAATCTCTTCGTTTAGTGGTCGCAATCACGACTGCGGAGCGTAAGCCTGCGGTGTGATTCCCAGATCGGGCAAAGTGTTATTGGGTTTATATGTCAGGAATTTCTCAGTAGCAGACACGGAGTCTACCTTGCCCCCTAGTAGTTGGGACTTAAACATTTCGCAGATACGTAAGTGTTCTCTAATATACACCTGTGTTTAAAATGTTGGGGGAATTCAGGCATAATGGTATACTTTTTATACAGGTGTCTTACTATTCGCAGCAGCTGCCGCAGCTGCAGCAGCTTCGCTGTCTCCGCCATACCCGTTATCTACGGACACAATGTACAAATATTAAATATTCTAGTAGGCCGTGATCAGTTAGTTGCATATTTAGAAATTTGCCTAAATATAACTAATTTTATAATTTTTATTTGGTTAATCTCTTGGTTTTTTGGTCTCAAGCACGACTCTGATGACCATGAGCTTCCGGTGCGATTCCCAGATCGGGCAAAGTGTTATTGGGTTTTTCTGTAAGTAATTTCTCAGTAGCAGACACGGAATCTGGTTTGCCCCATAGTAGATGGGACTTAATCATTTCGCAGATAATTATGTTAGTGTTCTAAAGACTGTAATAAGATTCTTAACGAAGCCGAAAATAATTGTTCTCCTCGTCATTAAGATTTTTTTTTTGTTCTAGACCATACCTAGGAACCTTCTAGTTACAGAGATATTGGGGGTCAAAGTTTCAACGTTTTTACATGTTTTTTTTAAATTCATGTTTGTAATGGTTTTTGGAGACATTTTGAAGACATTTTGGAGAATTCAGGCATAATGTTACGTCTGTAATACAGGTGTCTTACTTCTTGTTGCAGCATAGGATGCTGCGTTAGCGTTGCTGTCACCACCCCTCCCGTAATCTACAGACACAATGTATAAGCATTAAAAATTCAAGTAGGCAGTGATCAGTTCCTTGAATATTTTGGAATTTGCCTAAAAAAACATTAATTTTATAATTTTTGTTTGGTTAAATCTTTTCGTTTAGTGGTCGCAATCACGACTGCTGAGCGCAAGCCAACGGTGTGATTCCCAGATCGGGCAAAGTGTTATTGGGTTTATCTGTCAGGAATTTCTCAGTAGCGGACACGGAGTCTACCTTTCCCCCTAGTAGTTGGGACTTAAACATTTCGCAGATACGTAAGTGTTCTCTAATATACACCTCTGTTTAAAATGTTGGGGGAATTTAGGCATAAAGTTATGCTTGTTATACAGGTGTCTTACTATTTGCAGCAGCTGCCGCAGCTGCAGCAGCTTGGCTGTCTCCGCCATACCCGTTATCTACGGACACAATGTACAAATATTAAATATTCTAGTAGGCAGTGATCAGTTTGTTGCATATTTAGGAATTTGCCTAAATATAACTAATTTTATTATTTTTATTTGGTTAATCTCTTGGTTTTTTGGTCGCAAGCACGACTCTGATGATCATGATATTCCAATGCAAATTCCAGATCGGGCAAACTGTTATTGGGTTTATCTGTCAGGAATTTCTCAGTAGCAGACACGGAATCTGGTTTGCCCCCTAGCAGATTGGAGTTAAACATTTCGCAGAAAATTATGTAAGTGTTCTAAAGGGTGTAATAAGACTCTTAACGAAGCCGAAAGCACTTGTTCTAAATGTCAATGTTACGGAGATATTGGGGGTCAAAATTTCAACTTTTTCACATGTTTTTTTTAATTCATTTTTGGAATGTAAGATTTTTACTTTAAACACCTTCACGACCCCCTTACTATTCAATCCATCCATCAGCACAATGTTTTTTGTGCGTTACATTGAATCCTACCGAAAAGTCTGATTTTTTCACCCCAAAAACAAAAGTTATTTCCCAGCAAATATTTTTGCTTAGGGTTACTTAGTTTGATGTACAGAATGATTGTTTGATAGCTTATTGAATAGTCTTTTTACACCCTGTATAATAAACACCTCTGTTTAAAATGTTGGGAGAATTCAGGCATAATGTTACATTTGTAATACAGGTGTCTTACTTCTTGTTGCAGCATAGGATGCTGCGTTAGCGTTGCTGTCACCACCCCTCCCGTAATCTACAGACACAATGTATAAGCATTAAATATTCAAGTAGGCAGTAATCAGTTCGTTGAATATTTAGAAATTAGCCTAAAAAAATCTTTAATTTTATAATTTTTGTTTGGTTAAATCTATTCCTTTAGTGGTCGCAATCACGACTGCTTAACGTGAGCTTCCGGTGTGATTCCCAGATCAGGCAAAGTGTTATTGGGTTTATCTGTCAGGAATTTCTCAGTAGCAGACACGGAGTCCGGCTTGCCCCCTAGCAGTTGGGACTTAAACATTTCGCAGATACGTAAGTGTTCACTAATATACACCTCTGTTGAAATTGTTGGGGGAATTCAGGCATAATGTTATGCTTGTTATACAGGTGTCTTACTATTTGCAGCAGCTGCCGCAGCTGCAGCAGCTTGACTGTCTCCGCCATACCCGTAGCCTGGGTTGTAGCCGGTGTCGCAGTTAGGGTCATAGTTATCTGTAAAATGTGTTTTTAATTTATACTATTTTTAATTTATAATATTTGTACCTATTGGAACACGTATAATTTTATTCGTTTTTTTTATTATTTTTTATGTCCTTATTTATTGTAAACTAATAAAGGCACTTCAGCCACCACCGACGAGGAAGCTGTGACAAAAATTGTAGGTCGCGTATAAGTATAGAAAAGATACATAATTGTGTTATACCTATTCATATATTATTAATTAATAACCTATTTCTGGACAAGGGCCTCCCCCAAAGCGGGGTTTTTGCCGTAATTGCCACGCTTGGCAGGCGGGTTGGCGATCGCAGTGCGGTTGTTACAAAAGCACAGAGAACGCTGCTGCCCATTCTCTGGTAAGTCTCTTAGTCGCCTCTCACTACACCCACGGGAAGATATGGGATGGTGCTATTCTTAACTTCCGACACCATACAGAACTGATGATGGTGACGAATTACCTAATAATAGTTAATAACTGACTAGGTGGGTGGAGAGTAGGCCTTGTCCTTTGTCGACACATAAGCTAGCGCACAGCTATGAAAGAGAGTACTCGCACAACGACACTTGCTTGGCGGGCTGAACACTCCCTGAGAGACCCTTACTCCCACATGCGTATACCAGTACCAGCCAGCGTAGCATGACCACCGTAGAAACTAAAATATTTTGTTCATCTGTCAATGAATTGACAAAATGACAGATGAACAAAAGATTTGTCGATTCTCTTTCGTTTTTACGGTGGTCATGCTAAACGAGCAGCAACTGCGGAGAAATAGTTCGTACCGTCACACACATACTCATGCCCAGCCCAGCGATAAATCTATTTGGGGTCTAAAATGGCCGCTTGGTGAAACATAATAAGATATAATAATATTCATCACAGACGCAGTTAATTAATATCTTATATAACGTTGTTACTGTGTGACCATTTTACGACTTGTAACGTTATTTAAGTGGCCATTTTAGGCCCCCTGAACTACACTCACTGATCGACATTTTGTTATTATTTTTAATAATATAATAATAAATCATTCCCTCACTCTGTTAATCATTTCCTCATTTATATATTTTTAAATACTACATTTTTTTAGATTATATACAAAAATATGGAAGACCAATACTCCTAAATAGATCTCTTAAAGCTACTTTATTGATTTCTGGAAAAAAAAAGAAACTTCAATAATATCTCAAATTTTGAAATTTGATGAGAAATAACCAACTAATAGCTAGTTAATGTGTGCACCTGATATTTTTTTCGCGATTTTATGGTGGTCCCATCGTAATTTAATTTAATTAATAATAATTAATTTTATTTTATATATTTGTTGGGGATTGTTTGTGTATTTTTATTTTGACTTGTTAATTTAATCTAATTTAATTCAATAATGTTTGTAATGTATTTAATTCTGATATTTCAATATTTTTTTTTAGTAATAATTTTAATTTACATGATTTCCACGTTTAACCAATCACCCAGTGTTTCATTATCTTACTTGTTTGTTACTTACCATATTTTTTGTAGCCTGGATAATATCCTGCGGGTGTGAAAATATTGTAAATTATTTATTAAAATAATGTCAAGTGGATTAATTTTAAGAATCTAGTAAGAATCTAGTAGAGGTTCGTTTTTATATAGATTTACAGATCCTCAAAACTGTGTTTTTACCCCTGTTTAGAAAGCTAGGTTTTCTTTTTATAAAAAAGAGTTACTTTACCTTTATTCGATAAACTCCTATTTCTATCTAATATTTTTTAAATTTCTTGTAATTTTGTACTTTTCATCATTATTTTTGTAGCCTTGATCATAATATCTTGTGGTTATGTAAATATTGTAACTATCATTAATTCAACAATGGCCCTTTCAAGTTGCTGTAAATATATTACTTTCTATTATAAATTCGATAGTTTTGAGGGATGGATGTTTGTTATTCAATCACGCCAGAACGGCCCAACGGACCTGGATGAAATTTGGCACAGAGATAGTATATAACCTGGATTGACATATAAAATACTTTTTGTACGATCACCTGGGGCCATCCCCACGGGATCGTACTACCGGGATACCAAACTCTTTGCAGGCGAAACCGCGGGGAAAAGCTACTTGTTTATATGTCGGTCACTGGAATACCTTACAACCTCATTTGGGTACTTACCGTCATTCTTTTTGTAGTAGGGTTGTGGATAATATTTTGCGAATGAGGAATAAAATGTAAGCATTATTAATTTATTTAATGACCCTTTGTTGCTGGTCATCAAACTGTATTTGAAGAAATAATAAGGTACATAATTTTTCAAGGAGAGCTGTCAAAATCCAAAAAAACATAACTGAGGTTAAACACATACTCCGACAGGCCGTGTCGACGGCGCGTTCGTGTTCCACGCGCGCCTCAAAGAGAGTCAGCAAAAAGGAAGGGGTCCGCAAGGACCGATGCCTGCCGGGGTTGCGGGACTGTTCGAAAGAGATACCGTGGCCCCGGAACACAAAGGGCGATGAAGGAACATGGATGAGTTTTAGTCAGTAAAAGTATGACACTCCCTCCCTCCTGCTCCGCCCAAATCGGGAGAAGTCATTTGATGAATTGCCATCCGAAAAAAAAAAAGGTTGAACTCATACTTAAAAATAATATAAAATCGCAATCGCAATCGTATTGTATCTGCAATTACATAAACATGCTAGCGGCTGCTGGAGGCATTCTTAATATTTTAAAATATTCCTAGTAGGTTTTAAATTAAATCGTAACAGGCTTAATCAAGTCAAATCTGAATCCGAGTCCGCGTAACTGGCACACGAAACTAGCAAATTATGGAAACTGTCGAATTGACGCAACTGTCGAATTCACACAACTGTCTAATCAGCGAAAGTGTCGAATTAAATAAAATGTCGAGTGAGGGAAACTGACCAGTGTTACGCGGACTCCTGAATCCTATTACAAAACAAAGTTTTTAATGTTTTCTATCTCCCTTATTTCATGTCATTAAGATTAAACAGTGCATCCTTCCATGAGATACAATAATGACGGTTATCACAAGACGCCAATCGAACGCGATTGATGTAGCAGATCTCTCGTGGCATTGGCTCGTATGAAATCCGTTGATGCCTTACACACGTACACCGCATGACTGCGCGGATGCAGGGTGTCGTGTGAGAATCGACTTAAAGTACAATGTTATCATTCTCCTGCCCGTCTCCCAATTTATTTGGGGTCAGCGCAGCTTGTCTTCTTCTTCCATACTTCTCTATTACTCGTCATCTCAGCAGTCACCTTCCAGCTATATCATCCTTCACACAACCCAACCATAGTTTCTTTTCATACCACTACATTGTAACGTATATGTATATTAAAAGCGTCTTACCTTTTGATCCAGCTCTTGCTGTAGATTCTGATGCTGCATTTCCGTAACCTCCATTATTGTCTGAGCCTAGGGTTATAATTCACAAACGTTAACAATCTTGTCTATCTGAGTTGTTGGTCTAGTTATAGTGCGCGACTGCTGAGCTTGATTGAGGCCTTGAGATCGATTCCCGGGTCGGGCAAAGTGAAATTTCCAGTAGCATTAGTTACACCGTCACCGTCACCGTTAATCTGAACGGCTACATCTCAGTTGGTATTTTTTTGGTCTTTATTCATAAGTTTATTCTTCAACTTTAACATGCTTTAACTTTGGATCATCCGTCATGGATGCGGCAGCTTACTTTCATTTGTATGATCAATGCATATTAAACAGCTACTAGAATTGAATTACATTAATTCAGTTTAAAATTTCGCAGTGCCTCTATATTAGTTGGTATTTAGTTGAAATCGAATATCATCAATCGCATATAAGGTATGAGTAGATTTAAGGTACTGAATTTAGTGTATTCATCATACATACCTGCTTCCGCACCAGATTGGGAAGAGGTCACTGCTTCACCATTATCAGAATAAGCTGTAACATGAGGTAACAATATATTAAAAACTTCGGTAGGTATAATACAGGGTTATTTATAAAACACCGACAACCTCCTCTCAGGACTACATAGTCCTGAGAGGTTGTCGGTTACACATTACTAACATCATAATCAACAACTTTTGTTTTATGGCTTTTAAAAATTTATCATATTTAAGTTCAACAGATTTTTATACAATTTTTTTTTTTAATTGAACTCCCTCAAGTCGAAGAGATGCGAAGTAAAAGAAAGCAATAGTACAATAGTGACGGGAGCGGGGTTAGGTCGGCGGGGGCGCTTGAACTTGACCTATTTACGGGCGGCTCAGTCGGTCCTTTGCCTTGATGCGTTTGTTTTTGGTAATTGTTTTGTAAAAAGTTATAGAACAAAAGTTGATGTTTATAATGATAGTAATACAGTCCTGCAAGGTTTTTGGAGTTTTAGAAATAACCCTGTATAAAGTATATTATGAGGAAAGGATCCCAGCATAATAAAACTAGAGCATAATATATTTTACTCCGTTTTTACTATAATAATCTATATCCATCCGTACAGTGCATGCCTCTATGTTTTGATTCCATAAATAGATATTGTTTAAAATAAAATCGGGCTGTGCTACGTAGCCTTTCCTCTTAAGAGTGTCCATGTAGTTTCTAGCATATTCTTCTCCATAGACAACAACGCTTTGGAATGGGCAACTACAGTAATTTCAGTTAATAAAAGCCTTGTGACTGAGACTGTAGCTACATCTTTTTGTTCATCTGCTTAATCCAACTCAGTCCAACGGCTTAATGTGCTTTCCGAGGCACGGAGGAAACTCGGTATGTAATGGATGGTCACCCATTCACGGATTGACATAGGCAAACGGGGCTTAACCGACCCGAGCTACTGTTATCATTGAGCAACGAACTTGCTACAAATTACTAGAAAAAAAGCAAAGGCATCAGAATGACAGTTGCCGATCCATTGCCTACCATACCTGTGCTTTTGGTAGTACTGAAAGCCACTGAAAAAAAGAAAAAATAAAATTACTATAAAATGATATATTCTTTTGAAGTTGGAATCAACTGTGTCGTGATGGAAAGTTACCGATCCCGGAACCTGTGACCGTGTGGGTCACAGGTTCCGGGATCGGTAGCTTTTCTTCTGAACTACGCACTAGATTTTGTTTCGGTGCGGTCCATCAATTATTAGAGAATTTATATAGGGTGTAAATAGACTCTTAACGAAGCCGAAAGGCACTTATTCTTTTCTTCACTGTGATCATTTTTTTTTGCTCTAGACCATACCTGGGAACCTTCTAGTTACGGAGGTATTGGAGGTCACAATTTCAACTTTTACACAAGTTTTTTTTTAATACAAGCTTGTAATGTTATAATAAAATAAATAAATTAATTAAAATAAAAAAGCCTTTTATTTCTTGTTAGTTAAGTACATAAATTAAAATTAAAATTATAAAAGATTACATTGTTAGATTGTATTATTAGATTTTATTGTTACATTATATTATTAGATTATAGATTAACTCGACTTTTATTAAATTAAATTACGTTATATAAAGATAACAAATAATGTAATGTGTACTTTACTTTAAAAACTTTTATGACCCGTTTACTACTCAATGCATCCATCAGCACAATGTGTTGAGTGCGTTACTTTGAATTTTACCGTAAAATGTGATTTTTCACCGATAAAAAGAAAAAGTAGTTTCCCAGCAACATTTTTTGCTGGGAAACTACTATTTATTTTTTGGGAGAGCCTGTTTACACCCTGTATACCCATCTTTCTTAGGGTCCTGGGTTCGAATCCCGGTAAGAGCAAATGTTTGTGTGATGAGCATGGACATTTGTTTCCGAGTCATGGATGTTTGTAAATGTATAATAAGTATATATTTTCAAACAAAAAGTATCTATGTAGTATATCAACTATCTTGTGTCCACGACACAGGCCTCGTTGCAGCACTAGATGGCGCTGTGTGTAATGTCTAGCGATATTTATTTATTATGCGCTGTGTGTAATGTCCAGCGATATTTATTTATTATATATCTGAGAAAATTCATTTTCTCTATTTTCTCCCGAGCTGAGCTCGGTCGCTTAGGTACCTATTTTATGTTAAACTTACATAAAATACCCGGTTCTGTGCGTCCTCGGAACTCGAAAAACATTCGAGTTCCGAGGACGCACAGAACCGGGAAGTGTGGCAGAGAAAAGGGAAGGTTCATACCCAACATTGGGTGATACCGGGCCGATATGATGAAAATAATAAAAATAAATAAAATGAATATAACAATTAAAATTCACTCACAGTTCAAAGGGTTCTGTGTGTTGTCTTGCACGCCAGAAACATAGCTCAACGGTTTCTTTGTCTGGCTTGTCGCAACTAGAAAAAAAATCTTAATTGAAATCATTGTACATATTTACGTAATATAGCATCATGCCTGTAATCCTCGAAGCGTTGGGCAGAGGTGTACCCAGTATAGTACATCCAAATTTCGATAGTATGTTTAAGTCCGATGTAAAATGGGGCGAGCCTATTGCCATCAACCGGGCACAAATCTAACCCTTCAGGGATTATAAGCCTGATATTGGTGTCGATTCTGTTATGCACAAACTTAACCTAATTTAGGCTATTGCTATCTTTTTCTCTCTAATAAAACGAGAAAGAGACGGACGTAATTTAGTGCTGTCAAATTTAGTTGAAACTAATATTTCCATACAAATGAAGGGTGCACGTAAAAACATGTCGACTAAAAACACGGTGAAGCGCAAGGCATAAACTAGTTCGACATCTCTAACTTAGTTCATAGCTATAGACGTCCTTTTCTCGCACTGCCTTTTAGTAAAAGATAGCAATAGCCTAAATTAAGTTTGGTTTGTGCACAACAGAATCGACACCATTATGTGATATTTATTGAGGTCATTAAAAGTTCCGCATGCAAAGTTTGAACTAAGTTTTTAATTTTTTAAACAAGTCACATCCGAATCCAGGTCACTTCGTAAAAATCTCTACTATCAACTGCAACGATTCATAAATAAAGTTAAGGATCGGTCAGACTAGTCCGGACAAATTGAGGATGCGGTAATCATGGAAAAATCGGTTTAAATACATGAAAAACAAAAAAGATTTTCTTACTATTTCTTAGAAGTCGGTTAAAAATGATAAATATACGTTACGTCATTTTTTTTTTACTTACGGCTAGTACTTTGAGTCTGAGATTTCGCAACCCCTGATACCAATGGGATTAGTAACAGAAGACAGACCGCTACAACACGCATGCCTAGCATTTTGAACAAAGTAAAAAACCACACTGTCGACCATAACATTACAAGAGCTTATAAAAGGCAAAAACAATTAAAAATATTATAGCTCTATAACACAATTCGTGAATATTAAAATATATAGATGAGTAAAATTAATAGCTTAGGTTTGAAGTTTTTAGATTGATATCGTGGCCGTTATAAAAATGATATGTAAAAGAAAGTTTCAGAGTTTTCTGATTACTAAAAAATACATACATGTGTATATTAATAGTAAATAATTAACGGTTTAATAGCCAATTCCACCTCGACCAACATCTGAGGAGGCTCT
Source organism: Xestia sexstrigata (assembly GCA_941918905.2). Taxonomy (NCBI): domain Eukaryota; kingdom Metazoa; phylum Arthropoda; class Insecta; order Lepidoptera; family Noctuidae; genus Xestia; species Xestia sexstrigata. The sequence continues at coordinate 8,279,150 of OW799211.2, read as the reverse complement.
CGCTTGGCAACTGGATCAAGGACTTGATTCAGAAAGCAACACACGGCGCGTATTGTTAGAAGGTTCATTTCTCAAGAGCCCTTACCATCGGTAGCTCGGGCCCTGTTCTCAATCCTGGTGGCTACTATTTTTTATATTTTTAAATGTTATTTTAGTTTTTTTAAGAAATATGTAAAAAAATAAAAAGATTTGGGTAAATTTGAATAAACGGGAAATAATTAATAAACATTGAGTTGTTTTATTATTCATCGTATTTTTTTTAGCTTATTTCCTTAAATTTGTTCAAAGGGTTTCATAGCAAAAACAAAGAGTACCAAATCATTTCATTATTTAAAATTCACAGCTCCATTGACACGGCACTAAAAGCCATCTAAAATCCCATAATCGTGTTGTCAATTCCTTAAAAATATTTTTTCAATCTTAACCCGTATTCCCAAAGTTCATTTTCCCTTATAACCCAGCTCTGTTATTCGATATTAGGTCAAGGAGACTCTCAAACGTAGCAATCTCTTATAATTCCCATTGTTCAAATCACAGGCACCCCTTATCGTATGGGGTCTTTGATGCATGTCTAATATGGATTAATTTGTCGAGTGTATGTCATATACTTGATGCTAATGCCACACGAGTATGGCTTTCTACCGCTCTGCAATTCCCTCAGGTTATTTACTGAACAAAATATTACAATTTGATGAGCACTTCAACTGGTATTTGTTATTGGTGGAATTAATTTGCATTTTAAGCAGGATGAACTGGTGGAATTAGTGTGTTATCATGTATTTTACTTGAGTGTAAGTAGTTGAGTTGAGTGAAGGATACACAATTATGTACTCAATATAATTTGTCGTAGTTTTGTGTAAAGTGTATAGCCAAGTCTGTCGTTGTCATACTCATTCTGGATGAGAATGGGAGGTAATCTAGAAACAAATATACTACATTCACTAATTCAACTTCTAAGTTTTTATTAACCGACTTCTGTTAATAGTTGGTAGTTGACCGCACAAGTGCCATAGCCGCACGGGCCGAATTTTCAAATGTTAAGCCGCGCTAGCCTAGGTCACCATTAATTACATTTCGAGAGTTTCGAAAAGCACGTTAAGCCATTGGTACCAGCTGTCAATCGTAGATATTAAAAGTTGTTACAGGTAGTCAGTGGTCCGTAAAATCTGACCACCAGTCTTACCAAAGGATAATTATCGTATTACCCAGAACTAACTGTGTTGAGGAGTTCAGATCGGCAGTCGCTCCATGTAAAATACTGGTAGTCAGCTACATCCGGTTAGACTGGAAGCCGACCCCAACATAGTTGGGGAAATGCTAGGTAGCTGATGATGATTAAGTTACAGGTGAAGTTACTAAAAGGGTGTTATAAAGCACATAATAATATATCTTGTACTAGCACTTCCCCCGCGACTTCGTCCGCGAAAATTGTGATAGCTCGGCCTATTTGCATGATATTAATAAAACTTATAACTTATGTTACTCGGTAAAGATGTAGCTTTCTAATGGTCAATAAATTATTAAAAACGGTTGAGTGGTTCTTGAGTTAAATCGTAACAAACAAAGAAAAAAAAACTAATCTTTCCTCTTTATAATTTTAGTGTAGATGTAGATAACAAGTGCTTGTGTGACAACCTGTCAGTGCATATAACGACAAAATATACATCACTCCCAAATTATTTGTATAAAAGAAACAAGCTAATAAATATACCTGAACCGAGTAGCTACATGTTCTTTTATTTTATCTGTATAAACGATTTAGCTGTCATCCTTTTGTGTCTTCCCCAAACATTGAGCTGACAAAATATGGCGTCATTACGGTCGAATCGAGCGCCGAACGTCTATTCAAATTGAGAATCCAAAAACGCATTCGTCTTTAAATTGTGTTCATTTGCGGAATGCTTTCGGAATCTTTATAAATGCGAACTTACACGCTTTGCGATCATCTTCAAAAACGACCGGTGTAACTTGAACTCCCCTCCCCCCCGTATTTCTGAAAGATTGGGAGGAAAAGGGCTCTTGAAACGAATTTGCGAGGGCCATTTGATATCGGTCGTGTTATACACGTGGGTCGCATGAGCCCTTTTCGTGTATTCTTATTCACACGCAATGGGCTACGTTTTCATATCTCAGATGAAAATATCTTTGGAGTTGTTTATACCACTATTGGTTAGTTGTTTTCTAAAAGTTACAGCACTTTGTTAAATAAAACCACCTAAAACTAGGAGCATCTTTATAACCTTCACAATTACAACACGAAATCTTCTTGTCGTCTATCATTGTGAAATACTACTGAAATCTTGTTATATTCAACTGTAAAAAAATTAAAAACGTAAGACGGCGCAGATGTATATTTGGGTATTGTATTTTATTACCGAGTTTTTAATAGGTGAACGGTTTGCGTACCGTGTAAGCAGGTATACTGTGACTATAAATTATCCATACAATCATTTCGGTGTTACCTCAAAATCTCATTATGCATTCATTCATACTACACACATGGGTGTCAAAAAAACTTTTTTGCAAAAATTAAAACCGACTTCAAAAACACAACTTTAGAAGTCGGAGGCAAACAAACTGAATCAAACACACAGAAGTCACCGACTTCTGAAGCTAAAGTTATTTTTCACTTTGTTGTGTTTTTGAAGTCGGTTTTATTTTTTGCAAAAAAGATTTTCATTTTACCATTTTTAGTTGTAATATCTTATACGAATATTAGCTATGCTTTAAAATAACATAACATCACGCCTGTAATTCCGAAGAGTTGGGCTGAGGTGTACCCAATAGGACCTACACCCACATTTCGTAAGTTATGTTTAAGTCTCATGTAACAGGGGGCGAGCGCTGGCGCAAATCCAGACTCCGTCGCTGCTACTGAGAAATTCCTGATGGACAACCCCAATAACACTTTGCCCGACCTGGGAATCGAACCTAGGACCTCATGTTGAGTAGTCGCCACCACTAGACCAACGAGGCAGCCATTTATTACATATACAACAATACATGTCATGGTAATAGACTTGTCCACAATAAAATGGAACCTAACAGACCGAACTGTCGAAATGTGGGTGTACTGCACACATCTGCATACCCCCTCAGAGCATACAGGCGTGATGTTATGTTATGATTTTGTGTAAACAACAAACATCCAAGCGATTGCAGCAATCACGACCGATTTGCTGTCTATAATTGAAGAGTTCCATTGCATATCTCCAAAGATCACTATCAGATCTTCACCAAATTTAAACGGGACCACCGCGAAGTAATTTTCTTCCAAAAAAAGCAGAATCATCGAAATCGGTTAACAATTGGCGAAAAAAAGGCTGAACATAAAAACAAAAAAAAAAAACTGACGAATTGATAACCTCTTTTTGGAAGTCGGTTTAAAATACCTGATGAGAATGATAAGGTGGATATGTGGTGTTACACGAATGGACAAAGTAAGAAATAAGAATCTAAGAGGAAGTCTGAAAGTGGCGCCGGTGACTGAAAAGTTGTTTGGTAATGGGTTATCGTGGTATGAGCATGTGATGCGGAGGGATGAGGAAAATGTCGTGAAGAAAGTTTTGAGTATGAATTTGGATGGGTATATGAGTAGAGGAAGACCAAAGAAACGATGGATGGACTGTGTTAAGAATGGTTTGGCAAGAAAACAAGCGTCTGATGAGATGACGAGTAATAGAGAGGTATGGAAGAAGAAAACATGCTGCGCCGACCCTAAATGAATTGGAATAAGAGCAAAATAATCAATCATGACTTTTAATTACTCCACGACCCCCGTACTATTTACTGCATCCATCAGCTACCTAAAACATGATCCCCCAACAATTTTAATGTAGAGTTAGTTAGTTTGATGTACAGAATGCTTAGCTGAAGGCTTCGGGAAGGGTGGGACGCCGTCACCTCCTTCTGCGAAGCAGTAATTCTAGAGAAGGAGGTGGCGGAACGTGAGAGGGAGAGAACCGCACAGCGTCCCGGCCGCCGCGGGATACGCCCCGGGCTTCGGGGGCCACCTGTAGGCGCGGGCCTGTGGACGGTGGGTTATGGGCTAGCTCGCCGTCCGTCCGTCTCATGACCACAGGCCGTGTCGACGGCGCGTTCGTGTTCCACGCGCGCCTTAAAGAGAGTCAGCAAAAAGGAAGGGACAAGGACCGATGCCTGGTTGCGGGACTGTTCGAAAGAGATACCGTGGCCCCGGAACACGGGCGATGAAGGAACATGGATGGGTTTTAGTCAGTAAAAGTTTGACACTCCCTCCTGCTCCGCCCAGAGCGGGAGAAGGCATTTGATGATTACCCATCCGAAAAAAAAAAAGCCTTCGGGAAGGGTCCGTTTACACCCCGTATAAACCCACATCTTCATTGGTATTAACATCTCTATATAACCCTCAATTTTCCACCAAAATGAAGAAATCACAAGGAATAATAAGGCGTCGCGATGGTTATGAGATAGATATGTTCCATGTACCACCTTTCAACCCAGCACAATGGGTGCTCTTCAACGCTTTATTAGAACCGGTAAAGGTCTCACACGTCAAATTTCACATCCTGAATAGGGCTCCCCTTACCACGGAATCCGGAATCTTTATAAATAGTTTGGCGAAGACGGTGTTTAATTTAATGGAAATCCGGATCTCGAAAGTCGAATGCCGTGAAGTCAAAGGATTGTGCGCAGTGCCTGAATTCATGTTTGATTTAATTACGCCGCAGTTGATTACGGTTGGGTGTTAAGAGCCTTTTGATTGAGGATTGAATCGTTTATTGGAGTGTCTTAAAATTTCGTTTAGGAAGTAAAGATGTTTATCTTGTAGGAAAAAAGGGACCTAGAGTATTAAAATATTAAGTAGGTACTTATTTTGATAACTGCCTTGCTCAAGGTCTTGCGTTCGGTACCCAGGTCGGGCAAAGTGTGGGTTTTTCTTTCAGAAATTTCTCAGTAGCAGCCTCGTAGTCTGGATTTGTGCCCGGTTGATGCAGGAATTAAGGTAGCCTCCTAATTACATGGGATTTAAACATAACTGGCGAAATGTGGGTGTTACTATATTAGGTACAACTCTGCGTAAGCCTTCAGAGATTACAGGCGTGATGTTATGTTATGTTATGTTATCTAGATAGCAGACAAAACATTGAGCAAAGGGTTAATATGGTGATAAAACAAACTTAGGATTGAAAACAGTACTTAAGAACAGTGATCAGGGTTAACGACAAAATCGCTAACTTTCGACTGCTAATTACTAACGAATAAATTCGGTTGCAATGATGATGCTTGCGAGAAACGCATCTTAGATGTAGAGACTTGCGTTACTAATAGTGCAACCGAATTTATTCGTAAGTAATTAGCAATCAAAAGTTAGCGATTATCTCTGTCGAGACTGAAAAAGAAGAGACACAAACTCTGTTGACCACTTACTTACACACACATTCTATTGTATTGTATTACGGGCTGGTTTCCGCAACTCCACGTCAAAGCGCGTATTTTGCGTATGGGCTCTAATCCACCACGCGGGCCCAGTGCGGATCGTGTCATATGTCTTCGAATTTTTGGTTCTAGGACATGCCGGTTTCCTCACGATGTTTTCCTTCACCGTTTTGAGAGCAGTGGTCATTTCATTTCATTTCATTTATTCAATAACAATAACAATTGTGTCTGAATGCGTTACATAAATAGGTTAAACAAACAAAAAAAATATACCATCACTAAACCACATTAAATGAATAAAAATCACAATTATAAACAATTTCAACATAAAAATGTAAAAACCATAAAAATATTCAAAAATGTCACCAAAAACTTAATCAAAAATTAAAATCATAATTAATACATAAAATCCATAAAAAAACATGTCATAAAAAATAATAAATAACCATAATGTTCAATAACAATTAGTTTTAAATAGAAAATCATAACCACAATTAAAATTCAAATTCATTCTTCTAGGTACATACAAATTCATTGAAATATTTTAACATGACCATAACAAAGAAAAAAAAAAAAAACGTCAAAAATTAAAATAGTAAATAAAATCCATTAAAAATCATGTCATAACATCAAGTATTTTTTACAATAAAATTAACAACAACAACAAAATTAAAACTAATGTCTGTAAGTCATGAATTAATTCACGGAATAGAAACATTTTTCCAGTAAGAAGTTTTGGAAAGAAGGTGATGAAATAAATTACACAAAGTAATGTCGCCTGCCTGGGTTTGAACCCACGACTTACTGTTCGTAAGTCGGGGCCGCCACCACTGGGCCACCGCTGCTCCGTCACCGCTCACCGTTACACACACATGATTTGTTTTGTGTAACGTGGACGGTGGTCAAAGGATATTATCTGTCTAATAGATCTTAACAAACGTACGATCCCTTACAAAAACGCCGAGTAGAAAAATACAGTGTAAATAAAACACATATTTATTTTTTTCATGTCGAGCTGCTATCTACGTTAACATCAGCATCAAAAGTATTTATTTTTATAGCAAACAGTTTCTCTTTCTGCAGTCGCCAATTAGTTCTTTCACAAGCAACACACTGGGAGCAGTTCTTTACATTTTTCACGAGCACAAAATTACAGTTGAACAAAATGTAAACAAAGAACCCTTAACAATATAAGTGGCTCGTACTGTAAGGCACTTATTTTGAGCTTCAACAAACGATAAGTATGCTCATTGTACTAATTAAAATAGTCTCTACCGAAGACTATGGAGGTATTACACAAAAGTATACATTTTTAGGGTTCCGTAGTCCTGACAAGGAACCCTTATAGTTTCGTCATGTTTGTCTGTCTGTCCGAGGTTTTGCTAAGAGACCGTTAGTATTAGAAAGCTGTAATTTTGTAACGGTATGTATATCAATTACGCCGACAAAGTGGTAAAATAAAATTTAGGAAAAAAAAATATAGGGTAGCTCCCCTACATGTGAAGTAGGGATGATTTTTATTTGTCATATGCCCTATTGTGTGGGGTATCGTTGAAAAGGTCTTTTAAAATGACTTAGGGGTTGCTAATACTATTTTTCGATTTAATGCTCCATTTACAAAATATTAAACTTTCAAGTGCATGTGCAGTGTGTGTGTGTATTCTATTCTATTCTAAATTTTTGTCCCGATAGCCCCCCCCCCCCTCTAAAAGCTAAACTGCTGGAATAAAAAATCTGGGAAAAAAACATAATAATAGTGCATTTCATGAACTTTAAAGGAAAACTATAGCAGTTAAGATAACTTTATTAGTTTAGCAGTAACAGTCGTTGAACTTGGGTGTTGGATAATTTTGTACCAAATACAAAATCCTTAAAATAAAATATCTTTTAAAGTGACTAAGATGGAGTAGTTGCTTGTTTATAACAACAACAAAAACAAAATCTAAAATATAACGGGCTACTACCGAACCCGACTGCGCGTGGTCCGAAACGCACTTGGCCGGTTTTAAAGTAAATAAAATTGCAAATTAGTAGTATCTTTGTGAGGAGTGTACTTGAATATTTTTGTCGAGGAAGATTTCTTCATATTTAATGAGCCTGTTATTTCAAACCGTCTGTCTGTCGTCTGATCTTGTCATCTAATGGATATAAAATATCCAAGAGTTCTGAATAACTCTAACAATATGTCCTGTTTTATTATTTACCTGAGATCTTTACGGGTAAAAATAGGACGTTTAGACGTCTGTGTTTTTAAAATGGTAATGAAAATAAGCAATTGGAAGAATGGTATTTTGTTCGTTTTTATTATTTATTTATTGATGCCTATGTATTATGAGGTAGCCCAGACTAACCTAACCTAACTGTGTCATATATCAAATGAAAGGACTCGTTATGAAGATTTCAAACATATTTTTGTTATTGTTGTAAAATAAATAGTTTTGACTTTATTCATGAAAGAAGATGAAAATTGACCAATCCCCCCCTGATCTCTGAAACTACTGAGCCTAAAATTTTTAATTTTCTATCAATTGTACGGAACCATTTCCGCGCGAGTTCAACTCGCACTTGGCCGGTTTTTTTTACTGTGAACTGGCTGGTACAGGCAACATCAGTTTTATTTTGAACTATTTGTAAACATCAGTCGGTTCAAAAATGGAATAGCTATTAATAGGTATTCATTTGTTGTTGTCTTATTTGAAAATAAGCTGCAACTGGAAGAATGGTATTTTATTCGTTTTTTTTTATTTATTTATTGATGCCTATGTATTATTAGGTAGCCCAGACGTTACTGGATTTAGGTATTAGATGTAGCAAAAGTAAGGTAGAATAGAAATCTGCAGTCACGTCAGAGTCTTCCTGATAAATGTACTCCTAAATGAATGCTGTAATTATTGTAACCACCTTGATTTTGACATTTTAAAGGCGAATAGTTAAATTTCATGAGAAAATAAACCTGATTCATTCAGCAATTTACAAATGTTAACGCAAACTTTATGGCACATGAAACTAAAAATTTAGAATTTTCCACAAGAAAATTAAAAAGGCACACAATATGCACACAATAAACAGAATCGTGAGCATTCTTATAACATTACAATTTAATTGTTGGTACTTTCTCGCAAACTACGAAACACGAACAATTTCATTACTTATTTTAATAGCCAATAAAGTTCACGAAATTTATAGCGACTATTACGTGTGGGGAATCAACTGAGACCGTATCCTACCGTATCCAAGCGTATCCAACTCATGAATAATGGGGCAGACCTTAAAACTTTAAAAAGGTCCTTGTGTGCAGTACTATATGAGTAACGATCTCAATTTTACAATTTTCCCTTGGCTTGCTTCGTAGATATATTGGTAGGACGAGGCGCGAATTAAGCAATTTCAAACGTATGATATGGGAAGATCGTTGGTGTGTAGATTGTATGATATTTTCGTATGTAGGTTTCTCAAATTGTTATGGTTGTTTTATTGCTGTTCCGTATCACAATTGATGTAGTTTTGTGGGATATTAAAGGATTTATCTTAACGTCTGATTGTAGTATAGATTTCTAAATCTGTTTGAGTAGTTTTTGGAAATTAATACTCAAAGTCGTAGGAATGATTTAAAAGTAAATGCAAAGGGGTTTTTTTAGAATTTGGGTAGCATGTGAGTCAAGGTTAAATCATTTTTAAGGGGTGGAAATTATGCAGGGGTTGGTATAAGCAGGTCGGGCCATAAAATACTTTGCAAGATACTTTTATGGCTTTCATTACGATGTATCCTGGTTTGCGTAAAATATGGATGTTTTTTTTTTAAATACTTATTGCGATTATCAATTGCCTGAATAAAAAGCAGGGCCTACTGTATTGACGATTGAAGTGTAAAACACATTCAAAAATAAAGCTCGATCAACAAAGCTTGAAGTATAGTATTTTTCACTATTTCCTTGTCTCGATAAACATCACGAATAAAATCTTCAAAGCCACATCTTTCCTTTTATTGTTTTTTCCTCTCCTAATTTACAGCGCAGCTCATCACAGACAAAATATTGCCCCATAAATCCTCCAAATTGATCGCGTCAATCCATTTCTTCCTTGTCAACTGCTAAAAAAACTATTTTCTGTCTCAATAACAATAAAAAAGCTAGCAAAATCACCATTATACCGAACAGGGCGCTTATAACGTGGTCTGAGTAATATTGCCCCGCGAACGACAGATTGCTCACATTACAGTAACGAATTGCACCAGACTGCCCCGGAGGTGGATGAACTTATAATATTGCTCTACTATGGAAATACACGGTAATCTGTTTACGATTTTGTTGGCGTTTTTAGTTTTTAGGGTTCCGTACAAAAAGTAAAAAATCGTAACCCTTATAGGATCACTTGTGCGTCTGTCTGTCTGTACGTCTGTCTCTTACAGCCAATTTGCTCCAAATCTACCAGACCAAATCTGGTGAAATTTGGTAGGATGGTGTAATCTTATGACCCAAACTCAGATGTGCAAAACAATTTTTTTTTTTTTTAATAAGGGTAATGACCCCTTATTTATCCCTTATGGTGATTTTCGGGTGACAAATTAGGAAATTAAAAAAATACTTTTGCAAACCTAACTGTGTCATATATCAAATGAAAGGACTCGTTATGAAGATCTCAAACATATCAAACACATTTGTTATTGTTGTAAAACAAATAGTTTTGACTTTATTCATGAAAGAAGATGAAAATTGACCAATCCCCCCCTGATCTCCGAAACTACTAAGCCTAAAATTTTTAATTTTCTATCAATTGTACGGAACCCTTTCCACGCGAGCTCAACTCGCACTTGGCCGGTTTTTTTTACTGTGAACTGGCTGGTACAGGCAACATCAGTTTTATTTTGAACTATTTGTAAACATCAGTCGGTTCAAAAATAGAATAGCTCCTATATTCATTTGTTGTTGTCTTATTTGAAAACCAAGACGACAAGAATTCTTTTACCAATAGAAAGCCACGTTATTTGTGAGTGTCACAGGCTATATTTATTACTAGAAAAAAAAAATGACCACCCGTACGAAGCCGGGACGGGCCCCTAGTATAATATAAAATACGTAGAGCTCAATAAAATAAAGACAAATCACTATTGACCGACGAAAATACAATATGATAAGTTAATTCACAGTACATAATTTCAACAAAAATAACATTTTCATGAAACCTTTTCCCTCACTGAAACTCGGTTGTTTATTAGAGAATCAAAACAGCACAAAATACCAACTAAATAACAAAGGGACTCAATAAAGAAACTATTTCACGAATGCAGTCAAAAAGGCAATATAATAATTAATAGCTAACGTCCACTATCTTGCGTCCATTTTGGCACAGTGTAAATTAAACAGAAGAACAATTGCGTGCAAAACCCCAAATTTCCGCACTATAAGGGTCAGCCAAACTAGTACCAACTTTCAGACAGACTGTTAATACTTCAGTACAATAGTTGTAGAGTGCGATTTTTTCTGAGACACGTGACCTAAAATTGAATTTTGTAATGCAGTTGCTCTCAATTTCTGGAACAATAATTATCGACAATTCATTCAACCTGTTGATAATTTTCGTTCCAGAAACAGGGCGTTATGCTTTGGCTGTCAAAGACTAAGAGGTAAGGTGACCACTAGACTGCTAAACTAGAATTAGTTAATCCTGTAAATATTTACCTAATTGATAGATTTCTACTGAATTTCAATCTTGATCCAATTGACGATGGATTTACCGGATCGTACTAATGTAGGATCGATTGTCAAATCGTAACCAAGTTGTGTATGTACTCATTAACAAACCCAAAGCTAGATCAGGGCGTAGACAGATAACATAAAATCACGCCTGTAATTCACAAAGAGTTCGTCTGAGATGAATCTGTATTACAACCAGATATACCCAGTTTATTTTTAGGTCCCATGAGCCTATTGATATCAACTGGGCACAAATCCAGACTCAGGGATGCAACTTATTGAAAAACCCTATAACACTTTGCGTAACCTGGAAATCAAACCCAAGACCTTTAGCACCATAAAAGCATATGAGCTAAACCAACGGGGCAGTCTACGACAGATATTTGTAGGTAGGTACTTGTCACTTAGGTATCTTAGTTGATCTACTGTTTCATATCCCTACAGTGGCCATAATACGAGATGCGGTCACCGGTAGAATTTATAGAGGAATTATTATTGAAAAGCTCCCTTGGTTTTGGACAAATTGTCGAGCGTTGCGAGGCGACGGCGGCTACCGTGAGCCGTGTGGGGACACAACGTTTATTGTTTACCGTTGTAGTTATAATTTTGTTGTAGGTAACGAATATCGTATATGGAGGGTGATCTCAATTAGAAGATTTTAATTTGATGCTACATAATTGTTTGAGAGTAGAAACTAAACTTGTTGGGATGGAACTGGATTGGAGTAGATATTAGTGTGAATAATTCTATTAGTTTTTTAATGTTAAGTTTAATGCATCAGTTTACCTTTATACCTGATATCTACAGGCAATATTTTAGTTCGTTGCTTTTGTATGTAAAGATCAGAACTTACATTGAATATTATGAATGAACTTTGCGATCAAAAAAAAATACTGGGTTGTTTTAAAAAATTCGTTAACAATCTAGTTAGTCATATTTGTTGAGAATATACTTTTATTTAACATAACACAACATCACGCCATTTCACCAGTTATGTTTAAGTCCCATGTAATTGGGGGCGAACCAATTGCCATCAAACGGGCACAAATCCAAACTCCGTGGCTGCTTCTGAGAAATATCTTGATGGGAAAACCCGATAACAATTTGCCCAACCTGGAAATCAAACCCAGGATCTAACTAGAACCAACTTTTATTTAGTTTAAAAGATATAACTTCGGTTTGTTTTTACTTCAATGTGGTAACAAAACTGTTGTGCAGTTGTAACATTATTTGATATCAAAGCACAACAGAATGCGCTTATAAGATACTGTCATGTTTCGTGAAGGGAACGGTTTGCTTTGTGTCTGTTCTTCTTGCTCTTGCGTCGGGAATGTGGTGATTTAATGTTTTACTTTATATGGCGAGACTACACGAGTAAATAAACAAAAGTTTGAATACTTATGAGAAACCAAAACTATACTGTCATACTTTTTAAGTTACTGAAATTTTGTTTTAGAAGAAAAGAAATGGTCGAATGTTTATAGGGCTCCGGCCCATCTCGTAACTTTCCCATTTCGACAACTAAACAAAATAGCATCACAAAAGTCCCATGGAATATGCATGTAAAAATTACATCTCTTAAATGAATAAAATACAGTATTATCAACCCAAGAAAAGTATTAAAAGTTAAGTTCAACGACTGCTTGTCGCTCAAAAATAATATTAAACTCCTGCAATTTTCTATGACAGTTCAAACGTCCGTGACTGTCGCGGCCATGATGTAACGTCATTTACCTCAATCTGCCTTGTTTAAATCTATTTTTTTAGCCTTAATAAAGTTATTTTACTAATTGTATGTGTTTTATTCAAGCAAAATTGCAATAACGTTTTATAATAAAATCTTAGTGAAACTTTACCAACTTTTCAAATAAAAGTGTTTTTTTGACACATAGAATTTGACGTCACTACCGGCGTTATCAAGGACGACGCGTTTTGAGAGTGCGTTCCGTTTAACCAAAAACATGCAACATAAAACAATAAATTGTAAATTATAACGTAACGTAAGTTTTGTATTTCTTGCATATTCCCTATTTGTATTTGTTTCATGTAAATAAAAATATATTAATGTAATGTATCCTTTCTTTATTTATCATGTGGTTAGTGACTAACCAGCCCGCTTAGCATGAACGCTGTAGAAACGAAAGAGAATCGACCAATCTTTTGTTCATCTGTCATTGAATCGACAAAATGACAGATGAACAAAAGATTTGTCGATTCTCTTTCGTTTCTACGGCGTTCATGCTAAGCGGGCTGGTGTCAGAATTTGTCGGCCTCTAGCTTGGCTCTACATGCCGTCGAGAAATATCTCTCAGGCATGCTGGTTTCCTCACGATGTATTTCCTTCACCGAATTAAATGATAATTATGCGATACGCACATGAATCCGAAAAATCAGAGGTCTTGGGTTTGAACTCGGGACCTTGGCGGTCCGACGGTCACACCAATATGCTATCACTGCTAAAAATGTGATGTATTGTGATGTGTTGGAAAAGTAGCTATTGCCCGCGGATTCGCTCGTGTTATGTCCAGAAATTACTCCAAGTGAACGTTTTAAATATAGTCTAACAACCGGGGATAACGTAGCTTCCCATTAGTAATAGGAAATCGGATCAGTAGTACCGAAGAATACCCCTACAAACTTAACTTGCAATTTAATTTTGCAATTTTATATGATTTATGAATATAAAGCTAATTTTAATAAAAGAGAACTATCTCGTAAATAAATTTACAATTTATCGCTTTAATTAACTTAACCTCTTTATAATATGTATTAGTATATATTGTCTTGCAAACTACGAGTATATATTTCTGGTCAGTTAAAATACAAGGGCATTCGTTTTTCCCCTAAGAATCTACATAAACAGTTCATAATACTGTCCATCAAAGTTTCAATTAGATAAAATATGAGCACCGTACACCCGAACATCATTATAAATCATACATATTCGATATACGTGGTACAATGTTCACCCTAATCAATGTTCCAAGGGAACAATAACGTGTGGTCATCCTCTTTGGACGAAATTCAATAAATTCGGACAGCTAGGGTGGCCCCATCTCCGTCAACTGGAAACTTTTGAATCGCCGACAGCGTCTGTACAATGAGGGACAGCCTTTTGTCCGCGAAATTGCCTTATTTCGTGGTGTACGTAATAAGGGTTTTCTGGAACTATCAATTGGAAACTGTAATTGAGTCTCTTTGTAGTCTTTGATGTCGTCTGCATACTGTTTGATTTTCTTTCTGCTTTGTTTGATACACAACAACTGTTTTTGTTTATATAAAAATCCTAATATGATAAATGCGAAAGTATGTGAGGATAGATGTTAGTTACTCTTGGACGCAAAAACTACTGAAAGGATTTGGATGAAATTTTGCCAGTTTATAACCTGGATTTACATTTATGATACATTTTATCCCAATACTACGATCCCGTGGGACAGTACCGAACACCACGCGGGCAGAGCCGCGGGCATAAGCCAGTTAACTATATTTATTAATTACACATTAAATATTTATATTTGTTTATTATTGTTATTTTGTATTATAAATTTATATTCGTTTCTGACCGTGGTACCACTCTGGGCCCTATCAGAATACCAGCGCTGTGACTTTTTTTTTTTTTATGTCACAGCACCTTGCTGAGATAGGAGCCTTTTGGCCTTGCACAGGACCATTTTGATTGTTTTTTTATTTTTCTCTTGTTTACTTTTTATATATTTTGTCATGTTTATTCTATTTTTTTGTTTCTGTTATGTCCTGTGTAAGTTCAATAAATACTTTTCTTTCTTTCTTTAACAAAAAATTATGAAGGAATAAGTACCTACTTGATACTTATTGGTAATTAGGTTAAGCCCGTGGTTTGGCTTGGTCGGAAATGATCCCAAGGAAATGTATTACCGGGATAAGAAATATCCTAAGTCTGGGTTGGGACTTACAATCGTGGTCTACCTGGTCCAAACATCGAAATCCGTGCAGCTGTAATGACATGAAAAGTTACATAACAGACATACAAACAGAACCTTTCTCATTGTAACATTATTATGGATGGATTGTAAATGTGGTTATGTTAAATTTATGCGATTGGAATATTTATTGGATACATCGAATTTGTAATTAAATATCTTCATCTAACTGAGTCGGTCCGTTGGGAAATCGTATCGGGTCGTGAGACGCCGCCGTGACGTCGCATGAATTAGGAAAGATAAGCTCCGTATCTTGATTTACTTGTTAACTAACAAAGGTTGTGAATATATGATCAAAGGTGGCTGACTAGCTTTTGTTGAAAAACATTTGTAAAGTTATAGTGTGGTCAGTTTTGGGAATGTTATATTAGCATAAATTGATACAGCTTCACTCTTGGATATTTTTATATAATGTGACTTGAAATAAATATAGGTACTGTGTGCCCATTATTAGTGGGTTAGGGCTACTGCTAATGAGGTCCTGGGTTCGATACCCAGGTCGAGTAAAGTATTGCAGAGTTCATCAGTTAGGAAATCTCAGAAACCGCACTCAATCTTTATTATGACAATAAGTGTAACCCTCATATCAGGCGTGATAATTTAAATAAATATCAGTTAATATTTATTTTAAAAATAATTAATGGTTCTTTCGGTCACACAAAACCTGCCGCCAATTAATTTTATCAGGTGCATTGCACAGAGCCCGTTCATATTAAAAACACAGTCACCAGTTATCTACCTACATCTATATACCTACCTACAGATTATGGTATTCACTAGTTATCAGGATATTATGACTCTTCATACGGTTACAAAGCTTTCAAAAGCGAAATTCGCCAATTAGTGTTACTACAAAATGTGTATATTAATTGGGTGTGTAAGGGCCGGCCTAATTAGGGGTTGGTACACGACTCGACTTTATTGTAACTGACCGTATGTTACACACAGGTGGAATGAACGACGAACTACGAACCAGCACAATGTACCTAAAAACTTATCTATAAGGTGTAAATGGAGCCGTCAACCAAGTATTCTGTACATCAAATGTAACCCTAGTAAAATTATTGCTGGAAAACGATTTTTTTTTTTGGGTTGAACGATCACGTTTTATTGTAAAACTCAATGTAACACACTCAAAAAATTGTGCAAATTGTTTTGATGGGTGCATTCAATAATAAACGGGAGGTATTTAAAGTAAAGTATTATCATTAAAAACTTGGATTAAAAAAAAAACCTAAGTATTTGAAAAAGTTGAAATTTTGACCCCCAATGTCTCCGTAACGAGAATTTTCCAGGTGTGGTCTATAAAAAAAATATATCGCAATGAGACGGGGAGAACAATTAGTGGCTTCGTTAAGGGCACTTTTACACACATCGTTATAATAAATGAAATAATTGAGTTTTTTTTGCGACACTGTTATAAACTTTTGTAGACCATCGTTTCATTTGTAATTGTGCCAACTGTCAATGTTCCACAATAAAAAAAAACTTTTACTTTATTTTTAACACGTTTGTATCTGCTGATAATATATGGTATATCTATAATTATGTATGCTGTCCAAACTGTCCATCCATATGTATCAATAGACAAATTGCAAAACGAGCATCAGCATCATCCAAGTGGTTGGTCTGTGTGTCAGGGATTTAGAGCCGATATAATCTGTGATGAGAGGGACAGAGGGATGGAGAGCCTGACGCCACGCCCGTCAGATCTATTGTTAATGAAGGAGGGCTGTCAATGATGCGGTGTTACGGTGAGATAGTTCGTGATTAGGACGGTGATTTTGTTTCATAATTTTTACGAGGAAGGTTGATTTTATAAATATTTTGTGCCCGCGGCTTCGCTAGTTTGGAGCTCGTAAAAGATACATTCAACCGGAACCGCCGTTAGAGCATGAGTTAATTAGTTTCGCAAATAAAGTATTAATTTTATGGATGAGAAAATTTTAATAATTATGAAGGACACACACATTATAGTAAAT
The DNA here is from genome assembly GCA_941918905.2 of Xestia sexstrigata. Classification (NCBI taxonomy): domain Eukaryota; kingdom Metazoa; phylum Arthropoda; class Insecta; order Lepidoptera; family Noctuidae; genus Xestia; species Xestia sexstrigata. Next base: position 8,262,095 of record OW799211.2, on the reverse strand, counting down.
GCTACAAAGGCACAAATATTGCAGATTTAGATATAGTAATAGTGAAAATAATCATGCAGCATGAATACGGAAATTATTATTTTTTTGTACAAAAAGTAAAAAAAAAACAATTGAAGATTACGATAAAAAAAAACATTTCATCATTTTTATAAAAACATAGAAGGAAAACTAACACAAGCGTACAAAAATCACCGTCCATTTTATTTATACAAGATAGTGTTAGGTCCATAAAACAAACTCTTGCTAAACGACGAAACTCACAACAAATTTTTGTCGCGTGAAAAATGTTCGCGGTCTCTGGCTAATCTTTATTCTGAAACGGTCAATCCTGCAGGATACCGACTATTTTTCACAGCTCGCCTCGTTTGTTCGGATATTCGTAAATATTTCAAGCTTTATTACCGCCATCAACATAATGTTATGGGGTGAAATTTTACAAAACGGAAACAAGAGATATAAGGGAACGACGTGGTGGTGAATCTTCTTCTGTATTAATGCTGTTTTGAATCGTATTGGTTTGTTTTGATTTGTTCGTATAGATTTGGTTGGGGTTGAGTAAAATTATGGGGTCTTATAAATTATTGAGTCCGTTTTCAGTATGCATATTCATTTTCAATAAACACAATAATTATGTTCTTTTAAAACTTGAAGGGCTTGGCCATTCCAAATTACATTTATCGCATACAAAAATATCAAATTGGATGATTTACAAAAGTTTTTCACCCACCTATTTAGATTTTCTAGAAAATAATTTTCTTTTTACATTTCACTCAGCCAGTGACAGCACCGATAATTTATTTTTCTATCGTTCTTAATTCAAAAAATATGAAAGCGCCAGCCATTTACGCGCGAAAAAAGGAAAAAAAAATAGACAACCAAATCGTTTTTAAAGTGCTCTAGCGAAGTGAAAAAGATACCTTTGCGATAAAAATGCACGTGTAATTTAAAAGAAATTGCTGCAAGTGCAAATGGAGCGTGGAGCATTATTGCGTCGCTGGCGCGGGATGAACAACTCCAAATTGTTCCGATACGACACCTGCGCTGACTAGTGATGTGCTCAGTTGTACCGGAAGAAAACACTGGTTTATATCGCATGCACATGCACGAATCGAGAAAGTATTGGTTTGTTTTAGTAAGGAAAACTTAAAGCAGAGAGGAAAAGATAATAATAATATACCAACACGAAGAAACAAGAAAAGTGTAATAAAACAATAACATAATTATTAACAATTCTTTTGTTAATATTGATATGTTTTTTACGGTGACTACGGAGCGCTTACGCAGCACCTAAGATGTGCTTCGCAGCGTCCACAGCAACGGCTGTGCTGTAAAACGCCTCCTACATAAGTAAACATACAACTTTTTAAGACTAGAAATTTTTGCATCAATTGTCCCTCTTAAAAGCCAGCAATCCAAGTGTAACCCTTCAACTTATTTGCAAACTGAATTTCACTAAACTGAAGTTAAATAACTAAATAGTGTTATTTCAGCACTAGAAAATCACTGCAATGTCACTGTATTAAATTTAAAAGCATGCTTGGGACGTGTCTAGGCGACATCCCCGACTATCCACTATAGATTTATAAATAAATGATCGTCCCGTCCCTTGCATTGTCTATGTTCTTCTAAATTGCATCGGAAAGATTGAACGAAAACCTCTTTTCTGAAATATTTTAGGGAAAATTGGAATCACGTCCTTTAATGGACGTTTAGGACCAAAAAGGTTTTCTAATGTGCGGCTGGATTCGGGACATAGGTACTTAAGTGTTTTTAAAAATATACTTATTGCACTTGAGGCCAACTTGTTATAAAATAAATAAATTCTTTTTATTTCAGACATTATAGTCCATAACGTTTTAACAATATCACATTAAAAAATAAATAAATTACAAATTTAAAATCATGTTTTTTCAATTATTACAAATACATAAAAATTAAAATTAACATTTAAAAATTAAAGAGATTACATTTAAAAAAAGTTAAAAATTACATAAAATTATAGCATTGCGGTATTTATTCCAGTCCATCATTTTCCAGTGTGTTTTGAGAGCAATAGAAAATGACATCATAATATTAATCCTTAATATAAATGATTATTTTAATTAGGAACAGGTACGGTCGAGCAATCTAGTTCTTTTATATTTTACAATGTTATTTATTGGTTAAACTGTAAACCAAAAAGCTTGTTATACTGTACTTAAAAAAAAAATATACTAAGGTAAATTTTGAAACAAAAGCAACGTAATTCGTGGGGTGTTTCAGAAAGCCCGTACTTTTTTTTTAAACAAGCAATAGACTGCCTTAATTGTACTTCCCTACATCACATAACTTAGACACCCACTTGTTCTCGTAAACCCGAAACGAATTATGTTTAAAAATAAACACAAGAGACTGAACGTTTAGCGTAATGAAAATAACCGTAAACATAGAACCGCAAGCCGGGCTTCGTAAAACCCTTACCCCGGGGCAAGAATTCACGCGGGTCCGTTCAGACCAAATTAGACATTATTGAGTCAGTTATTTAATACCACAGGGTACACGTGCATTTTTGGGTTAATATTATTATTATTGGGGGTTACATAAGCCTCATAATCCAATGAACTCTCATTACGAAGCGTTCTGAGCATAACTTTATTTGCTCCAGCGGCTTCTGCTGAAGCCCCTTGATACCCTAAACGGCACGCCATCGCAACTGATAGACGTTCTTGCTTCAAACGGTACCATAACGTAATTATTAAAAATTGCCTTTATTTACAGGGAAATGGTTTTTATTAGAATACATTTTTCAAAGCGTAGTTAATTTTGTGGAAAATTTTCGCGTTGCTTTTGTTTTTATTGCGTTGTTTCTTGTTGATGCTGTGTCGGAATTCTGTTTACATGTTTAATTTAATTTAAATTAAAGTGATCGACTTTAGCTCTATGTTTGTGATGTTTAAAATAAAGAAAAAGATGAATATTCATATTGTTTGTGGTGGCAAAAAAGAAAGGACTGCTGTGATGACGAGTAATAGAGAAGTATGGAAAAAGGAGACAGACCCCAAATGAATTGATATAAGGAAGATGATAATGATAATGATTGTGGTAGCATCAATGATATTCTAATAAACAGGTATGTTGTGAGCGCGCAATCGTGAAGACTCGAAAACGGGCCAATTGGCTCGTTTTGCCTTTATTCTGCGTCACTACGTGTAAGTGAGGTGGCTCTGCCCAGCGGAACACTTTTTTCGGTGGTTTTGTAGGTGTATAACATATCTGTTTATTAGAATACCATTGGGTAGCATGAAGAAATGTTTGATTGTTATTTTAGTTCGAAACTGTTGTCAGTAAACGACATAGAAACATATCCAAGTAAATTCTTAAAGATAGGGTTTGAACGGGCAGACAGCAATGTCGTATTTAAGAATCTTGCTAGCTAGGTACCTTGCCAGTTAATTAACTTTCAAATAAATATACATATAAACCTCTTTGTAACATTTTTCCTTTAGCGCAAATCCTCCATTTTTTATCAAAGCCCGAATCCTTTAAAAGATTAAATTCATTTTAAAAATTAAAAGTCTAATTTAAACCGGTTAATGGACAGGGAAGCGCAACATTTTCTCTCGCATAGACTGCGCTAAAGACTGAAATAAAATTGAACTTTAGACGTTAAAGCCCGTCTGAGGGGGAGGAGGGGCAAGGAGGTGGGGGAGAGACGCTGCCCGCCAACCATCATATTTATGACTTCTATAGGGAAATACAATGCGATGTACCCATTACATGGGGTAAACTTTTATCCCAACACATGTATGGAACATTAGGTGTATATTTTCATATTTTTCCGATGAGTTCTTTATGTTTATGCCCTCGTAAAGTTTCTAGTCGTTTAGTTTGCGACCGTGTTCGCTCCTGTTTACGTTCCGTGTATGAAATTTTCAGTGTAACGGGCACTGAGCGAGTATTTATTACTGAGGCATGATACCGTGTTGATAACGCCCTTTAATGTCGTGTTTTCTCCATTTCTTATATCTGTTTTACGTGGTGATAATGTACGTAGTGTGTGGTTTATTTCAGACACTATTTTGGTGTTTATTTCAGACACTATTTTGTTGAGTGAATTGAATTTGGGATGTGTCGTCTGGGTATTGTTTTCTATAACTATCGCTTTTACTCGCGGCTTCGCTCCCATTATGTACAGAAAGTAGTCACGGGAACGTTTGAAATGTAACTTGTAACACTCAAGGATAATGCAGTTTTCTGTTAGTGAAAGGTTTTTTGGAATCGGATCAGTAGTTCCGAAGATTAACCCCTGCATACAAACTTACAAACAAATTCTCTTTATAACATTAATATACGAGAATTGCCAAACTTAAGTGGCAGTGGGCAGGGCACATTGCTCGCAGAACGGATGGCCGATGGGGCCGAAAAGTTCTGGAGTGGCGACCGCGTACCGGAAGACGTTGCGTTGGAAGGCCTCCCACTAGGTGGACCGATGACCTGGTGAAGGTTGCGGGAATCCGCTGGATGCGAGTCGCACGGGACCGGTCAATGTGGCGACACTTGGGGGAGGCCTATGTCCAGCAGTGGACGTCTTTCGGCTGAAATGATGATGATGATACGAGTAACAAGACTGTTGATCTTAGTGCCCAAAAATTCCACACCCACGAGTCTCGTTTTATCAGCAATACATAGCTCTTTAAAAAGTCATTAACAAACAAATGAAAATCTACACCCCCAAAACACCACATTGTTCTCAATGCCATCTCCAAATGAAAACCACAAAATAATTACTCCTCAAAACTTTGTCACTGGATTTCGATGTCACCCCACAATACTCACGACATACGCCCCCACGGGAGCTCTATTGACACAAGTACAGCCCACCATGATGGCACTTGGCAACAAACACGATTTTAATCAATACATCAAACAAAACTTAGCCACTACCAATAATAATTAAAAGCGAATCATTATATGGAATATTTGTAGAGGACCAAAGGGATGTTTGGCCGCAGGCAAGACGGCTATTGCATAAGTAAGACATAGTTGGACGCAGGGTTGTCCCACGGGGTTGGGGGGCTTCTGGGACCGGGACCGCGGTCCCGGATTCCCCCTAAATATTTTTGAGTAGTATTTTAGGACCACAAAAAAAAAACAAAGTTATGTCTTGGGAAAGTACGGTCAACCAAACATATTTCGTATTTTTATAAAACCAAAAATAGTACATTTTCATACAAGTGGAAAAAGATTTTTCTTTTTTTTTTCGAATACCCCGTCTTTAGAGAAGTTTCACTTCAATAATAAATTATTGTAATTGTTAATCACAATATTATTTCAGCTTACTGTACTTGACATTTTTTTTTCTTGTGGTACCAAAATACCACTCAAAAATATTTAGGGGGACCGCGGTCCCGGTCCCAAAAGCCCCCCGACCCGTCTCACAAAGGGGTTGACTCACTCTACAGCTACTTATGACACTTTTTTTAGAACACGAGTAAATAGATCGAGAAAAAACTAAACATAGCATGAATCGCGCCTGTAATCCCCGAAGGATAGGGCAGAGGCCTATTAAGATCACAGTTCGCCAGTTTTTCTATCTAAAGAAAAATATGTGTGACCTCATCTTGGAGAAGGGAACTTAGGGTCTAGTTTTGCATTTTTGTGGTTAAAAAAACACAAAATTCGACGCACTGTCATTGTCATGTACTGTAGTTTACGCTTAGTTTGATAATAATCCTCATAAGTGAAGAAGCTAGTACACTTATGAAATGGTCAAAAAATTCCATAACTAGTGTTGCACAGCCCTGTCCAATAATCCTATGCCCCATGTAATCCTGGTCCGCAAGATGATGATTGCGTCCCATTTTAGTTTACAAAAGGTAATCCTTTAAGAGGAACTATTGGGGAATTTTGATAGCAGTTAGTGTTTACGATGTAAATTCTACTGTAATATCATAAACCTCTTTGATTGGTACCTTCGAACTTTGAAAGGGATGAAGAGTTTGCATTCTCGAGATTATTACGCAGATGTAACTTTATTTATGTGTCGTGGAACTATGTTTGAAGTTGGACCTTATCTTATCTACCTTTAGTTATTATGTAAAATGTTTGGCGTCCCTTATTGAGTCAGAGATGTTTCGTATAATAAATATATCGAGGATGGTAATTGGACAACAACCTTGGAAGTTGGAATTTTCTGCAAATTTGTTTGTTTATCATCATCATCATCAGCTTATAATGTTCCCACTGCTGGGACACGGCCTCCTCTCAATGAGACGGAATAGGCTATAATCCACCACGCAGGCCCAGTGCGGATTGAAAGATTTCACATGTCTTCGAATTTTTGGTTCTAGGACATGCCGGTTTCCTCACGATGTTTTCCTTCACCGTTTTGAGAGCAGTGGTGAAGAAATAAATTACACAAAGTAATGCGCCTGTCTGGGTTCGAACCCACGACTTACTGTTCGTAAGTCGGGGCCAACACCACTGGGCCACCGCTGCTCTCTACTATTGTGTGTCTCTTTGTTTGTTCAGTGGGTTATTAAATACTAGAAATATTTTCTGTCCAAAATATTCTGTTCTGCTAAGTCTGTATTGAAGGATTTGATTCTTACATACCTACTCGTATAGTTTCAATAGCATTTTCCTTTCATGTTTTCCCTTTTATCACGAAGTTGAAATTAATCTAAGTACTTAGTGTCTAAAATCTCAATGCATATACACATATAAACATTACAACATAATAAACATTCTGAGTACGAATTAAACTAATTTAATTCGTACTCAGAATGTTTATCAAAAAGAAAAGTAGATACCCAGAATCAGTAAACACGCTCACTGCCTACTAAACCCCTACTAAGTTCCAAAGCAGCCCAAAAAAAAGAGCATCAATTTTAAAGAAAACAAAAAAATCCCGCACCGCCAATTGCGCGGAACCTCTTGGCTTTGTACAGTACCCTCATCAAAAAGCGTTATATTATCAAAACTCGTATTGTTTAAGAGTACGAGTATCTGTTTCTGCAAGCTCATGTTTTCGACGCCATTATTCGTACGTCTCTTGACGAATAAAAGAGCGTTTCATAGAACGTTGTACGCTGAAAAGGGGTGGTTCACAAAAGCCTTTTTATAATACTTTCGGCAGGCATGTGCATAATCAACCCCTCCCGCTGTTCTTAATAAATACGAGTACCTGTGGTCCTGTACTGAGTAATTATTTGGACCCTTGTTTTGTTTATTAGGTTGTTTAAATGCGCGGCTTTATTTTACTGGTTTGAATTTTGTTTATATTTTTTTTGGTAGTAAGCCGTGCCTGGACTTACATGACAGCAAATGACATGAATTACATGCAGCATGATCAGCAAAAATGACAAACTTACACAAACTTCCATTCCCTGTTTAACCTAAACATGCAAAATGGGATGAATTTTCAAAAATCCTTCCCCTATATTCAGTTTTTTTGTAAGTAAATCTTGTGCCAAATTCCATATTTCTAGACCCAGCATTATAGACAGTGCATTGTTTGTCAATAAATTTTTGTTTTTACTTTTAATTGTACCTAAATATTTTTCGGCTGTAAATATTGTACATAAATATTTCTCGGTGTTTGATTTTTCAAACACACAGAAATATTTATACACACAGATATATTTATACACGAAATATTTATACACGCACACAGGTCAAAAGTGGAAAAATCGACGGAAAATCGCCAATTACGCAATCAACCTTTGCTAGCCGGTTTTTCTGCATAAACATCAGATTTATAAGTACTTATCGCTTGTGCAGACATAAGAGAAAAAACTTAGCCTCAATTTTACTATAAAAACATACTCAAAACTTTCAAACACCATTATTTTTATACCCAACAGCATCGCAAACCGATATCCACAAAATATTCTTTCATCCTCCGGGAGCCAGCCAAAGTTAATGTAAACAAAACGTAAATACAGTATAATAGTATCAAGTCTACAATATTTCGATGAACGGGAAGGTACTTTAAATAGCAAGGAAGCGCGGAAATATCCCAGGGGAGAGTACTGCAATTTCACTGCCATCTAGCAACTATACATGAAAGTATTACAAGTCGGGAGATGAAAAAACTTGTCTATTGGCAATTGGTTGTTTTTTTTTTTACATAAATTGCAGTATTTGTTTTTTCTGGAGATACTGGCAATTTGTCTATGACTTTTTGTTGTGTAGGTACATGATTCTGAACAATGTTATAAAAGGTATTTAATTATATTATATATTTACTATAATATATTTACCTACCTACTGTTCACATGCTTAAAGTGCGGATATTTCGAATTTTGACAGATAATGTACCGAAGTATCTGTGAATAATACATTTTGATACAAGTGGAGAAAGTTTGTTATTGCGTACGAGGCGGAATTAACTCCCGAGCCGTAGGCGATGGCGGTGTTTTTGATCAGAGAACTGCAATAACAAATGTCCACGTGTATCAAACGACGTTTTTCAATACACTTTTGAGAAATAAATTATAAGAACTAAAAATATTTTTGTCATGAATAATTATGAAACTATGATTTTAATTTTCTTTTTTTCCGCGCTTTACTTTCGCCAGGTGAAGGAGAAGCAAAGGTATGAAGCCGCTAAACAGCCTAATATAATAAATAGTTTCTTTTTATATTTTAGATTTTACAACACAAATAAATGTTAATTTGTGTATAAAAGTAACTATTAGTTTTTAATAATCATGTTTATTCATGATATTCTATTTATAAACACAATTAGACTAAGTATAGGTAACCTGTGGCAATTTTCATTAAAAAAAAAATGGAAAAAAACGCACGCGTGTGAAATACATTGCATGTTGTACTTAATCGTACTTAGTGCGTTATGGACCAGTTTTCGAGGAAGTGTATTGAAAAATATTTTGTCCGCAACCAGATCGGAGCAGACCTTTAAAATTGTGTAGAGTTTAGTTCTATAAAAATATCAATATTGCCATCTAGGAACTGCACATAAAACAATTACAAGTCGGCTGAAAAACTTCTCTGAACGTCTTATTGGTTATTAATAAAAAAGGAAGGTTTACAGGCCTAATGGTGTCGAGTTTCGTCCCAATTTTAATTAATTAAAATAATAATAATAATACCAGCCTATAACTGTCCCACTGCTGGGCAAAGGCCTCTTCACAACAGAGAAGGCACGAGGATTGATCATCGCGCTTGCTCAAGATGGGTTGGTGATTTCGGACTTATATTAATTGTAAGTCTAGGTGATAATCATTTTAAAATCTGCAAGAAAAGGTATTATATTAATTTAATATTACAATTTGATCCATATTTGCCACTTAAAACAAACTATAATTAGCTAAAATAAAACATGAATTATTTTAAAACAAGTCTTAATCAACTTAAAGCAATTTAACTGAAACTCGACGATAATTTAAATGCTTCATTAAAGAAATTACGCACTGATTTACTGCTAAGAGTCTCTTATTTAAGAAAAAGACTAGAAATACAGTAATACTCTAATAACCAGTATATTCACCTTATTGAAAAAGCTTCACAAAACGGAAGCAAAATAATTGTCATTATCATCGTAGCTGCTTCGCGATCATTCACAATGGAAAGCTGAAGTAACATTTTATCAATGTTTAATGTTCCCACTGCTGGGACGCAGGCATACTTTCTTTAAGAGGGAGTGAGCCTGAATCCAACAAGCAGGTGTGAGTTTGTTGTGGTCAAATGTCTTCGAATGTTCTGTTCTTGAACATGGCCTTCTCAGTGCCCTTCACTTCTCGCAAAAGGTAAGTTTCATTCATTACCATACCATTTTCCGCTCTTGCAAAAATAAACCCAACGAAACAAATCGAACAACTTCCTCAACTCACTCTGAGCGACTCAAATTACGCTATAGTTTAAGCTCGTCTGGCCTTTTCCTCAATAATAAAGCACAGTGCAGAAACCCCAGACACCACTTACAACAGTTTACGGTAAATAGCGCCATAACAATATAATGCTGGCTCGAATTGCTCGGTTATATGCTTGTAGCAATAGCTTTAGAAACTCATACGCTGGATAAGGAGATACCTTTATTTCGTATGAGCTTCTGATTGAATTGAAAGTGCTTACCTGACTTTTATTTACTATCTTTTGCATTGTAAAATCAACATGATTCTAGAGTAGGTACTTAGGTTAGATGAAAGAGTTGATTTTCTATACTAGGGACATTAGAAAATTTTATTTTCATCAAAAATGAGTTAACAATCCCAAACCTAGTCCATCCATTCAATCCATTGTAGTATCATAAGAAACTATTATGTCAGAAAATCAGTAGGCAGGTTAATGATTTGCTGACACATAGTTACATCGGACCTGGGTGACAGAGCTCTATACTCGTACGAGTGAAAATAGAGAAAACGATTTTTCCCAGTTATGAGTCTTAGCTATAGTCTCCGCCAGATAAGTAAGAGTTAAAGGTCATTGCTCTTTCCTTAATTTCTCTGCGTAGGTACCCCGACAATACATTATGAATAGTTTAATATTACTAGAAAAATTCAAGGATCACGATAAAGTTCGTTTCGGAAAAAGTTTATGTTTTTATTTCTGTTTTCGGAATTATGTATTTGAATAGATGTATGCGTGTTAATGACCTTTAATTGTTACTTATCTGGCGGAGACTTTAGATCGATTTTTCGCCCCCGTAAACTGCTATATTGCACTTTCATCGAAATCGTTAGAGTCGTTTTCGAGAACGTGCTTACAAAATATTATATCTACAAATATGGTTCATTTAATATTAAGGGACATACATAAAGACACGACTGATAAAATAAAACAAAGTCACGCTATTTTTTCCCATGGAGGTAGGCAGAAGCTACAGAAGCCCACCTGCAACGATCCTTAAATAATCCAAATTGCCAACAGTCACATGAATTACCATCTAAACAAAAACAAAAGCTAAATGACAATTCGAAATTCAAACACCCAATACTAAGCATTACGCTAACACACCATGCCAACCACAGAACCAAAACAACACAGCATTTCTACAATGTACAGCCAACGTCATCCGCACCTCATCAAAATATCACATTACAGAATCACAAATTCATTCCGGGCGGCCAATTATCCGTGAGCGTTCATTTTCCGACTCATTCCCGGGTGTAATGATCACGTGGTGATTTTGACAGTTGCCCCAGCTTCGCCCGTTGTCATTTATTTTGACGTTTTAGGGAGGCGAACGTTCGTTCGGTGCTCGTGTGTTTTTGGCTTTACGTATTTAAAAAATTTACTTATTTAAATTTTGATGTGTAACTGTTAGAAAAAAGTAGCCCATGTGCCTATTCCAGACTATAATCTACCTTTGTGCAAAATTTCATCCAGATCCGTTCAGCCGTTCTAACGTGATTGAGTCACTCAAATTTTCGCATTTACAATAGTATCTAAGTAAGAATTATGATGTTAAATCAACGCCACATTTCCATACCTATCATTCGCTCAACAAAATAAAAAAATACGACGTTAAAGAGTCCAATTACTGTCAATTTCATGACGGTCAAATCTCTATAACATTCAAACAAGTCACTTACAAGTTACACTACACCCAAGCACCTCTCGAACGAACCACTTTCTTTGTTCAGATTCTTCGGCTCGCGCAGTGAAACCACCCCTTAAGGCATGAACCGGGATCCGAATGCAAATGTCAGTCGTTAACATGCATGGCGTGAAGTCGGCCGTCTAATTAGGAAAACTACTTTGACAAGGACTGCAGATATCATTTTGCGAAATGGCTATGAAAATTTCTAGATATTACCTCTTAGAGTGGGTGTTTATGTCGAGCTGTTTGTTATAATATTGCGGGTTTAGTATTCAGATGGTACGATTATTTTCACCCTTTATTTGTACCATATAACGAACATAATTCGGTGTAGTACCAACTTAATTCTAGGGATTACTGGCCAAGTACTTGGCTATTGTTATATATTTTCCCAAAAAGACCTAATCCCATCGGTATAGGATGAACAGTTTATCTTGTAGTACTAGTCTAAATATTTCTAACTCAATCATCAGGTGGTTGGTACACATTAAATAACATCAACTTTAAAAACTAGAACTCTAGAACAAACAATAGTTTTGATAAAAACTAAAACCTTTTTACATCAGATTATTTTAAGAAAAAAAAAAAACGTTTCGTATCCACGTACCCATGACGTACAACATTCTCTTTTCAAAAGACGTCTCCAAATTTAAAAACTCGCGATCCGAATCTGTTTCTACTTTCAAAACTTTCTCGAAGGTCGTTGTAAATTCTAAAAGATTGAAACTTAGTAAAAAATATATATGTAGTTTAGAATTTATTGAAGTGGCAGTTAGGGGACGCAGTTAAATTAGTTCTTCAAGCTTCTGGAATCGGCGGAGCAAGTTTTACCCCCCCTCCCCACACCACAGAATCCCCCTATTCACAGGCGAAACGGGCATACATTAAAAGTTTACCGGCAAAATATAAACATACTGTGGGAAAAAGAATATTTTAAAGTTTTCTATTTTAAATGAAACTGTGGGCTGTATATCATAAGAAGTTTTGTATATAACAGTTATTGTTCGTGAATTGTGGCCAAGTTGTTGTGTAAATGATGTGTTGACTGCGAGCTCTGCAGGCAAAACTTAGAAAAATTGAGTGCAATATAAAAAACAGTCTTTCTCGATGCTTTTATGTTTTGGTTGGAATACATTTCAATCATGTCCCTTTTTAAATAAAATAAGGTCTAAGAAGTGGTATTCCCTATTTTCCCGACGTTATAAGGGTTATTTTTGTTTTCAGTTACTTACATAATATGACGCCTGTAATCCCCAAAAGGATAGGCAGAGCTGTACCTACCTACACAATCACAAGCCACATTTTGCCAGTTATGATCAAGTTCCATGTTATAGGGGGCAAGCGTATTGCCATCAACCGGGCACCAATCCAGACTCCATGGCTGCTGTTGCGAAATTCCTGATCGAAAAACCCAATAACGGGCAGTCACAATTGCGACCACTTCACACTTGTGACCGCTTCGTCCGTATATTCGGATCTATCCGTCTCTCTCACTCGCAGTCATATGCAGACGTGCGCGAAAGAGACGGATAGATCCGAATATACGGACACGAAGCGTTAGGGCCTCAGTCAATTGTAAGTAAGAACCTGAGATTCAAACCTTGCTATAAGAATGCCTGTTACGGCCATTTTCAATAACTTACTAACAGGTATCGGTAGGTTGCTATCTGTCTTTTTGACATTTAGCTTACGAACGGTTAGAAACAATACGTCACAGAAAAGCCTTTTGTGATTTTTCTATGAATCAAGTGACAGGTAGGTGACGCGGATAGGATATTTCATGGTAACTTTGTTTATAGAAACACCGATAGCTACGAGACGTAGGCTATTAACTGACATTTATACTTAAGTAAGTTATAGAAAATGGCCTTTAGTTGACTGTTGCTATGTCTATTTACATTTATATAATCAGATTTTATAGTCATTACCCGACAATAAACGTCGTCCTATCAAATTCCGAGCATCTAAAACCCTTGAAAATTCGATTTCTCGTCAAAGACGCCATTATATTGGCAATTTCGCAAATTTATTAGTTTCCATAACGGCACAATTGCTCTTCAACTAACATACAACGCATTCGAACTATACTCAAGTAATTGACTTTCCTCTCCGTTATGTTATAAGAGGCAACAACTAATCTACATTTTCAAATATATACCTCAGCAATACGTGGTAAGCCGGCCAGTTTTGTTGACCTCTCTGCGAGTTCAATGTTTTGTTAACCTCGTGTGTTGTTCCCGTATAGTTCTGTTTCCAGGGGGCTGGGTGTTCTGGTCGGTTGTGTAGTATGGTGCTTCTCTGTCAGTGTAAGTAATTAAGTTACGCAGTATAAATGAAGGGCTCATGCTATCTAGAACAGGTAATTAGTTTATGCGTCAATTGAGACCCTCATTGTAATTTGTACTTGTAAAGGAAATGGAAATTTTATAAGCTTTATGCTGGTTTTTATTTTATTTTATTCTTGTTATGAATTTGTTGCGGTGAGTTTTTGCTCATTGCAATTTTAGTTTAAGTACTTGCGTATTGCCAGTTTGTGTAGAAGGGATAGAATAAAGTAACGTTTAAAGTAAAAAAGAAAGAAAACGTATTCATTAGATTAATTAAGCCACAGACCATAACAAAAAAAACATGTTGCACCACAAAACGAATATTTTCTGTTTAGTCATTTAAAATTGGAACACAGTCATTTCGGACTTATGGGTCAGGTCCATATTTAACAATATAAGTAAATCGAATGACCGAGTTACATCACGTCTACTTTAGTAAAACTTTGTTATCCTTCGCTTATTGAAAATTAACTAACCTTCAAAAAATCTCCCCTCGCTAAAAAACTCGCACACACACACCTAAATATGTATTCTATTTAAAAGCATAAATCGCCCTGACAGTTCGTTAACACAAAGTGGCTATTCAATATAACGCACGTGGTGGACCCTTTTACCAATTATTATAATTAACTATAAGAGGAAGTGACCTCTTGGGCTTTGAGGGACGCAACTTTGTAACGGGCGGCCATTTTAGCAGATTGATAGCAACAAGACAACGAACTTAAGTCAATATTGCGTTGTTGAGAAGTTTGTGTATAATCCTTGTTTATACCGGGCATTGTTAAGGGACAGTTAGGTACTGGGTATTAGGTATTTTGGATGTGTGTATTGGTTTTGAATATTATGGCATGTTATGGAGTTGTTAGTTGGAGGAGCTCGTGGCTAAATAATAACAGCGGTCTTTAGGTTAAGCTGCACTTGCCTAGGTTGGTCCGTGGTATGTGACCACCCATTACATATAGAGTTCCCACCGGGTCTCGGCTGTCATTTGCAGATATTTGACAGTTGTTACAGAAAGTCAGTGACCCAGAAGTCTGACAACCATGGCAGTCTTACCAAGGGGTATCGTATTACCCAGGACTAAGGCTGCCTGAGAAACAGAGAAATATTAACCAATAAGATTGCATAAAATCTTTGCTCTGCTCTAGTATGCAGTCTTATTGGTTAAACTGGTTTGTGGAGGCCAAATAGGCAGTCGCTCCATTTTAAATACTGTTTTCGGTTAAACTGTAAGCCGACCCTAATATAGTTGGGAAAAGGCTAGGCAGATAATGCTACACTTATACAGACTGATTAGGGAAAAAAAGAATTGAAAGGCTATTTTTTGTTATTTGAAGGCTTTTGTTTGTGATCTTCTTGGATTCTATGAAATAAAGCTGTTTATTTCCATAAAATACAAAATATTACATCATTAGCTAAAACTAGCATTGCAAACAAAAAAAATATTGAGAATTGGGACTTTGTATCGCCTCGTTATATCCAGTCATAAATTCTAGCTACTTAAGACTGTTGACCATGTCAAAATAGGGTGTTTTATTTTCGTTTGCACAATTTCTAATTTGCTCTGTTGCCTCCAAGTCTCTCAAATTTTTACTTTCTTCAGATTTATTACTATTCATTACGCCAACAGAGTTATAAAACCTCCGATGCAGTAAAAATGCAAATAATAATAAAACCTTAACATAAAATTAGCTGTAACAGCGAATTCGAAAACAGAGAGAACTTTAGCAAGGTTGGCACAACTTCTTGATCATTATTTCTCGTGCTGGCAGTCGAGAAAATATTTGCAAGATGAACTAACTTCATTATAGTTTTTATTTTCTCTTTTATTACGTCGAATGTGATTGAGTCTAAACAAGAGGAATGGGCGAATGAATGAGTGAATGAATGCTGAGTGAACGAAGTCGAACCACCACAAATAAAACAGCATTCCGATCAAAGTCGGTTTTGTTTGCTGGTTAAGTAGAAAACTTGAGATTGGCGAAACTGAAATCGCTTTCTGTTAAATGTTGGTCTAGACTTGGGTTATTAAAAATTTATTCTTCATAGATTTTCGTGAATGTATTTGTTTTGTTTGTATTTGCATAGCGTTAATTTTCGTTTAGTTTCTTTAATATAACTGTGATTCTTCTTTTTTTTCGCTGTGTAAGTTTTAATATGTTTAAGCGAGTTTCTTTCAAACTTTAATCGGCCGAATCAAATCTTTTTTTATTCGCTACAAAACTTTCTAGAAACTTCGATGTTTGAAAATTTTATAGACATTATTTTTGAATTTTATTTAAATGACTTAAGAGTTAAAAGTTGGGCACGTTACTTGAAAAACGTGTTATAAATCTATCGTTGTAGTTTTTCATTGTAAAAGTGGCCAAGTTAAATAAACGCAAAAGTAATGTGACCATGAGAAATACTTTCTTGGTCGACTTTTATACCATTGAGGGTCGGAGTGCCCGTGAATAATCAGAAATCTCAATGAAACAACAAAATACGACCTCTACGTATAATATATTCGAATAAATAAGCCTATAAATAAATTAAGAGCTACAACAATAAACTATTTGTTTAGTTATTCAGCTATGAAGCTTTAGGTTTCACATTAAGCATTAAGATTATTATTTATGGTTTATCCAGCCATTAAATCATCGATTTATGGTGATGCAAAAACACTACAAACCTGTATTAAAATAGTTTGTTACGAAGGCAATGAGATCACATATTAATTTAACTTTTAACATTAATGTTCTGAGTGTCTGAGTACTCCAATTTATGTTGTTTTATGGCATAATTTTAACTTCAAAACAACTTATGTAACTGGTTTCATACAATACATTTTCATTTTCCAAATCAGTAACTCAGTATTATAGTGCAGCGTCGCCGTAATAGATGGCGCTGCAAGTAACATTCAGAACAAAATGTCGGAAACATGTTTAAACGTAACGTTCCTCTTATGGCCCTTCTAACCCTAAAATTAGCAACTCTATTTGTGGTGGTTCAAACTTCGTTTGAAATACTGTTAGAATAAAGTTCTAAAAGGCTTGTACTACAAAGCGGTTGTTACGTCAGTCACTGCGGCCGAATAATGCGAAATGAGTGGTTTTTTTGCGATTTACAAAAAATCTATTGATTGGACTAAAAAAAATAAAACACATAAGACCTGTTTTATAGTTAGTTCAGTTAATATGCAAAGTTTCATGATCTAATTTGGAGTGCTTTTTGAATACCAGCGGTTTATTGTTCGATTTGGAGGTAACTTTGAATTTTTTTAAAGTTTATGGAATCGTGTTTTCGTCACACATAGTACCTAGTATTAATCCTCAACATTACCATATATTTATTTCAAAATAATGCTGCAGTGTTTTAGGCGTAACGGAGGATCATGCTAAGCCATTTGAGGCATGTTAGGCTCTTAAGCAAATGATGGTTTACCAACTGAACATCCAACTATAAGTACGTAAACATGGTAAATTATTACGATGGTTTTTATTTGCCATTTTAAATAGAAATATTGCTGTGGGATAATTTATGACCTCCACGTGGGTGAAACCCGGGCCATGAGCTATTATTAATTTTTTACTGTTAATAAAACAGGCATTATACATTCTCAAACCATTGCAGAAACGTAGAACAATCGAACCACTCCAAAATCAACGCAAATAGAATTAAACAAATTGACTTAACAATCATAATCAAACGCAATTTCATTATTAACACACAATTTTAATAATAGAATGATTAATTAATATTCTACAAACGAACTTCGAGTCATCGCCTAAGAGCAGATTCCACCAACGAAACTAAACACGATCAAGGGACCTTAAACGGCTGCTTAAGCACAATCCTAATAGCTAATATGAATCACATTTAAATGCTTCAAACGGTCACAGGCGCAGTTAATATCATGAAGTGTCACTTTGTGACCACTTCACGTACTTAATTTGTATTATTATCCGCGCCCATTTTAGACCCCAGCACATCTAAACGGAGTTGAAGACTTGTTAGTGTCAATATTCCATAGCAATTAAGTGATTCAGAGCTGTCAGTGCTCTGAATCACGGTTAAGAATGTTGATCGCGTTTAGTTTCAGTGAAACTCGCCCTAAGAGGTCACTCCTGTGGTTGAAGCAATTATTATAATGAAATACATTACTTAAGGAGAAGGGTTGAACCGTTAGCTCCTTTGTCTTGATCTCTCGTTAATACATATTTATGGGGACATTCCAAGAAATTTATGGCGCTTTTTGGTATTATTCGGGGAAAATATTAGATTGGTGATGTTAATGTGAGTGATTAAGATGTTTAGGAGTGATAATCCAGTGGGAAATTAACAGACTTTGTTGAAATGGTTCATCGTGAGAAGGGTTTTAAGAGAAGTCACCACCAGATGTTTGTCGATTGCTTTTTCTTATTGTGTCATCAATTCTATAGTCAAGTGGATGCATTTATGACGTTATGGCTTGGAATATCCGCTGCTTAAGGGTGAGGCCAAACGAGCGTAATATTTTGAGTCGCGTAATTTCGGTTTCATACATATTTTACGTCGTCGCGTCGTCAAGACGTAAAATGCGCCCAAGACTCACAAAATTACGCTCGTTTGGCCTCAGCCTAAGTCGATTTAAAAGTAAGAGATCTGTTGTCGTTGGAAAATAGGAAAAAATAATAACTTCTTAGTATTTTCCATCATTCTTCAGGATTTCAACTATGAAAACTTACTTACAAAATCCCATGTCGTATTCTCTTCGAATTTTCATTGTTACGTCAATCTAACAGTTTTCGGGGCGTACTTTACAACCTCGAATAATACATATCTAGCATATATAATAATACAATCAGATGTAAGTATTTTCTTTTCTTTAAAAAATGCATCTTTTTTTCATTGTTCACATTTATAAAAGTCATCTTGTGTTGCCACTTCGAGGCAAAATACCCAAAGATTCCTTGAAACTACATGATTTATTTTAAACTTATTCTATTTTCTTTTGTTTTCTTACCAACTTGTAACTGAAAAATCAAGGGAAAATTCGATTTGTCGTCCCTATACGTCAACCTGTAACAAATAAACAATACGAATGGGATTTTAGTTGAAAAACTGTGCATGGTAACATATGCAGTGCAGGTATGGGTCGGGTCTAACGAAGACCGTTCGTTTCACGAATACTTGATGTCAACGAGAATTTTTAGTTTGTTTTTTTTGGACTGAAGATGCGCTTGAAAGAATCTTAGAGCAACAATGTTTGAATATACAATGTTTTAGGGTTTGATGTTGTTATATTTAGTAGTAAACATTTGTAAGTTATGCGGAAAATATTGTGATGACTTTTTACTTTCTTTAAGACGCTGAAACTGAAACATACCTACACTGTGTAAGTATCTAAAGTAAATGAGATGATGATCAGGAAGAATACACAATTCATATTACGTGTCGATTACCCTGTATACAGTGTGTAAGGAAAATCGATGCTAAAATGGTTACCACGTATAACATCATTCCGAGACCCCTCAAATAAATAAGTTGTCGGTAATTTAAAAAAATCTGCTGTGTGCTCTGGGTATCAATAAGTTACTAACGTAAGTTACTCGTATTAACGGTACGGTACAGACGGTACGTATAGATAAATACCTACTTCCATTTTTCTTACTTAAAAAAAAGTTCCTCTCGAAAACAATGTAAGAACAAAGGATTATTTGAACTGCATTAACAGACATAAATATTAAACGCAGCTAACAGCTCATTCAAGCTTGTCATTACTCCACTCAACCATTTTAAGGATCTAAAAAAGAATCTTCCTAAACATCAAATAGAGGCAGACATTTTAAAGAGAAGTGCCCTCAAACGATCCCCAGATTTGCATGTAATTATCATTTTTGATTCTCTCTTCTTTTGTGTAAATACTCCTCTTAAAGGTAACGCCGTAAATGACATAATGCAGAGAAAGATATGCTGAATTATTTATATGATAATACCTACGTTACTGTGAGCCTTGGCTTTTTAGTGAGGGGGTAAAAGTTGTGCATTTTATCGAGTGTTAGTTTAACTTTTGGATTAGGTGATATATTATGAGGTTGGTCCATGAATAGGTAAATGATACAAAGATATCTCCGTGCTTTAGAAAGTATTTGTGGTCATTCGTTAGTCTTGGACAGTTGTAAGATAACTGTCGTGTCAAATATGTATGTAGTATCGTCTTACCCGGGTAATTTTGATTTGGATGTTCAATAGGCAGTCACTCTTTGTATATTCTGGTAATAAGTTTAAACCGGTTAGATTGAAAGTTGACCCCAACATAGCTGGAAAAAGTCAAGTGGTGATGTCCTCCTGAAATTAAAACTCCCGTAGCATTATTTTTATTTTAATAACATCATATTATTTACTGAAGAAGATTTAATAAATAAATACTAACTGGTTCTTTGTTTTAGCTTTGATCAATAACCTTATGTTTATTGCCCTTCCTACTTATGTGTAAATCAATTCACCACGCCTTACAAAACACGACATTGTAATCACAATTTATCGTATTCCCACATCACTATCCTTCATCTCCGCTTCTGCGTTAAATACGCTTCAATGGATATTACTTTTGGGGATTTTTGTTGCTTAAATAAATTATTACATTTGACTAAGAACAGGTTTTAATGAATTTCAAGTGGGACTGCCGCCGCGCGCCTTATACTAATATGATTTCCCATTTCACTCCTGTTGCTTTAACGACATGAAAGAGAATTCATTTGGGGTTTGTCAACGTGTCGATATTCGGAATTGAATAATAAATAGGTAGGTGTGCTATTTTATTCATACCAAGACGGGATGAGAGGTTTTTGGCCTTCACATGAAACACAAGTTTACCAAAGAACCTACTCGGAAAAAGCAGAGAAATAATAAAAAAATACCGTTGGTAAAATTTTAGCGTAGGATCAAGTGGATATTTTAATTAAGTTAAATTATTATAGTGACTGACACTCAAGTCATTTCGTAATTATTAACATTGTCCAAAAAAAAATGCGAAGATGAAAAAGTCAATACCTACGCCATTTTCAGAAAAAATAATTTATAAATCAAAAGAACATTACAATACAAACTCAGAATCCAATTCTACGGCAACATAAAAAATCCAAATTACAATTTTACAACAATAAATAATATACAAGACTGTTGTGTTGCAGTTTGACGTTTCACTCCGCCATCTTTGCTGGCGCCAAAACGTTGTATTTGACATAAACATTATTCGTTCGGATACAACACGAGAACAACTTTAAATTGACTTGCTTGCGAATGATGGCTAATAAAAAATTGTAAAAGCAAAATGAAATTGGAGTGTTGACGCCGGTGAATTGTAAAATATTTTTGTAGATTTTTAAGCTTTCGTAATGTTCGGGTGCGTTGACTAACCGATTCAATTATTACTGTACGAGATTTGATATAAATGGACGCACGGTTTTTTTTTTTAATCTGGTTAGAATTCCCGCATTCAGTTTAGATTTAAAAATAAGAATGGAATTAATTTTATACCGATGTACCTAATATTAAATTTTTGCTAACATTTTTGACAAAGTTAGACCAAATTAATTTGTTATTTTAATGAAACTTCAATTACCTGCAATGTATTTAAGGAGAACCTACTCGCTAGACGTTTCTGAGATAATTGCTTCTTTTACATTGTTAATAACAGAAAATTTCATATCTGCATATGAAAACTGAATTTTTGAAGTTCATTAACAAATTCTGGCGTTCAAAAAATTCTAATTTAATCATTTTGAAGACAAAAGAGAATCGTTTCTAACGAACATGAATTCAAACACTGTAATGATTGTTTGCAACAGTAATATTGAATTCAACGAAATATACTTATGATTGCTTTGTCTCTGCTTGTCTTATAAATATATCTAATTGAATTAGTCTTGTCACAAGATTCATTAATAATATTTGTTCAATAAATTCTGCGTCAAATTCGTGTTCTTTCAGCTAATTAATTACTTAGTTAGAAATAGGTAATAATAATAATAATAATAATAACTTTATTTCACAAAAATACAGATTTAACATGTTTTAAACACAGTATTAAATGAGCTTTGGTAGTAACACAATGCAACATAATCTAAAAACTGAAATCTGAACACAATATGGAAAACCCTGCCTCTCAAACTAGGAAACCTGTATCTTGAGAGACAGTGATTCAGCTAAAAAGTGATGCTAAGAGTATAAGTAGACAGTGTCGATCTACCTGAGCGACTATGAATATAAAGCTAATTTAAGTAATAGCAAATATTTTATACGTGATGTGTGTGTGTGTGACTGTTTGCGTGTGTGTGTGTGTGTGTGTGTGTGTGTGTGTGTTGTGTGAGATTGTTGATATATGGGTGGTTAGGAGACGTACTTAAGTAAGGATTCTGTTCGTAAATAGTCCTGTTCTAGTAGCCATTCCGTTAGTTTTAATTTTATTTGGTACTTAGGTACTTACGGAATTTACGTTTTGTTTTGGAAATATTTTTCAATTTTCATTAAAATTATTTAGTTTAATTCGTAATGATTACCTATAATAAATTTAGATTTAAATAAAATCAAAAATAACATTTTAAAAATAGTAACATAAAGGTATGATAATTTTGGCTGGCTGAATTGTAACCGTTTATAATTTCGTGCTATAAGCACTAGTGCTTAGAACACGAAATTATACGCTGTAATTTTAGCTTTCAAGGAACTTCTACATGATACGATATGTCAGTGCACTTATTAACAGTCAAGATTGATACTTCAATTAAGTTATTTACGATAGATTTTTCCTCAACTAAAATCTAGTCATTTCGAGACGACGCAAGGTATAAAAACAGAACAAAAAGAGCTCTATGGTAATATCAGAGACAAGATCTGTCGCTCGGCGAACGGCAACGACGAAAAAAAACTTATTTTTACGATAGTTTACGATTTCCGTTCTTATTCCACCATCGAACTGTTAACGCGTAAAATTTATTATTTATTATATTTGTTGCTAGTTCTTATAAAACTGCAGACATAGGGACGTTAACGCTTTATGTGTTTTCGCTGAATAGTAAATAAAATCGCCCCTTGATGGAGAGCTTCGGTCACTAGTGGACTGGAAAATTATTGGGAAGACGTCTTGGAATATTAGCGAAGGTGTGGCCACAATAAAAAAAAAAACAAGCAAGCCAAATAAACTGTGAAGAAAGAAAAAAAGCAAGAATACTTATTTATTTGTTGCAGGGACATGACGTGCAGAGATACAAAATGACAAAAAAATACAACAGGACAGAGTAAAAAAAGTTGACAGCTTGCACGTCGTGACTGCGACAAGCAGGATACCACTCAGCATGTTGCTGTGCTATGGGGCCCACACATAGCACAGCACTGGTTTTCAGTGGTTGAAAAACGTATGGAAGCCAAGACAGCATAAGTATTTGATAGAAAACTAGAAGCTATTTCATACAAGATGAAGAAAGTACTATTACATAATTCGTATTTCGCCCAGTGTTTTCAAACTCGTTAGTTTACCAATCAAAACTAGTTTTAAGTAAGAAAGAAACGAGCCCTTTAGACGAAAAATGTTTACAGAACTGTATCTAAGTATACACTCATAAGATATCTCTTATTTTTCAAGATAAGCATGAAAAAGATGTTAAACATCACACCTTCATAGGTAGATACAGATAACAAACTGATGAAACAAAAATCCGCGCTACCCATCCCTCAACATCACGTTAACATAACTGGGCTTTCAGCAGCAAATTTCACACACGATAGCCCCCTCTGACATACTACGTGTTACTTTTAACAAAGGGAAAATCCTCATGAAATGACATAGGCTGACAGTATCCACCGACGTCGAACATTATCACAAAATACCCTTAACTCGATTCCTTTATATAAAATTCATGACAGGGTACAATCTTTCAAAAATTGACACCTTTTTACCGGGGTTACCCTCTCCCGGGATGGACAAGTTTTCCGTGTTGCCAACGGTGAATAAATTACTGGACACAATGGGGTTTTTGGTTTACGCGTTTAATTTATTGTGGGGAAAGTAATGAAATATATTAATGGTTTATTTATTAATGTGATTATAATAACAATGATCTGTCGGATGTTTGGGCGATATATTGATATTTAAGTATCGATTGTTGTACATTACATTACACAGTACATTATTTAAGCCAGTGTCAAATTCTCTATTCAATAAAAGTTTTACATTATTGTAAGATTCATTTTAAGAATGTGGAAGGCATAAGGGTAAATTAATAGTTTTCGTTAGTATAACAATTATTATAGGAGTTTAGTTTGTAATTTTTTCCCCTCCATATGAATCGATGTTTCGAATATTGTAAGGAAAACAAAAAAAAAAGACCTTTATTTACAGTATTCATACAATATTCACTAAATAAACAGGAAGATAATGCAAATTAGAATTCGAATTAAATGACTACCAAGTGCTACGTCCATTTCAACAACTGTACAAATAAATACACTTTAAAATACGCATACTGAACCTCCATTAAATATATTGGTCAACAACATTTCCAGAGAAAAATTTAGAGGGGTTGACCTATGCACACATTACTTATCAATAAAGCTTTAAAACAAATAGGTACCAGGATCCCAGGAGACTGAAGAGTAGATCAAATAAACGGTAGGTGCGGAACTGAGGACCCTACGTCACTCTGCCCACAGTAACTAAAGCTGATTGTTTGTTCAACGAACATAGATTTTTCCACTTGATTGTCTGATTTGATTTTCTTAAGGGCCTCCTCTTAGCTTGCCGAGCAAATAGATTGTCTGAAATAATCCTCTTCGGACAAGTCCGGGGTTTACCTTTTCTAAAAAAGTTTGTTTTCGATTTTGGTTTATTTTCGGGTCTGGTTCGATGTTGATTGGGATTGAAATGTTCGTGTCTTGAGTTTGAATATTATATTTTATGTTCTTGGATGTTTATTATTTGAATGTGGCTGACGGAGCAACAATTTAAAATTATGGTTTGAGGTTTGAAATCAGTTGTTGTCCGATCGTTACTGTCTAGTTCTTTCTCGTTTATCGTGCTTCTACTTTTCGTGACAGTAAAAATTAAACTGTGAAATCACACTATGCTATCACTAGTGTTCATTATTAACTATGGAGCGACTGCTTATCTGAACTCTATCACGCAGTTACTAAAACGATACCCTCTGGTAAGACTGGTCGTCAGACTTTCGGGTTTCCGACTACCCGTCTTGACTGTCAAAGATCTACAAATGACAGCCGGGACCAACGCTGTAGCCAGTTGGTACGAATATACTCTATTAATTATAATCTATTCCCAAACTATCAACAAAAACAACAACAATAACTTGCCATAAAAACAATTCCTTTTATTTTTCCTTTGTTAAAAAAGACAGCAAGATTTCTATTAAGGATTATATAAAGTTGTCAGGGCCCCCTGTTTCGCGACGTTTCCTGACAATCTCGCGGCGACAAGCGTCTCGAATCGCTTTCATTGTCCACTTGTCATTACGTTTTTGTCTTTCCCCCTTCTTACACTTGGATGTTAAGGTTTATGGTTGAGTGAATACGGAGAGTAAGAGTGGCTAACATTTACACGAAATGGAATGTTGAGACGGAAGAAAAGTTACTTCGTCAACCTTACATTAATTGGAATTTCCTGACGGCATGCCTCTCCGCATGATGATGATGCCGCATGATGATGATGCTGCATAAGCTGAAATAATAACTGCGTAATTTATTGCAGTCGGTACTTTATTTTCTTTTTTTTTTAATTTAAAATGTCACGTTAATAAAAAAATAACATTTCTTCGGATTGTTGTGTGTGTGTAAATAGTAAAACCTCTGACAGGGGAGAATGGAAGAACAAAACATGTTGCACCGACCCCAAATAGAATAGAACAAGGTGATGATAATCCACTAAGGAAACAATGCACTACTCTTTTCCGCAGAAACTCCTACCCAATCACCAATGCTTAATAGGTACACATCCACACGTCCCTTCTCACTTCCCACACACTAATCTGAAAACGGTTCAAACTTGGTCAAACTTGGTCCCAAATGCTAACCAACCATTCACCCCGTAGGTCACTCCCAAAGATTTAACGACGACAAATGGCCACGGATTGACGTTACATTTATTCCACTGACATCTAATGTTATTGTGCAGATTTATTTGTTTCCGACGGCATCGGGAAATGCCATTATAATGGATACGCATTTTGACAGGCTTACTAATTTGTCATTTGAGTTGTCCGGAGTATCTCGGACTATTAGTGGAATATATTCTCTGTTTTAGTGTCATCTTTTGGCTGAGGAAACAATCGAATTTCTAGCAGATGTATATTAAGTGAGTAATCATTTGTTGTGTCCGCCTCTTCCATTAAATGCCATCATGGATCTATATCAGCCTAATCTTTCCCCAATATGTTATGGATTGTCGGTGTTAGTTCAAAACAGAAAATAAAAAGGGTAGAGTTTGCCATGCAGGGGAAGTACACAAGCAGAAAAAATATCGGTCTGTTTCTAACTATGACCATAAGCGGTATGGTCTTACTCTAAAAAATACACGATTTTACACCTGTCTGATTTGAAAGTGTACAATGTTTGTTGACACGGCTGTGAAAGCTGCATACGCTCAGACTGGAAGCCGACCCCAACATAGTCGGGAAAAGCATAGACATGAGCAGAGACATGATGATGATGATAACTGTTGATAGCCACCTATCTTTGATCCCTCATGTGGCTTAATAGTACATTTTGATACAATTGGAGAAAGTTTTTTATTGCATACGAGGCGGAATTAACTCCCGAGCCGTAGGCGAGGGTGTTTTTGGCCGAGAACTGCAATAACAAATGTCCACGTGTATCAAACGACGTTTTTCGATACACTTTTGAAGAAATAAATTATAAGAACGAAAAATATTTTTGTCATGAATTCTATGAAACTATGATTTTAATTTTCTTTTTTTCCGCGCTTTACTTTCGCCAGGTGAAGGAGAAGCAAAGGTATAAAGCCGCTAAACAGCCTCATATAAAAAATAGTTTTTTTTAAATATATTTTTGGATTTAGAACACAAATAAATGTTAATTTGTGTATAAAAGTAACTATTAGTGTTTAATAATCATATTTATTTATGATATTCTATTTATAAACACAATTTGAATATTCAAAAAATATTTATGCCATAAAGACGCTTAGTGCTTTGCCGAAATTAAAATAAAAACTTTCACCTCAGACTATAGGCATTGAACCAATTTGGACTAAGTATAGGTATAGTCATAATCTGTGGCAATTTTCATTTCCGCACACGTGCGGGAAAATGGAAAAAAACGTGTGAAATACATTGCATGTTGTACTTAATTGTAGTGCGTTATGGACCAGTTTTCGAGGAAGTGTATTGAAAAACCTATTTCCACCCCGTCAGCACTGTCTCCCATGCCACCTTGTAACCAAATAAGTTGCGCAAGAAATGTACACGTAATTCGGGACAATGTTCGTCAATTGGAAAAATGAAATGACGGAATCCGTATCATGCATGTGTGGTAACGAGTTTACACGGGCGAACCGTTCGGCAAGCGATCGAAATTATCCTGCATTTGCCAAAACTGCTGACGCGGTATGAAGACGTTACCACGACGTTGTAGAAAGGACTAGATGTGACATTTTAGACTTTCTTTCAACCGGTGCATTTATGGCGAAATTGATAAATGATGTTTATTTTGCAAATAGGTTTTTACAAACAATTTCACACTATTTTTTTAAACAGATGTTGCCGGTGTTTCTACTCTGAGATGAAATAGATGAAACAATTTCAGAGGTCATAATCTCTTTTAAGGTCAAGACATGATCTTGGTCAATTATGAAATTTATGAGTAGTTTAAATGTTCTATAGGTAACTTCATATTTTGAAAAGGTCGTTATGAACTCCCACTATTATCCTCCTACTCCTACATTATTATCGCAACAAGCTTGGACTGTCCCACAGCCAGGCAAAGGTTTATCTCCATAATTGCTAT
Organism: Xestia sexstrigata; assembly: GCA_941918905.2. Taxonomy (NCBI): domain Eukaryota; kingdom Metazoa; phylum Arthropoda; class Insecta; order Lepidoptera; family Noctuidae; genus Xestia; species Xestia sexstrigata. Next base: position 8,234,228 of record OW799211.2, on the reverse strand, counting down.
TGGTATAGTTTCTGCGTCACTTGTATGATTACTATAGAAAACGTTATTTTCACTCTCTACGACTTAATCGTTTTTCAAGTTAGTTTTCGTTACAGAGTATTATGCAGACAAACACAAATACAAGTAGTGATAGCCTAGTGTCACAGATCTCAAGTTCAAACCTCTGATTTTTCGGATCCATGTGCGTATAGTACAATTATCACTTGCTCCGGTGAAAGAAAACATCGTGAAGAAATCAGCATGTCTGAGAGATATTTATCGACGGCATGTAAAGCCAAGTCAGAGGGCCATGGGCGGCATAAAAACTCTGACACCAGGTTAGGCACTAACCACACGACAAAGAAGAAGACCAACACATACATTAACAGGTGTTTTTTATAAAAAGGTGTAGCATTGCATGACATCACACATTCGATTCCAATATTTTCTTTTAGACACATCTACAAATTCTATCTCCACGTCCCTCGTACGTGGTCGCGCGCACAACTGTAATGAGCGGCGCCGGGCGACCGCACTAACTAGATTACCTGACACGAGTCTTGCATTGTAATCGCACAGACAAAGCTATTTTTTCCACATTATTAGATGATGCTGTATGGCCCTCGTAGTTGCTCAAAATGTCTTTGTAAGTGAATTAGGAATATTCATTAGGTTGTATTATTTGCTTGGAAATGGGTGGGTGGGAATTAATGTCCTTTTTTTGTTGCAGGAGGTAATCAATTGTGCTTGACCGGTGTGTTGTCTGAAGGAAGAGAACCGGAGACTGTTTCCATACAAAATATTGTGCAAGGATCTTTTTATATGTTAAACGCTTGATTACTCACCTTACGGGAAATGATAGGAAAGTAATTCATTGAACAAAAGGAAACCCACATCTGCCTAGCCTTTTCCCAAATATGTTGGGGTCCAATTCCAAATTCCAGCCTAACTAAATGCAACTGAATACCAATACTTTACACTAGCACTTCGCCCGCGACTTCGTTCGCAAAAATTGTTATAGCTCGGCTAATAAGCATGATATAAATATAATAAAAAGCCTATAGCTGCTATAGTCTATAAATTAGGAAAGCTACATTATTCGAGGTGCTGTAGTATAGCACCTCGAATAATGTAGCTTGCTGCCTGTGAATTTTTTTTTTGAATTGGATCATGAGTTCCGGAGATTACCCCCTACATACAAACTTAAAAACTTTACCTCCTTATAATAGTAGTATAGATGGATCGACTGCCTGCCTGGGGGCCTAGTCTGCTATTACAATAGTGTCACAATATAGATCATTGTGACACTATTGTAATAGCAGACTATTGATTTCATAATTGTTGAACGATGACATTGCCATATTGTTAAAAGTTCCTAATCTGCTAACTTCATAATGGTCGATCATTGGTCGGTCAATGGCCTCGTAATAGAATTGTGTTAAAATGACATTGTTGTATTGCCATTATTATAAAACCTGTGTGTGTGGAAATGGAAATGATTTTCGAAAAACTAGAATTAAATTTGAACATCTAATCATGCCAGATTTTATTTATATATATTTTTTCAATTTATTTATTAGTGTTCTATGCAATCTGAAGTAGTAAGAAGTTCGTAAATAGCAAAAAACATTAATTTATGTGTAACGCGGATGAATGTGAAACTATACAATTCAATAATATTTTATCTGTTTATCTGTCAAAGTCAAATGTGACATTACTGCTTACTGACGTTTTATCTGTTTTTATTTCAAGCGGCCGGTGTTTTGATTTATTTTCATTTATGTGTTTTCACTACACTATACTATACAATTGAGCAAATTTCGGCTGGAACTGTCAAATTTTTTGCAGATTACCGCATAAGTCAGTCATTCATTTGTCATTGTGTATGAGATTACCATTCTATGCTATTTCTTTCAATGGAGTGTCAGTGGTTGATCATTGGAAAGTCATAATGACACCATTATGTAGTAGATTACCAAACTTGTCAAAATCAACAATATGAAATCAATGATAGATCATTGTGACACTATTGTAATAGCAGACTAGGCCCCCTGATATCCACTACTGGGTAACACGAGAAACCCTCTTCAGCCAAAAAACATGACCATGAAGTTAAAGGTAAAATCAAAAGAAAAATAATGATGTAATATGAAAAAGTAGGTAAGGTTTTTTCAGATAAAACTTACCAGTGCATAATGTCTATCTCGCAAAAAAATCTAGACCGAAGCAATTTGAAACAGAAAATTGAATCCAAGCAAATATCAGAGGTTATCCAATCACATGGAAAGTCAAATAAATTGATGTAACATCGCACGATCAACGGCAATAAAATGACACGCCATATTGTTAGTATAACCATGCAAAAATACCGATCGACAAAATGGAAAAGTTTCGATAACATCGAATGAATAAAAGCAGGGAAAACAGTTCAAAATTACGTTATTGTTTCGTCACAAATGAACACAAATAAAAAAGTTGGAATTGAATTTTTTGAATGCATTTTTCTTTTGTGTGGTGATCCAGTCATCATACCGCAATTGAAAACTATTCAGTACGCTACGTATTAAAAAGTATTGGTTTATTCCCTAGTCATGATGCTGATGAAACATATAAAAATGTTTGTTTATGAAGGGATAGTTTTTATGCTATAAGCATCACGACCCACCATTGATGGTAACTGCTGTTACGATAGATTGCATGTTTTTGTAGGTAATAATTATGATGCTCAATTTACATAAATACCTACATAAACCCAAGCCTTTTTTCCATGGGGTTGGACAGTAACTTTAGAGATAGAAACATCACCGGACCAACCTAGATCGTAGTAGGTGCCTAAAGTTCAGCCACCTCTACGATCCAGGTCGGTCCGCGGATGGGTGATCACCCATTACCTTCCGAATTTCCTTCATGCATCGGAAAGCACATTAAGTCGTTGGACCCGTCTGTCATTTATATATCTTTGACAGCAGTCGTCAAAGGTAGTCAGTGGCCCGAAAGTCTGACAACCAGTCTTACCAAGGGGTATCGTGTTATCGGCGACTAACTGGATTGGGGAGGTCACATACTAGGCAGTCGCTCCATGTAAAATACTGGTATTCAGCTGAATCCGGTAAGACTGGAAGTCTACCCAAACCTAGTAGGGAAAAGTCTAAGCAGATAATGACAAACATATCTAGTAAGGTAACTATATTTGTAATTCAACGGCGTTTTATCTGAACCGATCCCTTAAAAAATCTTGCTGCCCTTCAATCTCCATCATTGAAAAAATCAAGCAAAGTCCTCTCCCAACTACCTCTAAGGTTTATGTTATACAAGCTCTTTTTCTCCACCATAAACCACAACAGAATGATACATATCGTGCAATAAAACCTTTATTAAAATAGTACACGACGTCGATTAGTGCGTCCAGATAGCGACAGTTAAAGTACAGTGATGGCGCCCTTAATGGTTTCTATGCGTATTTCACCCTTATTATCTATTTACAACCCGCATTTTATTATTGGGGTTAAGACGAACAGGGCATAAAGCGCTGGCGCACAGGGTGGGCGGGGTTAAGGTTGCGTTTCCTAATGAGCGGAGCGGGTAAGCGGAGAAGAACGAAGAAATAGCGTAGCGGAGTGTACTTGTCTACGAAAGCGGAGCGTTGCGAATGCGCAAAAGAGTCAAAGCGTGAGCCAACCAATGGAATTGTAAAGCAACTAAATCTTAACAGAGTGATTACTAATTTATCTGACAAGTAAGATTCTTATCCACCCAATATCATTGTAAAAGGAATTGGATGGAAAGCAGAGGAAGACCAAAGAAAAGATGGATGGGTTGTGTAACGAATGATACAAAAGATAAAGGAGTAAATGATGCCGTGGCGTCTGACAGGGGAGAATGGGAGAAGAAAACGTGTTGCGCCGACCCCATGCAAGTAGAATAAAACAAGGGCAGGAAAATGATGATTTTTACTTTAAAAAATTAGTTCTACTTACAATCTGCGGTTGTGAAGTGTAACACTAATCTCCGATCCGTCGAAGATTCGTCCACGGGTAGAGCTTAGCGCATACTTGAATATTTTTGAATCCTATTTGTAGCATACCGCTCCGCTCCTTCCCGCTTCTCTCTGCTAGCAGCCTTAAGGGCGAGTGAGATCGGACGACCGTTAAGGGATGTTTTTACGACTATCAAACGATACTTTAAGCGATGGTGTCCGGTAGTTGAGTCGTAACTGAACATTTTGTTGTCGTTCAGATGGATTTTAGTTTAATTTAAAAGGTTTTTTTTTCTGTTGATTCAAGTGTTTGAATGCTTTATGTGTCCAAAGTGCCGTTGCTTAATCGGCGTATTTTTCAGAGTAGCGGTTCTAAGCAATTTGATAAATTGAATGGGTGTTTATTTGAACAAAAAATTGCATTTTCTACTAGACAAGTACTTAGACATTTACACATTTACTTAGACATTTTATTCTATAAAGTTCACTTCGAATGTCACTTAAGTGACTGCACGCATTGAAAACGAAGACACTATTATATATTTTTACTCAAACATGCTTGGAAATTTAAGCATTATTTTAACAACCTTCTTCTAGTTAAATCGAAAATGCTGTACTGGCCAGATACATGCGACCAGCGGCCGGAAAAAGTTGTATGAAAATCCATATCTGACGTGTTTAGCGGTCAAATAAATTACTATGGAACGATCTTATACTCTAAGACATGTCAACCAAGGAGGTAACTTACCAAAGATTTTATTTAAATTTCGAATTGGGTTGCAAATATAAAGTTTACAGAAAAAAAAAAAATGAACTCTTCTACGCGAGAGTTTTAATTTCCTCGCATTATTTGAGAAAAGTACTATACAAGCCTTGGCCACAACTAGGCATTGATGGACTTACGCATGTATGCCTCGACTTCGCCTCGGCCCAGATTTCCACGTTCGTCCATCAATGCCTCTGTTGCTGGCCGCAGCAGTAATGTAGGGTCGAACAAGCTATTTGGTTTACAGTTTAACCCACAAATTACTTTGTTAAATGTAAACCAAATAGCTTGTTCGACCGTACTATTCCTCAAACATGCATGGAATTATTGTCGATAAAAGAACGCGCAAAGTATCGAATTTACGGACTAAGAAAATCATATCCATTGCAGGAGCGTTTTTTGAATTTGGATAAATGATAAATGATGTTTATTTTGCAAGTAGGTTTTTACAAACACTTTTACACGTCATTTTTTTTTAAACTAGATGGGGCTGGTGTTTCGTACCTGACTACTCTGAGAAGAAACAGCCGAAACAAACTCAGAGGTCATAGTCTGTTTTGAAGCCCAGACATAATTTTGCTCAATTCACATGAGGACTATGCAGATTAGTGTCTGAGATGGTCTTTTGAAGAAAGAACCACACAGATTTGAGTGGACCTGTCCAGTCAGTGCAAGCATTTGTCAGTTATCGTGTAGCTCGACTTATAACTCAAGGAGCTCAACGAAACGACGAACAATACCAAAGAAAGGACATTTGGGTAGGTCGCTTATAGTACTCAAACTGCCAGACAGTTGTGGGAAAAAAAAGAAAACAAACAAAAAATATATAAAAATGAAACCCACATGGTCCCCACATTCACAATAATCCAATTAAAATAATAATAATTTACAAAATCAATGTCAATAAAAATCACAAAAATCATATGTCAATAATAATAAAAAAGTAAGGTACGTAAATATTCCTGTCAAGTCAGTAGGTAAATGTAACATAAAATAAAATAAAAAGTAAAAAATAATAAAATACTGAAATAAGTATTCATGTCAAATTATTCAATGTCAGAGTGTATAAAAGAAAGGAATTAATAATAAACAAGCGAAGTCCGAAATTTCGACATTCACAGAGCAAATTTAATTGGATCAGCTTAATCCCAAGCCTTTTTATCTTCGAGATAGTTATTAACATGATAGCACAGGCTTTCAGGCACAGCTTCCGTTTTATAAACGATTTAAATTTATTTAGGCTTAGTGCTTGAATTTGGCTTGGAAGTTTATTGTAAAAACGTATACATTGGCATCTGAACGTACTCCCTATTTTTTTGAGCCTCGTTACAGGAACAACAAATTTGTGTTTGTTCCTCGTATTTATGTTGTGGATATCACTGTATTTTTTAAACAAATTAATATTTTTGTGTGCGTACAAAAGGTTTTCATAAATAAACTGAGAAGGCACAGTAAGAATATTAATCTCTTTAATTTTTTCTCTGAGGGAGTATCTGGGACTTAATTTATAAATTGAACGAATTGCCCTTTTTTGCAAAACAAATATTGTCTGAATATCGGCGGCATTGCCCCACATGAGAATACCGTACGACATCACGCTATGAAAATAACTAAAGTAAACTAAACGGGCTCTCACTAAATCAGTTAACTCACGAATTCTTCTAACGGCGTATGCTGCAGAGCTAAGTTTTTTCGACAATTTGTCTATATGCGGGCCCCACTGAAGCTTGGCATCCAAAGTTATGCCTAGGAACACTGTGCTATCTTCCGGTTTCAACTCTTCATTCTTAATTAGTACAGTGGTTTCCATTTGTCTTACATGGGGTATCGTAAACTTAATACATTTAGTTTTTTTCTCATTTAAGAGTAAATTATAAACATTAAACCAATTAACGACTTTTGCCAGGGCGCTATTAACATCATCCGTAACTAACTGCTGACGTTTGAGTTTAAATAAAAGAGAAGTGTCGTCTGCAAATAATACTATATCATGATTATCCTTTATGAGGTAAGGCAAGTCATTTATGTAAATAAGAAACAAAAATGGACCAAGAATTGAGCCCCCATTCTTACAACCGATCCGGGAGATCTTTTCCCGTTGACATCAACTCTCTGAATCCTATCACTCAAGTATGAAATAAGAAGATCAAGAGAGGCGTTACGGATTCCGTAGTGGTGTAGTTTCCTGATTAATGTTTCATGAAGAACGCAATCGAAAGCTTTAGATAAATCGCAAAAAAATCCCAAAGCATCGCATTTGTCCTCCCAGGCATTATAAATGTGTCCTAAAAGTTCAACACCAGTAGTTGAACGACCCCTTGTGAAACCGAACTGTTTTTTATGCAATAACTTATGTTTATTGAAAAAACTTTGCATTTGTGCCAAAATTAATTCTTCAAAAATTTTACTAAAGGTGGGTAGTACTGAAATGGGTCTATAATTAGTGGGGTCTGATGTGCTACCCGATTTAAACAATGGTATTATTTTACTATATTTCATTAGATCAGGAAACTCACCATGGTCAATACAATCGTTAAATATTACAGCTAATGAAGGAGTTACAATGTTTATAATGGATTTAGCAACGTCTACAGAATGACCCCATAGATCGGCGACATTTAAGGTGTGAAAAGTTTTAATTATATCTTTACAGGTGACATATTGAAAATTAAATTCGGAATCACAGACTGAAACGTTTTCCCTTAGTAAAGACTCGGCAGCAGCAAGTGACGAGTTTAGCGATTTAGTAGTCGATACGGGAATATCCGCAAAGAAATAGAAGAAATTTTCAAAGGCTGTGGCAACTTGAGTATCTGAATTTAAAATATTATCGCCAATAGCAAGGCTGTAGTCACTATTTCGATTGCAAGACCTTCCCGTTTCGCTATTTATAATGTTCCATGTAATTTTAATTACATTACTACTATTTTTAATTTTTGAACTCAAGCAACGTGACTTTGCTATGAAACAAACTTTTTTAAATAATTTAGAATAATTCTTAACATACAAATTAAATTCTACAGTGTTTATATAAGTCCGCTCTTCATACAGCTCATAAAGTCGTTTTCGACACTTATGAATACCAATGGTGGCCCAGTTGTTGAAAGAAGCGTTACTATTTACAGATATTGTCTTAGGGACAAATGTGTTTTCAAATTGTGTGCAATACATACTGAAAAAATCGTTATATTGTTGATTTGGATCATCATTAACTGACAAAAGTGGTAGTTTAGATAAAAGTTTAGTTTTAAAAGTTTCCAGGCGATTTTTACTTTTTGGATTAATAATGATATTCTTTTTAGTGACTGTCTTGTTTACATTAGGAATTGTGATCAATTGCCCACAATGATCTGAATCTATTTAGTTAATAATTGCTTATTGGGGGGTATAATATCAGTGTAAATATTGTCTAGGCAAGTGGCACTAGTTGGGGTTATTCTGGTAGGCTCAAGAAATTTGTTTTCAAGATTGTATGACTGAAAGAGGCTTATAATTTTAATACTTAACCCCGAATTTTCTAACAAATTTATATTAAAATCACCACAAATTATTATTGACTTCTTAGAACTACAGATTTTATGCAACACTTCATCCATTACCTTTTCAAAACAATCATACAACCCTGAAGGAGGTCTATACACACTTAACATAATAAACTGCTCCAATTCTATACAGGCTATTTCAACTGTTCGCTCAACAGACAGGCTGACAATATCCTTGCGGTCTTTAAATGTAAGATGATTATTTACTAGCATTAATGCGCCGCCATGTATAGCATTTACCCTGCTGAATGAACTACCAACCTGCTGGTGATTACTAAAATTGTAAATTAATTGATGACATTTGAGCCAATGCTCCGTTACACAAAGAATATCTATAGTAATGTATTTAACATTACTATTAAATGTCAGATTATGCAATGTTTTGTTAATATGATATCTAAAGTAAATAAATTATTAATAAAATTTCTTCCTGTGGCAAACTTTTACTATATGGAAATGTGAACATTACAATTTTTCTTAAACTCAGGTCACATAATGATCTATAATATTGGAGTAATTCTGCTTTATTCACAGTACCCCTATACCAACAAATATTATAAGTATAGAATCCTGGTTGAAGTTGTAATTAATTACAACGGGAGCGTTGTAATGTTAACCCCAGCACGCCGTTTCATACAACATTGCTGGAGAGCAATGTTGTATGAAACGGCGTGCTGGGGTTATCTCTTTTCACTTCTCATGCTCTAAAATCCGCCTTTATGTCGTGCGTAGGCGACACAAAGTAGCTTTTTATGCTCTAGATTCTAGAACATAAAGTAAAATCTTCGACGAAGACCAAGGCACACGAACAACTTCAACTTCATAGAATAACCTCATTTTAATTCGTTTCGTTAGTATTGTCTGTCTGTCCATCTGTCTGTATATCCGTCTGTTTGTCCGTCTATCTGTCCGCCTGTCTGTCCTTCTGTCTGTCCGTCGGTCTGTCCGTCGGTCTGTCCGTCTGTCTGTACAACTGTCTGTCAGTCTGTTTGTCCATATGTCTGTCCGTCTGGCAGTCCGTCTGTCTGTCTGTCCGTCTTTCTGTCCGTCTGTCTGTCCATTTGTCTGTCTGTCGACCTGTCTGTCCGTCTATCTGTCTGTCCATCTGACTAAATTGACTATTTTTCTCGCACTCAAAATGAAAAGTATAGTGTAACACACGGCGCTAAAATCCCATTATAACTCGGTTCCTATTTACTAGAGATGAAACGGATATCCGGAAACTATTCGGTATCCGGCCTATCCGGTCCGAATTTTACTAACCGGCTGGATACTACTACTACTACAACAGCCCATAACGTCCACTGCTGGACATAAGCCTCACACAGGATGGGAGGAATTTGCCGTAATCTCCACGCCGGCTGGATACCGGATAGTAACTCACTATCCGGCGGATACCGGATATGCATAAATTTCTAAAAAAATCCTTTAAAACGGACATAAAATAAGACAACAGCTAGCAATTATGATAAAACTTAAACGACGTTAGAGTACTTACTCTAACGTCTCACTCATCGCACCGCACTAAAACAAGTTTTTTTTAACAAGTTAAAAATTAATATTTATAATCAACAAGTGGCACGATCACTCCCGATGATTTCCGATGAGACCCTAAACCACGCGAAATGATGCAATTGCGTTGCCTGCAGCTGTATGACGCTAAACATGTCACAAGTTGCCTCAGAGAACTACTTACTCTCCGCCGGAGCTCCGGCGGCCGCATATCCGTTATTCGGTATCTGGCCAAACAACTATCCGTTTCATCTCTACTATTTACTACCTCGCTAAAGCTCGGTAGTAAAACTACCTCGTATAATAATGGGTCATTTTAGACCCTTGTACTACAATCTACTATTGAATGAATCTCTTTTATCATTCTTGGCATACCATACCAAAGTAAGTCTCTTTGCTTATTACAAATTGCGTTCACGTGGCTGTATAGCCATAAATGCGTTTGCCTTTCGGCACAGATGATAAATAGAAAGTTGGCGGCAAAACTGATTATTCGTCTTGATTTGTTATCATACCTAAAAATTATAAGAATATTCAACAAAAAAGAAAGTAACACCTACTCCAAACTACCTCCAATACTAATTACTTCATACTATTTCTCTTAAGGCAACTCCCGAAGACTATTTTCTGCTCACACAATTTGTTAACCCGTCGGCAGCTGCTCAAATCTGTTTTGTACGTGATCGAGCCGCGAGCAGTTTAGTGTTAATGAACAAATACACTTTGAGCCATAAGAAACGGTTGAAACAAACCTTTTTACCAAGTGACGCGTCTAACAGATTTTATAGAGTAATTAAAGATAAGTGCGGATTAATTTCCTTTGAGTACTTGTACTTTTTGTGTAGTGTAAAGCTCTATCGGGTTTTTGTTAAACATCGTATTTATTTTTTCCCAAAGTCGTGATCATCGTTCACCGCTACATTTTTTACATTAAAATGATAAACCTTCCTTGGTGATGAGTAAAAGGCTTCTTTTCTCTCTTCTTGTGAGAAAATAAGTTTTTATTTTCGCAGAATATATCTTGGCAGAACACTCTGCCAATTCTTGACTAACAAATAAGGAACATGAGAGGACTGTTTTGCGTCATGATGACTGTACGGAGTACAAGATTTTTGTTTTCCATAAAAAAAAAAAACATGTATTCGGCAGTAACAGCTACATCTATAGCAAATCACATTTAGCACTAGATACTTACACACGATTTCAGGACGCAAATCATCGAAATTGCTATTTGTAGTATTGGCATGGCTGTTGATAATTCATTCAATCAATCCCCCGACATTTTACTTGTGCTTCACAATTTGCTAGCTAACATAGTGTATCGATGTTTTTTTGCAGAAACCGGATGGCGTCTTACCCACCCCAGTATAAAACAGCTAGCATGAAGCTGTCCATTTATGACGATCAGTAAAAACAAAACTTACCCCAAAAACATTTTCTCGGCAACTTCTAAGTCAATTACGTAACTTATGTTGTCAAGATCACTAAAGTAATCTTGAATAACGATAAGTGATTCGGGAGGACATACGACGATCAACATAAATATCTTTGCAATGGTTGGGGAAGCTGCAATCACATGACATTTACCAGACCACTGCCACTTCGGCTGAAGTTATGTGCAGGGGTTATTTAACTCGTTTTTTTGACGAAGATTTTTACTTTTGGATTTGATTGGTATGGGGTATGATTGAAGTGGAAATACATAATAATTATAATTGAGGTTGTTGTGTTAAAAGAGGCGTACTATGAAAATAGTTTTCAACCTGAAATAATGATTCCACAACCTTTTACTACCTCATAATTTGAAAGAGGACACGATTTTAAAAGGCGAAAATAATAAATAAATAAAAAATACTTTAATACTACTGTAAAATTGCTGTGCCTACATAATAACTATAACTACATTATTATGTAGATACATCATTTTTTTTACAGAATTAGAAAATAAGTTTTCTTTTAAATTTTTTCGGTCTCGAGTATCAGGATACTCCAGACCGGACTCGGATCGCCGAAGTTTCTAACACTGCAACTACAGGTAGTTGCAGCGTTAGAAACTTCGGCGATCCAAAAATAAAATCCATCCATTCATTCCATGATTCGACCGAACACTAACAGAACCGCTATATTTTTAAACACAACATCACATTTGATAAAGACTTTTCCATATTTTTTTACCTTTAATATACGGCTTGCATCGGCATTTTGGCTTCTAATGAAAGTAAAATTCCGATCAATTCCCGTTTCCATATGTTTTATAATGTGTTTTGATCGTGAAGGTTAAAAAAGACAACTGCATTTTTGCCTTTTACAGAAAAAATGGTATAATTGCATACAAAATAATGCAAATAAGGGTGCATAGTGCACCCCAACTGTACTTGATGAATAATTGAAACTTCGACATACGAGGTTTTGTGTTTACATAATGCTGCTACTAAACATACCGGTGCTTACATAATCGTATGTTAGCATGCAAATCGACACTTAAAGCTAGTTAGGGGCTTCAGTTTCATACGGAAAAAGAAAACATTTCATGATATTGTGTGTTTTATAAAAGTCTTTGCACGCGCCACGTTTTTATGCTTGTATTTTTGTGACTCGATAATTATATAAATACTAGCTGTTGCCCGCGGCTTCCGTGTGAAGTACGGGATAACACAGTCACTATCACAGTCACTATCACAATCACTATCACAATCACTATCACAATCACTATCACAATCACTATCACAATCACTATCACAATCACTATCACAATCACTATCACAATCACTATCACAATCACTATCACAATCACTATCACAATCACTATCACAATCACTATCACAATCACTATCACAATCACTATCACAATCACTATCACAATCACTATCACAATCACTATCACAATCACTATCACAATCACTATCACAATCACTATCACAATCACTATCACAATCACTATCACAATCACTATCACAATCACTATCACAATCACTATCACAATCACTATCACAATCACTATCACAATCACTATCACAATCACTATCACAATCACTATCACAATCACTATCACAATCACTATCACAATCACTATCACAATCACTATCACAATCACTATCACAATCACTATCACAATCACTATCACAATCACTATCACAATCACTATCACAATCACTATCACAATCACTATCACAATCACTATCACAATCACTATCACAATCACTATCACAATCACTATCACAATCACTATCACAATCACTATCACAATCACTATCACAATCACTATCACAATCACTATCACAATCACTATCACAATCACTATCACAATCACTATCACAATCACTATCACAATCACTATCACAATCACTATCACAATCACTATCACAATCACTATCACAATCACTATCACAATCACTATCACAATCACTATCACAATCACTATCACAATCACTATCACAATCACTATCACAATCACTATCACAATCACTATCACAATCACTATCACAATCACTATCACAATCACTATCACAATCACTATCACAATCACTATCACAATCACTATCACAATCACTATCACAATCACTATCACAATCACTATCACAATCACTATCACAATGACTATCACAATGACTATCACAATGACTATCACAATCACTATCACAATCACTATCACAATCACTATCACAATCACTATCACAATCACTATCACAATCACTATCACAATCACTATCACAATCACTATCACAATCACTATCACAATGACTATCACAATGACTATCACAATGACTATCACAATCACTATCACAATCACTATCACAATCACTATCACAATCACTATCACAATCACTATCACAATCACTATCACAATCACTATCACAATCACTATCACAATCACTATCACAATCACTATCACAATCACTATCACAATCAATATCACTATCACAATCACAATCACAATCACTATCACAATCACTATCACAATCACAATCACAATCACTATCACAATCACTATCACAATCACTATCACAATCACTATCACAATCACTATCACAATCACTATCACTATCACTATCACTATCACAATCACTATCACTATCACTATCACAATCACTATCACAATCACTATCACAATCACTATCACTATCACTATCACTATCACTATCACAATCACTATCACTATCACTATCACTATCACTATCACTATCACAATCACAATCACTATCACAATCACTATCACAATCACTATCACAATCACTATCACAATCACTATCACAATCACTATCACAATCACTATCACAATCACTATCACAATCACTATCACAATCACTATCACAATCACTATCACAATCACTATCACAGTCACTATCACAGTCACTATCACAATCACTATCACAATCACTATCACAATCACTATCACAATCACTATCACAATCACTATCACAATCACTATCACAATCACTATCACAATCACTATCACAATCACTATCACAATCACTATCACAATCACTATCACAATCACTATCACAATCACTATCACAATCACTATCACAATCACTATCACAATCACTATCACAATCACTATCACAATCACTATCACAATCACTATCACAATCACTATCACAATCACTATCACAATCACTATCACAATCACTATCACAATCACTATCACAATCACTATCACAATCACTATCACAATCACTATCACAATCACCATCACAATCACTATCACAATCACTATCACAATCACTATCACAATCACTATCACAATCACTATCACAATCACTATCACAATCACTATCACAATCACTATCACAATCACTATCACAATCACTATCACAATCACTATCACAATCACTATCACAATCACTATCACAATCACTATCACAATCACTATCACAATCACTATCACAATCACTATCACAATCACTATCACAATCACTATCACTATCACAATCACTATCACAATCACTATCACTATCACTATCTCTATCACAATCACTATCACTATCACTATCACAATCACTATCACTATCACAATCACTATCACAATCACTATCACTATCACTATCTCTATCACAATCACTATCACTATCACTATCACTATCACTATCACTATCACTATCTCTATCACAATCACTGTCACTATCACTATCACTATCACTATCACTATCACTATCACTATCACTATCACTATCTCTATCACAATCACTATCACTATCACTATCACTATCACTATCACTATCACAATCACTATCACTATCACTATCACTATCACTATCACAATCACTATCACTATCACAATCACTATCACAATCACTATCACAATCACTATCACAATCACTATCACTATCACTATCACAATCACTATCACAATCACTATCACAATCACTATCACAATCACTATCACAATCACTATCACAATCACTATCACAATCACTATCACAATCACTATCACAATCACTATCACAATCACTATCACAATCACTATCACAATCACTATCACAATCACTATCACAATCACTATCACAATCACTATCACAATCACTATCACAATCACTATCACAATCACTATCACAATCACTATCACAATCACTATCACTATCACAATCACTATCACAATCACTATCACAATCACTATCACAATCACTATCACAATCACTATCACAATCACTATCACAATCACTATCACTATCACAATCACTATCACAATCACTATCACTATCACTATCTCTATCACAATCACTATCACTATCACTATCACAATCACTATCACTATCACAATCACTATCACTATCACTATCACTATCACTATCACTATCACTATCTCTATCACAATCACTATCACTATCACTATCACTATCACTATCACTATCACTATCACTATCACTATCACTATCTCTATCACAATCACTATCACTATCACTATCACTATCACTATCACTATCACAATCACTATCACTATCACTATCACTATCACAATCACTATCACTATCACAATCATCACAATCATCACAATCATCACAATCATCACAATCATTCTTAGACCTCATATGAAACCAATGCTTGCTAAATTTATAATCTCTAGGCCCAGTGGTTTGTTTGGGCTATGATTTGATTTTCAGACTTTGTCACCCCATTTCTCCATATTAGGGGTTGAATTCTGGAAAAACCTAAAACACAAACTATTACTCATTTATCGATAGGAGTACTCCTGTTAAGTTTCGAATAAAATAGTCTAACTAATCTTATTTCCCCATATGTAAACTTTGGACCCCCGTTTCAACTCCTTATGGGGTGAATTTTGAAAAATCCTTTCTTAATGCACCCCTAAACCTCATATAGAAACTATGTGCCAAATTTGGAATCTCTAGACTCAGCGGTTTGGGCTGTGCATTGATTTTCAGAATTTGTCACCCCATTTAGGGGTCAAATTCTAAAAAAACCCTGAAACCCGTTTCTACTCTTTTATCTATAGGAACACTCCTGTGAAGTTTCGAATAAAATAATCTACCTAATCTTGTTTTCCCATACAAACTTTGGAGCCCCGTTTAACCCCCTTAGGGGGTGAATTTTGAAAAATCCTTACATAGTGCACCCCTAGACTACATAAGGAACCTTCTTGGAAATTTTGGAATCTGTAGACCCAGCGGTTTGGGTGTGCGTTGATATGTGAGTCAGTTGGTCAGTCAATTTCTTCTTTTATTATTTAGATTAAGAAGGTTACAGATCTCTAAAGGTAAAGTATGCGCTTCGGAAAACATCTCTATCTTCTAAAATAAGAACACCTGAAACTTTACCTGTCTGGGGGCTACCGTGTGGCGCAACGTTCGTGCTAATTCGGATATCCAAAGATTACCGGAGCGCATGACTTTTCTGATTTAACTGTTAATGGCATTATACAAACTTTGATTACAGCTTCTATTGAAACACGTCCACTGCTTTACATAGGCTTCTCCCAAGTGTCGCCACATTAACCGGTCCCGTTTGTCTCGCATCCAGCGGATTCCCGCAACCTTCACCAGGTCATCGGTCCACCACCGGTCTTTCGGTTCCTGGTCGCCACTCCAGATCTATTCGGCCGCATTAGCCATCCGTTGTACGAGAATGCTGCCTACTATCACTTAATATAGTTTGGCAAGTCTTAGCTTCTATTTTGAGTAGTGGTAATAATTTTGTGTTGTCTTGTTACACAATCATTGATAGTTGAACAAGCCAGCAATGGAATTCACTACGCACTGCATATAAATTGTAAGCCATTTGCCACTGTTTTATCAAGTTGCTTTGTATGCAACCGTTCTAAGATTTTAGGTATTCAGTGCAATTTTGCCACTGGTATCATGTAAAGAAATTGATATTGAAATTCCATATCAATATCAGCTTAGGGTTGCTACAAATTTAGATATATTTCACAATTTATACATATCAGAATCTTGCCAAAGACATATTATTATTTTGGTACGTGTTTTTTTACCAGTAGGTATTGGTTAGGTATATCTTTTTTAACTGACAAACGAAATACGTGGGAGCAGAATATTTTTGCTGGCTTAGTAAGAAAAATATCTGATAAAGAATTGATTACTCAGAACCTGTCTGTTGGGGCGTAAAAAAGATTTACGTTAAAATGATTTTATCTAGAATGACGTAGGTATCCTTCCAAACCAAGTGGTTTCCAAAATTAGATTTTCATAAAATCTACGCGCTTGCTTTTGTTTTTAGACAAGTAATTTTAAGTTGAGCTAGGTTTCAATTAATCGAATCCCAAAACTAAATTAACTACGCCAATAACTCATTCCCTAGACCAAAGTTATCACCTAAAACATAAAATACAGCCATAAAGATCATTTATTAACGTTCATAGTTCATACACGAAATAAATAATGTCGCGATGAAAACGTAGATATTAAAATATTAAAACCATCTTGATTATTCAGGGGACGTTTTTAATTAAACAAAGTTGTAACGCAACATAAAATTTTACAACCCTTTACTAAGGCATTAAAGTGGTGTTAAGTGTAGTTCTAACGACGAATATTAATTATTATAGGCGCCACAAGATATTTTTCGGTATTATTAAATGGGTTTATTGCTATGGAGATTTTGAAGACGGTCTCTGGTTGTTTGAAACAAGAAAATTAAATTGTACAAAGAATTTAAATCGTTTTGTGAGTAAGCAGTAATCTAAAACTGTCACAATAAAGGTAACTGAAAACTACCTGATGGAAAAACCGTTCCGATTATAGGAATCGGAACGGTTTTTCCATCAGGTAGTTTTTAGTATCAGCCACGGAGTCTGGAATTGCGCCTGGTTGACGGCAATTGGCTCGCTCCTTATTACATGGGGCTTAAATATTACTGACGAAATGTGGGTGTACTATCAGGTACACCTCTGTCTTCCGGGAAAGATGTAATGTTATGATGTTGATTATCAGGATACAGTATCGATACAAAAAAAATGTCCAAGATTAATTAAGCTAAAGACGAACTTCTAATTTCATTCTCGAGGCATGGTTGAGGCCGTTAACTACCTTAATATCCATGTCATTACCTGAGGGTTATATAAAAGGTGTAAAAAACCTCTTAACGAAACCGAAAGGCACTAGTTCTCCCCGTCATTGCGATATTTTTTTAGTTCTACGCCATACCTTCCAGTTACGGAGATATTGGGGGCAAAATTCCAACTTTTTGACAAGTTTTATTACACAAGTTTATACAAGTTTTAATTGCAAGATTTTTAACTTTACTTTAAACACCCCCACGACTCCCGTACTATTCAATCTATCCATCAGCACAATGTTTTGAGTGCGTTACATTGAGTTCTACCACTAAACATGATTTTTAAACCAAAAAAAAGTCGTTTCCCAGCAATAATATTTGCGTAAAGTTACTTAGTTTGATGTACAGAATGCTTGGTTGACGGCTTCGTGATGAGAGTTTACACCCTTGATATGACTTCTAATCTATGATAGAAATCATAATCTTCACCTTCTTCTTCAATCGGTCCCTCATTACTGAGGATCGTGGTCACTGGAACCCTTTAAACGGGCAATCTGCCTCCAACTACTCCGGTCCAAATTTGCCGTCACCACCTGCTGAAATTTGCTTGAGGAGCCTAGCCTCTTTTACTTGGTTGGACCATCGTGTTGGCGACCGGCCTCGCGCTCTCTTGCCTTTGGTATTACCAACAATGACCAGCTTTTCAAGGCTGATATCTCCTCTCCTCTATCTTAATCTTCATCATCGCCCTGCCTGTCCCATTCTATTTGGAGTCGGCGCAACATGTTTTCTTCTTCCACTCTCCCCTGTCAGACGTCACGGCATCATTTACTCCTTTCTCTTTCATATCCTGGAATGCCTGGATGGCCTTCCTATCCCTCTCCATTCATCAAGATTCATGTCCATCACTCTTTTAGTCACTTGCGTTTCATCCCTCCTCATTATATGTCCTTATCAAGATAGATAGAAATAAGTCACATAAAAGTGAAAACTTGTGAAGTAGATTTCAACAACTGCACCACTTCTTTAAGATCAAAGACTTCTCTTTTAGGTACCTAACTATAATATAAGATAAGGTGATACATAGTTTTTCTGTCACCCCCACTCAAAAGGTCTGTAACTTTGGCAGTAAAATCAACGAACCGTTACAGATAAACATTAGAAGTCGCCGTACCGAGCAGACTTTGAAATAGTGAGCGACGACACTTTAGGATGGGGACACATTGGCGCTATTACTTGTACAGAACTTCGACATACTCTTTGACCAACTGAAAAAAATTATGATCGATGTTATATTACAACTAACTTATGCCCTTCGACTCCGCCCACGTGGAGTTCCGTAATTGTCCCACGGGATTGTACTACCGGAATAAATATTATCCAATATGTTAATCCAGGTTACAAATTATCTGTGTCCAAATTTCATAAAAAAAATACATCCAAATCCAGTCAGTAATTTTTGCGTGAAAGAGTAACAAACATCTCTATCCATCCATTCTCACAAACTTTTGCATTATTGCCCTTTTGTTTCTTATTCATGTTATTATTGTAATTAAAGATATTGATTGTTAATTCATGACTAAAGCCAACGTTCTAAACTTTTTATTTAGAAACTTAGGTAAGTACCTGTTTTTGCCTGCGGTTTTACTTAAGGAAAACTCTTCGAAAAGAGTTGTAGCATAGAAATTGTAAATTGTAATTATTTTTTTAGAAATTAGAAAATATTAGTAGGATAGGATGTGAAAAAACAGGAGCAGTTTTTAAAGAAAAACATTTTGCCGTAAGTTTAAATAAAATAAAAAGCTATTTTGCCGGGAAATGGTTACTAGCCATAAGCATTTTACGAATATTTACGGCCAGCAATTACTGTTATAATTGAGTTTCCGTCTTTGGTAAGAAATAATGTTACGTTACATGAACATGCCCCAGTGTGTCTTCAGCTTTATTACGTACTTGCTTTGTATTTAACTTTGTGTTTATTTTAATCGTAAATAAGAAAGAGGATTGGTGAAGTGATTTACATTCTGAGTTCAGCAATAAAATCTTGAGATACGACCTTTGCAAATAGTTCGTGTGTAATGAAGTTTTCGAACTTGACCTACCAGGTAAATTCAATATTTATTTTTCTTATATTCTGCGATATCAGAGTTGATTGGCCAAGAAGTTCTTAGTATAGTTTACTTGCCAATCGTGTTTGTGTATTTGGGTTGTGGAGGTCAGATAGGCAGTAGCACTATACACCGTGTTTCCGGACGATATCGATAAACTTCGACCAGTCATTTTACTTATCATTAATAGCAACTTTTACCAAAAACAAAAAAAATATTCAGCTGTTCCCTACAATTATGTTCGCATAATAATAATAATTCAATTATTTATTCGAGTAACATAACTCATAGTGTTAGTAACAATTTTACTTAAAGCTATGTTAGTAAACTAAATTACACAGAAATCATGAAATTAACCTAAAATTAAAAAGGGGCACATCGTTACTATGCTGCAGGTCCAGCAGAAATTTTGCAGCACCGGTTAACGATCGCGCAGTCCAGTCGGCCAGAGATCATTTTTAGGATGCTGTTGGCGCTGCCCCGCACCCTGCGTACCAGGGATGCGCATCTCTTACGCATTACTGTATAAAAGCAATCTACGCGGGCTTCTGCAAACATCCCTGAAGCACTACAGAAGCGCGGCAACCCCATCAGCACCCTAAATGCGTTGTTATACTAGACCCGAAGGGCGCTGTACGCCTTTAGTGTAAAATGAACCCACAGGCTACACGCGTAGAATGAAGTACAATAAGCACGGAATAACGCGGATTTGACTTCACTCGAACAGCGTGCGAACCTGCGAGCTATCATGTTAGCACGTACAGACAGCAACCTTTGCTCCCGTCATCCCGTCATCCTTGAGGTCGGCAGTCAGATTGTGCCCTAAATATTTAAATTGGTTTACTCTCTGTTGAGGAACATCGTTCAGTTTAATAGTAGGCATCTCAATAGGAACACTACTGCTGCCGTCCTCAAAGACCATAACTTCACTCTTTTTCACATTGTACACAAGCCCATGTTGTAATGCATACCTTTCGCAAACCCTCAACAGCTTGCTTAGGCCACAGGGTGACGCACTCAGCAGCACCATGTCGTCCGCATAGCTTATATTATTTAAGCACACTCCATCTATATAGTAGCCTACCCTGGTGCTGCTAAGCTCCTCAATCAGATCCTTCACATACAGGTTGAAGAGCGTGGGGGATGTCAACCCCCCTTGTCTCACCCCGCACTCCAACCCATATGCGTCAGATCTGACCCCTGCCCACCTGACACTATTGACCTGGTTTTCATACCAGAACTTGACGACATTAACAAATTCTTTTCGGTAATTTAGCATCATCTAGCTTTTTCCATAGTTTTTTCATATGAAACCAGGTCAAAAGCCTTCGAGAGGTCGAGAAATCCAGCGTATACGGGCGTTTTCCGATCCGTATAATATTTGACAGAACACAAAATAGCGCTATCCGTAGACAATCCGGGCCTAAACCCGAACTGGTTGTCATGTGGTGTTATATAATTATTTAGTTGCGTGTTAAGCAGACCGTCAAATATCTCCGAGATAATTGTTGCCAATGATATAGGCCTATAGTTATTTATATCCGCAATATCACCAGTTTTATTTTTAACTACAGGTACTACCAACGTTCTCAACATCTCGACAGGCAGATATGCATGACTCATACACAATGCAAATAACATGGACTAAGTCCTGGGCAGATGGCAGATGGACCCGCGTATCGCAGGTGCTCAATGCTGAGGCCATCATGGCCAGGTGACTTTCCTCTAGACATTGATGATATTGTTTTTACAATATCTTTGGCGCTGAACCTTGTTTCAAGCTCCATTCCAGTCCCAACATCGAGCACCCATGACGACGGTGCCAGCGGCGACTTTACACTAAAGTGATTCATAAAGATATTTGCAATCTCTTTTGAATCACTTGCGCCGTCGATACACACGGGAGTCCAGGTCTTTCGGGCCTGTGGACGGTGGGCGATGGGCTAGCTCGCCGTCCTTCCGTCTCATGGCGACAGGCCGTGTCGACGGCGCGTTCGTGTTCCACGCGCGCCTCAAAGAGAGTAAGCAAAAAGGAAGGGGTCCACAAGGACCGATGCCTGCCGGGTTTGCGGGACTGTTCGAAAGAGATACCGTGGCCCCGGAACACAAAGGGCGATGAAGGAACATGGATGGGTTTTAGTCAGTAAAAGTCGGACACTCCGCCAGAGCGGGAGAAGTCATTTGATGATTTCCCATCAGAAAAAAAAAAAAAAGCCCAGGTCTTTCATATTTAACCTATTTGTGGTTTTCCAGAATGATTTAAAAACTTTTTGTGAGTGATGTGAAGCGAGCATGTCCATTTTAATCTGATTTTCATTATTTCGACACCACTTCAATCTGGATTTAAATTTTTTCCTGGAGTCACACATCTCATATATTTGACCGGCAGCTGGTTAACCATACCACACCCATTTAGAAATTTGTGTCATTTCCTCTTCCGATAGCTGCTGATTCGCTTAAAGATACAACAATGTCATGATACATTTTATCAATGGCCTAGGCTAGGCTAGGCCTATGCTCTATTATGTCACAACTTTTATCAGCACACTGTTCACACAGCTCCTGCGGAAAATCGACGAGTATCTCCTGTATTCATCGATCTGTTCGGTGCTTCTTTCACCCCACATTACTTTATTTTGTGTACAGACATAATCACTAGTTTTTTGTAAGATAATGTCTAAATTACACTCAACAAACACAGGAAAGTGGTCCGACCATACAACATCATCACTACTGAACACAGTGCTGCTCCGGTCACAACACAATGATCTAAGCAGCGTTTAGAACCG
Source organism: Xestia sexstrigata (assembly GCA_941918905.2). Taxonomy (NCBI): domain Eukaryota; kingdom Metazoa; phylum Arthropoda; class Insecta; order Lepidoptera; family Noctuidae; genus Xestia; species Xestia sexstrigata. The sequence continues at coordinate 8,211,084 of OW799211.2, read as the reverse complement.
TGCGCATCACTTATAATAGTGTATTTTCTTTGATGTAACACCTACCCAGTCCTACACGTTCATTGTTGCTCAGAACAAAACTGGCTAAGTTCTTTGTAAAATCCTTCCATAGGATGCGCATTAAAGTCCCCTAATATGTAAACGCTTTCAATATTACTGCTGTCTATAATAGCACTCACCGCACTCGTAGTGTTCGTGAACTCAGGCAAGTTTGTAGGCGAGTCCGTTGGCATGTACACACTTATCACTAAGATTGACTTCTTGTCAAGCACTATTTGTATTGCACATATCCGCGGGTAATCACACTTAGTAACCATAACATAACTCGTCAAAATGTATGGAACAGCTAATTTTTTTTCGCGATTCAGTGTTTGGTCCCATAGTGAAAGTTGTTCATTATGATGAGTACAATGACCGGTCAAAGTTTGTCGATATTGTCTGGAAAAACACGTCGTATAAAATATTGGTATACAAAAGCAATTAAAAAAAATGGTTTTGTTGGAAAAGACCATGATAGATGATGATGATCATGGACTTTAATGGATCAGTTATTTTTAAATCTCAAACAGTAGGGTTAAACAAAGATAAGTAGTAGCAATATGTATTTTGGGTAACCGATTTAAAGTCCTAAGTCAGTCTTCGAGAATCTGTAACTATCCTTTTGCAGTTCTATTGTCATAGCGCTTTGCTAAAATTCTTCTGATAAACTCTCCTTGAATGGATTTTATATTTTCAGGTTTCACGACATGTTCAATTTTTTTTTTATTACTTTTTGGGCCTGCTCTTGACCTCGCCTTTTGGAAAGCGATGGATGAGATCTATGATGGAACTAGCGTGCCCAAAAGATGCCTGTTCACTCTTGCTTTGAAGGCAGGCGAGTTAAATGTGGGTGGAAACACAGACGCAGGCAGAGAGTTCCACACTTTGGCTGTGCACATAATAAAAGTGGAGGAGAAGCGCTTAGTACGACACGTCTGGATATCAACCAAGTGCGGATGGTACGCCGCAGTACGTCTGCTAGTCCGGTGGTAAAAGGGTGATGGTGGGATCAGGTCGTGTAGCTCTTGCGCACAATCTCCGGAGTACAGTCTGTAGAAGACCGACAGGCAGGCAACATTACGCCGATGAGCTAGGCTGTGAAGCGAAGCTACCAACGTCTCGTCGCCTATAAGCCTTTTGGCTCTGCATTCCACCGAGTCAAGTTCAGCAAGCTGGTATTTTGCTGAGCCTTCCCACAAGTGACTGCAATACTCCATACAGGAACGGACTTGTGCATTGTACAAACATCTGGACAGCTTTTAAAGCTGTCCAGATGTGAAGTATCGCCTCACCTTATTCAAGATGCCCAGCTTCATAGCTGCGGTCTGAGTATTTGACTCGATGGTTGCGCCAAAGTTGAGTTCAGATGTCAACTCCATGCCTATTCTACATTTCCAGACGCGATCAAATCAAAACCTCAAATAAAAATAACAAAACATCACGCCTGTAATCCCTGAAGGATAAGGCAGAGTTGTACCTAATAGTACACCCATATTTCGCCAGTTATGTTTAAGGCCCATGTAATAGGGGGCGAGCCTATTGACAATCAAAACTCCGTGGCTACTACTGTGGCTGCTACTGAGAGATTCCTGATGGAAAAACCCAATAACACTTTGCCCGACCCAAGAATCGCACCCAAGACGACATGACCAAAGAGGTAGTCAAACAAAAACTGAAATAAAAATAATACTTGCATCAAACAATATTTTGCAACCTTCTCTACTGTCAAGTTTGAAATAATAGAAACAAATCTTGAACACAGCTGAAACGGCTAGAAATAATGTAAAAGCACTAATTACAGTAACAATCTGCAAAACGTGGGGCGAAACTAATGATGTCGTATTTGTCAAAGTTAGTTCAAACGTTTAGGAACCATTTATTTTAAAGTTATTTTGCTATTAATTAAGTAGGTATTCATCTGCTATTGTTTAAAGATGAAAGATATAACTGGTATTTAACATTTTGTACGTTAGTTGTTTTGTTATAATGACAATATCGCCGCCTCAATATGACTGCCTCGTTGTTGATCGCAATCGCGACTCTTGAGAATGAGGTCCTGGGTTCGATTCCCGGGTCGGGTAAAATGTTGTTGGGTTTTCCAATCAGAAATATCTCACTAGCAGCCATGGAGTCTGGATTCGTGCCCAGTTGACGGCAGTATACAGGGTGTCCGGTAATTAATGGATAACCTTGAAATGGCTTATAGTAGAACGTATGGCCATTAAAAATACGAAAAAAAATCTATCACAAGTAGTACCTACCTGTAAGCAAGTTCATTTATTTTGGAAAATTTGTATGAATTAATTTTTAAACAAAGTGGGTAAAAAAAAAAGTGTACGCATAAATGAGTGACCAATAATTTTAAAATAATGTCGGTTTCAAGTGGATTTGATAATGGTACAATTCATAATTGTATCTGCCTTAAATAGTGAATTATTGCTATTAATGTAGACAAGGGGAAAAAAATACTGAAGCAAAAAAAAATAATATGGCTCCCCATTCTTATGCAGGCCCTACATCTGTGAATGATTTTTTTTTATGATAGATTTTTTTTCGTACTTTTTTCCGAAAGGCCGTAAGTTCTACTATAAGCCATTTCAAGGTTATCCATTAATTACCGGACACCCTGTAAATGAATTTCGTGGTTATACCACCACTAACCCGTTACACTAATAAATAAATTAAATATTTTACTTGAAAATTTACCACCCCTTCGTCGTAAAATCCACCTCTACTTTTTAAGGCCGAAACTATTAAATCCAGACTTAGTATTTCACAGCCAAAACACCTAAACTTTATCCAATAAACTTTTAGCTCAACACATTAAATTTTTTGCTCTGAAACGCATTTGTTAATTTTCACTTTCATTTTTAACGGAGAGCTATAATTCAATGGAAGACATAAATTTTTCGTACGGCACTTTTCGACAGGATTGCAATAGAGTGGGGAATTAATTTGTTTTTCTTACAATGGGTCGTCTAGACAAGCGGGTATAATTCAACTTTCACTTAGTCGCTCGCAGACACTAATGGTCGAAAACCGAGGCGTATATTAAGACAACAACGCTGTACGTCATTTTAGAGGTGGATTATAAGTACAACCCTATATGCGAGTGGTTGGATTTGTGTTAACCCTATAGCAGTGGTTGGTTAAATTATGTTCGTATAGGTACTGGAGTTGTGTTATGTTTTACGAAGCTAACTTCGTCGAACAAGTAATTTTCTATGGCTGCAGTAGCGAAGAGTCAATTTTTGTAAGAGATAGGCCGGAGTACACCATATCTTGAATGTATTTTGTCTTTACTATAGAATATAGACTCCATAGAATAGGCTTGTATACTCAAAAAATCTAATTAGTCCGTCAGTTACATTTTCAAGAAATATTTGACCCGTATTTTTTGTTTTGTCACGTAAACCAAAATTGACGAAGATACGACACTTTTAAAATTCTCAATACGTCGCGCCGTGGTATAATTTTTAGTGCCTTCTGACGTCACGATCTTTGATGCGTTTTATCTTTGTTTACTTTATTCATTGATTTACAAAAACAAAAAATCTAACTGTTCTCTAACTGACGGACTTTGCAATGATGGTGAAACTGATTGATGGATGATTGATTGATGGTGGAAACTAGCCTATACTGACTGTGCTATTTTTTAAAGGGAAGTCGGTAGAATTCGAGTTGTATGGAACCTTCGCCACTGTATGTCTGCATGGATAATCCAGACACAGGAGATTACAAAGTGCACCAACAGTACCTACGGGTAAAAGTAACGACAGGACGTAACCCTTCACAAAGCCGTCAACCAAGTATTATGTACATCAAAACAAGTAACCCTACGCAAAAATTATTGCTGGGAAACGACTTTTATTTGGGGTGAAAAATCACGTTTTACGGTAAAACTCTATGTAGCATGTGCATGTGGAGGTAATTAAAGTAAAGTTATTACCTTAAAAAACCAGCATTTAAAAAAAACTTATTAAGGTTTCTGTGAACTTTGACCTCAAATATATCCGTAACTAGAAGGTTCCCAGGTATGGTCCAGTACAAAAGACGGGGATATTGCAATGACGGAGAGAACAAACACCTTTCGGCTTCGTTAAGAGTATTTTTACACCCTTTATAAATGTTTTTAATACAATATACTGTTTATTAAAGTAAACATTAAAATTTTAACCACCTTTTAAAAGTATTTTCTGTTTTACGACTCTCAACTTAAAATATTTGAGGTTATAACTGAATTACATTAAGAAGGTAACGTATTTTGAACTGAGCAATAAAACTATCCTAAGTAGTAAATCTAAAAGCTTTACAAGCGAAACGAAAACCGACCAGTTTTATTCCCTATAGTTTTTCACAGAATTTTAACGGTCACTCTCATCTAAAACAGTGGCCATCTTTCTTTTATAACTACATTCAAATTTAATCTAACTGAGTGGCATTGGATTGGAAATACGGTCTTTTTGGTGGACAGTGGGCTTGCAGTATTTATTATCGGTACCCAAACGACCGGAAAATACCACTTTTGTCTATCCCTTTCGCTTCAGAATTGAATTTGTAATGAATATGTCATCCGATACCGTTTTGTTTATTGGAATTGTTGGTTTTTGTGCAAATTATGTGTTTTAGTGTCTTCTTTTTTTGCGCTATTGAGCTCAGTCAACACTTATCTTGTAAAACTTTGTTACTTTCAAAGTATGTCTTTTAATCCTTCAACTGTTAGCGAAGTAGACACAATAGTTAAAGAATGGCGGACCGACCGAATCGGTCGGGTCCACAGACGAAGGTATAAAAATCATACAATACTTATTCCAATCTCACCATTTACTTTTAATTTGACAAGGAGACTGTCAGTTAGACGCGGATTTAAAGTTCGTTGTCTCGTTCCAAAACGTACATCGACTCTCGATCTTCTTCTTTATAGTGTGGTTAGTGCCTAACCTGGTATCAGAGTTTTTTTGACGACCATGGGCCTCTGACTTTGCTTTGAAATATCTTTAAGGCGTGCTGATTTCCTCACGATGTCTTCCTTCACCGAAGTTGGTGATAATTTTACAATACGCAAATGTATCAAAAAAAAATCCGAGGTATTGTGTTTGCACTCGAGACCTACGACTTGGAAGTCCGACGGTCACAACACTAGGCTTTCATTTCACTGCTATACTCTCGATCTAGGTCTCAGAATAGTACAGACGACCAAAAAATCGATCTCCTACATGGAAATCCTATTCCAATTCTCACAGCGCATTGACAGATACACACAAACGTCCCCTATTACTCTAAGTTCAACACCTACAAAGCTCTCTTTATTTATCGGATGGAAAACCTCTTTGTGCCATACGAGTCCACTTTCCTAATGGCCATGTTTTGGTCTCCGACTGTACGAACGGACGCGATTTTAATTATTTTCGTTCAATTTACGAGTGGCCATTAAAGAAGAGGTCCCTTGTGACCCGTTAGACCCGCTTATATTTTGTGAGGTCCCAGTCTTGTTGATAACTTTACACCGTAGTATTTTATTCGGGGCGAGAATTAGTGTTAATCAGTTCGTTCCGTTGGGGTAATGGGTATGGAACCCTGATGCATGCGATATGTTGGAATATTTAATGCTTTCGCAATTAGTGGGTGGCAAATAATTTAACAGCGCTGTTTCATGTTTGTAGTGAAACGTATATTTATTGTAAATTTAAAGTCTTTATGATTTAGTTTTGGCGTTCTTGTTTTCGGATAGGTGTGGGTTACGCTATTTTAAAAATCAAATTTTCTGGGAGATAAAACTATTCCTTACGTTTATACAGGGTTTAAACAACCTCATCACGAACCAAACATTCTGTACATCAAACTAAGTAACTTTACGCAAAAAATATTGCTGGGATACGACTTTTATTTTTGGGGTGTAAGATCATGTTTTGTGATAGAACTCAATGTAACGCACTCATAACATTGTGCTGATGGGTGGATTAAATAGCACGGAGTCGTGGAGGTGTTTAAAGTAAAAATCTTACATTAAAAACTTGTATTTAAAAAAAAATTGTCACCAGTCGGAACTTTGGCCCCCAATATCTCCGTAACTAGAAGGTTCCCAGGTATGGTGCAGAACAAAAAAAAAATATCGCAATGACGGAGAAAACAAGTGCCTTTCGGCTTCGTTAAGAAGTTATTTACACCCTTTATTTATATTTATTTAGTTTATATTTCAATCAATCAATCACTTCTATTTTCTGGCATATGCAGATACAATACACAAAATAATGTTATATTTAGTTAGTAAGTTTATTTTATATAGATAATTTTTGTTTTGTAAATGTTAATTTACTCTACGTAGTATACAGGGTGTAAAAGACCTCATCACGAAGCCGTCAACCAAGCATTCTGTACATCACACTAAGTAACTTTACGCAAAAATTATTGCTGGGAAACGACTTTTTTTTTTGGGGTGAAAAATCATGTTTTGTGGTAGAACTCAATGTAACGCACTCAAAACATTGTGCTGATGGATAGATTGAATAGTACGGGGGTCGTGGAGGTGTTTAAAGTAAAAATCTTACATTAAAAAGTTGTATTAAAAAAAAAACTTGTCAAAAAGTTGGAACTTTGACCCCCAATATCACCGTAAGTAGAAGGTTCCCAGGTATGGTGTAGAAAAAAAAATTATCGCAATGACGAGGAGAACAAGTGCCTTTCGGCTTCGTTAAGAGGTGTTTTACACCCTTTATACCTTTAGCCGTTATTTCTATAGATATTTTTCTAAGAAAATAAAATAAATTATTAATAAATTATAAACATATTTGTAACTAGAATAAACAAGGTTGTTTATATATGGGTCAAGGCTGGAGAAGAACCTTGGAAAGTATCTTTCATGTTATTTAGTAATGCGTCTTATCTTTGGAGGCACCCTTCTTTTGTCGCCCCTATCCGAGTGCAACCCCAAAAATTGTTTTTGGCTTGGCAGTCTTCGAACAAATATATTCTTCTTCGTCGCGTAAGGATAGCAAAAAATTCAAATATATTTGGCCCAAAATTCAGCTACGCGAACTCCGCTCGCTGATGCAGTAATAAGATCATCAAGTGAGCAGGTGACAGGGCATTCAGTGCAAGAGAGGGCCATTATTTGTGGGGAGATGCCGCATATACACTTAAAAGCTGAGCCAATGAATATGCAATACGAAATTAATTTAATAAGTTTAAAGAGATAGATTTTCTGTTAGAAAATATTGTGAAATTATAAAGAAAATGCTATTTTCCTGGCCATTTCATTATGCCGCGGCTCTATACATATTTCCAGATAACTTATTTTGAACTACAACGTTCAGAATAAAAATAAATAATAACTTTTATCGGGATACGACTAATTTTATAGCTACGATATCTAAACTTAATTAAAACTTCTCTCTTAGCTTAGTTTAAAAAGATCAAGATAAAGGAATAGCTAATGGATTTATTTTATAACGAACCCGTCTTAACAACTCGGAGTTGTTGCTCGATTTCAGTAGAAGGTGTAGCCAGTTTAACGTTTACTGGTTTTAAAGGCGTAACTTTATGACTGTTTACATTCTTGGGTTCATTAGAACTTGCAAAACTTTATCAGACAGTGAGCAAACAGGATATTTTTAGCAAACCTAGGGGTTATATCGATGTTTTCCAGTTATGTACACTAAAAAGATAGCCACGCTGGTGTTTCGTAACATAACATAACATCACGCCTGGAATCCCTGAAGGGTTAGGCAGAGCTGTACCTAATAGCACAACCACATTTCACCAGTTATTTTAAAGTCCCTTGTAATATGGAGCCTATTGCCATCAAACGGACATAGACTAGACTCCGTGGCTGCTACTGAGAAATTACTGATGGAAAAACCAAAATGACACTTTGCCCGACCCAGGATTCGAGCCCAAGACCAGCAGTCAGCAGTCAGCAGTCTGCTGTCCGTTTAGCAGTCGCAGTTGCGACCACTAGACCTATGAGGCAGTTTACCTTAGTAAATATGAGTCAAGTCACGTATCAAAACTAAGGTTGAAATTAGTGGTTTTGTTTTATACCTTCTAATTCTTAAGGTTTGGACAGACCAGTAAGAACAAAATACGGACACCTCTATACGAATACTACTGGAATATCTATCTGTGCCCTCCTGATCCGTACCCGTTGTAACAGTCCGTCAGATCCGTAAAGGAACGCAAAAACAGCTGAACGATTTCTACGCCGTCAAGCCGCGCTATGGCACGACGCGGAAAACGTACACGAAATACTCAATTTAAAAAATCCGTACCAACCAATTTTAATACACATCTCCTCAAACAAATTGCAACAAACGACCCCTCATATCTAAAAAGAATCAAACCAAGATAATCCGAGATGGGAAACAGGTAAATAGCTATTACCCGCTCCGTTGGACGAGAGTAGATAAGATTTGACAAGCTCAGACTCCGTCGTCTGATTGATGGCACTGTCGAACCCCTGACGGCTTCATTTCATGGCTTTTTACTAAATAAAGCCGTGCATGATAAGAGTGTGATAACGATGATTGATTGAAAAGAGGTCTTGACTAGTTTTCTTACACCTTATAATAAAAATGTCAAGAGGTATGCATCAAGTTTTATACATTTTTATGCTGACAGGTTAAAGTGGTAAGCGACTTTTACTGGCGTGGTTTTCGTCCTAGCAAGGGATTGATTTTTAGACATCATGTTCAATAGACTTCTGATATATCGTCAAGTCAAAATTTTGCCAAAATTGAACGGGTCCTTGGCTTAGGCCCCCAGTGGTCGAGGCACCCGTGGCCGACGCCCCCGATTCGATAAAGTAAACTAAAATGTTTTCTTATTCGTGAATTACAGTTATGAGTGGAAAGGTGGATAGTGGCGGTCTCAGTTAGCAGTCCATCTAAGAAGAATACTTATGTCCAGCATTAGACTAAAGTGTGTTCTTTATGACGAAATTCGCAAAAGGTTGCTTCTTATTTTTGAAAAATTCGTCTGCTCGAGAACTTTGAAAGCGCAATGAAAGTAGTTGAATTGTCGAAATGCCAATAGGGACCCCGCGTGTCCAGATTAATAGATTCTCAGTCCACTTTGTCATTTTTCATGAATATAAATTAAAGAAATAACTCTGCCGATGAAGAAACCCTTTCGACCAAACATCGCTGACAGAAACACTAACATTCAAGTAACTTACAACACATACTTTGCACAACATATTCCTTTTATATACCAATATAGGAACATTGTACATGCCCCTCGCGCTATTTTCTTTTATGCTGCGAAGGAAATTCGATGCTGTAACGACATGAAATGTATTGGTACTGCCACGATAAGGCAGTTCTGATTTCCTGGCGAGGTAGTACAGTATTTTTATTTTGTAGTGTGTGTATGAGGTGCGAAGTCTGAAAATGCACACAAGAACGTGAATCACTTTCTTAGTAGTTCAATATCCTTTTATTATTGAAGTTTGAATTGACTCACCATCATCTGCCTAGCCTTTTCCCAACTATGGTAGGATCGGCTTCCAGTCTACCCAGTTGCGGCTGAATACCAGTATTTTAAAAGGAGCCTGTCTATCTGACCAATACTACACCCCGAGTCAAGTTTGAACTAATACCAGCATCGTTTGCTGGTTCGGTCGAAAGATTTTTTGCTGATAGTATCAAAATTCCATAAATAAAAAGTAAAATTGATAATCATTGTTTGATGTCTTCATACTTTATTTAAATTGTTTATTTAAATTACCTGAGGCAGAATGTACGATCAGTTAAATTGCACAACTATTATTATTTCACTAATTGGCAATAATTAAAGCAGCTGTATTCAGATTACAAGTTTAAATTGGATGAACCGTAAATAGATTGCAAATTGCCAACTTGAAACATAATGAGATTAAATTAAATGCTTAAGTGGAGACAAATGACAAAGAGTACTTTCATTGGATAAGTCCGCGACGACAGAATGTCTGTCTAAAGTACAGCCTTATTAAATCAGATTTTCATAACATCGTGTTAGTATCAAATCCATTCAGAAGAAAATTGTAAAGCCCTAAAGAATTTCCTCATGCGAAATAATTTGACTTCGGCACGAGACTTCTTAAGGAAAAATGTTTAAATACGTTCGAGTTCTCGACTCCTTGATAACAGTGCCCTCGCCCGGCGCCGGCGCCGAGTCGAACTCCCCATTGAAATCGGAACATTATTCATTAAATGATACTTTAAGCGGCCCGCAATTACGCAGGACCTATTCCGAACTTTATTCACAATTGGTAAATAATTATAATTATCACTGTGACTCTCCCTCTGGTGATTCCACAAAAAGGCAAAGTGTAAAACTTCTTGTGACGCCCTCTTGGTTATTAAAATTTTCTCCACACAAATTCGTCTAAACATCACGCTTGCACGATTTTCCACCGTATTCCGCTCACGCTAAAGTAAATATTCGTTGCTATAATTTTTCTAAATAACGATCAAAGGGAAGTTTGATTCTGCGGTGATAATTGTGGTGAATCCTTAATTATTTTGAGGGTAAACTTTCTCCGAAGTTAATTTGAGGTGGATGTTAGATTCCTTTTAATGGACACTCTATAAGGTGACTTCCAATTTATTTGGTTGACTGGAATATTCATTAAAACGGAGCATTGACTTGATATCCTTTTAACGACGGACCAAAAATGCTTTGATGAATTTCCCGTCTTTCTTTGATTCAAAGTATACGTTAAAAGGTAAACAGATTTAATCCTCTGCTCGTGAAGTATCGGATATCGTGTACATCATGCAAAGTATTTGTTTAAAATACAAGGCAGACGCGTATCGAGCTCCCCCGCGCACAAACATGTACACTATAACTTTGATACGAATTTATATCACACGACGCTCGTACCCTTTTAGCATTCCCCTCGCAAATCCCGTCGAGCACCCGAATGTAGATATACCTAGACTCAGCCGGTACCTAGGTATTATGGTTTGGGGCAGGGGTGAGAGAGAAAGGGGAAGTAATTACTGGGGGGAAACATCAAGTGTGTCACAGGGAGAGTGTGTTGTAAGGACAAAAATGTTAGGGCTGACTGCATAGAAGGTAAGTGTGTCGCTACGCATCAGTTCACTGTGTCAGTGCTGATCTTTTGAAGATGTTTGGTACAACTTTAACCACGCACATACATGCAGGTTTTGGGGGATGAAAATTCGCGCGAGCCGAGCAACGTCAGCAAAAAATGTTCTGCACACGAACTGCATTGTGAAATGGTTTTAAGCACGTGCGTGAGTGTGAATATTATTTGGAACTTTGTTCTTTGCATATTTATCGCTTGGGGCAAATATTTATATTAAATGAAATGGTGGCTGATGAAATAGTAAAGAATGAAACCAATTTACATGATGAAGTAGTTAAAAGGTGGTTAATATTTAATGTAGCAGTCATTTGTAACACATCAATGCAACGATAATAAAAAAAAGTTAATGAAATATATATATTAAAAAAATATATCACTGGACATCTAGTGCAACACTAAGCAACGAGGCTTGTGTCGTGGACACCAGATAGTTGATATACTACATAGATACTTTTTGTTTGTAAATACATACATATTATACATATAAAAATCCATGACTCGGAAACAAATGTCCATGCTCATCACACAAACATTTGCTCCAACCGGGATTCGAACCCGGGACCCTAAGAACGTAAGGCATCCTTACTACCGCTGCGCCATTCGGGTCGTCAAAAAGAAATAATAACAGATTCAGTAGAAGTAAGAGGTATGCTTAAGTATAACGACATCATCAACAGAAAGAATACTAGAGACCCACAAGATGAACAGCAAACAAAAAACATGAAGAGCAGTTCTTGAAAGATCTACTAAAAACATTTCCTTTTACAAGAAATAATATTTTCTTTGCACAAAAGTTTCTTTGCTCTCCAACGATACGTATCCAAAACCCAATATCAAACTTACAGAGCGCCAAAAACATTTCCTTTTACAAGAAATAATATTTTCTTTGCACAAAAGTTTCTTTGCTCTCCAACGATACGTATCCAAAACCCAATATCAAACTTACAGAGCGCCAAAACTTTTCCGCCATGCTTTCTCCCAATAACGTTTCCGTCAAAATTTTCTCATCTCAATTCCATCAGTTGCAGAGAATCTGTACCAAACATCAATACAGGTTGATATAGTGTTGAAAGTATTCATCAGTTTGATTGTGGCACGGGAGGGTTGGGCGAGGCAGGGTTGCGCAACCCTGTTGCCAAGCGGGCCGCGGGAGTTTGCTGACGCATGGACAGGGAATACCTATGTTGGCTTCACGGATGGACACGATGGACTTAAAGCTATTATTTTTGAATTCTTAGAATGTGTTGAATTTTTAACTGATTTGTAATTTTTGGGGTGGGTTATTGAGCTCTGTAATGGTAAGGCTGATGTTGGGAAATCAAGGTGTAAGAATCAAAGAAGTTTAACTTTAGAAATAGAAGACTATGTTTCTTGTTAACCTCTACGTAAATAATGAATGTGTCTTGATTTAGTCAAAATGGGCAAAAAGGCCATTTGATGTTTGATTTGTCAATGGAAAGAAAGAAAGAAAGAAAAAAGAAGTATTTATGGAACTTACACAGGACATAACAGAAACAAAAAGATAGAATAAACATGACAAAATATATAAAAAAGTTAACAAGAGAAAAATAAAAAAAAACAATAAGAAGTAGCCGATACAGCTGCAAAAAGTCTATCCAGAATAAAATTAGGGACCGGCTTAAAACATACCTAGAACACTACAATTTTGACTATATCAAGGAACAAGAAAAAGACACACGTTGTTGATCCTGAATTCAAAATCAAAACAATTTTAAACAAAAAATGAGCGCACGCCGAAAACACCAAAATTTCTAACTTCACAAACACCAGATATAGGAACCCTATAAGCACGATCATGTGCAGATTAGACCCTCCTAGGGGGCCCAAGTACAATACTGCCGGTTGCTAGGTTACCAGACTTCCCCAAGGTCAGAATGCTTCATAAGCGCATGTATAGTCTATCAAATTATACGAGGGGAGGCTTGTACTTGCGATCGATTCATTTTGTACTTGTGTTATTAGGACGAATATTTTGTTGCCTTTGATGTCCCTCCAGGGTTTTTCATTGGTCGTTTTTACTTTGTTTATAATTACTACGGATATGTCCGTTGAGGGATGAGTTAGTTGTTCTTTTGTTTTGTTTCTGTTAATGTTTTTATCAGGGTCTTGTATTTTGGTTATTTTTTGGTCTGTTAATTTATTGGGTACGCAGGATGGATTGATGTTAATATTAAATTTTGCTGCATTCTTGTAGTCAATTTGATGGTTCAATTGAGTGTATTATGTTGAGACGGAAATTGGTTCTTATTATGACTGTTATCTCATCAATCGTGATATTATGTAGATATCACGATTGATGAGATAACAGTCACAGTTTTGTATCTATCTGGTGTACAAAATATAATTCTTCAATTGCAGGTAATTCCAAATAGTCAAACATAGATAGAGTTATTTCTTAATTTATGTCTCAAAACGATGGGTGCCGGTGCCGCCGAGGCCGGCCTAGAAAGAGATCGCTAAATGATCTGGACGCGCATCACGAAGACTGACAGGATATGGGGGAGGCCATTGCCCAGCAATGTGACATAAAAGGCCATTGAAAAAAAAATGTCTCAAAAATAGTTTTACATATTTTAAAATAGCAATACACCTCTAAATTATATCAGCAAACTTCAATAAAACTCTATTACATTGTGAATTTTATATTTTGGACATGAAGTCTGCATTAGCTATCGGTCTCTTGTGGTTTACAAACGTTTGATACCGCAAATGGTAAAAAACTTGTATCGAATTCTCAATATATTTCTACTGAGGAGTCAGACCACATATTTGTGAAGTCAGCTGGGAGGGAGATAAGCAGAATGGCATAAATAAACGAGCATGCTTTTAAATAAATGCATAGACTAGTAAATAAAGTTAGTTTGTTATCCTAAAGGGACTTGTCTCTGACTGATTTGATTAGTTGTAGATATTGTATAGAAAACTAAAGGATTTGAACTGTTTTTAAGATAAACAGAGTCGTTTAAGTAGCCCTAGCTTAGATTGATGTAGAGGTGTATGAGTTTTACTGTACATGACACACAAAATGTGACTAAAAGAGTGACGAATACTCGTATATTGGCTTGTCAACTGAAAAAATCTAATTAGTTCGTCGGATAAATTATCAAATACTTGACCCGTATTTTTTCTTTTGTTACGTAAACCAAAATTGACGAACGCTTTTGAACGTCACGTTGTGGTATAATTTTTAGTGCATTCTGACGTCACCAGCCCCCACTCCCGAGTTTTGATGCGTTTTTTCTTTGTCAATATTAATTGATTTACAAAAACAAAAAATACGTGTCCTTTATTTTCCAATAATGTAACTGATGGACTAAATATATTTACAATTTATTGATGGTGGAAACTAGCCTATTGTTGATGGATGGGAGAGGAAGACCAAGTAAACGATGAATGGATTGTGTGAGGAATGATATGAGAGAAAAAGGATTGAATGATATGCCTGACTGTTGGCAGAGGAGAATGGAAGTAAAAAACGTTTTGGGCCGACCCCAAGTAACATGAGACAAGGCCAGAAAGATGATGATAATGCTTGATAAAAAATTTAAAAGTCACTGATAGACACCTCACAGCTAAAATAATTTAGGAAAATTGTCCCTTATGAGGTTAAATAGAGGATGAAAGTTTGTATAGTGCGCATTTTTTCGGGTGCGTCTCATAACATATAAAGTTATTTGGTATATTTTCATTTCAATAAAGTTCACAAGATATAATAAAGTGAGTTATACCAACTGTTGATATAATTTCTTTAGATATAACATTTATATACTCTAAAACTTATTTCGTGTAACGTTATAACGTTTAAAACATATAATATTGACATAACGTTTATTTAATCGAAAAGCGTGACAGAAACGAATCGCTGCAAAACCGACTCCACGTAATCTTGTCTGCCCTACCCCTAGAGTGTCATTTAAAATCGCGTAGGCGCGGAGTGATAAGTTTTATGTCTTTTGAATAGTATATCAAATGATTTTATATTCAATGTAGGTTATGCTTATAAAAATTAGTAAGTTTAAAATTATATCAATCGTTTATATATTAACTAATCGTTATATCGAATAAAATTATAGATTCAGTTGTTATGTCTCTTAAATATTAGAGATTTTGTAATTATATCATAAATAACTTACTCCATTTTTTTCGATGAAAAAAACCCATCGGACTCATGCCTTGAAAAATAGGAAACATAAAATAACTACAGGTACTATGCATTTTTATTTTATCTATTAATTTAATAACGTATTGCTTTCAAATTCAATGAAAACAATATTTTTTTGACCATTCCTCTCCAATTACCAATCTTTTCACATGAATAATGTTACTCAATTAGAACGAAATTAACCCTGCGAATGCGACCGGCATTTAGCATCTAAAGGACGAACACCATCGGGTTAACATATAGCTCCAATCTACTTATAACATAACGTAACGAACGGGTACAATTTGTTCAAATCCAAGTGAATTTTTCTTTCCTCTGCTCTGTCACCGGGTAATTTACGAGGGGTCCGTTGTGTTTTAATACCTTTACATTAACAATTTTAAGGTTCACTTTATTGAAGTCGTAAATAACTCGTACAATTGCCCGAGTGCACTGTCAGAGATGTAATTTGGAAAAAAAAAAAGATTAAATTGGTCCGAGGATTGTAGGTGCAATTATTTTAATGTTCCCGTAAAAAGTTTGGCCATAATTATTTTTGTCGTTTCATGTTTACGGGCGAAAATAAATATTTTTCATATTTAAAAGTGTAGTGATGGTAAAATCAATTTCAATCAAATCAACTCGGTTTGATCGGATACAGCATGAACAAAATCCGATAGTAACTCCAATTTGAAACTTCAGTACTGGCTGGCAACTACGCAATTCGACGTTCAAATTTTTTAAATTAAATTGTCACCTCTTTTCCATTTGCCAGGATATCTATGGTTTCCAAGGCCTTAAATTATTAATTAACCCGCCAACGCCGCGTAGGGATTTATTGGAAAGGGGAGATGGAAAAAAATAAATCACGTAATGAAATCGGAGCCAGCCCGCGGTCTCTACTCGTATACAAACGGTTGCCATTCCGATCGAGCTGAACCATGCGTGAAATCGTCATTAATATCGTACGGGAGCGCGAAAATACCAAACAATACGAGTATTTAAATATTTATGTTCATTAATTTTTGTGCGCAATCCATGATATTGTATCCTTTGATTGACTTTCACTTAATATTATACACCAACTGCTAGTGCAGGATTACATTTACAGTGTTTAATTATTTATTATTTTCTGCATGTTCATGATAATGGATGATCTGACTCTTTTGTATAATTTGTACTTTTATCATCGTCATCAGCCTATAATGTGGTGCTGGGACACGGCCTCCTCTCAATGAGGAGCTTTAATCCACCACGCGGGCCCAATGCGGATTGGTAGATGTCACATTATGTCATGTACTTTTATATTGGGAGAAAAAGTTGTTGGCATTCAGATTGTTTCATAATTAGAAGGTTGCTCATAAAACAAATTATGAATTATATTTCTTTCATACCTAGCAGGATTTTCATCGTTTTAGATTCAGGAATACATATTATGTAAATAGGTATATTTATAATTTACATTACTACCATTCTAAATATAACTTTTAATAAAAATTAAATGACATCCGACTAAGATGTACCTGCTAAATAACTTCTCTTAAATTCAAACTACAGCACATTGCATCTACATTGGATTAAGGAGACATAATAAAATTGATGGCTTCCATTTCATGGGTCTGTCTGTCTCCTACCTTCGACGTAGTCTAGTGCATTCAATATCCGATACAGAAATCAATCCTTTTAAGATTAAATTAGATTAGACAGACGGATCTTTGAATTTATTTCTTTTTTGTATAAGAGGTAAAAAGAAGCCATTTTAGTTTTGCCATTAGCCGGCATTCGGTTTATGAATGGGATTATAGTGGTGAAACGTTTTTGATTTTGATATTTTTCTATTGATATTAGATAAGGTTTGTACTCAATTTTCATGTAGCCTATTACTTAATGTCATATATTTTATTAAAGTTAAGTATCGAACTAGTTGTCCTTCTTATTTGCGTAATGAGTTCTATAACATTGTGAGGAAAGGTTACTAAATTCAATTACCTATATTCAAAACTTTACTGATTACAGCGGTAACTAAATTACTGGCACTATTAATATAATTAATATTAATAGTGCCAGTGTAATTAATATAATTACTGGCCTAATAAATTATTCTTTCATCAACCCTATATTGCTCCTAACTACAGAACCCATACCTCCCACATTTACACATCTGCGTCATACCCCAAAGGGTGTTCTCACCATGAATACTAAACTCCATATAATATTGATTATTGACCTTTATGTGATTAAGTTTGACCAAACTGATTAATCGAATATTTCTCGGACTTGCTCGTATAATTGAAAGATTTGTATTCGACATTGGAAAGTTATTAACCCCCACAAATAATGCCAAGTTTGGGATTCTTATCAAAGTTTTCGATTATACGTGAACTTTGGAAGGCCGTGAACTTTGGCGACGTATGCGAAGTAAGTAGCTGTTTCTCATGTTAATATTTAATTTATTTTCGTATTGTGTGTCATTTTGCTTGACATGGCAAGAAAAAATATGAATAAATGAAGAAAAATAATGTTTATGTAAACCACATTATTCAAAATTATTTTAAGCTAATCTAATCATTTTTATAATTATATTTTTATTTTATTACACATATATATTTTTAATATTTATATCTCTAGTTTCTGTGTACCAAAAGTATTATCCATAAATTCATAACGAACATAAACTTTACAACAAAGTAAAGCAACACACCAGAAACTATCCAAAATAAAAATCCATTTTTCCACAATTTATATCCTAGTGATGCTTTTAAATTGTAAGGACACTAATCGAAATCTTATTTCATATGGCAAATGTACCGTGAAAAGAAAGCCTAACCCCTTGACCACGAGCTACACGATTAAGCGACCTGCGTCTTGCGACAGCGACTACGGAGAAAACAAATTCGAGTTCGACTGTGATTTTCGGAGCGATACTGCTCAGGTGGGCGGAAAGAAATGACGCGCGCGCGTGCACCTTGATGCAATTCGCGCCGCTAGTCGAATCGCCCGAGGCCGTGTCGGGGCCTTAATATCTCACAAAAGATACTAGAGTTTGGTCACACATATGGATGGTCGCACGAATGAACACGTTTTCAATAATATACACCGTTCGAGAATAAAGAAGGAATTGTCGGGAAAAGGGATTTATTTATATCTAGGATGCGATATCCAGTGGGCAGTTCTTTAGAAAATATTTGGGTAGATCAAGGTTTTTAGTGGTGGGTTGTTAACCTGTTCTGTCTCGTATTGTTGTTGTTGAATGCCTGCTTTTTGGATTTTGACATCACATACATAAAATAAGAAACAAAGAATTAGTTTGAAGAATGATTAGTTGATTAAGTACTTTAGAAAATCGATTATCACGAATCTCTTAGTAAAAGATTAATTAGGTGAACGTTGATTAACAAAATTAATTTATGTTTATTTTTAATCTCGTGCTTTTGATCATGTTTAAAACGCGAATAATCGTAAATGCGTCCGTAGCCTTGACGTAGCTATAGCAAATAAAAATATTATAATACCAGAACACAAAGTAATGCTCGTTTTTATTATCATTTATGTCCTATAATTATTTCTGTACAATTATAGGTATATTTTTTCCTTAAAAAATAAAAAAATAAAACATTTAAAAATATAAAGAATTGTAGCCAACCGGGAACAGTCCAAGCTACCGGCGGTCAGGGACCAAGCTACACCTGACTGTCTTACGTATGCATATCATAACACGATTGGAATGTTAACTCTCCGAGTTGAGCCGACCGTGAAAATCCAACAGTGATGTCGATTCTGTTGTGCACAAACCAAACTTAATTTGGGATATTGCTATCTTTTACTAAAAGGCAGTGCGAGAAAAGGACGGCTATACTCGTAGCTATGAACTAAGTTAGAGATGTCAAACTAGTTTATGCCTTGCGCTTGCACCCTTCATTTGTATAGAAATATTAGTTCAACTAAATTTGACAGCTCCAACATACGTCCGTCTCTTTCTCGTTTTATTAGAGAGAAAAAGATAGCAATAGCTTAAATTAAGTTTAGTTTGTGCACAACAGAATCGAAACCAGTATGCTTTTATTTAGGCATACATTTAGGTATAACCTAGTGTTAGTTAAAACGGGCTTGTCACAGCCCGCACAGCTCCACAATCCTGTATCTCCTCTTTAATATATTCCGGGTCCATTCGTCCATGCAGTCCGGCAGCCATTTTGTTCCTCATTCCTCTCACGTTTGCGTTTCTTTTTTAACAGGCAAAAGAATGTGCCCTGACTAAAATTACAGTGTTTTTCGACGACATCCTGCGATGTTTTGATTCTCTCTATTGTATTGATTCGAGTCTTTTATCGGTGTTGCCCTGATGTGAATGTTTGATGGCATTGATGTTTTGTATATTTTTGACTATTTTGAGACAGGCTGTGTTGCAATTCTTGTGCTTTCAACAGAAATTGGAAGGTTATATTGATATTGTGTATCAATGGCTTGAAACTCCGGCTAGGAAATCCCGAAAAGTTGGTTTCTTCACATTCTTGTTTTAACGCGGCTGGTAAATAAAGTTTAATTTAGGAATCTAATTATAACAGAAGTCACAGTTACGGACTTCTATTGAAGAGGTATACCATTTTCTATGAAAACTAATTTACTTTGATCAGCCCTAATAATTGATTTAGTGACTGCGCGAGTCCAATATCGAAGCATGAAAATACAGACCAAAAACTGGAATAATTTTAAGAGTAAACATCAAATGTTTGCCAACCATCGAGCATCAAACCAAAGCGTCCATCAACACAGACCAACGTAAACACACAATTAAACACTGTGGCAACAAAACAGTTATAAACTTACTACTAAAGTCAACACAAACGCAGACCAGACAGTCTAAGTAACGTTATTTTAATAAAACATTACATTTTACGTTCACGTTTATTGAAACTACTTTAGAAATTCGATTTTAAAACCGCTCCGTGGTTCAAACACAAACAAATCGTAAAGCTAGCGTCATAAACAGCAAACACCTTAGTTGATACAAAAGGAAATTGCTTATTTTACGTCAATGTGTCGGGTAGTTTCGCCTGGTCTTATTATACAGGCCAGCATTACTTGAAACGCGGTGGAAAACTGAACTAAGTTCAAATGCAGTACTAGATTTGATGTTTTTCAATCGGTTAGAGCTGGGGTGGTAACAATAAGTCGTCTAAGCAAATAGGCCCGAGTTTACGTCGCGTGGTATTTCCGCGTTCCTCTTAGTTAGAATGACAGTGCAAGGCCGTAGCTCACTCTTTCCCTTAAGGGCTATATATCCCTCAAATGGCTTAGCATGATCCTCCATTACTCCTAAAATACTGCAGAATTAATTTTGAAATAAATATATGGTAAAGTTGAGGATTAATGCTAAGTCCTATGTGTGACGAAAACACGATTCCAGAAACTTTTCTCGATAGAAAAAAAATCCTAAGATACCTCCAAATCGAACATAAACCGCTGGTGTACAAAAAGTACTTAAAATTAGATCATGAAACTTTGCATACTAACTAACTATAAAGCAGGTCTTATGTGTTTTATTTTTTTAGACCAATCAATAGATTTTTTGTAAATCGCCAAAAACCGCTCATTTCGCACTATTCGGCCGCAGTGACTGACGTAACAACCGCTTTGTAGTGCAAGCTGATTAGAAATTTATTCTAATAGTATTTCAAACAAAGTTCGAACTACCACAAATAGAGTTGCTAATTTTAGGGTTAGAAGAGTCTTATCTTGAAATCATTACTGCTGGGGTGATTGGTGGAGAATGCAAATGTGTCCCCCTCGCAGCCAGAAGTAACGAGGAGGAACATCGTGTGATGGTTTTTCAGTAGGAACCTGACAGACCCCAGGAGGACATCTATTGAGGATAAACACTTTTAAAAAATAGCGTGACATCAGTGGTACCTAGAGTAACGTGTTAGAACGTCACCTACTCAATCATCACTTGATTTCAAGCAGGGTTCATAAATTAACCACCTAGTCTACTCCAATCACAAGGTAGTGGGTTTGAACCTAAGCAGGGGTTTTCTTTTGTGTAATTGATTATATGTACACTGCCCTTGAAATGGTGAAACAGCGTGAGAATACCGTCAAATGTCCAGAACAAAAAAATCGAGGGCACGTGACACCCAGCAAACCCAGTCCGGACTGGAAGGCGACTATGGAAAGGAGTCAGAAGAAGAGGAGAAAGTTGGCACGTCATAGGCTGCTTGACGTATGCCAAAACAATCAGCGCCACTGTATTAGTTCTGAGTTCCGAGTTCATGATATACTGGGCGTCTTGAATGTTTGAAAATAAACACTTTTATGATGCTAGATGGCACGATGACAGTCTCGCTGTATGATATATGATTTGTCTAAGAATAGATCAGAATATCGATTCCCAGGAGTGTCGTAAGAGCTAATCGGAGTTGTCTAGTCATCCTGCGAAAGTTTTCGTGCCCTTCGGGGTAACCTGAAGGGTTTGACAAGAACTGGAAGGCAAATATGAAAGACGAGGCATGTTTTGTTAACTGCCTGCACAATCATGATGACAAATCGATTTACTACATGAATAAGTTGAAATTCTTCCAGTCTGTTTGTTTTTTAAAAACCGGCCAAGTGTGAGTCGGACTCGCGCACGAAGGGTTTCGTACCATTACCTATACAACATTAGACAAAACGGCAAAAAAAAAAAAACACGTCTGTTGAATAGGAGCCCCCCTTAAATATTTATTTTATTTTAACTATTTATTTTTAAAGTAAGTATACAACTAAATATTCTGTGAATATTTTAAGTCTACCTGTTTCCGTTATTAAATATCGAGCTAAAAACGGCAAAAAATCACGTTTGTTGTATGGGAGCCCCCATACAACAAACGTGTTTTTTGCCCCTTAAATATTTATTTTATTCTGTTTTTAGTTATAGCGGCAACCGAAATACATCATCTGTGAAAATTTCAACTGCCTAGCTATCACGGTTCATGAGATATATAGCCTAGTGACAGACAGATGGACAGACGGACAGTGGAGTCATAGTAATAGGGTCCCGTTTTTACCCTTTGGGTACGGAACCCTAAAAATGGTTCAGCACTCAGCAGTAAATATTAGGCTAGGCACTAGGCTCTCGACGGCCATGGATGTTTAAATCTGCTTGCCCACAAATCAAGAGAAACATTTTTTATCTCCCATTCTCCTGGATGAATTGCCACGATATCATTTATGTACTCCTTTTTGTTTCTAGGAGAAATCGTCAGAGAGATGAATCTCTCTTTGACATTTAAACATGGAACCTAGTTACCAAATTAGTTTTATGCAGCAAAATTATTATTCCTTAACGTCGCCATTTAAAAGTAGTCTACTAGTCAACATTAAGTAGTCTCTGAGTACAGAGAGATGTAAAGAAAACTTGAGAAGGCTCCTACTCTCGTCTCGCGAGCACAGTGGGAACAAACAGGTGTAGTCTGGTCACAATCCTCACTTATAACTTGTTAGATTTTCTGTTAAAACTTTATTTTCGCACTAATACGATGTGTGAGGGTGTAACGCGGAGGTTGCGGGACTGTTCGAAAGAGATACCGCGGCCCGGGAACACAAAGGGCGATGAAGGAACATGGATGGGTTTTAGTCAGTAAAAGTCTGACACTCCCTCCTGCTCCGCCCAGAGCGGGAGGAGTCATTTGATGATTTCCCATTCGAAAAAAAAAAAAAAAAATGGTGTAATGCGGAGGTGTGACGTTTTATTTATAGTACTTAGAAGGGAATTAGATGAACTCTTATTGATGGGAGTTTTTGTACCATTTTGTGGTTATTCATAGTGGATGAAAACAGTTTCTGGGAATGTTCGGGAATGTATGAGGTTCTCCTCATACCGTTCCCGAACATTCCCAGAAACTGTTAAGTTTGAATGACGATGGTTATATAAGAGTAGAGGAAGACCAAAGAAGCGATGGATGGACTGTCTGAAAGATGATATGGCTAGGAGGTGCCTGTTGAGATAACATGTAATCGAGAAGTATGGATGAAGTAGACATGCTGCGCCGATGTCAAATATACATAATGACATTTTTATCACTTTCCAAAAAAAATGGCTATTATAGATGAACGGAGTAGAAGCAAATGGCATACTTAGTTTTTTTTTTTTTTTTTGAAAAAAAAAAGTTCAAAAAAAATCGAAATTCGTATCATACGCGTACTGCGTATGATTTGAAATTTAATAGTTTTAATTTTTTTTTGTTAATTTTTTTTTTTAATTTCTCTTTCTTTGTTCTAATATGAAAAGTTTACTTGAAATTTGTAGCGTTTATTGATGATGGATCAATTTTTTTCTAAGCTGTGGAACAAAGAAAAAAAAAACTAGGTATGCTATAAGCTTCTACACTGTTCACATAATATACCTATTTTTTTTGGAAAGTGATAAAAAAGTCATCCGGTATAAGAATAAGGTCTGGAGAATGATGATAAGATGCAAATTGTGTTTATTCAAAAAAAATTAAGTTTTTTTTTTTAATCTAAAAATATCTAATCATATTTAAATCAACTACTGGGGGCTTCTAAAAGTCTAGCCTTTACACTTAGCCATAACAAAAGACACTGAAAACCAAAACAAATAACCGACAATCAAAAATTATTCCAAAATAACATCGCCGGAAAAAACAAGGTAAAAACGACTCGACTACGACCAGTAGACTAATTTGTTGCCGCCATTGTATTTTTAATTGAACAAGCAAAAGCTTCATTACTCGCAATAAAAAAAACAAGTGGTTATGTACCTTGTTCCCTCATTGTCCATCGTCCTTTTGTTTCTTTAAAAGTAACTTGTAAATCATTTTATTCTTTTTGCCAGAGATTAAATAAACAATGGCCGACAATCTATATAAAGGAGAGAAAACAATAGCTAAATGAGACACGATCTTTCCGAAGTGGAACGTTTTATATTATATTTATCTTTAATTACTACACGACGTTCGATGGAAACGAAAAAAATGTGAAGATCGACTTGTTACAAAGTTGCTGAGGGTCTGTATAAGATTTATTCATTTTGGTGTTGGTTTAGCAAGTTTTTAGATACTATTGCTCTATTAATTTGAGTTGTTTATTCATCTACTTAGTATTTTTAATTAAATTATTTAACATTATAATTACCTATTCAAACATTTTACGCCGGTAAATGAAGTATATCTCAATTTGTTTTAGGTAAGTAAATCGTCGTTACTAAAGATTTAAATTGGCTTGAACCTACAATGTTATGGATTTCCCTGGCGCTATGTAAGCTGTTACTTAAACATTTGTTTTACAAGCACAGAAAAATGTGTAGTTATTTGTAAATACCATCAATTATTTATTTAGAAAAGCCTCCTCCTCTCAGATAGAGAAAGATCTGTATCCAAGCAGTGCTCTAAATTCTAGATTATTATGCTTCATACTATGCTCACTTTGTTAATCGCTCAATATAGTTTTAAGCGTTAACGAGTCTACTAAAGTAGATAATCCAAACTCCATACGGAACCCAAAAAAGAATAAAAGCCTCGAATCCATAGAATAATGACGTGATCCGCCGCTAGGGAAGGAGAAATGCGGAAAACAAATAGCGATTTTCTTTTGTTAGCTTATTATTCTCAGGGGCATTCATTACTCGGCCCACTGTGTACATACGGTTACGTTACCGTGTTCCTAATGTGTTAGTATTGTATTAGAATTATATACGACCGGGAGTATTTTTCTTTGATTGCAGGAAAACCACTCGACTAAGTCAGTTTTCCTTGTAAGAAAACAGAGTTATGGCGTGCGGTGGCAAAGAGATTTAATCTTTTTATGTAATATTTTTTTGGAAGAGGTCTGGTGTGAGCGTTATAGTTGCTTTAATCGAGATTGAAAATTGTTGGGTTCGATTTATTTTATGCCATGCTCTAAAATAATCCCAAAGCATCTTACTTCTTAATGATAATTATTAAAGGCGATAGTTTGTGTGTATGTTTGTTACTTTTTCAAGCAAAAACTACTGAGCAGATTTTGAAAAAACTTTACATTAATATAGCTTAGGTATACATCAAAATAACGCATAGGTTATAATTTATAAAAATATTGCGTAAAAAAAAAAATGGTTTGTGTCAGTCACACTGACTGACTGATCATTTCCAATTTTCTACTTCTATCTAACCAAATTACTTTTAATTCACGTATTACAGACACCAAGCAATATAAAACTTTAATTCGCATTCATAGTTTAACGATGTCAAGCATCCTCAAGAGTCATAAATCGCCTCTGGGGACAGCAGGACATTATTAAAATACCGCATCACAGTTGTGACACGTCTCTAATTAAATTTCGCACGAGATCGTAAAATTTTAACTACCCTCGACTTTTAGACGGTTTATTGATGTTAGAATTAGTGTTAGAAGATATATTTGGATGGCCGTTGAGGGAGTTGTGCATAAATGACTGTGCATAGCACCAACCATAAACTCAGTCAAAATCAAAATAATATCACAATATTTTATTTCACTAATAGACCTGCATGGGCACTTGTAAAACGTCGAGAACGTTACAATTTTTAAATTATTTGGTTTTACAATATTATTATTTTAGTTTTAGTTCGTGAAGTCATTGTCAAGTCAAAATTGATTACTTTCAAACATGACGAAGAATAAAAGCTTTTTAAACTCAGTTTACCCTTCTCATTGTTGTGACGACCCGAATGGCGTAGCGGTGGTGAGGCTGCCTTACGTTCTTAAGGTACCGGGTTCGAGTCCCGTTTGGAGCAAATGTTTGTGTGATGAGCATGGACATTTGTTTCCGAGTCATAGATGTTTATACAGGGTGCAAAAGACCTCATCACGAAGCCATTAACCAAGCATTCTGTTCATCAAACTAAGTAACTTTACTTTAACAACTTTTTTTTTGGGGGTGAAAAATCATATTTTGTGGTAGAACTCAATGTAACGCACTCATAACATTGTGTTGATGAATGGATTGAATAGCACGGGGGTCGTGGACGTGTTTAAAGTAAAAATCTTACATTAGAAACTATATATAACTATATATATTTAAAAAACTTGTCAAAAAGTTGGAACTTTGACCCCCAATATCTCCGTAACTAGAAGGTTCCCAGGTATGATCTAGAACAAAAAAATGATCGCAATGACGGGGAGAACAAGTGCCTTTCGGCTTCGTTAAGAGGTTTTTTACACCCTTTATGTATAATAAGTATGTATTTACAAACAAAAAGTATCTATGTAGTATATCAACTATCTGGTGTCCACGACACAAGCCTCGTTGCTTACGTGGCACTAGATGGCGCTGTGTGTTCATTCAGCGATATTTATTTTTTAATTTTATTATTTAAGATATTATATACCGCTTTGCAGTTATCTAACCTCTGAGTTTGCATTACTGTAAAAATCACAGAGATCTTAATTTCAGTAAAAATAAGTAACTGGTCTTCGGTGAAAGGATTGTAGGAAGTTTCAGCCATATTTATGAACTTCAAGATTTTTCATCATGTAGCAATTATACAAGCGTAAAAGTTCGTTTTCAATACACTTCATCGAAAACGGGTTCGTAACGCACTACGATTAGGTTCAGCATGCAATGTATTTCACACACGTGCGTTTTTTTTTTCATTTTTCCGCGCGTATGCAGGTATTTGAGTGCTAGACTCTTATAACACTCCAAAACAAGAAAAATTGTAATAGCCCTCTTAACATTTATTTGTGTTCTGAATTAAATATAAAAACAAAAAACAAATTATAATAGGCTGTTTAATAGGCTGTTTGTTGCCTTTCCTTCAACCTGGCGAAAACAAAACGCGGAAAAAAACGAAAATTAAAATCGTAGTTTCTTATTTCACGACAAAAACATTTTTCGTTATTTTATTTTATTTCTTCAAAAGTGTATTGAAAAACGTCGTTTGATACACGTGGACATTTGTTATTGCAGTTCTCGGCTCAAAACACCTTCGCCTACGGCTCGGGTGTAAATTCCGCCTCGAATGCAATAACACACTTTCTCCACTTGTAGCAAAATGTACTATTATCATCTTAGTTTAAACTTACCAATAATTTATGGATATACAATGGCAGGCTTAAGAACTGACATGAAGACATAAAGTAAGTTCTATACATAACTTTTAACTAGTTTAAGTGCTAGCATGACTTATCCCAAACGTGCATTCAAAAAGTTTTTGATACTAATTGCAATTTGCTTCGTCTTATGAATGATACAATGTACGACTAACATAAGTAATATGACTTGGATTCAAAGTATATTTCAGATACTCGTATGTTAAATTAATATGTCCAACTTTATAATAAAGTTACGTGACTCCATAACCATTGCTTTTTGGTGATTAAAATAAGTTTAGTAATTTACTTTAAGACTCATTATTCTCCTGGCCTTATCCAATTTATTTGGGGTTGGATACATATCTTCTTCTATACCTAGTCTCAAACATTCATCTTTCATCCAAAATTATCCATTCAATAAAAAGGTTATTTTAAATCAGACTGTACTAAAACTACTACTACAACAGCCCATAACGTCCACGGCTCGACATAAGCCTCTCCCATGATGGGAGGAATTTGCCGTAATCTCCACGCTTGGCAGGCGGATTGGAGATCGCAGTGATGAAAGACTAACAGAAAACGCTGCTGCCCATTCTCTGGTCTACGGAGGCGCAAGGTGTTCTGCCTCAGACATTAGTCGCCTTATACGACACCCGTGAGTGTAATGGGTTGGTTCTATTCTACTCTGCCGTATACCACACGGCTATCAGACTGTAAGTATAGGTATTTCTAACTGACTTCTAATAAAAAAGAGGAGGTTCTCTTTTTTTGCAGAAAAGTTTTAGCCATTGGTTATATAGCCATTGGTTTAAGCGTAAATGGGTTACAGCTTTTGCCCTCGTGGATGTCAGAAATTATTCCACGCGAAGAAGCTACTGATAAAAAAATTATCCTATGACCTAACCCAAGTCATGGTAAACCAGTATGCCAAACACCGCAATCCGTCAAGCTCCGTGAAATCGCAGACAGATGGACAGAGTTCCTTTCTCCTTCTTTCTTTATTTATCGTGTAGTTAATGCATAACCTGGTGACAAAGTTTTTATGCCGCCCGCTGAGAGACTTAGCTCTACATGCCGTCGAGAAATATCTCTCAGGCACTTTTGGTGTCCTCAAGATTTTAAACACCTATGATTTGGCAGTGGGCCTCACCACTGGGCTATCCCTGCGTTATGACTACGTTAGTGACTGCACTTTCTCGTTTATAAAATGAGTGTAATCGTAGTATGAACAGTGCTCTGAGCTTCATTAAACACAAACAACCTAATTTCCTTCCTACTTATATCAACACAGCCTCCTAACGCAACGTTTTCCGCAAAGCTCCTGATTATTACTATCCTCAGCCCGGCTATTGTGCGGCATATTTTCATTAGGAAGGCAGATAGTACTGTGTTATCTACAACATACGTACGGTGCCGTACGAAACGGGACGTTTATCGCACGACCGCCGTTCTCGTTTCCGTCGTACGCACCACAACTTGTTAAGGCAGGGTTTGCAATATATTTCCCACACATACATAATATATTATTTCCTACCAGTGGGAAATAACATAATTATGACACAATTAATGAGAATTTTATTGAAATATAAATTTAAATATTATATTATAATAACTTAACATAAAATCACGCCTGTAATCCCCGAAGGATTGGGCAGAAGTGTACCTAATAGTATACCCACATTTCACCAGGTATGTTCTATTGCCATCAACCGAGCTCAAATCCAGACTCCTTGGCTGCTACTGAGAAAATCCGATGGAACACCCCACTAACACTCAGCCCGATCCGGTAATCGAACCCAGGACCTCATGCTCAGAAGTCAACAAGACCAACGAGGCTGTCTAGTTCCAATGTAAATTACACATAAAAACTGTCTCTAGAACAGTTTGTAAGTAGGTTCTTCCATCTCAATTTTATAAAGTAAGTACATTTTTTGTCAAATTCTTGTGATACCTATTTATTAGTCTATTGTCAATCAGGTGAATTGAAACAAAACCAAACAAGTCAACCAACAAAAAATCACTTGTAAAGAAATTTCGTCCAAAACATACACATATGTGAACCCCGCCCTTAACGCGCAAACTGTCACGCACAATATTACTCCAAAACTACAAAAATCTGAGATTGGGATTATTGAAGCTTATACATATGCTCTTTGCAGAAATTTTTCACGCTTCACTTGTCAAATATGAATACAGTTGGAATAAGATTTCCATTTCGTCAAATCAAATTGTAGTTTCAATATTAGAAATGAAGTATTGTATGTGTAGAATGTTGATTCATGTTTGATTAATATTTGTACGGCTTGTTTTCAGTCTTAAGTTTTCTTTTGTTAGGTCAGTCTTGTCAGTCACACAGTGGGTGCCTGAAGACGGCCGTCGTCACCGAGGCAGGCCCAAGAAACGCGTGACGATTGAAACTTATTCCAGTCTGATTGTCCCAAGGAGGCAGAACATCGGGAGACTTGGAAAGGAATGGGTGAGGCCTTTGCCCAGCAGTGGGACTGAAAAGGTTAGTAAAAAAAAGTCAGTCTTGTTTTATTCTTCAAACCATTTTTATGTATGATATGTAGATGTGTAATTTTAATTCAATATTGACAAACAAAAAAATTAGTATCATTAAAAAAAAATTAGCCCATCACAAAGTTCTTTCATTTTACAAAGTATAAATCAAGACCTTATTTATATACACGAACCTTAAGAAAGATCAAGCGTAAAGCATTTACTTAAAACTTTAAGATTTATCTATTTTAAACTGAAAAACTCGCAAAATTTTATCGAAAATATTTTAGATTTAAGATAAATAGTCGGTCTAACCACAAACTGCTTTAGAAAACATTCCTACAATAAATTAAAGGGTTGTTTCAGTAACAATTTATTGAAACAATCCCTTCTCCTAAACCGATACCGATGTTTTAGAATTCAGGCATATCAATCGTGGATTCTTTAAATAGCATTCACTCCATGTGCTACCGAGTTCACTGACGGCCTGCGACTTATCACTCTAATCCCCTAAGTAATAAGGTTGAAAAGTGTTCGATCGTCAATGAACTTGGTAGTATTAACATAATCTAAGATTTTTAGACAACGAAAAGGTGTCAAAAGAACGAACAAGAAGGATAATTGGAAATAAGCACAACAGTAACCGATCTAACTATCAAAATCAATGCTTAGACAGACAGATTGCTTAAATTGCACTTAGTTGGTTTTACAAGAAAGAGGCTAACTTATCCCACTGGAGTACTTTAGACGGCTCCGGCCCATCTCGTAACTTTCCCATTTCGACAACTAAACAAAATAGCATCACAAAAGTCCCATTTCGTAACTATTTTGATCTTCTATTGAATCCCATTTCGTAACTATTTTGATCTTCTATTGAATCCCATTTCGTAACTATTTTGATCTTCATACATTGAATCCCATTTGGTAAACTTTTTGTTCGGCAAGTACAGTTAGCACTCAGGAGAACTACTAAGGAAAATCACAATTACTGTTCGGTATTATTTATTTCTTTCTAACTTATCGTAAATACTAAAGCAATGTATGTACACAAAAATAAACCTTCCTGCTAAAAATTAAATAAACTTATAACTAAGAAAACAAATAGTTCCAACAATACTTAATAGAACTACACTTTGAAAAAAATAAGAACAATGAAAAGTAACAAATTGTACAAATTATTTAAGGTGGTATTATTATAACATTAAATACTAAAACAATGAACACAAAAATGGACTTTTCTGCTATGAGAAAAAGAAAAGTAATTAGACATATAACTACGAAAACACATAGTTCCAATAATACTTAACCAAACTACACTTTCATATAGTTGCCCTTTACTGTACCCAAAATTAGAAGAGCCAGGAATAAATAAATAAATAAAGTTAAATGAAATATATAGCTCTGAAATTACTTTACTGCAGCACCCAGAAATTAAAAGAAGTACAGACCCCTAACCAGCGTTAAATTCAAAGAAGTATACCAGAGCCGCCTTATCAGCGTTGGTCAGCCTCAGGCCCACCCATTTCTCCGAAAAGGCGTTAAGCAAATGGATGTCCTAAGTCTTTCCTAACAAACATTTTTCCTGCGACAATTAAGTTCTAAGAGTTTCCTTCTGTATAAGGATAACATCCTTAATAAAACATACTCAGACACAAACTAAATGAAACTTTAAAATATAATTACACAAGGAACAAACTAGGAACCCGTCTTAAACTCTTGCAACTAAATTGTCCCGTCATAATAACGTAACATAAACGCAGTGGTATACGTTAGCGTTAGTATGTGGTTTCATTAAAGCCTTAGGAAAATGTCTGGCGAGACTACATCCCGACCTTTTGATAATGAAATGTTTTGGGATATCAGGTTTAACTTTAGATTACATTTAAATACTCAACTAGATTTTACTCGTTACTTCGCCCGTGTGGGTGTCGGAAGTAGTTGCATCTTCTTTTTAGCGTGTCTATGGCAAAAAAAAAGTGCTTGTCCTAAGACTCAGCCACCCGGACCCTGCTCACTGACGCAGACATAATATCATCAAGTGCGCAGGTGTCAAGGCATGCTGTACAAGATGGAAGGTGGGCCATTGTCTGGGGAGAGACTCTGCTTACGCATTTGAGATCTGAGTTGTCCGTGATCACCCATCTGTATAGATTGTCTAAATAGACTCGAAGTTTATATAATAGAGTTTTTTGGAAACGTATTCCTGGATTAAAAAGTTATATCCCAACCCAGGTGACAGATCAACAGAAGTATCTACCCGTCTGCCAAATTCTATCGAAATCCATTAAGCTGTTTAGGTGTAAAAGGTTTAAAGACAGATAAATTTATTTTTGTATTTATAATTTATTAGTATTAAAAACTTAGGTGTACCATAGTTATCTTTTAACTTACAATCATAAATATTATGAACAATTGACTGTCTTACCTCATAAAGGCGACGAAGCACGTGACGACATAAATTTTATTAAAATTAAAACATTTAATTAAAAATAAAAATATGTAAAGCACGCGAGAACACTTCATAAACATTAATTAAACTGAAGACTCTTTATTAAAAGTAGTTGTTATATTCTTTCTGAGAACAATCGTCTTGAGACCTTTTAATAATAAAAAGTATATTGCTGCAGATATGTATTTTTGGATACTATATTCTTGCCTAAATTCGTCTTCACTAGGTTTTCTTTTAGATACGTGTGAACTGAGGTTTCATTATAACGATGTGCGTCTGACTCAAAATTATGCAAACATATATTTTTAAAAGAAGTGCCCAGTGTGGTGTTAAATCAATGTAAATCAATTTCTAAATTTCCCTTTTATAAATAATCCAAATTTTTTCTTTTCTCATTTTTTTTACTGGATATTTTTAATCATACTATATCCCATATTTTTAGACACACGGGGTCATATAAGGACAAAAAGACCCTTAGAATCGATACCGTGGGGGTAATTATGTCTTTAATTGCTAAAAGTTTCATGGTCATGTCGCGGAACTTAGCAATAAAAATCATAAATGTTAAAATTTCGTATATCTAAACAGATTTTAAGGACCCAATTAAGAAACTTCAAAAATACCTTCCAAAACTTAAGGCTCGACTGCCCAAAAATAAATCTGAACTTTCAAGAACCCTTAGTTCTAGTACTATGCAAAGTCTGATACGTAAATCATAAACATACAGACCCCATATTCGGATGTCTAGCCGCGGTAAACCGCAATTGTGAAAAGCCAAATTGTCGGGTTCGAGAGTATAAGAGGTATTCTCGTAAAATTAATATGTAGGGAGTGGTTCTTGCTAAATGTGGGCAGTATTAAAACGGAGTACTAATAGGGGGGATAGGGCTCCCCACAACCGCAGACTTTATGTCCTCAGACTGGTCTAGAATTATTAGTTAACTGAATGGTGATTGCATTCCTTGGCCGCGGTCTCCATAGTTATTTGAGTTCATAAATTAGTAATGGTTCTCAAGATGACAGCTTACTGGCTTCGGTGCGGGAGAGTGGAGTTCGGTTTTTAATATTGAAGATTTATTTGTGTGTTTCTCTTGAAAGTGCAAGCATCCAATATACGCCGCCAAATAAATAAATGCAACGACAAAACACAGTTTTTCTTTCGGCATTTGACTCATTTATAAACCATGTTCATGAATGTTTTTGGATTCAAATTCACATGAAAGAATTTCAAAAGACCACGTAAAGGATCAAAATAAAAATTTCGCGTTCTTAGCTTCTAATTACACGCAAAAATTAATCTGCACATAAGAATGTTTAAGTAAAACCCTCATTCTCAATAGAATTCTAAGCAACCAAACCCAAGAACGAACAAAGAACAACAATCGCATTCATTTGACGTCTAATTTACATAAATATGAGATTTTCGCGAATAATCATACTTAAACACCGTTGATTCGGAACTGTGGTACAATGAAGATTGCTTCCGACCCGCCGAGCAATATGTTTAAAGAGAAAATTTGAATATAAGTTACGCCGCGTATCTTGTTAAAATTATGGATTTAAATTTAAATTTTGTGAAGCGTCCTGGGGCGAATAGGTGAAACGAAATAAATATGAATATGAATGGGGAATCAGACAAGTACACGAACGGGTTTCGAATTATTAACTTTTCGAGTGCACTCGGTTTTGCTGGTACCGTCGGGAATGTAAGCCTTTCCTTGAGTGAACGTCTAACAAGCTTGTCATATTTTCTAAACGTCAAATCATTACTGTTGAAAAGTACCTATATGCTTTCTCTTGAGAAGGGATTTCATATTATTTTCATACGATCCTTATTGTTTATAATCCCTGACGAGTTCGACGGAGTCAGAGAATCTATAAAGCTCATTAAAATCAGATTGAAATTTTATGCTGCGTTGTTTCAAGGTTTATCAGAATCTGTCAGCAGCAACCGCAAAATGCAGTCAATAAATATGTTCATTTCCATTATGCGGACGGTACGCAGACATCTCAAAATCAAGCAGATAGGCCAGCGGAGACAATTTTGTCTCAACGTATAATTTGGGTTCGGCTTCGGCTAAGGGCCCGAGTTGACCGGCCGAGCGCCGAATTTCAAGAGGCCCTTTATTCCACTAGTGCCGGAAACTAAAGGTGGGTGCCCCTTTTGTTTTTTTGTTAAAGTTACTTTTTGCACTATTGAGTTTGGGGTACTCATTTTTGTGAGGACACTCTAAAAGATCTCTAAAGTTTATAGTTACATAGATAAGTACTTTGGCCACCATGTCAAATGATTGATTGTTTTCTGAACATAAATAATAATGACTTACGATGTGTTAGATTTCTATGACACTTACAGAATCATAGTGACCAATGAAATCACGAACTGTGAATGTTTCGTTTTTTTATTAATCACTTGTCTACATAGTTGTATTGTCCGTATCAACTATACAGTTGGTAATCTACACTATTAATATTATAAAGAGGAAAGATTTGTATTTTTGTGTGTGTATGTTTATAATGAATAAACTCAAAAACTACTGCGCCGTTTTCAAAAATTCTTTCACCATCAGAAAGCTACATTCACCTTGAGTAACATAGGCTATATTTAATCCCCATACTCCCACGGGAACGGGAACTACGCGGGTGAAACCGCTAGTACAATATTAATAATAATATTTTCAGAGCAAAAATATTTAGCTTTCACCCCAGCACTCACTGTTAAAAACGAGACAAAACGAAATCACTATGAAATCCACCAAACATTTTAAAAGGCATATTGAAGCTTTTAAAAATTCCGCCATTTTTATTATTCTTCTTTTAATTGCTGACGGTAACAAAGGAAGATCGAATGACGTAAATTAAGGGGAATGTCTGCTTTTTAGGATCTATTCACGCATTGTTTGAATAGCGAGTGTTTCGTTTTTAATTAATTTCGCTTATTATGAGGTTTTATTCCCGACCTTTTTTTCTATGGCTAGAAAGAGGTTGACTCATTAGATTACGACTAAAAGAGAAAAATAGAAGAAAAAGACACGATGCGACCTTAATAAATTGGGATAAGGTTACGAGAGAAGTGGAAGGAGTGGAGGGAGTTTTTTGTCCAGGAGTGAGACAGAGCAGTTACGCAGAGCAGACGTTAAAGCAGAACGTTGTGAGTTTTCACTCACAACGTCCGCTTTGGTATGTATTCGTTGAGAATAAACGTAGTGATGTGTTCAGCATTCGGTATAAAGCGATAGTTCATTGCAGGTGGTGCCCTATCGCTCTTTACGGTGCATTGCACACGTTGGATTTTGCTACGAACGTTTTGGTTTTCTTACAATGTTTTTATTCAACGGTTTGTTGATAGATGGCTTGTGTTCTTACAGTATAAAAATACCGTGAGTAAGAATAATTGATTACAGAGAGCTACCGTAGTTAGGGATTATTTTGACGTTTTATTCTTGTAGTTTGTAAATATGGCTCTTTTTCGCTTCTACACTTAAATCTTGCCAAAAAGTTTCCCTTTCCATGGCAATCCTTCATTCTTTTTGCGCATTTCTACTGTATTTAAAGTAGAAATTCACAAAATGTTAACCGTAACCAGCATGTATGCACGATATTGTTGCACCGTATATACCAGGCGCCCATAACCAAGAAGGCATTAGCCGGCAACAGCTGTTCAGCTTTCTGTACGTGAACTGAAGTTAATTAGAAGCCTTTGCGAACCGAGGTCCGGCTGCGGTTTTAATAATTCCCACCGTCCAATGTAAGAGAATTGATATAAATGATTTTGTTGGACCCCACACTAATTTGAGTCCGAAGTTTCACCCGTACTTGGGATTAATGACTGTCTGAATAGCAACATGAGCTTAGTTTTGCAGTAACTCATTTTGTTGTCGAACGGGCGTTCACTTTGAACTTCAAACAAATGTTTGGAAGCACGTAATCGTGTGTTTAAATGAAGGAAACTCTTATTTGTTGTTTTTGTTTACTTGTTAGGATTGGATAGCGTGTTGTTCTAGGTTTTTGTTAGATCAAATTGTTGTTTGGTCAAATAAAACTAGGGAATGTAAAGTCTGGGTACTTAAAAGTTAATGCTTAAACTGAGTAGTGAGTATAAATGCTTCATTTATTCAACTCAACTTATATGCAAACCAAAACATTGTCGTTTCAGTTAGAAACGGACCACTTGATCATTAAGAAGCGTTAGCATGATCATTAATAACAATAAACCATCGCCCTCGAACGATCCTAATACCCAATTAAATTGACTTATCCCAACTTCCACGCAGATAATGATGCGGCTATTATGAGAAGGTGCGAGAAATATATCTCATGGATACAAACATTAGGAAAAGCTCATTAAAAACTCGTAAGAGAAGAGTCTGTCACGGTTCACGATGTCGCTCCACGTCTGCGTTGCACGTCAAAGTTATCCACAGTTATTAACTGGCATGTCAGTTTCTAATTACTCGATCCAGTTATCACCTGCTACTGACGGCTACATTTCTACCCTGTCTGCGCCACCCTAAACAGACCCCCGTCTCGGCAACAAAGTGCGAAACAAAAAGGTCACGTTGTTAAAATAAGGGGTCTTGGAAAATTGGTCCTTCGAGCCGGATCCGAAGCAACATGAAGTCGCGAAATATGTTCGGATGACAGCTCCATTATAGTAATGTGTCAAACAAGGGGTTTAAGGTATTATTAATGGTGGGAAAGGTAATAATTTTCTTTGTTTTCTCGTGTTGGAAGCTTTTGTTTCAACTTGTTAATGTGACGCTGTAGACAATGGTGTGTAATTAGAATATATTTGACAGTGGGGCCTTCTTAACACTATTTTCTTTTGAAGAATTGTGATTCTGCATAAATCGGTCGACTTAGTTGAATGTATGAAGTTGAATTTACGTACATTAAAATATCTAAATAGATCCTCCTTGCCTTTTAAAATCTATTAAAAGGGGAGCGTTGGCCAACTATACTATAGTCTGCACCAGATACGTAGGAATTAAAGGTCATTGCTCTTTCCTTAATTTCTCTGCGTAGGTACCCTGACAATACATTATGACAATACGTTTTTTATTACTAAAAAAAGTCAAGGATCACGATAAAGGTAGTTTCGGAACAAGTTTATGTCATTATTACTGTTTTCGGAATTATGGATTTGAATAAATGTATGCGGGTTAATGACCTTTATTTTCTACTTATCTGGCGCAGACTATAATGTGTTTACCGTAATTATTTTAAGTAGATACGTTCCATAAAAATCCCCATAGCCGGTGATGTCATTGATCGTTAAAAACATTTTATACTCAGAAAGAAGAGCCTAATTGATTGATCAGCAAAATATGTACTCAGTTATGATGCAGTTTTAATAGTGCAAAATCATGTTTTTCTCTCCAATATGATGCAAACTGTGACTGCCACGACAACTACTACCGACTCGTGTTTTCTCAAAGGCGACAGAGGAGAAAACAAAATTCAAATTTTCTTACGTACTTTCCAATTTACAGATCAGTGTCATTCTGTTTTTTTGAAGAAAATATGATTCATGACCATAAATAAAATATCGCTGGACATTACACACAGCGCCATCTAGTGCCACACTAAGCAACGAGGCTTGTGTCGTGGACACCAGATAGTTGATATACTACTTAGATACTTTTTGTTTGTAAATACATACTCGTACTTATTATACATATAAACATCCATGACTCGGAAACAAATGTCCATGCTCATCACACAAACATTTGCTTCTACCGGGATTCGAATCCGGGACCCTAAGAACGTAAGGCAGCCTCAGTACCGCTGCGCCATTCGAGTCGTCTGTATTTGTATGTATTTACAGAGTTAAAATCATTAAGATCATCAATACAACCCTAAGTACATTTAATCCCATTGAATGACGTTTTCACGAAACAGTTTTAGAGCACCCTTAACAAAAGTTGAGTCGCAAATCGCAGCGCCTCAAATCTTGAACGGGACGAACACGAAGAGTCCATTGAGATTTTTTTCCAAAAACGACAAAAACACGGACGGGCGTTGCAAATGCTCGATAAAACGCTAAGACGAAATAAGAAGGTAATAGAATTTAATCCAATAAACAAAGTATTTATTATAGGCCTCATTTAAGACGAGGCCAATGGAAAGATACGCCTCACTGGTCCTGAGATGCGCCTCATCCAATTTCACGGTTGGTCCCTATTCTCCTTTGTTAATTGTTAATTTGTATTAAGAAATTTTCGAGATTATTGATTAAGCTTATTAATTTTACGAGCGAATAATTTTTATTTGTAATTATTATAAAAGGTACGGGCCAAAAGGACCGTAAAATTATTGTAAAGTGAGTTTTTACCACACTTCAAATCAATTGTGAAAAGCAGTTTTGTCTACCATTAAATAAAATGTGGGAATGTGCACTGTTTCAGTCAGTAATTAAACCAGTACTTTCTCGCAATTACAGACAAAATTAAAATAACAATGTTCTGCTCCCTTTCGGGATCGGCTGGGGACATACTGGTTAAATTCCATTTAGCATGTTTCAATAACATTCAAAACATACAATTTCAATACTCACGTCAAATAAGCTATATCTCTCATCATATACAGGCTGCGTCAATAACTCGTCCCCTCACCACGGCCATACACCGCCGTTTTAAACTCCACCCTGTGTACAGAAACATTCAAACTTTGCAGACAAATTCGATCTGTGCGGGGCGATTCGGACCATGCATACTGTAGCTTTGTTTACGCAATAACAAGCTTTATTTAAATGCAATACGGAACATAATTGTGCATACTGTGTTGTACAGAATATGGAATCATGAAGTCCTGGTTCATACAGCCGAGTTTACATAACTTTGGTACCTGTGTAGTAAATAGGTATGTTAGTAGGTAGATACGAGTAAAAGCTTTGTGAGGTAAGTCTGAGCAATTTAAATTGAAACTCCGGATAAAATTCGCCGAACAGAGTTTTTATCAAAGGGAAACTGCTGTTTAATTATGTTTTTATCAGTTCTTTGATTCTGGTAGCTTACACAATACTTACCAAGACCTACGTTTGGAGTGTGATGTCCGGAAAAACTAATTTCATGGACGACAACAAGATATTCTTACAACATTATTTTCAAAATTTGACTTAGTTCTGTCTAACCTATTTGACATAATAATGATGATTGTTTCACGAAAAGGTAATCCATTCTAAATAATCTATGATCCTTACCATACAAAAGTTCAAAACTTCTATCATAAACGGCCGTGCAAAGCCGTTTCTAGAAATCGTTTGTCGTAGTGCGAGAAAAACGTTGACATGATTAGGTAGTTAGTATATAAAATGTTGGAAATACCTTCTCTAGCTGTGATCGAAGAGGCATCTCTGTGCTTTCACCTTCATTCTCCTACCATTAACCCAATTTATTTGGGGTCAGCGCAGCATGTCTTCTTCTTCCATACTTCTCTCTCTGTGGGCCTTAAAATTTCAAGTTCCTTAAATTCATGAATGCATTTCTTCATTGATATCATATTATCACGTCTCACCTCACTAGATCCACCATGATCTAACAAATACCACCTACCTACTGGTATTGTTCACCAAAAAAATCCTCTTAACAAAAAATCTATCGTGTCTTCTCTTACAACAAATATTATCACACCTCCTTGATTTCTTTATACCGTGAGAGACCAACAATAGCTATTTAATATCTAATAACTCCCTATCTATTGTGAGAAATTGGGGTGGGCAGGGAGGGTAGTGAACCAGTCTTGGCCCCTTATAATCCTTCACACTCGACTTCCTTCGTTATTCCAAGAATTTTATTGTTGATAATTAAGGATCTGGAGATAAAGAGATTATCTCACGTTTTTGATTGGAAGATAGCGTTTGGATGGAATTTATTAGATTGTTAGATGGTTTGTTTATGATTTTGTCATGAATTATTATTGCTGGCTTTACGACGATGAAGAAATCGAAAATAAACCTATCAAATGAATTAATAATAATAAACAAAAAATAAAATAAAAATATAAATAATAAAAAATAATATAAATAATAATAAAATAATACACAAAGTAACAATTAATGTATGCACTCATAAATAAATAGCTTGTATTATCACGCGTCCCTTTTTAATCAGGCTTTCGATAGAAAAACCTAAAATAAATACTTCCAGTGTTCAGTGGCAATCGCTTTCTGTTCATAATTCATTTGCCTAGCCTTTCCCCAACTATGTTGGGGTCGACTTCCAGTCTAACCGGATGCAGCTGAATTCCAATATTTTACATGCTCCGACTGCCTATCTGATCTCCACAACTCAGTTAGTTGCTGATAACACGATACCCCTTGGTAAGACTGGTTGTCAGACTTTTTGGGCCACTGACTACCTGTAACGACTGTCAAAGATCTACAAATGGCAGCCGGGACCAACAGCATATCGTACTTTCCAAGGCACGGAGGAAACCCGGTATATAATGGGTGGTCACCCATCCACAGACCAACCTAGGCAAGCATAGCTTAACCTAAAGATTGTTAGGTACGAGCTCCTCTTTCTGCTTTCGGTTCATAATTGCTGATGAAAAAACAAAGTATTCACATGGCAGATGTGAGTGGCAACGCCGCTGGGAGGGGACGCCCTAAAACGACATAATATACTGACCTTATTGATGAGGTTCTTCAGAAAGGTCAGGTGCGTAGTATTCGCAACCAGCGAGCGACCAGATGTATGAACGTGGACGTGGCAAAAGGAGTATGTAATAGCAGGTGGCGTTCTGTGGTTTCTGCCTACCCCCATGGTAAAAAGGCGTGAGTTTATATATTAAGTATGTATGTATGGTATTGCTGTCTGAATGACACTTTATCTAAGGCCCTCTGTGGTGTACGGAGCTAAAGAAATGTTATCTTGAAAAAAAAAAAACAGTCTTTCTCGGTCAGGTCGAGAAAAGTGGAGAGCCCTGGACTAAAGCGCAATTACGAAACTTTTAATCTCAACTGGTTGAACCGTAAACGGAAAAGAAATAAAATCAAATTGACATTAATATCTTAAGAAAATTAGTCTAAGGAGTTGTAGTTTCTCAAATCTCATAATGAACAAACCTCAGAAGAACTAAGGTAAGACTTGCCAAGTTTAAGTAGCATTGGGCATGGATCTTCTTGTAAAACGGATGGCCGATAGGCCTGAAAATTTCTGGAGTGATGACCACGTACCGGAAAGCGCAGCGTTGGGGATCTCCTACTAGGTGAACCGATCCGCTGGATGCGCGAATCACAGGACCAATCGACGTGGTGGCGCTTGGGAGAGGCCTATGTCCAGCAGTGAAGATGACGGTGATAAATAAATATAATCCAGTTGACGTTTATACATTTAAAAATAGATTAAACCACTTGATAGAAATCCTTCTAAATATTATTTGTATCTTGGTCGAATGAAGAATTTGATAGTCTTAGAGATTTGTCAGTCCCCTACCTTAAGTTTGCAGTCTGAAGACCTAATGCCGTTTGCCCCACCCAGATCTACCTGAAGGTTGATGACAGAAATTATTGTTATCTAAATGTCATAGGTCACCTGCCCGAACGTAGGTACACGGATCTAGGACACGTTGATGATAGGTGTATGAACCTGCGCTAAAATATTGACATGTCGAAAGCGCAGTTCTATAAACTACAGATTAATTACTTCCTGCTATTCAGAAAACCATCGCAAATTCAGATTTTGGGCGTTTTCCGGTCTTTGAACATTTTTTTTTAATTTTGCACCTACAATTGATGTTTAAATTCATCAAAAAGGCTATAAATCATCCTGATAAGCTAATTACAAGTAGAAAGGAGAGGTGATATACAAGAAGAGCGTATTGATTCACTCTCGCTATCGGTCGAGGTCAGTTGCGCGCGGCTGCACTGGGCTACTGGAGCAACGCAGCAGTGTAGTCCAGGCTTTGCAACCTAATGCATCTCAACGTCGTGTTCCTGAAAATGTAACACCTTATATCAACAAGTGTCTCTCAAACGATTCTAAACTACTCGAGAAAGAAGTTAAATAAGGAAAAGCCCGCGGTTTAAAAATTTTGAAATAAGTGTGGTCCAAAATATATAGGTCGCGGAACGAAAGACCAACAAGACTAAAAACTTTTGTGAAGTTACAGTGTTATGGTATTTATAAAGTGTTACAGATCTAAGTTTCAAAAGTGCAGTGCGTTTTTCTTTTGCTTTTCCGGGATTTCAGTTTCGGACCACACCCTCCTCCCCTTCCCCCTTCAACTCCCTTACATCCCATAGCCGCTCTCATGGCTTATCGGATCGTTTTGCTTGCCGACACACAATCTCCTAGACATTTCTTTGAGGCGTAAATACGATTCGCTGTACTGAATCCAATGAAAAGTGGAAAAAGATTAGAAAAGCGCTACTTTTTGGGTGTGGTGCCAAATGTAGCGAGGATTGAGGGCGTGTTCTTTCAAGATTAGGAGCGATTTACGCCTGACGGAGCGTTTCGGTGTCGAAGTGGATCAGCGCAAACAAAGCGTAACGTATAAAGCTATAAACGTACATGAATCTAATGTTTGTTTAAAGATATCTTAGCGTCTGCACGCGTATTCTCTTGGCATTTGACTCTGCTATTCTAAAATAACCACTACTGGGACCCAAATTTTCTAGTAGTCCACAAGAAAATTTGCGTCCCAGTAGTGGTTATTTGTATGGCCACACAAACACAAACTCAAAGCGTTTATTTCAATTAGACGATTACGGAACTTTTGAATGTCAAAATAACATCAAAAAAAGCTAAGCTACAGTCCCAGTCACAAGTCATAACAACTTGAGAAAGTACTGTAGTTGCCTATTCCCTAGCGTAGATCTCTATGGAGAAGAACGGGCAAGAAACTCCATCATTCGTGTTGAGATTTTGCATAAATGTGAGAACGATGTAGAAAGACGTGCACATTAAGAGCGTCCAGAGAAAAAGATTAAAACTGCAATTTAAAAATAATAAAGTAATTAAAATTAACCGTGGCAGCTAAAAGATGGTCAGTCCCAACTGACAACGCCCATTCACGAACATGACGCATGTATTGGCGCCATTCAACTCGACCATATATTAAAGGGAACTAAATGACCCGACACAGACGCCACCATCAGCGAGACATTGAGCAAGTGAGCATGACATTCTCTCAGCCGCCAAGGCATATTTAAGTCAAAGAAGAAATAACTAAATGTAAATGGTGGCTTTACAGTACATAGTACTCACACAAATGTGCTATGCAATTATATAATTTATATAATACTTAATATATACAATGCAAGGATATTTTTACAATCTTCTGCAGCTTCCACAATAACTTAACATGGGAATCAATTAGTTTGCCTCAATGGTTGTGGACCAGGACTAGCATTGAGCCAAGCATTTTTATCACCAATGTAATCCCCCAACTTATA
Source organism: Xestia sexstrigata (assembly GCA_941918905.2). Classification (NCBI taxonomy): domain Eukaryota; kingdom Metazoa; phylum Arthropoda; class Insecta; order Lepidoptera; family Noctuidae; genus Xestia; species Xestia sexstrigata. The sequence goes on along the minus strand of OW799211.2, from coordinate 8,167,400 downwards.
ATATGCTTGCCTTGCCTTGCTTGCGTTTTATACAAGATTTAAATAACGTCTCATTCAGTTTTAGAATGTGGGGAGGTATTTTATTGTAACATTTTAAAAACACCCCATTAAAGATGAATCTACCTTAGCAAGCCTGAAACCTGGCTAAACTAGTTGGTTCCTATTTCTAGTATTATGGTGGTGTCTGTCACCTCTTTTATTTATTTATTTATGTACACACAAAATACTTTACAGGACAATATATTTACATAGAAGAGCACAAAGGCACTGCTTATTAAAAGGTTCTGGTTTTACTGAATAAATGCAGATTTTTCCCAACGTAAATGATTTTTCATAGATGTATTGACAAGGTACTGTCATGATATTAATTTCCTTAAACAGTTATCTTAAAGAATCGCGTCTACGTAATTTATACATGGCTCTGATGTCTCTTTTCTATAGAATAAAATATAAAGACTCGATGTATGCAGCCCGTCCCCATAGTAAAATACCGTATGACATAATGCTGTGTGTGAAAGTAACTAAAATAGACTAGCTCGCCGTATCAACATCAGTAAATTGACGGATTTTTCTAACAGCATATGTTGCTGATAAGGACGGACAAACACAACGCACTGGCGTTGTGGTGGATGTCACATGCCTTCGAATTTTTGTTTTTAGGCCATGACGATTTCCTCACGACATGTTTTCCTTTAGGAAAAGATCATTCTAACATATTCCCGGACTTTGTACCCGATCGATAGAGGTAATCTATGCTTAGAAGTAGGAAACTAAGGGCATGCGTCTCGCGACCGCGCCCCGTCGGGCTCGCTCGGGTGTATTCGGGCCGATGTGTCAATCAGGTTATTGGCCCAAGGACAGAAATTTATGCGCGCGCATCCGCCCAGGTAGCTATCCAATCAGCCGAGCTCTGACTTCAACGATCGATGGAGCGAATTTGCCAGATTGTGGGTGCTTGAACGCGCCCGCGCTGCATTGTCTTTTGTGGATAATCATTCTTAAATTGCGTATACGGTACTAAATATTAGCTATTCAATTGTACGAGTATCAAAGTGCTGTGATTCAAAAGTGATGAAAATAGTTTTAAGAAGCGATCAAACTAACCGAAGTGAACGCAAGGAACGGTCTCCAGACACCGGGCTTAACATATAATGTACTTGTACCTACTGAAATATCTGTTGGTGCAATTCCGATGGCGGATTTCGCGGTGCAAAAAACAAAACGCTATCCGCTAACACTGAAGCCTACACTTAATCACCACCGACTCGAAGGTTTAAGAATTGGCACGTCTGCCTTATTCAGATTCTCAAAAGGGTTAAGCCTTTTGTAGTGACGAGTGACGAGTATATTAGTAAAGGAGTGATATATAAGAAATCCCATGTGTTAGATTGGTTGGGACCCCTCTCTAGCTTATCCCGTAATAATGTTTATTTTCCATCAAGAGAGACGCCTGAACACACTCGTGGGGATTTTAAAAATAATTTTGGCTTCTTTGTAATGTGATTTGCAAAGTTAAACCTGTAGCTTTTTAGCATTTCTGCGTAGCGTAGTAGCGAGTTGATTTCACGGCATTAGAAGGAATGTCTTTAAATCTTCTCTTTTTTTTTCATTTCTTTACTTAATCAGTAGTGACCAAAACATGCGTTTTTCTAACATGAAATGCGAATTGTATACTTACCTAATAGCTTGAACTTTCCAGAGAATGTGATTGACAGTCTCTGACTGCCATAGAATTAGTTTACTCATCCGTTTTCTTACATCGCATGGCATGAAATTCAGCCGCAAGAATGTAAAGTTTACTTCTAAAGCCTAAAGGGCAAGGCCCGATGCCTGGCTGCGGGACTGTTCGAAAGAGATATCATGGCCCCGGAACACAAAGGGCGAAGAAGGAACATGGATGGGTTTTAGTCACTAAAAGTCTAACACTCCCTCCTGCTCCGCTGCTGTGGAGCTCGTGGCTAAATAATAACAGCCGCTCGGGTCGATCTTTAGGTTAAGCCGTGCTTACCTAGGTTGGTCTGTGGATGGGTGACCACCCATTACGTACCGAGTTTCCTCCGTGCCTCGGAAAGCACGTGAAGCAGTTGGTCCCGGCTGTCATTTGTGATCTTTGACAGTCGTTACAGGTAGTCAGTGGCCCAAAAAGTCTGACAACTGGGTTGTGGAGGTCAGATAGGCAGTCGCTCCATGTAAAATACTGGTATTCAGCTGCATCCGGTTAGACTGGAAGCCGACCCCAATAAAACTTGGGAAAAGGCTAGGCAGATGGTGACTCCCTCCTGCTCCGCCCAGAGCTGGAGGAGTCATTTGATAATTTCCCATCCGAAAAAAAAGGGGTGTTGCGCACATACAAAACTCGCGTTCACACGTCCTAGCTACAAGATATGGCGTTGGTCATCTACCAGCGTACACTCGTCTAAGGAACGTGCACAACGAAGGTGCTGCCGACTGGCGTCGCCAATCTGAATCTAGTATTCTATTAATACTTGACATTGACATTTATAAAAAGTAAACAGAATTAATTTTATTAGTAAAAATTATTATTCTAGCTAAACATAATGCATTGTTTCATTTCTGGAAATACCAATACATCCACAAACAATTAAAATAAATCAAGTAGCGTAAAATTGTCTTACGTATTTTCCAAAGAACTCTCATGGTTATAACGCAAAAAAATGGATAAACGCAGCAAAGAAGCATACGTAAGTATGAGTTTTGAGCATTCCCGTCGATTCATTTCAACAAATTCACGTCGTAAACATTGGATATTTTAGTTTGTGCGACAATTTTGCTAGTTATCACAGCCTCATTTTCTTAATTTATTATCTCTTCAACCTCCACTACAAGGCCGGCCTCGATGAGCTTTAGACTTTTTGAGATATTTTGGAAACACTGACGATCATTATTGACAGACCGGAACCCATATTTTATAACTTTTATCATATTCAAAAATAAATTAATTGAAGAAATAATTTTATTACCTAATTGAAAGCACGATGACAGTTCTAATAAGTTTTCTTTACTGTCCGCATAGGTCTCTTTTGTCGATTTAGTGCTACCACCTATATGTTCCTGCACGTTCCCTAAAGGTTAGAGAAACACAGCAGTTTGCAATCGCCGGCTACTTTTAGTCGTTTTAAATCGGCGATTACTAGTCTGCTACGCTAAAGTTAGCTGCAGAGTTAGGTGTCACTTAGTGTTTTTGAAAACGGGCATTAGGCATTGTCTACAGCCATTAGACTGTGATCCAAAGTCATAATCGGATGCAGGTGAATACCGATAATTTACATGGAGCGACTGCCTATCTGGCCTCCACAACCCAGTTAATACTGGATGATACGATACCCTTTAGTAAGACTGGTTATCAGACTTTCGTGCCACTGACTACCTGTAACGACTATCAAAGATCTACAAATGATAGCCAGGACCAACGGCTTAACATGGTTAGGTTCTGCTCCAAAGTACCTAACTTACTAAACCAACAAAATTGACGTATTCCTAGATCCATACTTTACATGAATGTTTAAATATAAAAACATTCATGTAAACATTCATGTACGTGAGACCATTTAATTAAATACTAGCAGCTGTATTTGTGAAATATTAAATACTAGCGGACATCACGCGGTTTCACCCACGTAGTTCCCGTTCCCGTGGGAGTACGGGGATAAAATATAGCCTATGTTACTCTCTGATAATGTAGCTATCCATTGCTGAAAGAATTTTTCAAATCGGTCCAGCAATTTTTAAATTTATTCGTAACACAAAAATACAAATCTTTCCTCTTTATAATATTAATCTAAATTAGTATTTAGTATAGATTCCTACTTTGTTTGATAGTAAAACTTTTACCCCATCTTGCTAGACAATAATAAGCTCAATTGCAAACTTCCCGTTGGGACTAATACCGCTCCATCTACGTCGTCTGGATTCTTGTATATTTCTAATTAAATAACTAACCACGATAATAAATCTGTTAGTTTCACTAGGAGTTGCAAATGCAGGTACTTAAATCTGTCTAATTAGCTGGGAGCTAAAACTTGGGTTACTTTAAAAACGATCTATGATTAATTTGAGACCTAATCATAATAAAATGATGATAATCATTTCCGCCAAATGATGTCCACTTTGCCTTAAACGACCGGTCCAAACCAATTGGACTGTGACCCAAAGGTTAGCAGAAAATATCAAATTCGCAACGGTAGTAAAAGTACAAAGCATTTTTGCTGAAAATTATTCAACTCATTAAAATCAGGCCAAAACAGCGAATATTAAAAATTTCAACCAAAATAACCCAAGTTGTTAAAGAAAAAACAAGTATCTCCACATTTAAAGATTTACGTTATAAAGAAAAACAGTACTACCAAACCATATTTTCTAACTCCAACTTTAGAAATAAAAACCTTCGCTTTAAGAGCATCCATAAAACGAACTAAATACGTATTTACATCATGTTTATACCACGTCTTTGTGCAGTTTGCATGCAACTATACATCAAAGCAACACAAACACTCTGTGATCTTATAAATAGCTGTATAAATGCAAGTTCACATCGTAAATCACCGGAGATTATCTCTGGCGTCTTCTTCTCGCATCTTTTGGGCTTGCATGCATAATTTATACCCCGCACTTATCGCTTGAATCGTGTAGCACATAGTTTATTTTGTTAAAAAAACGTTGGTTTGCTATTTATATTGCTTCTTCTTTTCGGATCGATGACTAGAATTTTGTCCGACCAGTACGTGACAACCTGGACAGCTGTTGTTTGCCTTATTCAAGTCCTGGAGGGTGCAATTGCATCATTGGCAGGACAGAAGGTGTGGCATATCCTGTGTTGGGGCTCCACACTCTCATCGTGGCCGAAATTTACTTTGCAAAAGATATTACTATTGGTATGGTTTTCTATGGAATACAGTAAGCCATTTACAACGCCCTAAATTTTTTGGACCAACTATCGTCTAGTTAGTTGGACCAAAAAATGACAATTTGCCGTGTTGGCGAATGTGTAATTGTATGACAGACTTTGCTGGAACACTTTTGTTAGAGAAATGAAAATTACGGTTTGACATAAGGATTTGTTTCGGTAATATGTGTATACCGTAAGCACGGGCCGTAAGTTACCAAGAGATGAGTATGAGATGTATGAGACGGTTGTCAATTATAAATGGTTTTACATTGTGCGTATTGTATAATAATCACTTGCTTCGGTGAAGGAAAACATCGTGAGGAAACCAGTATGCCTGAGAGAAGTCAGAGGCCCATTGGCGGCATAAAAAACTCTGACACCAGGTTAGGCACTCACCACACGATAAAGAAGAATGTTTCATTCGTAACTAAACAACCACGTTTTCTTCGTAAAAAAAGAAAAATCAACCTATTACGTCTTTTAGACTTCTTTATTATATTCAGACGTCGCATAAAAGTGAAAAATCCAACAATATTTTCTTATTAGACTGTACGAGTACTTATATAAAATTCAATTTTAAAAATAATCCTAATTGAAGTCGTAGCTTACAAATAAATAGAACTACGGCATTTATTATTCATTTTAATTTAATTAGTGAGCAAACTAAGATTACATAAATATTTGTATTGTAATTGAATTTCAGTTAGTCATTTGTACCAAAAGTATGCGCTTACAAATTGTATAGTAGTATTTACATATTTTTGTATGTTTAAAGAAATGTTTGAAGTACCTATATTATCTAAATTGATCCCATAAATAATTTAAAAAATTATGACGTCTGACAGATTTGTCTCCACAAAAACCCTAATTACGCGTTTCATTTAAAAACTGAAGTTCTGATAAACTATACACTCTTAGAATGTAATGGTCCAATTTACAGGTTATGGGACAAATTTTAGCTTTGATCTCATTTCGCAATAAATAAACCATACATTTCCATTTTTGTTCTACATTTTTTATCTCCAAATCGGGACACCGTGCAGCCAGCCGCATGCTCCAATAGCAATTCCAGTTTGTAATCCCAAATTTATGGACACCGACAAGCTGATAAAAATTATATCTCGACCCTTATTTATATCGGGCTTCGTACAAATGACTTTTGTGATGTTTATTTGCATGTGTTCACTCACTTGTTTGACTTTATTTTGTACTGTTCCTAGAGAATCCATCTGCCCAACTATCATTGGTATCAGTATTTTACATGGAGTGACTGCCTATCTGACCTCCACAACCCAGTCAGTATTGGCTAATACGATACCCTTGGTAAGACTGTCAAACTTTCTGGTCGCTGACTACCTATAACGACTGTCAAAGATCTACAAATGATAACCGGAACCAATGGCTTAACGTGCTTTCCGAAGCACATAGGAAACTCGGTATGTATACCCATCCACAGACAAATCTTGGCAAGCGCTGTTTAACCTGAAGATTAATCCGCGCGCTTGTTATTATTTAGCCACAATTTTCTTCCGCACCTCGATGTCAATCCCGTTTAAAGTCGTTAAATTTCGAGACCTTTTATTACCTAATTTTTTAAACGCAGCAATAGGAGGTATCTAACGATGTCCAAACACTTAAGATCGAGTAATCAAAGCTACTTGAACATAGTACATCTAGATTTAACATAACCAAATTCCATCCACTAATTCATATACATTTAACAGAAATAAATCCCTCAAAGCTTGAAGGAATCCGTGCAGATTTCCAGAGGGTTTGAGCTCGAGAATTAATTAGATCCCAAATTAAAGGTATATCTCGTTGCTGCAAGAGTTTCGGGAACATTTTCACGTTTTCTAGGGATTTTCATGGCGTGCTCAGTCTGTGGCCAGGCACGATTGAAATTTTTCGAGTGGAAGCGACAAGGCTTACCCGGGACTTGGATGTCAACGGCTGGAAGAGGCATGATGACGACTTTGACTTACTGTATGCTATTGGTGTCGATTCTGTTGTACACAAACTAAACTTAATTTAGGCTATTGCTATCTTTTACTAAAAGGCAGTGCGAGAAAAGGACGGCTATAGCTATGAACTAAGTTAGAGATGTCAAACTAGTTTATGCCTTGCGCTTCACCGTGTTTTTAGTCGACATGTTTTTACGTGCACCTTTCATTTTTATGGAAATATTAGTTCCAACTAAATTTGACAGCTCTAAATGACGTCCGTCTTTTTCTCGTTTTATTAGAGAGAAGAAGATAGCAATAGCCTAAATTAAGTTTAGTTTGTGCGCAACAGAATCGACACCATTATGTCGAGTTCCAACTGTAAATGTGCACGTGTAATTCAACTAAACAAAACTATGTTAAAATGGAGGTGCAGAATTATAGAAAGGAATTGAATCATCTTTATTTGCGCGAAATATGCCACATTGAGATGTTAAAGATGAAAGGGGTTCCACATATTCCGCTTATCCAGCATGCAAATATTGTTATTTGATATAAAATAAGCTATCAATTACAGTTTAGATAAGCAAGAGTTACAAATTCAATTAAAAATAATAAGTACATATTAAAATATTTTTAGGTATATCTGTAGCTTTTTTGTCCTTATTGCACGCAATAATTTCATTGTTCTTTTTTTCATTCCGGAAATAACACGGTACCTGTAGGAATCTTGACACCGGTAAAACTACAGTCCCCGTTAAGCATATACAGCAAGAGTTTTTGTATGTATGTTGTTATGTCTAGCGATTGCATTGCATTATATAGATTCCAGTTCTTAGTATTATATAATTGCATAGCACATGTGTGAGTACTTTGTACTGTTCAGCCACCATTTACATTTATTTATCTTTCATTGACTTGCATATGCCTTGGTGAATGTCAAGCTCACTTAAATGTCTCGCTGATGGTGGCGGGTGTGTCGGGTCATTTAGTTCCCTTCAATATGGTTCGGTACATGCGTCATGTTTGTGAACGGGCGCTGTCAGTTGGGACTGGTCATCTATTAGCTGCCAAGGTTCATTTTAATTACTTTATTCATAGATTGTTGATCTAATCTTTTACTCTGGACGCTCTTAGTGTGCACGTCTTTTTACATCGTTCTCACATATATGTATAATCTCAAAATTAATGATGTAACCAAGATTTTGTAACAATATTTTGATTTTAAAAGAGTGTCCATGGAGTTTCTTGCCCGTTCTTCTCCATAGAGATCTACGCTAGGGAATGGTCAACTACAGTACTTTCTCAAGTTATTATGCCTTGTGACTGGGACTGTAGCTTTGATTTTCTTTTTTGTATTTTTGACATTCAAAAGTGCCGTAATGGTCTAATTGAAATAAATGCTTTGAGTTTGAGTTAATAACTCGCTAACGTTACACATGCATAGACAACATCACGCCTGTAACCCCGAAGGGTTGGGCAGAGGTTCGTTGTCAAACTTTTAATCATAAAATAAAAAAATATCATTTTAAAACAGTTAAACTAAAATGTTATTTTCATGACATATCCAGTATCCCACCATCCACATAGCACAAGTACTTTGTAGTCCACAATAAATAAAGTGGTGAGACCCGCCACCGCTGTCTGTGGTACAGCCAATTGAAATTTTATCCCGGCTTTATGCCCATAGGTACCGATAAAATGGAGTAAAATAAACAAAATATCACCACACGTATGGACCGGTGATTTTAAATCATAACCTTTGGATATTATTGGTGTATTGGTGAGGTTTGTCATTATCACGGTGGATTTGTTTGGTATCAGTTGGCGTTTTAGAGTAAATTATTTTCTGCATCAATTTACAATATTAAGTTATTTTTTGTTGTCATTTTTAGCGAACAAGGACACGCTTGATTTTACGGATTCTATGTATACGTTTAATTATCACTTGCTCCGGTAAAGGAAAACCTCGTGAGGAAACCAACGTGCCTGAGAGATATTTCTCGAAGGCATGTAAATCCAAGTCGGGTGCCCAAGGCAGCATAAAAACTCTGTCACCAGGTTGGGCACTAACCACACGATAAATAAAAAGATTTAATTATCTATATTTGATTAGATATATATATATATATATATTTTGTTTCGAGATAAACGATTCGGTTGTTTAGGTAGGCTCATGTAACTAAATGTAGTATCATGTAGGCTCGTGGCTAAATAATAACAGCCGCTCAGATCAATCTTCAGTTTAAGTCGCGCTTGCCTAGGTTTGTCTGTGGATGGGTGACCACCCATTACAAACCGAGTTTGCTCCGTGACTCGGAAAGCACGTTAGGCCGTTGGTCCTGGCTGTCATTTCTAGATCTTTGACAGTCGTTACAGGTAGTCAGTGGACCGAAAGTCTGACAACCAAACTTACCAAGGGGTATCGTAGTCCTAACTAGGTTGTGGAGGTCAGATAGGTAGTCGCTCCATGTATAATACTGGTATTCAGCTGCACCTAGTTAGACTGGCAGTCGACCCCAACATATGTAGTTGGGAAAAGGCTAAGCAGATGATGATAATCTTACAGCTCATACAAAACCACACATGGAATGATATCAAATTAGTTACAGAGATCTTAATTTTATGTTCAAGGTATTTAAATAATTTCACCTTTTACCATTTATATTAAGTTCACGCATTCAAACTAAGCTAGCTTCAGAATTAGGTTTAAAAGGATTCCCATTTCAAACTTTGAATCAAATGAGCAAATATTTTAATCCAAATATATAAAGTTCAGTTAAATTCTGCTGACCTTTTGGTACGACTTCAGTATGTATATTAGTTTGTTTGAATAAACTAATTTAAATACACACTGGATTCACAAGTTTTTCAAGTTCAACAGTAAGCTAACATGTTGGACTTTTAAACTTAAAAATACATCTTTTATTTTATAAAAACTTAATAACATAAAGTTGTTTTTAGTTGGTTGTGTAAGGCCGTTGTTCTTCTAATGCTAAGTTTCGGATTTTAATACCATTTTTCCATCACTAACACAAGTTAAATCGGATATTGAAAACAATAGGCGAGACGACAAAAAAAAACTAATTAGTCCGTCAGTTAGATTATCAGAAAATATTTGACCCGTGTTTTTTCTTTTGTTACGTAAATCAAAATTGACGAAGATATGACGCTTTTAAAATTTTCAATACGTCACGCCTAGGTATAATTTTTAGCTAGTTCTGACGTCACGAGCCCCCACTCCCGAGTTTTGATGCGTTTTATCTTTGTCAATATTCATTGATTTACAAAAACAAAAAATACGTGTCCATTAATTTCCAATACTCTAACTGACGGACTAAATAGATTTGCAATTTTTTAATACTGTCGTCATGCCTATTAGGTACAACTATCACTTCATCCGCAAAAATTGTAATAGCTCGGCTAATATGCATGATACAAATATAATTTATAGTCCCCACGAGATAACCCCCTGCATACAAACCTACAAAATAATTTTACCTTATTATAATACATATTATGATAGAGAAATGTCGATGTTTTGTCAAGCCACAGAAGCAGAGGCAGGACGATAATTATGTATCTATCATTTTGAGATTTTAAACTACCCCTACTAATTTTTTTTCATTGGCGTGATGTTACGTCGTGATGTTGTATAAACAATAAACATCCAAGCGATTGCAGCAAACACGACCAATTTGCCGTCTATTATTGAAGAGTATCCTTGTATATCTCCGAAAATCAGCATCAGGTCTTCACCAAAATTAAACGGGACCACTGCAAAATAATACGCATAACATTCAAACAAAAAAAAAGACGAATTGATAACCTCCTCCTTTTGAAAGTTGGTTAATAAAATGCGGTTGCTAGTTAGTATATTTTCCATAATTAGAACTCTTTTTATACACGGCGGAGCTACATTAATGCCCTTTGCGGAACTCATAAAACGAAAGAAAGCCTTTACCGCAAATAAACTCTGTATATTCAGGGCAGATTCGCCCTATTATTTATGATACAATATCTTACTTTACTAACACCCCTGAGGTTTAAAATCAACAGTTACTCATCCCCATAAACCGCATGTGGGTTTAAAAAATATCGGTTACCGCCGGTTACTGCCGGTTGCCGCCGGTTGCCATCGCACTCCAATATCCATTAGGAATGACTCAATATCGGTAAAGGGCCGGCTCTCTGGCTGAATACAAACTGCGGCAATGCCTCATTCATGTTACGTAATACCTCATTTCTAAAGCCTTTGCGGTGGCGTCGATGTTATCACTCAATAATGTTTGGATTTTTGTAAAACGTGCCCTTTTTATTTTATGGCTTAATTTGAGAGGAAATTGAGGAGTTTTTTTTGCTGGGGACATTATCTTTGAAAAGATTCATTACTTATCTTTTCAAAAGGTGAAACTGCTGTCATCTTTTTACAGTAATTATTTAAAGTTATCCTAGACTAGTTGACTGCCTCGTTGGACGAGTGGTCGCATATAGCGATATTGGGTTAGTCTATCAGGAGTTTCCCTGTAGCAGCCACGGAGTCTGGATTTGTCCGCGGTTAGTGGCAATAGGCTCACCCACTATTACATGGGACTTAAAACTTAACTGGCGATAATATGTGGGTATAATATTAGGTACACCTCTGTGTATCCCTCCGGGGATTTCAGGCGTGATGTATGTGTTATCCTAGACAAAGTTCCTTTTCTGACAAAGGAACGAACTTTAGAGAGTTATAATTGTTATGCTACGAGAAATGTTTCTTGCTACGAGTAAGTAGTCTTGTGAGTGGCGTAGCAATGCTACGGAGCTACGAGAAATGCGTAGGTGCTACGAGACACACTCCCAAACGCAAATGATGATTTAACAATATCCACTCGTCCAAATTATTTTATTGTTATCTGTGAAGATAAAAATACGAATTTTACAATATACTAAGGTACCATTATTTTCATCCAAGTCGACGACTCGAAAAATTATTCGTCCTTATGTCTGCTTCAATTCTTACTCAGCATTTTTAAAACATTTTCATACAACTTCAGCTATTTTTATTACTGTCTACATAAATTCGCACACGTATAACTGTCGCGAACAAGTCTAAACAAGCTTCTAAGACGTGCCACTTAAGGTGAGGAGTTGACTCCACAATAAATCATAACACATTATCTTTGAAAATGACAAAGGTGCGACTGATGTATGAATTATTTATTAGTATGACGCGGCTTTTTATCCTGAGAATGAAACTTGGATAGTTTTGAAAGGAGTAATAAATCTGGGGTGGTATGGAAATAAGTGACACGTGGAGTGGTTTTAGGACAAACACATCTAACGCGGAAAGCGATCTTTAGGTTAAGCCGTGCTTACCTAGGTCGGTCCGTGGATGGGTGACCACACATTACATTACATACCGTATCTCGGAAAGCACTTTAAGCCGTTAGTCCCAGCTCTCATTTGTAGATCTTTGACAGTCGCCGAAAGTCTGACAACGAGTCTTAGCAAGGGGTATCGTATTACCCAGTACTAACTGGGTTATAGAGGTCAGATAGGCAGTCACTCCGTGTAAAATACTGATAATCAGCTGCATCTGGTTAGACTGGAAGCCGAAACCAACATAAATCGGAAGAGGCTGGGCTGGTGATGATGTTTAACGCGTAAGGGAAACCACAAGACTAACAAAAACTAACAACACATAACAACGAACATACAACGGTCCATAGACTACGCCTTGTCCTAAAACAGGTTTTGACTGTTATGAGGTCCGAGTTACTAAACCCTATTCATTAACCAATTACCAATTATTCCTGCTACATACATTGAGCTATTACTACTACGTATAGAGATGACACCGCGTACAAAATCTGTGCTCCGTTCAAATGCTGTCAGCTGGCTGCAATTCACTCAGTTGCTTGCTTGCCACAGCATTATATATACGGGGTTAGCCGCCCCCCGCGCGCCCCGCACTGCGCACAGCACCCGTAGCCAAGTTGACAATCTACAATCGTAAACGCTAGTAGAAAACTATTCAAACGAATGGGAATGACATCATCTCAACGTTAAATCACGTGATCAACACAAACGAATAGAACATTCGTAGACAAGCTTACATCGTTCAAAATGATAGAATAGAATGTTATCGTTTCTACAATGTTGATCGCTACACTCTTTGGTAGGAACGCTCACCATAGCGTAAAGTGTAGGTTTTTTCTACAGACATTTAGAGAACGAGCGATCGACTCAGTCGTGTCAACTTGGCTACCAAGTGGGCTACAATCACTTACGTCGAGGCGTTTACGATTGTAGAAAGAGAATCGATACGAAACGTTTGTAACTAGGTCTGCAGATTTTGTTCGCGCTGTCTTCTCTATACGTAGTAGTAATAGCTCAATGGTTACATAGCACAATTATTATTAGGTACTTTAACGTGGTATCAAAAAAAATGAACTGTACTGATTTTTTTTTTGATGATGTTAGGATAGATACAATAATAGTGTAAAACCGAGTTTGCAGCTTCGAAATTCCCGTGCTAACTGCGTGGTGATTATGAACCATGTAACCATTTTCTTCTTCTTTATCGCGTGGTTAGTGCCTAACCTGGTGTCAGAGTTTTTATGCCGCCCATGGGCCTCTGACTTGCTTTACATGCCGTCGATAAATATCTTTCAGGCATGCTGGTTTCCTCACGATGTTTTCCTTCACCGAAACAAATGATAATTATACAATACGCAAATGAATCCGAAAAATCAGAGGTGCGTGCCTTGGGTTCGAACTTGAGACCTATGACTTGATTATGGCTATCACCACTTTCTTAATCACCATAGACCAAATGCCTACTTAAATACATCTCGACCCAAAGCTTGTTGTGGGTGTAAACTTATTAAAACAAAACTTTAAAACCTAAACAACTATAAAATATAATTGAAACCTAAACACGATCTGTCAACTATTTATAATCAAATTTTCTGCAACCCACACAGTCAAACGATTTCAATACATTATTCAGATGAAGAAAATAAACAAAAACAATATATAAATCAAGAGATGGGTATCGGCAAGTAATCGTATTTTTTACTCTCCAATAACGCTAACAAGTTCAAAATGCATTCATATACAGAAATTGCTTACTTATTATGATTCATGAATACTCAATACTAAATTGGATATTGATAGAAAATCCATTTAATTTTTGTAAAAGAGATTTTCTGCACTAATGAGGTGGTTCTGTATTAAAGTGTTCTTTACAACATTTTTTTATTTAATAAGTTTCTTTGAATTCTCATTGCTGAATGCCTATTAGCAGTTTTTTAATTTGTTTGGAACAAGTTTGTTTTGGTCCAATTACGAGAAAATTTTATTAAATCTGATCTGTGAAAATAGTTGATAACATACACCAACAATAGTGATGTACAATGAGAAACAAGAATTTGTGTGGTGTACTACAACTAAAAAAGTAGTTGGACTACTGAAAAATCACGCTCTAATTAAAATTGGGGTTTACAAGGTAAAATCGACTATTCCTATTGTTGAAGTCGGTCATGTGACCTATTTTACTCGGGCCATTATAACGAATCGATAACAAAATCGTATGAATATTTTAGGCGCTACGGAGGAACATAGACGTAAATTCATACATACATACATATATATTCGTACATAGACCGCTAAAATCATAAACATTCCTTTTGGCTTAAAAAGTGCGAAAAACGCGTTTTATCGATCAGAAATGTTATTACAAGCGGGAAGCGACAAGCGGATGAATTTCCATATTAAAATCACTATCGTACCACCCTATTACTGCACTATTGTGCACATGATGTATGTTTTCCTAACGTCACGCGCGCGATTTCGTTTTTGACGGCGGACGAAAGAATGTCGAAGGGTGAACGAAGCCAAAAATGGCGGGGAGTGCGAATATAGAGGGGCTGCGAAAGTGGCGGGGAGTGCGAAAACGAGCGAGTCGATGAGGAGGGCGCGTGCTGGTCGGAGCTCAGGTGAGTGATTGATAGTTCTTATTTTGCTAACTTTATTTGAGTTGTGTTGATCATTTCCTTGCACGTGTGTATTTCCAGATTTTGTAGAAAATTTATTTGAAACTACATCTTCTTCAGAATGTATCTTTTCCAGGCTTCCCAGGTACTTTGTTTTTAAGAAAATTTTATAAACATTGTAATTTCGGTTAAGACAGTAAACATCGTAAATTGCAGACGCGGCTCCGGACACTATAGCTACTAACAGATAAAGTATTGAAGTATCTGGAAGTAGCCAGTGTTTGCAACCGGTCCACAATCTCTCCGTACTGGTTCGACCAAACCTTGAAGGCCTATGCACACGGCGCGGCGCCGGAGCGGTGTCGCAGCGGCGTCCTGCATATAAAATCCATGATATGTCTCACGACACCGCACGACGCGCTCCGGCGCCGCGCCGCGCCTCATGCACACCGGACATGCTACCTGCAAGACGAAGCAGGTATGGGTGTATGCGTTGCTACTCCGGAGGAGCAAAGTTCAGTAGTTTATGAAGCAAAGATTTTGTTGGGGACTAAAGCGCAGTACACACCGCCAGCTAGCGAGCAAGCCAGGCTCTTTTCTTATTTCGTTTCGGCACTTCGGTAGTTCGCGGTGAACAAAATTATGGAAAGAGGTGAAACGATCCTTACCCAGCTCGCTCTCTAGCGTGTGGCGTGGCTGTGTGGTGTGGCTTGCGCTTAATCTAATATTGTCGTGTGAACCTACAATAATTTCGGCGAAGTCATAGTAATAGGAGCAACAACACACGTCTTTTCCGATCCATATTATTAACAACAACAACCGCAACAACAGTGACGCCGCGACGCTGTACTGTCCGTGTATCCACCGATATGCGGCGAAATGTTGCCACGCCCCCGCCGCAACGCACCGTGTGCATAGACTCTCACTCCTCTAAGACCCGTTTTCTATAACTTACGTATAACTGTCAGTCAATATGCCACGTATCATAGCTATCGGTATTTTTATAAACAAAGTTAGCTTGAAATATCCTATCCTCGTCACCTACCTGTCTGTTATTTTATTCATAGAAAAATCAAAGAAAGCTTTTTATGTGACGTTTTGTTCCTAACCGTCGGTCAGCAAAATGTCAAACAGACGGAGATAGCAACCTACCGAAACCAAACAAAGTTATTGAAAATGGCCGTAAATCAGTATCTTTTGTTTTCGACTACGAAAGAATACGAAATAAAAAATATGATCAGCAACATAATTACACACCTAATTTGAATCACCCAATCAAATCAATCATCTAATTGGATAAAAACACACGTCAACGAGTTAAAAACATTGTCCTATTCACACCCACGTTTAACACATACTAACTAAATAGTGCTACACCCATTTACAACAATCTCTTCAGAAAAACACGGATATTAACATCCATCACATTATGATATTATGACTAACTGTTATTTTACGAGCATCTAATGGGCCGATAAGGGTATTTTATTATTCCCTGATGGCTTATACCTGTCTTGAAGCGTTATACGAACGATGCGTTATGGCCATACATTGTGGCGCCAATTTCGTATAATGGACCTAGCTTTATTGTCTTTGAAATGGTATTAGAAGGCTGTATAAATCTGATAGTTGGGTAGTTTATAGGGTGTTTTATGTTGGAGGTTTAGGTGTGTATTTTAAAAGAGGTACACGTACCTAACGTCACCAACACCCCAGAGGCAAATATTATGTTATTATTAAGAAGTAACTCTGTATCTGATTATAAAGTGAACTGTTATTTAGAAGTTCTTATGAGAAATTATCTTTAACGAACTTTGTGTAACCTAAAAAAACAAAACGCTTTTCTTTTTTTTTACATATATGTAGAGGCGATAAGAGTATTTAAAGATCCTAGCAGATAATGGTACAGAGGTTTACATACCAACATAACGTCGTGAAACTTAGAAAAACAATAAGTCATAGTTCAATACAACAATGCATTCAGGATGCTGCTGGGGCTGCCACGCTTCTGCAGTGCGTCGGGAATGTTTGCTGATGCACACTGACGACTTCGCAGTTCGCAGCGATCAGACGTAAACGTGCCGCGTCGCTGCTGCAGAGGGTCCGGGGCAGCTCGAACAGTCTCCTGAATGTCATTGCGGGGATTTGATTGCCCGTTTATGCATTTTCTGTCAAACCTTCATGTTTTACTTAAGTATATAATTTTTTCATTTCATCACCACTGCTCTCAAAACGGTGAAGGAAAACATCGTGAGGAAACCGGCATGTGCACCAAAAATTCGAAGACATGTGACATCTACCAATCCGCACTGGGCCCGCGTGGTGGATTATAGCCCTTACGCAAAATACGCGCTTTGACGTGGAGTTGCGGACACCAGCCCGTTATACAATACAATACAAGTATATAATTTCTAAAGTGAATGTTTACTAACAATATATGTATATGAAACGACGTCCGAAATAAAATGATTATTATTATAATAATGTTCTTCGGTGGCAGAGACCAAAAACATTTGTAAGAAACGGCAATTTCAATAGAACTCTGAATAATATTAGTTGTTCGAGGAATTAATGACATAATCTTTTATTAAACTCAAAGGTTTTTATTTACAAAAGCTTGACCCAGTTATATTGTATAAGATTTGTAAAAAAAATCACAAAAATATATGTACCAAGCAACATAAGTACTTCCCAAACTACGCGGTATTTCATCACAAAGATCGCTCATACAAACACATACAAAAGGCACACCTGTAAATATTTTCTGCGCAGTAAATTGACCTATATAATCTGACCTCACCAAACCCATTCAAAGTATATTAAGGATCAGTCCCCCTTGAAGAAATATTACAAGTTTCTCACAAAGGTTCATTTAATTGAACAGTTCTTGATGTGGAAACAGAATCCATTATAACTTAGTAGTACTTACAACTTTAAGTTTAAACCAGTCTTTAAGTCTTCCTCTCTATTGAAATACTTTTGTAAGAAGAATCATAACTATTCAGCGATCTTAGCTACATTATCTCTAACCTTTTTAGGGTTCCGTACCAAAGGGAAAAACGGGACACCCGTCTCCCCAACTCCGTCTGTCTGTCACCAGGCTGTATCTCATGAACCGTGATAGCTAGACAGTTAAAATTTCACAGATGATGTGTTTCTGTTGCCGCTATAACAACAAATACTAAAAAATGAACAAAATAAATATTTAAGAGGAGCTTCCATACAACAAACATGATTTTTTTGTCGTTTTTTGCTCGATATTAATAACGGCAACAGGTAGAAGCTTGTAATATTCACAGAATATTTAGTTGTATATTCACTTTAAAACAAATAATTATAATAAAGTAAATATTTAAGGGGCGCTCCCATACAACAAACGTGTTTTTTTGCCGTTTTGTCTATTGTTGTAAAGAAAATAGTACGGAACCCTTAGTCCGAGTCGGACTTGGCCGGTTTCTTTAACGTTATTGAGCGCAGCTCGTGTTCATCAAATAGAGTTTCTTGAAAACAGTTTTTTTACAACAGTTTTATTTAACAACGATTTTTAGCCTTAATCATAGTGAGGGGTACCGTTGGCATTTCGGCTAATTGTACCCTTTGCTTTTTCCCGCTTTCTAATACACAAACTGCCGCGAATACTCGTTTCACATTTAACAATATTTTCATGATTTTAAGATTTTAAATATTCATATCTACAGATCGCGTTTCCTTTCCTTCTTCCATGGTTTTATCTCACTATTCACCACTACGTGGGCTAATTAGTTTAACTATTGACATAGAAACTTTAACAAAATGAGCAAAAACAACTTAAAGTTTTCCAAAGCACGAACAGCTCAGAAATTGCAATGTGCAGTCACCATTTTACCTACAAAACCTACAAAGGGACGCACATTTGAACTTAACCTTGTAAAATATAAAACGTGCATTTAAACCGTCTCATTCCCCTCGCATGGTCTAAAAATCAATATTGTTGCTACGCAGAACTTTATTTGTTAAACAGAATCCCTACAAAAAGCTTTGATTGAAACGGAACTCTCTGTGAAAGCCTATAGTGTCCAGATTATTTTAATTTAGCGGCTAGCTAGGGGAAAGAATGCCGGAGGGTCTGTCTGTAATTTTATTAATCCGTGTAGAGATGCATTCAGACGCACACATGCAATTTCGCGAGTGTACTGTTACCTATTAAAACGTCAAAGGATTAAAATACTAAAGTGACTGCTTTTCGTTTTTGGCTATGCCTAAATATTATTCCGCTGTTTGAATTTTATCTCGCGGCACTGAGCCGAGAGTTGATAATGCCAAAACGCTTAGGTGCCGTTTGGAACGGAAATGTGACCCGTTTTGGTTGGAAACGTGATTATCGGTTGTTGAAGGACTTCTGTGTGATGCATTCTGATTGATTATAGTGTGCAAACTCCTTAATTCTGCTTTTTTGATGGTTCTTTGAAGTCGCTCTTAGAGGATCTCATGGCTAAATAATAACAGCCGTTCGGATCAGTTTTCAAGTTAAGCCGCACTTGCCTAGTTTGGCTCATGGATTCACCCATTACAAACCGAATTTGCTCCGTATCTCGGAAAGCACGTTGGTCCCGGCTGTCATTTGAAGATCTTTGACAGTCGTTACAGAAAGTCAAATGGCTAGAAAATGTGACAACCTTACCAAGGGGATAATGTTACTCAATACTAATTGTGTTGTGGAGGTTAGATAGGCAGTAGCTCCATGTAAAATTCTGATATTCAGCTGCATCCGGTTAGACCGGAAGCCGACCCTAACATAGTTGGGAAAAGGCTGGGCAGATGAGATGATGATGGCTCTTAGAGGTAAACCTAGAATAATCCTAAACCTTCAACTTTCCCAATGCTGCAACACATGTGTCTTCTCCGTGAGAGGGTTGAGCCAGAATTCCTTTTTTTGACCTTTTTTTTTCTAACATGCGTTTCCTCATCGTGTTTTTCGAGTAAGCTTGCTAAATAATGGAGCTCGTTTCAAAACAGTGTAATTGACAACTGCAGTTTATTGTTTATGTTCACGAGTTTTATGATAACCTTTACTAATACCAATACCAGGTATGGCAAAAATCAACAAAACAAACAACATAACGTCCACTGCTGGACATAAGCCTCTCCCAAGATGGGAGGAATTTGCCGTAATCTCCACGCTTGGCAGGTGGATTGGAGATCGCAGTATGAAAGACCAACAGAAAACGCTGCTGCCCATTCTCTGGTCTACGGAGGCGCAAGGTGTTCTGCCTCGGACATTAGTCGCCTTATACGACACCCGTGAGTGTAATGGGTTGGTTCTATTCTACTCTGCCGGATACCACACGGCTAAAAAACCTTTACCATTCTTTCGGGCTTTTTCGCAGTCGGGTGACTTCGTAGCCGGCAAGAAGGGATTTAATTCACTATTGTTTTAATTGCAACACTGGTGATCTTTAACATTTATATCATTTTAATGTGCATACAAAAAATCATAGTTTTATTATTCACTACCCAAAATTAGAGAACAACATTACATCTCATAAAAGGATAGCTTGTCTATTGCTTATATATTACCTTAAAATTACACCTTTACTTGCGAAATGATTCATTTTGCATACTGAACTTTATTTTTATAACAATACGTTCACGTTCACGGGTCACGAGTGTAGTTGAACTTAAAATTAAAAAGTTCGCTTAATAACTGCACGGCTTTTTCTTACTTGCATTAAGTACGTTATTAATAGTATTTAACTTCTTCTTCTTCTGGAGTCGAGAACTCAGATTTTGTCCGACCAGCACTTAGAAACCTGGACAGTTATGTCGTTTACCTCATTCAAGTCCTGGAGGGTGCAATTAGTTGATCACGATGGGCAGTAGAGAAGGTGTGGCATGTCCTGTGTTGGGGCTCCACACTCGCTTTGTGTCCGAGATGGGTCAATAGTAGTATTTAGCAAATGTTGTGTGCTTTTGAGGGTTTTATTACTGAACAAAACAATAATAAATTTATAAGAAACAATAAACACAATAAAAATCAGCCACGTGCGAGCCGGACACCACCACACCCAGTGATGGGGTATGTAGTCGGGATGAATAAAATCTACTCAAACGTAATATGTATTATTTTTTAAATTCTCTCTTCGGTCCAAATACAGTTGTGTATGAATTTGTCATGCAGCTGTGGGGCTAGTAAATTGAGGTAGAGGGCTTATGGCGAATAAAACACGTGTGTTTTTTCTAGAGAGTAAATTCAACAGTCTCTAATGGCGGGACGGATTTGACAATATACACGCAGTGTTGCAAGGATAAAAAAAAATTTTGGTGATGCCAACAAGTTGCTTCATAGTATTTCTCGAAGAAACTATGAAATGAAAAAGTTATGTCTGCGGTTTTCTACGAGTAAAATGGCTCTGAAATATGCCAGATTTATGTCAGACCAAAGGACTAATAAGGTTTAATTTTTTAGCTAATTAATTATCATTATCACCTGCCTAACCTTGCCCAACTAAGTTGAAGTCGGCTCCAGTCTAACCAGATAAGCTGAATAACAGTATTTTGTATAGACCGACTGCCTATCTGACCTCCACAACCCAGTTAATACTGGGCAACACGATATCCCTTTAGTAAAACTGGTTGTCTGACTTTCGGCCCACTACATGTAACGCATGTCAAAGACCTACAAATGGCATGGAGGAAACTATACCGAGTTTCCTCCGTGCCAAAGAACGTTAAGCCGGTAATGGATGGTCACCCATCCGAGGACCAACCTAGGCAAGCGCGGCTTAACCCGAAGATCGACCCAAGCGGCTGTTATTAAGCCACGAGCTCCTCCGTAAAAAGCTAATTAACTAACAGGAAAACATTTCATTCAAATTAAAATAAACGAATACTTAGCACTCCTTCGAATAAAGAAATACAAAGCAAAAATACTCAAATTGCCATTTTATTTAAATCAACCGGCGAAAGTAAATTAAGAAGTAGTGGAATTATAAAGGAGTTTATCTCAAGTGTGCGATTTCTTACTAACAAACTATCGTCTGGGGATGGCTTACACAGCAGAAACCGCACTTTAGTAAAATATTATTACATGTTTCATGATATCGATGAGGATCTTTAAAAGAAAATGAACGACTGAAAAAGGTATAATCGGCACTTTTCTTTGAACTTTACCTGTAAAGGTGGAAATTTTGCAAATACTAACTGTATTTTAGGAGAAATAACAGGTAAAGTGGATATATTCATGGTCTGAAATGTAAGTTGAGTAAGTTTTCCGACTTTTCGTGTCTTGGAACGATAACCCACAAAACCTACAAGCTTCTTTCTTTCTGTGTTTATTACTATTATCGTATAAGAAAACTCATTTATCTTTTTTTTTTCTCAAAAGAAAATGGCTGCTGCCCGCATTCACTAGTTTTTCTTCTCATGTTCATGACTGTTCATCAGCCAGCACGTAGCGCCAATCATTTCATTCGTTACATAAAGAAAATACAAGATTTTTAATTAAAGCAATCATTTTTTTATGCCACCTCTGACTTGGTTTTACATGCCGTCGAGAAATATTTCTGAGGCAAGCTGGTTTCCTCACAATGTTTTCCAACACCTATAAGTAAGTGATAATTATACAACACGCACATGAATCTGAAAAATCAGAGGAGCGTCTTACTGCTTAGCTTACTTAGCAGTTCGATTATCACACTACTAGACTATCACTGCTTAAATCAATCTCAACATGAAATGGAGCTTACAACGCAACATGAGTACAAACGTTATTATACGAGTTTACAGTTTACCCATCGCAAAGTAAATGCTTTTCCCACTATTTTTGTCTACATGGAAGTTAAAAGAGAGTTTCACAAACAAAGTAACGTTCCGGCTCGGTCACGGTACGTGTACGGTACATAAATATTACGAAGCAATCACTGTAAATAGTACTATACAAACAGGTACATCTGCCGGCCGTCTGATGCCGATGTATATGGAAAATTGTCAGAACGTTTAATGTTGGAAGTACTTACTCATCAAGAGGAAGAATATTTATTTGTAAGTACTAAAGCATGACGCGGAACATATAAAATCACAATAAGAGTAAGTAAGAGGAAAATATTATGCCATATTATCCACTTACGTATATTATCCAAGCAAAACAGCCATCGATCAGCATAATGGTGTGACACCATGGGCAGTAACAAAGTGGAATAATTTGTAAAAAAAAAAAATATTCAGTGCCTGACCTGATGTCAGAGTTTTATGTCGCCCACGGGTCTCTGACTTGGCTTTACATGCTGATAAGAAATATCTCTCCGAAAAATCAGAGGTCTTGGGAAACCTGTGACTTGTAAGTCCGACGGTCACACCACTAGGCTATCGATAGGATTTATTAAGTACACACCGATAGGCTTACTTTGATAATTGTTCTACCCACTTCTGAGCACAGACCACCTCTCTTTTGGTCTAAAACGCTAGGAAATTAGGTTTTGATTAGGATTAATTGAGGGTGTAGATTCATAAAACACATTCTACATAATAAAAAGAACTTGTAAAAATAAGGTGAATAGTCAAAAAGATATTTAAATGAGTGCACTTAGATTTGGTAAAATAAAACTCTCACTTTTCTTCTTTAAAAATCTTAAATGAGAATAGATTTTCCTCAGAGAATGGAACTAAAAATACCATTTCAACGAAACAACGAAGTTCGCAATTATCTTTAGAATCTTTTTACCTTTAATATCGTTACGGTACATTTTAAACGTGGTTTTAGTGTCTTTAAATTTAATATTAAAACCGCTTGAACTTGCTTATTTTAGACTCATCAGAGCGTTGCATATACCCAGTACTTACTAGGTTGGGGAGGTCAGATAGGCAGTAGCTCCACGTAAAATACTGGTATGTAGCTGCATCCGGTTAGACTGGAAGCTGACCCCAATAAAATTTGGACAAGGCTAAGCATGAGTTGAATTCGTCTCTAAGCGAGTTTTCCGCATCACGAGGTATCCCAATATTTTGCATATACCTTCATGCAGACGCTATTGATTTTGTCTGTGTTAGGGGGACAGCCTGATAATCATATTATATTGTGTTTTAAATATATTCGCCTGGGGTTCCGTGCAGTACTCATCTACATGCATAGGTGTGTGTGTAGATTTTGACCTTGAAGCGACATCCCCTCGCGAACATCCCCTGTGTAACCCTTTATAGCGTTTCATTATTTGCGTAATACAGACCTCTGTGTGTTGTAATGGTTCTTTATTATTACTCTGACATTGAAATGAGTGTTTGTGTAAGTGTGTATCGACCGACCGTGTTCCCATACGGGGTGTGCTGACAGGTTTTTTGTTTATCTCAAACTGAGTACCTCTGGGAATACAACTGTGGCATATATCGCTATCTGCGAAAATAAAAACAATTTATTGGCTGTTTTTAGGCCGTTGGCTTGTACATCATTATGTGGATACCGATTTTCCTGTCAAACGCCATGATAGTGCCCTTATCCCCCCAAAATCATGAATTGGAACGGTCAATTGGTGAGACCCTGGTTCAGTGGTCAAATGTATGAGTTGATAATACTATGATTGACAAAAAAAAAACAAAGATTTAAGCACCAAAAATAACAAGTCGCTTTTCAGAACATACCATCACACCTATAGTCCTCCAAGGATTAGACAGAAGTTTACCTTTAGTACCTACACTCATTATTCGCCACTTACGTTTAAGTTTCGTGTAATTTCTTTTTAAAACTAACATAAAAATTAACCCTCGAACTAAACACTCGTAACTGTAACAAAAACAATAGACCTGTCGAAGCGCGAAATTTTCCTTTAAATAAAAACTTAGGAGCTCTCGTAAGACGCTTCTCTAAGTGGCTACTAAACCCGTAAGGAGTACTCGGAGTACTTTGAGTACTTCCAGTTACTCCCGGCACCTTACATTTTGTTTAAGACGGGTAAGACGGGAACATTTTAGATTAACTTGCTTTAATTATAGTCTAGGTAAACACAGTTACGTGACGCGTGTGTAATCACGATTAGTAATTAGGGATATGGCGGGGAGGGATTTTGTTTTGGGTGGGGACATAGTGAGAGTGGAGAGCGATTTATTTTGATTGAAAGAATATTTCTCTGATTGTAAAAGTGAATGTTTGTGTTCGTGTGATAATTATACAATAATATGTCCATGAATCCGAAAAATCAGAGGTGCGTGCCTTAAGGGGCTCCCCGAATTTTCGTCGTGCACACTAGCGCCACTTTAGTAAAAAAAAAACAGAACTCGTTAAATACACAATTAATATAAAATCTGATTGACAAAATCAATCATTTGGTCTTCTAAATTAATTACGTCTGCCGCTGTCGCTGTCTAACGACAGCGAGCAATGAAGCTGTCGTTACAGAGACAAAATGGGAAAAAAACGGCCGTTTTTAGCAATTTTTCTAACTGTAACTACAGTGAAGTATATTTTAATGAATTAAATAGACGTCAATAATCTAGAACTCTAAAGCATTGATTTAAGACGAAAATAAGACGTAAATAATTCCCCTTAAGTTTAAACTGACCTATGACTTGAATAACTTTAAAGCTGGTTAAAGGTCCTATACATGCCTATGTGCTTTCATGGGCCTCGGAATGCGCCACCGACGGGATCCTTACTCACGGTAGGAGGGGTATCCATCGGCGTCGAGTCGACTTATAAGTACCTAGGACTCGTCTTCGACAGCCGGTGGAACACTTCCGACTTTTGGCCCCAAACTGGAAAGGACTGGGGCTGCCTTCAGGCGGCTCCTGCTCAACCTGGGGGGGCCAAACGCCTCCTGCCGGAGGCTCTACGCGGCAGTCGTGCGGTCTATGGCCCTTTACGGGGCCCCGGTGTGGGCGCGTTCATTGAGGCGGCGAGCCGCCCACTACCTGAACGCGCCCCAAAAGGAGGTAGCCGTAAGGCTGGCCCGGGGGTACCGCACGATCTCCCGCGAGGCGGCGAGCCTCCTAGCCGGATTGCCGCCATAGGATCTAGAGGGGATAGTCCTCGCACGCCTGCATGAATGGCGCGCGGAGGCGCTACGCCGGGGGGAAACTCCGCTGCCGCGACAAATTGTCGCTCAGCGGACAGACTTCCGGCGGGATCTCATGGCGACATGGAGAGAGCGACTGTCGCAACCCCGTGCAGGGCACGCCACGATAGTGGCGATAAGTCCCCTCTTTGAGGAGTGGCTTGAGAGACGCCACGGCGTCCTCACCTTCCGCCTGACGCAGGTCCTCACAGGACACGGTGTTTTTGGGAGGTTCCTGCACCGAATCGGGCGGGAGGAAACGCCCGGGTGTTTCCACTGCGAGGATCGACCGGAGGACACAGTGGAGCACACGGTGGAGGTGTGCCCCGCGTGGGCGGAGCACCGCCGTGTCCTCGAAGCGGCGATTGGCGGCGGCGACCCCTCGCGTCCGGCCCTGGTGCACGCCATGGTTAGGAGCGAGACGGAATGGGACGCCGTCACCTCCTTCTGCGAAGCAGTAATGCTAGAGAAGGAGGTGGCGGAACGTGAGAGGGAGAGAACCTCACAGCGTCCCGGCCGCCGCGGGAGACGCCCCGGGCGTCGGGGGCCACCACGTGGCCCCCGGCCACCGTAGTCGCGGGCCTGTGGACGGTGGGCTATGGGCTAGCTCGCCGTCCGTCCGTCTCATGACGACAGGCCGTGTCGACGGCGCGTTCGTGTTCCACGCGCGCCTCAAAGAGAGTCAGCAAAAAGGAAGGGGCCCGCAAGGACCGATGCCTGCCGGGGTTGCGGGACTGTTCGAAAGAGATACCGTGGCCCCGGAAAACAAAGGGCGATGAAGGAACATGGATGGGTTTTAGTCAGTAAAAGTCTGACACTCCCTCCTGCTCCGCCCAGAGCAGGAGAAATCATTTGATGATTTCCCATGCGAAAAAAAAAAGGTCCTATACATACTATTTTAACTACCTAGCTCTTCAGCTACTAAAGCTTAAGCTAATTATCACTTGTTTTGGTGAAGGAAAACATCGAGAGGAAACCTAACATATCTAAAAGATATTTCTCGACGGGGTCAAACTATAGGTAGGCAGTAGAAGATGAAGTACGTATTTCCGATTTTAGCTACAGATTCTGTCAGCCAATGATTAAGTCGTTAGATGTGCGCGCTTAACAATATCATGAAAAAGTTATTCAATGGGGTTAAATGAACTTAAAGGGTTCTATTGATGATTATAATGATTTTAGTTCTGTAGGGCTTTGACCTTAAATAAGTAAAAACGCTAAGAGAAGTGAGATCTCACATCCTGCATACAACAATAACAGCACGATTCTTAGTATTATAAGTGGGCCTAATAATCCTATTCAAATCTCATTACCATCGAACTAGAAACGTGATTATCTTTTGATGGAAACGGCTTTCTAAAGTTACTTAAATAGCTACATACATTTAGATAATACTATTGACATTCAACTAGCACAATCAGCAAACTGAACACTGGGAAGCAATATGTCTAGGTCCAATGGTCGTTGAGACTGACGCGGCCTCAAGTGGTGACGGCGAATTGGCAAACGCAGGAGTAATATGGACGTATTCAAATAGACCGACAATGTCCTGTGGTGTCTAGTGGATTCAATAAGATGTGGAAGGCGGAATTCAATGGAAATTGGAGTATTATCATTTTGGTTCAGTTTGATATGTTAATGAATATGGATTTAGACAGTATTATAATACCGGATCTTTTGAAAAAAGATGTAAAAAAAAAGTCAAAGTCATAGTTATTTATTTGCGGTAAATGTTGTAAAAATAACATGTATGTAGTGGACATTGTGACATTCGAATTCGAATAGATTCGTATGGGTGGCTAAGGCAAAGTAAATCTCAGATGGCGCCACCATAGTTGGTCTTAATCTCACCAATGAGGTAAAGCTATTTAGAAATATAAAATGACATTACCACATTTTCAACCAATGACGATGTTTGGGTACCAACTATTCTAGCGCCATTAGTTCCACAGTTAGCCTCCTCATTCGTCTACACATTTCGCCAATCGTATGTGGAACTGACTTAAACCAAAACATAGGTCTTTGTGAAATTGGCATTCTACCAAAGAAAACGATGACACAAACGTCAATTTATGGGTCAGGCCACAGGTCAGTCCTGTATAAGCAAACGAAAAACTTCAAACAACTAGAACTAAAATAAATGTACCAAGTTTGACATAACTAACGATTCAAATTTTCTTGACAAGCAACGCCACGTAAAGTCGACATACTTAGGTATAATTATATGGATGAAGTTGTAGTAAGACAAAAATCAAGTGCCTATTATTTTTTCTTATACTAAATAGCCAAGAGATATAAAAGAATTAGGTATAGAGCGGACATCGGGAATAATGTCATACAAAAATTTTGATCCCGAACATTTTCGATTTTGACACACTAATGCTACTTGACAAGCGGGCGCTTGACACTAGACAGAACGATTTGTTACTAAGTAGTAGCAAGTATTTGGATTACGATTTTCTTCGTCTTGTCCCGTCTATCGCTCTTAAATATTTGAATGTCTTTTGCGTTGATGTGAAGCAATGATGCGGCCTAGGCTGGAGCACGCTTGCCTAGAAGAAACTGATTCACTCGAACTTTGAATAGATCCAGATTATAATGATCAGGGAACAGAGTAGCCGGCAGTGAATTCCACAGACTGTTTACTTTTAAATATAAATCCTTCAATTATATCTAGTCATGTAGATGACTACTAGTTTACTTAACCGCTCGCACTGCAACCACACATAACTCTGTTAAATCACTGCGTGCGAGTCAAGAACACATGTTTAAGAAACTTTGTTAATATTTAATGTTTATGCGAAAATGGCGTTGATTTGTAGGCACTTTGTAAATAATTTTGACGCCTGGGTAGCCGCTAATATCATAATTTGACAAGCATGCATGCCGTAGACGGGTTAGCTAAGCAAAAGGTTGATAATATATTTATTATTGAGAGTTCAAACATTGCTGTTGAAAGCGTATTGTGTGTTAACGCGGCTTTCACTTTGATTAATTTTATGGAGGCTGTAAATGAATGAGGTTTTTAAGTCATAAAGTCTCTTTGTGAATGTTGTTTTGTTGGTTTTAAGTTTAAATATTTTTTTATATCGATGGATATAAACCTATTGATAAAAATACCAATCGAATTGAGAACCTCCTCCTTTTTGAAGTTGGTTAAAAATAATATATCACAACTTACACTCAATAGTCTTAACGACTACGATTATTGGGTTTTTCCATCAGGAATTTTTCAGTAGCTGCTCGGCTCGCTCCCTATAACATGGGACTAAAACATAACTGGCAAAATGTGGGTGCACTATTAGCTACACCTCCGCCAAACCCTTCAGGAATAACAAGCGTGATATTAAGTGTAAAAACAAAATCGTGAAAGCTACAAACTGGGTTTTTTTATTGAAAAATAAAGCGACCAATACACGGTACACTTTACCAAATCACATTAAACATAATACATTAAAACATAGACAAAAAGCAAAACTATCACATAATTCAACACACTATACAAATTTTATTCATCAATAGGTACTATCGAGGACACTCCCGCCTGATCACCACTAAGCTAATTTTGGCTTGCACCTTACAACATACATAGAAACGCTCTCTAGCCCCGACCCGTTGACTTTGTATAGAAATAATGAATTAAAAGATACCGATCGGCCAAGCGCACTGACGACGCACGCCAAACGAGAGTTATTGTTTTTTTGAAAGTTGACGCTTTCCTAATAGGCTTAAACTTTAAGGGGGCGTGTCTCGGCGCCTCCGCATGATTTAAGCGAAAACTTTTTAACTGATCAGGCGGAGAAGACCACGACTGTACCTCCCAACCAAAATCATCGAAGCCTGAAACAACAGATTTATAAACCACAAACTACAATTACCCCACATGACAGATTCTGCCTTAAACGTAATTAAAGGGCGAAAACGTAGATACAAAATTAATTTAAAGTAAATCACATCACCTCGGAGATTTACTGCGATAACTATGAGCGTTCAACGTGAAATCGAATCAGTGTTTCGCTTTAGTGGTTTTCTGTGAGGGAGGTATCGGTTGCTATATATAACTAGTCAAAAGCTACGTATTAGGTACGTGTCGTTGTGGATCAATGTGCTTATGAGAGAAGAGTAGTTGGTGGAACTGAAGATTATGGTGACACATTTTCGTAACAATGCTTGAAAGCACAAAAGAATACTCTACGTCTACACCCAATCAAATCATCTACGTCAAAGGTATACATCAAATTAAATAATGTTGAGAAAAAACCTCAACATTTAAATATAAAATTGTGTAAGCATTAAACAAATAATTATTTTCTTTTGGAATACTTACATCGACTTAACTAGGTTTCTGTTTTATTCGGTATCTAAAAGTGTAATATTTTCCAGGTTTCTTCAAAGTAGATTTTATTTTTAAAAACCTAAATTTACACTACATTACCTTGCTCATTGAATATAATTTATTTGTCTTCATCTTAATTTTTGTAGACTCTATATTTTCTGTGAATTTACAATATAGATGCATTTAAAAATATGTAATAGGAGTTTTAAAAGAAAAATATAAGTACAATATATAATAAAAACATTTCGTTATCAACAGTCTGGTGGTTCGAGGGGTTTTTCTCACGCAACAATTGCTTTTCAAATAATATTTGAAGAGGTTTGAAAGTTCTATATTTTGTTAGACGAAAGTCTCTAGAATATTCTTACAACTTTGACACTTGGGTTAAGTGGCGCAGTCACCGGTAAATTGGTGAACATTTGATAAAACCAATGTTATCTATTTGCTATTTTCGAAGTCAATATTTTAAATTTTTCGCGTAGAATTTTTATTTTAAACGAGCTGTTCAATGTATTTTTTGTAAGGTTTTTTAATGATTTTACGTTAAACATAAGATTTTTTTTTATCGATCAATATTTTTTCTTCTATTGACGTATTTACCTAAAAGTAATTATGATACCCATAAGACGTGCATAACAATTTAAATTACTCAGTGACATTAATGTAAGAAAAAATCTGTTCACAAATCCCAAACCCATTTCAATAAAAGCTAACCTAAAAAGAAAACTCAGCTAAAAGATTGAAAATAGTTTCCATTTTTTTTTATAATAACATTTTCCATTCGCACAAACTAATTGAAAATGGCAAAGCGTTTGAAACCTGATTTCATATTTTTGCATTCCGTCGGGCTTTAAATAACAAGTGCGAGAAAATGAACGGGAAAATCTCGTGAACGTCTTAATTTTCCGCTGTGGGTTTCGGGATTAAGATCTTGAATCGCCGTTATCTACTGATATAAATCTTTTAACACTCATTCGGGGCTTAACAGATCTGGCCTGAGTCTCGCTAACTCCAACAACTGCAATTAGCTTTGGTCGGGAAAGTCCCGGTAATCTCGTAAACTGGGCGCTTATAATTTAAATACGCAAATGGGTGTACCGCTTAAAATAAAATTACTTTTATTTTTATACCGTTTCAACTTGCGAGCTTCAAATGTAATATTAATTTTCTCCACTCCATTTTTTATACATATGAAATTTAGATTTAGCTAAATCCACGAAGGGGAAAACTATAAATCAAGCTATTATATCAAAAATTAAAATTCTACTTTTTACCCAGTCCTTGAATTATAAATTAAAAGTATAAATCAAAGTTTTACGTTAGATTCGAATTTTAATTTAAAAAAGTTCAACTAAATGCAGTTAGAATTAATACTAAATTAATAACGGCCGGGTCGTCTACTTTTACGTAAAGTTTATTCATCGATGCGTTAAAAGGTGAACTAAGTTCATTATTCAAAATTAATAATCCGCTAAATTAATTTAAATCTAAACTTTCTCAGGCCGCCTTTAGTATGCAGGTACCCGAAAATCGCTTTTACAGGGTGTTTACATTCTCCGTTTCATAGAATTAATTTTCTACGCGCATTTGGTTTGCTTCGCACAAGTTGGTAATAGCTATAACTTCTCAAAGTTGCATTTTTAATGTTTCTCGCTAACTTGAGTTTCGTTGGAATCCCTTAAAATATCACACTTGTATTTTTAAGCAGAAGTAATGTTGAATTTAACATGAATTTTGTAAGTCTGATTTCAGAGATCTGATTTTAAAATTACAATGTGTTAGAATAATTTAACTTGGTAACTTGATTGACAGTGTAAGTGTGCAGACTCTAAAATAAATCCTATAATTATTTAGAGCACATTCTTTTTAAATAAAATATTGTTCTTTGTCTAGAAATGACTACTTAAATATTTTTATGCTTTTTTTTGTTTAGCGAAAACCTTTAAATTTTTCATAGTCATATTTAGGAACAGCCTATACCTCCCAAAGAACCATCTAAAGGAGCAACAAAACGCACAATCAACATAACTTAACCCCTTGACTTACAACCGATAAATCAACCCTCAAACAGCGGTTATAAATTACAGTTATAAGATCATAACAACCACATTTTAAGCTACAGCAGAATGTAATAAATGAAGACACGCATCGATTGTTTAACGACATTTATAATTAAATTGTTGTCGCTGATGTAGGCATTAAATGGTTGAAAGATTTAGTTAGCGTAGCAGAGGCTGTAAGGTTAATGTTTATGTTGTGTGTGAGTTTTAATTATTGTCAAAATAAGATTTTTAGTAAATATTTGTTTATAAAGCGGTACCAAAAATATTACGATGTCTTTTGATTAAATATTAATTAAGAAAATATTCAGCCTTATTCACAACTTTCCGACAAACTATAATTATATCTAGGTAATAACAAATAAAAACATTTAACATTGCCGCCAGGCCCTTAGCAAATAATGAGGTTACTACAGATAAACAACTACAGACATTCTTTAATAAAATCTCTCCAAATTGATAAAGTAAAATGAAACAAAATCAAAATCTCCTACCAGAACTCAAGTAAATTAAGTTTACATAAAAAATCATATCACGCTCTAATTGTCGCCAAGAGATAGCAGAGAGCGGGAGTTTTGTCCCCTAAAACAATATTGACACAAGAACGGTCCCTTTACATCTTGCCTGTTGTTCATAGCAGATTAATGTTTGTGCCCGCTTATTTACCCGCTTGTTCATAAAAATGCCCGAACAGTAGCACGGATAAACAAGGGAACCTTTAATAACATTCCACGGTGGATTTTGTGATGTTATCGGTTTGTAATCCTTTCTGTGGTTTGTTAAACTGAATTGGTTATTATTTATTGGTATTTTTACTTCAAAACAATGTTTTTTTTTCTATTGTTATTCGTAATCCAACATGAGTTGTCCTTGTCCAGTCGGAATTAGTTTGAATAATTTGCAGTTCCAAACTTAAAACTTTAAAAGTAAATTTTACCAATGAGATGAACGCAATCAAAAAACTGTCAGTGTCAATATTCCATAGCAATTACGATTCTTAAACGTAGTTATTATTGTTAAGTTATGATCAACGTTTAAGCTTTAAACGTCTTTAAAAAGCAGACTATGAATAAACCCTTAAGTGTACATAGTGCTAAAGTCCCGAAACAGTTTCCTATACATTTTAATAATCGAAAAAACATGCAGTAATAAAAAAATCATTTTTACCTGCCCAAAAACCCACAATTTTCCCACTCAACAAACAATTTTTTCTTTATTAAATTTCCACGGAACCGGCTAACAATACTGGAAATACCAGGAAATCATAAGAGTTTTGGAGTGGCCGGGAACAAACACTAGAAATATAGGAGCCGGTAATCTCCGTGTTCGAGAATTTTAATAAAATTAACTAACTTATGTTGTCCCACAACTGGGCAAAGGCCTCCCGCTACCTTTTCCACCAATTATCTAAGTCTTTCAAACTCCATATTCTATTTAAACTGTCATAAAAACCTACAATATCCCACTCAACAGACAATTTTTCCTTTAATATATTTGCACGGAACCGGCTAACAATATTGGAAATACCAGGAATTCATAAGAGATTTGGAGTGGCCGGGAACAAACACTTTTGAGACATAGGAGCCGTAATCTCCGCGTCTGAGGATTTTAATTACTTATTGGAAACTTGTGGCCGGCGGCTGTATGGGAACTTCTCAGCGCTTTATTGCGATATTTCGAAACTTGACATCAAATTACGTACTATTGTTTCTCGATTTGCCGTGAAAAAGAGTACTCCATTACCAAACGTGGAGACGGCTTCTAGTCTAACTAGATGAAGCTGAAACCAATATTTTAAACAAGGAACGACTGCCTATCGTTTTGTAAACAAATTTACTTAACTACAGAGGTTCTGAAAATATTTTTTATGTGAATAAATAATTTGATGTTTTCTGCTTGATATAAAGGGTGTAAAACACCTCTTAACGAAGCCGAAAGGCACTTTTTCTCCCCGTCATTGCGATAATTTTTTTGTTCTAAACCATACCTGGGAACGTTCTAGTTACAGAGATATTTAAGTAGTATAGTTTTTTTTTTATATTAGTTTTTAATGTAAGATTTTTACTTTAAACATCTCTATGACCCCCGTACTATTCAATCCATCCATCTACACTACTACAACAGTCCATAACGTCCACTGCTGGACATAAGCCTCTCCTATGATGGGAGGAATTTGCCGTAATCTCCACGCTTGGCAGGCGGATTGGAGATCGCAGTGATGAAAGACTAACAGAAAACGGTGCTGCCCATTCTCTGGCCTACGGAGGCGCAAGGTGTTCTGCCTCAGACATGAGTCGCCTTATACGACACCCGTGAGTGTAATGGGTTGGTTCTATTCTACTCTGCCGGATACCACACGGCTCCTTCGGATCACGGATCCATCCATCAGCACAATGTTTTGAGTGCGTTACATTGAGTTCTAGCACAAAACATGATTTTTCACCCAAAAAAAAAGTAGTTTCTGAGCAATAATGTATGCGTAATGTTACTTAGTTTAATGTACAGAATGCTTGGTTGACGGCTTCGTGATGAGGTTGTTTACACCCTGTATATTTAACAGAACCATGTTGTATGACACCTTTCACTCACGTGTACACGGCAAATCCAAAATTAATTTTAAAAATTACTTTTTCTTTTTTCACACTTTTGTCTTGAAGAAACTTGGAACATTATATTTAAACCCCTATCCCGAAAGACAGTTTCGAAACCAATGGTAAGACCTTCTCCTAAGTCAATATAATACAGGATGTCATTTCGTCGGTGGCACGCGTCAACTTTACCATGCTCAGTATCTAGAGTGGATTCTTAGACATCAAAGTGATAGGTGAAAACTATTTGTAGATATGTAAGTATGTGGAATAAGAAAGGAACTAGATAGCAGTAAAAAATAGGTGATTTATCGATAGTAGGTACCGAGTAAAAACAAAATAAATAAATCGATGGATATTACACACAGCGCCATCTAGTGCCACGCTAAGCAACGAGACTTGTGTCGTGAGCACCAGATAGTTGATATACTACGCAGATACTTTTTGTTTGTAAATACATACTTATTTGCATATAAACATCCATGACTCACAAACAAATGTCCATGCTCATCACACAAACATTTGCTCCTAGATACCCGGATTCGAACCCGGGACCGTAAGAACGTAAGGCAGCCGCACTACCGCTGCGCCATTCGAGTCGTAATTAAAATATTACCACAAATAATTAATTGTACGATTTATAAGATTCTAATAGTAAATATCTTAATTTTAAATACTTTTCTGTCATTGTTCATAAAATAATGAATTTTATTGTTTTAAAGTGTAATTAAATACAGCGAAAATCATTTTTCTTTTATAATTGAACTTCGAAGAAATCGGAACAAAATAATTTCTCAACAAAAAAACTACGAATTTAATTTAATAAAAAAAATCACCAACGACAACGCTTCCATTTATTTTATGTAACCAAAACTCCAGTATGATAAATTTTCACTTAGATTGAATAGAAAAGTGGCTTTTTAAGTTTAAAAAACAAAAGGGAATTGAAAAAGTAAAAAATACAAAATTATTCTGAAATAAATTTCGGACAATGAATTTCAATTTTACTTTCCCACGTCTACTATGTGAGTGTTATGTGACTATTTTTTCCATTTGCAACACTACCCGCGACCCAATCCTGCTTCGCACGTTTTAAATGACTTGACAAAACGTCTAGATTTGATTGTTCAAAGCAAGTTTAACGAACTGTTGCCCGCGAAATATAGTTATAAAAATATTGCTTCCTTAATTGAATCAGATTTGATTAACAATTTCAAAGTAGTTTTTTTCACAGAACCATTATTATTTTTATTAGTTGAAAGTAGCTATTAGCCCGTAAAAATCCTACCGAAATCGGTCCAGCCGTTTAAGAGATTAGCCGGAAAAATAAATAAAAAAAAAAGTATCAAAATGTTTGTTTTTTTAAACCGCATTAAAATAGTAGTTAAGAACAAAAATGTGGTCAAACAGACAGACATGGAAAATGGTTTTATATTATAATAGTTTAGATGATGAAAACAATAACATTGTTTATACAGGCTGTTGTTATAAGATTAGTTTGTAAGTGTGTGTGTACGTGTGTGCGTTTCTCAGTGCCAATGACTTCTTTCAATACAGGTTTGCAAATATTAACATTGGGCGCTTTGATCTTAAGCAGTCGACGCTCATTTCGTTACAAACGTGTGCCCTTAATTAAGTTCAAACAAGACGTGCTAATCGAAGCGAGTATGTCGCAGGTATTTACCAAACTTGGAGTTTCAGGGAGTCGAAGAGAGTACTGCATCAATTAATGTTGGCAAATAACTTTCACGGTTTTGAATTGAGTGGTGTAATTAATTTAGTGCACAGTCAAACGTCATTACTAACAAAAATAAGTTAAATGTACAAACCGGCAAAATACTCTTTGATAGTGGTCAATATTAGACAGAAACAGTAAATAAAAACTGTAATTCTTTTAATTTTGAATGCCTTGCGTCAGTTTCCTGAATGTTGCGTAAAACTTTCTGAATAAATAAGGAAAACTTGCAAAAATTGTACGACTGACGCAATAAATATACCGGTGGTAAGATCTTCAAACATTATGTAATTCAAATAAAGATATAAATATGAACAATTCACATTTTAGTAAAAATCTAAATTAAACAATTTGTTGACTTAGCTGTAACATTATCTGATAGGTTACCTTAGTTTATTTACACCGTAGGATGAAAGGCAATATTGACAAACAAGGAGAGGTATTACAAAACTTAATTTAACGTTAATTTTCGATGTCTACATCACTTAGAACCACCTGCTCTCGAAATACTTTAGTGTAAAATATGATCACGGTTAGACCACACGGTAAATAACTACATTTTGCCCAAATACCAGAGTTTTAGTAATACAATTTACAGTTTGGACACCCTGAAAATCTAAATAAGGTAGCCAAAATATTACTGTAAATATTACTTAAGGGGCTGCCCCATGGCACACTAGCGCCACTTTAGTAAAAAAATCAGAACTCGTTAAATACACAATTAATATAAAATCTGATTGACAAAATCAATGCTTTAGAGTTCTAGATTATTGACGTCTATTTAATTCATTAAAATATACTTCACTGTAGTTACAGTTAGAAAAATTGCTAAAAACGGCCGTTTTTTTTTCCATTTTGTATCTGTAACGACAGCGAGCTATGTTTCAATGAGTTAAGCAGACGTAAATAATTTAGAAGACCAAATGATTGATTTTGTCAATCAGATTTTATATTAATTGTGTATTTAATGAGTTCTGATTTTTTTACTAAAGTGGCGCTAGTGTGCATGGGGGAGCCCCTTAAAGAAACGCTGCAGATTGATTTTCCAAACTCATATTTCAAGTATACCATGCTACCTACGGTCGTTAACGCCAAATTATTATAATATCATCGAACTATTATTTTTTTGTTTGATTGTGTTTAGATATCGTTAACCTCCAGAAATGCGGCATCTCGCTAAATTATTTCGACCTTGTAATTTTCCGTTTTAATTAATAAAAGTGAATGCGAAAAAAAATCCAAGCGAACATGGAAAAGATCACTCTGTACATAAACCCCAAACAACATAGACGAATACCAAAATACGCCATTGCGTTAACAGGTAATACCACTAACTGCAAATGAACCCTGCAGCCATCAAACAAATCTAAATACAGTCAATCAATAATATCTACTCATCTACTGCTGCTCAATCAACTCATGATCCGAGAGCAGGGGTAGCCAACCGTCTGATTAGCAATTATCCTGCCTGCTACTACCCAGGTGTCTGCAACCTGAGCTCCGAA
The DNA here is from genome assembly GCA_941918905.2 of Xestia sexstrigata. Lineage (NCBI taxonomy): Eukaryota > Metazoa > Arthropoda > Insecta > Lepidoptera > Noctuidae > Xestia > Xestia sexstrigata. The sequence goes on along the minus strand of OW799211.2, from coordinate 8,129,330 downwards.
TCCTCTTTATCTAACGCAATGCCCCATCAGCATTTACTAAACAGCTCCCGGCTACAATCGCTAACGAAAACTAGATAGGTTTCTGTTTTTAGGGTTCCGTACCCGTAGGGTAAACAACGGGACCCAATTACTAATAGGTCTCCGCTGTCTGTCTGTCCGTCAGCAGGCTGTATCTCATGATCCGTAATAGGTAGACAGTTGAAATTTTCACAGAATGTGTATTTCTGTTGCCGCTTTAACAACAAAGGGATCCCCTACTACGATGTTACGGAACTCTTTATGCGCGAGTCCGACTCGGACTTGGCTGGTATTTTCAACATCCCTAAGTACTATTACAAAGAATAGAAAGAACTCAATTTATCGAGGATTAAGACAAAGCAAACTCTGCAAAAAATACGATTTAAAATGTATAAATAAACAGATCTTTACAATTTGTTTTTAAGTCTAGACATGTAAAAACGATTTGTAAACTTCATGCGAAATTAGGAACAATTTTCAGCATAGCTTTAAATGGATTTGTGAAAGTTAGGATAATATTCTGCCGAATGATGAATATTTCGTTTAGAGGAATAAATTAATATTACAATTTAAATGGAGATAAGGTACCTAGTAAATTATCCTGAGAACTATTTACTTTAATACTTGTCTTTTAGATTTTCCAAGTACTCCTAATGAGGAAGACCAAATTAATGATAAATTTGTCCATTTAATGGTCATATAAACCTATAATTTTGCAGTTCTTGCATTTATCAGGATTTAATCGAAGCAAATGTAAGATGTGCGATGACGATGCGGGTGGCCACATACTGGTCTAACACAATTTGACACATAAAGAAGAATTAAATAATCGTAAGCCCTGTTATGATGGTCTGTTGTAAAAAATACGTTTACAAACTCTGTCTGTGTAGCAACTGTGTGACAACGTTGTTCTTCTGCATCATTATCCAGAAGATTAATGTGTATAATACGTTCTTTATGCTACAATCAGACTTTCATACAACAAAGAAATCTCATTTCGACAGAAGCAATGTTTTGTCAAGTCGCGCAGAAAGGCCGAGTTGTTAGTCCAATGGTCATATAAACCTATAATTTTGCAGCTCTGTAATTACAGAGCTTTGTAATTACTCGTAATTACGAGTATTTTATATCAGAATTAATGAGTTCTTGCATTTATCAGGATTTAATCGAAGCAAATGTAAGATGTGCGATGACGATGCGGGTGGCCACATACTGGTCTAACACAATTTGACACATAAAGAAGAATTAAATAATCGTAAGCCCTGTTATGATGGTCTGTTGTAAAAAATACGTTTACAAACTCTGTCTGTGTAGCAACTGTGTGACAACGTTGTTCTTCTGCATCATTATCCAGAAGATTAATGTGTATAATACGTTCTTTATGCTACAATCAGACTTTCATACAACAAAGAAATCTCATTTCGACAGAAGCAATGTTTTGTCAAGTCGCGCAGAAAGGCCGAGTTGCTAGTCCCTGAATAACACAAACTTTTTCCGGACCACAACTTAAATAATAATCACTTCCTCCAACAAACTATTATACAAAATATAGCCCCCAAAATATTAATACCCTACATATTGCTCCACATATTTCCGTACCTACATAAAGGTACTTCCAAAGCCTTTGTTCGATAAGATTTCAGGCAATTATCTTAATCGGATTACGTTCATTGGGTACAGTGACGTCACCAGGCAACAACCACTGGAGTAATCCTGCTGTACTTAATTGCCCCTATTTGAAGGCTTGTCCCTATTTCAAGGTATGCCCTAATAAATTTGGAGCTAGTATGTTATTGTTGACCCGGAAGGAAATTTGGCAGACTCGGTGACGCGTCTTGGGTAGGTTCGTACTCGGATTAGTGATGTCATCTTTCATCTTTAAGGGGATGAGTCATAGCTGTATCCGGTTTTTCTTAGTGGGATTTACGTGGGTACGTTTTATCTTTCGTACAATAATATATTTGCACACCTCGCATGGATATAATACAGTGTACCTTATGAATCTTTTGTAACATCCTCTGAACTATGCGTTATGCAAATAAATGATTTGTATTTGTTTAGAAGAAAAACACATTTTTTTCAAGCCAAACTTCAGAGTTCTTTTGGTACAAAAAATAATAATAATAAGCGCGACGTGATAACTTTTCATTTCTTCGGTTTATAATTCAACTCGATCTGTTGCTGTCCAACATTTGTGACAAAGACCCCACCAACTTCAGCAGTCTGCCCTAGCCACCTTTTCAGTCGAAGGGGTCTATCTAGCCAGCTGGTGGTGAAGTAAGCTGCGATTGCCGATGTAAGATTTCCACTTCACGACTTGTTCGCCCTATCGGTCATCGCTCCTTCGAAAAACATGGTCAGCCCGTTGCCAAAAAAATATTCACTACTTCAAATATGTCATAAATGTCATTTCTTTTATCAACAGGCAAAAATGTCATAAAAATTTAGAAAAATCCTCAAATTATATGAAATGTAAGTAACCAATTTACCTTATACCTTTTTTATCTTTAAAAGATACCTTTTATACTCTGTCTACTTAATTACCTACCTTGAACGTAACCTTTTAAAAGGGCACAGGTCGGGGAGTTGTTGACATGTCATTGACATCGAAGCGTATGCCATGAGCTTATCCAGATCTTATGTTTTCAATATGCGAAATAATCCTTTGATCAGTGCTAGAATATGTTTGTATATTATCCTTGAAGAAACAGAGGTAAAGCAGATAAAGCCAGGTTATTTTGGATATCTTGTCGAAGACGGGCGTGTAATTTGCCTTTATGATTTCTGAAAGGTGCGTGTTATTTAGAATAAATAGGTTACTACAATTTCAATTTGTGTAAAATATTTCACAGCTCATATTTTAGTAAATATCAAATGAACAATTGCAATTAAATAAGAGAACTGATACTTTAGTTTTCTAGTTTTTGGAATTGACTAAGCTAAGTTATTTTTAAGTGCAAACAATGCTGATAGTAAAAATAATTTAAAATACATCGTCAAAAACAAACGAAAATATCACTACTTTGACAATTGGCTTTGAGCTGACAGTCTCATTGAATTCTTTATTCAACTCTTCAAAAGCAGCTCCAAGATCGTTATCACAAATTCACAAAACTTGCTGATATGTTGACAACACAAAGACCATTCAAGCGCACAACATGGCCGAACGACCCCGAAGTGCCCCGTATTACCCCGAACGCAACAGATGAAGCCTATATTGATAAAATGACAAAACCAAATGCGTAAAGACTTAACCCTCGGTTCGTGAGCGAAGAATTAGACACGCTTCATTGGTTTCTCAAGAGGTGATGGAACTGATTGGCCGGCTCAACTTAACAATACACCCTGTAGACATTGAACAAGATTATAACCTCTAAATTCCACACAGAAAATGACACCGTATCTTTTACACCATACAGTCGTAAATCTTTTGGTGTGGGGTGAGCGTGGTATTTGGACTATTGACGAAGAATCATCGCATCTGCTTAGCCGGATTTTATGTTTCATTGATTGGCATTGTTAAGTCCACGAAACGGTAATACCCCTCTCGAATGTTTATCAGAAGGTTTTGGGTAAATAGACACAATTATTTGATAAGGTTTCTTTTTTTGACAAGGGTTGGGTTCAAGTACCTCTTCTGTTGTACTTTAAAATAAAAGTTGGATTGTTATGTGATTGTGTCCAATGTTCAATTCAGTATTTGATTTGTTATTCAGGAGCTTATCATAAGACTTGCTTGTTATGAATCTAACTCAAACACAATCTGACTACTGAGTACGTCCCTACTTAAAAAAGTTTCGAATTGGGTGGTTATAAAATATATTGACCGTTTAAAAAACTTTAAATTTTTCTTTTTTTTTTAAGAATGCTTTTTTATTAAATCATAAACTGTCCACCCGACTGATTCGGTCGGGACGCTATTGTTTAACTATTGTGTCTACTTCGTGGACAGATCAAGGGTTAAAGACTTCTTAATTTAAAATTAAGACTCAGAAATTTAAGACTTCAAAATATAGTTAAGATAGACGGAACAACGTTGCGAACTCTGGACATTCTGCGAATTGACTGATTGATTGATTCATTTTTCGACAGCTGGACATTTTGCGAATTGGACATTCTGCTCCTAAATCGTAATCTACTTGCAAGATCCAACCTTCGGCTTAACTGAATTGTGTCAATCTTAACAATTATGTAATTTTACTCTAAAGCACCAATGACACAAAGGATCACATTTTTTATGATGTTTCTTCTGATAGCCTCTCTTTAGTATTTGAAATCCCTTTCGTCAAAACCATACTTAATTTAGCTCTAAACCCATGAATGACATTAATAAAATCAAAGCGAATGTTAAAGCTCGCGTTTGCCTCTGCTCACCAGGTTGATTTGACATTCAATGGACATTTGCTGTCCGCTGCAGCTTCGTATTCCCCTCCCTAATAGTTATGCACGCCTGGTACATATTGCGATGTATTTACGATTGCAGTGGTTAGTTTGTAATTAATTGATGGGTTCATTTATGTGGTTTTGGGTGGAATGTAATGGGGTACTCTTTCTAAGTTTTATTTACAGTCATGTTTTCATGATTGCAACAGGTAGTAAGTAAGCAGTAATTAAAGTGGTTGAAGTCGGTTTCATAGAAATATATATTATACGGTCTCTAAAATCCGGTGGGCATAGAAAATAAGTTAAACATAAAATGGTTACCTTTCAGTTCGTTTAGTTTTTCAGTAGCAAAACACTTTCAGAAAGTGGAGTTCCGGGGCTCATAATAGGGCACAGCCATTCGGGTCGATCTTTAGCTTAAGCCGCGCTTGTCTAGCTTGGTCCGTGGATGGGTGACCGTAATACCTCTGACACCGTGATACCTCTTACCAATGGGTATCGTATTACCCAGCACCGACTGGGTTGTGGACGTCAGATAGGCAGTCGCTCCATGTAAAATACTGGTATGATGATGATATGATGAAAACACTTTCAGAAGGAGCTTTAACTGGGAACCACCACCATGGTAAAGCAATGGTGGCTTAGCGTTATTATCTCCGACTTACTTGTAAGTTGTGGTCCGTTCATTATTTTTTTTAAATTTCCACTAATCATAAGTTTGATCTCAAACAAGAATCAAGAAATAATTACGTACTTATCTACCTTCCTACTCATTACAAACAAGGCTAATAAAATACCGGGGTACAATCACGAACAATAACTACTTCCACAATAGTAACACAGTAACATGATGCTTACAAGTATTACACGACACATGCGTACAATCGTGCGGAAAAACGTAATAACATTGTCCTTTCTCTCTGTATTTAATAGACGCAAGAATAATGCACAAAGCGATTATTATTTCATCTCAAGAGGGGAATTATTATTGTACTCACGGTCCTACGTATTTTTATTATGACTGTACTTGTGTGTGTGATGAGAAATTGGATACTTACCGGGGGGGAGGAACTGGTCGAAAGATTAATAAGTACGCTGACCAGTTATTTTGTATTCAAAAGTGAAAACAATTCAAAGAGAGATTTATAAAAGATTAAAGTGAGCCGAACGTACTAATTTGTATTCATTCTTTTGAGGTAGAATACAATGAAACACAAAGAATGAATTTACATACTTACCCGAGAAACTGTACCACTTTCAATTGTCACAGAAGGCAGGATAAAATTACTTGACAAGTTTTAAGAAGTTGAATCGAGAATCTCGTTACACGATGTGGATGAGTTTAAAAGGAAATAACTAACATTTAGTCAGCTCCAAGCTGTAAATCAAACCATTTAAAAAAAAAAAAACACACAATGGGTGCCAAGAGATGATGCCGCCGAGGACGGCCCAGAAAGCAATGGTGAGACGACATAAAAGCATGCCGTGAGGGCTGGTTCGAAGTGGCGCGAGAAACGAGTTCGTGAAAGGAATTGGTGGAGGCATTTGCCCAGCAGTGGGACAGTATAGCCTTAATAAAAAAACTGGGACTACCTTTTGCACTCAACTTCACCTGCATATAAGTGAAAATAATCCCACGGGATTGTACAACCGGGATCAAAAGTATCCTATGTCCTAAACCAGGACTTGGTCTACCTGGCCTTCGTTCAGTCGTAAAAAGGTAACAATGGATAGACTTAGACAGCCAGCTCTCTCGTAAACATACCTATTATATTAAAGAGAAAAATCCGTCTGTGGTCAGAGTAAAAGCCTACTCGCAAGCACATCCACGACCAAAAAAAACACGATCGCCATTCAAAAGCCGCCCCCACTCGCCGCTAACTCAATACCGCTCCCATTTCAGACTTTCAAAAGCTTCCTTTCAAAGCCATTTCGTCCAAAATCATATACGAACATTGTTCCAAGTAACCTAATTACTCAAAATAATGGACAAACGTTATTGACGACCAACCATGGACATTAAATGTATACAAAGTTACCTTTGTTGTAGCGAGCAATATAATTACGGGCAATAAGCCGCGTACTCGTAGCCCGGTAGACGAGGCCTCTAATGCTCACCCTGTGTTTAGCAGATGGGCTATTTTGTATCAAAGTGTTATGTGTCAGCTTATGTGGACGTATTACTGTACGGACGAGATTCGTAAGCGGACTAGTGTGCAATCAATAAAATGATTGCGATTTTGTGGCTGGTTGGGTTGTACTTTTATCAAAAGATCTTTTTGAATAAAATTGTTCTACAATTTGTTTTATGAGACATGCCAATTGTAATGTAAAAAAATAAAATTATTAATTTGATTTTGGTGAAAACTGTGATAAGTTACTGTTTCCATACAAAATTGGGAATCTAACAAAAAGTGTGTTCCAAATAAAAGGGTAAAAATAGAAATCTCGGGCCGTCGGGCGCCAGAAGCATACTGAAAATAATGCCATGGATAACTTACCTGCAGGAACCGGTACTTTTAATCTTCAAGCGGGGGGAATCAATAAAAATCAACCATTTTAGTTTATTGGTTAAAAAAAGAAAGGATTGTTTTGAATAAGAAATAGATTCGAAGACGAACATTCTTGTAAGATATGACTTGGCAATCGCTTTTAGTGCGTTTCGTTTTTTGCCAACGATATTTATGCTTTGCGGAAGTTCATAATATGAATCCACAACATTATGTAGACCTCTGTTTTTTTTTCTATTATAGGGTGGATCCCGTGACTGCTAGACCTATGTAATTTCATAAAATAAAACTGATTTTTCTTTAGATGTTCCTTACTATAATAGGTGAGAACAATTGGATATTATGAAAAGTCGGGCGTGGTGACTTCGGCAGATATCAGGTAACAAAGGTGTGCTAAATAGCTGTTCTTATATTACTTACATACGGGCTACGATGGATTCACCTCCCCACTGCCAGACCTTGTGTGGTGGAGAAACCCGCGCCAGACACCTTTTAACTACTTCCACAAAAACTACAGTTTTTCTTTTTCATTTCGTTCATGGGATCTTGGTCCATGACTCAAATTTTCACAGCGACTATCAGTATCGACGGTACTTCGTCAGTTGCTCCACAGTTGCGCAACAGCACTCTCCCATAATACGGCCACCGGCAAATGGTATGGTGTTTACTAAACACAATTATTGGTCGCGTCCATTTTGCAATATGAGATTTAAGGCTCAAATTAAGTGAATTAGAAACCGGAGAGAGGCCCTTTGCCCTCTGATAGGCAGATTTGATTCCAGTACCGACTTCCAAACCATTTGCAAGTAATTTGAGTGGGGGTTGGGTACTGGTTTGCGATAATTCGATCGACGTAGGGAGATTTTAAGGTAATTATTAAAAAATATACAGTAGAGTGGCTATTTTGTAGGGCTAATGGAGGATTGCAAAGCTCTAGTTACGATACCATCCATATTTATGCACTAAACTGTTCACCTAAGCGGGAACAAAAAAACGACGGAAGAATTTATGTAATTTTTGAAGACTATGTTATGGGTAAGTACTAACTTGGGTGACTGTGGACTCTATGTTTATATTTATATCTTTACTATTTTATTCGATTCAATTTATTATTTACTGTTGTATATGGGTACTTTGCCTAAAATAAAACCATAATAATTTAATTGATTTTTATTTTATTAAGTTTTAATCATGCACTTGATTGAGAGGGCCTAGACAAGACGTGACAATCGCTTTTAAGGCTTTGGTATCTGCTAAATTAGCAATTTTATTTGTGATGGTTCAAACTTAGTTTGAAACACTGTTAGAATAAAGTTCTAATCAGCTTGCACTACAAAGTGGTTGTTACGTCAGTCACTGCGGGCCGAATAGTGCGAAATGAGTGGTTTTTATTCTTTATAAAATCACAAATCATCAAATGCCAATGAATATCATTGATCAAAATGCCAATTGTACACTTTGTGAAGAAAAAAGTGTCAAATATTTGTGTGAAAAAAAAATACTAAAACTTAATGCTGTTCATGAGTAGTTACAAAATTTCATAGATAAAAATGATGACAATTATAATAAACACTTTCTTGACATCGATTTATTCTGTGCAACACGTGTAAAATTCCGAAACTCTACTCACGAGGCAATCAAAGAATTAGACATCTGGTCCTTTAACTCTTAGATTATTGTAGGTCAATATGTGTCATAATCAGTGCACTTACTTTTAATTATTCAAAAGTTGAAAATAACTGTTTTATTTTCATTTATATCTTTGGTACTGGTTTGGTAACTTCTCTTTGAAGCGTGTTATTAATATTTTACTTGTATTCTGTGAATAACGCTGCTGATTACTTAATTGTTAATTTTAAGTTTTATGTCTCTATGCTTTATTATGTAATTGTTTGTTGTTCCAAATAAAATAAAATAAATAAAAATGGTTCACTTTGAATATTTTTTCATATAGTAATAATAAAGTTAGTATTATTTCAATTGTACCAATTAAAGTTTTGAGTCTAATCAATTAATTAGAATATATTCACTCATCAAAGAGGAGTTACATGGAGAAATCCTCTCGTTAGCAGAAACCACCCTCTTAAAGGACGTCAACAGGATGGACATAACCTTTCAGTAGCTTTTGTTAACCCAATTGTTATATTTTTTACTTTTCTATCATCGTTATCACTGATACAATGTCTTCACAAGCCCGCTCAGAAGTTTTAGTACCTCAGAAGATTTGAACAAACAGTAAAAGATTTTAAGAACAATATTTTCCTATGAATTTTATAATGATCAAATGAAGAATCTGTTTCAAAATGACTCACTTAACCTAACAGATAACTTAAATTGTTAGTTTTATCAATCCCCTCATACACAAGAATCAAAAAGAAAATCATTGGCTAATCGGAATTCTACAGTTGCTATTGACCTTTTCCTCTACCTACTCATATAATTTCCTAGAAAATTAGAAACAAGATTTTAGATTAGGGGTCCGAAATCTCAAGTATAAATGACAATAGGCCAAATCAACTATTAACTAGCCGTTTACGAACGATTTAGATGTACTCGGTCAGTTGGCGAGCGAAACCGTGGGGCGTAACAATAGTGTCCCCAACAGAACCCCGGGGCGATTTAAACAAGGGTTTTTGCCCCAATTACTTACGGATGCGTAATTATTTCCACCAAGAAATAGAATGCATATAGAGATAAATTTGGGTGGGATAGATGTGGACATTTCTTATTGTTGTTTGCTTGTCATTTTCCAGAAGTAATTTACAATTTCCTGTTTTTTATTAGATACTTTTTAGGTACTTGTAGGAAGGAGTAAGTGATAGCGTAACGGTTAACAGAGGAGAATGGAAAAAAAAAAAATTAAATGAAATAAAAAAAAATAAAAGAAAATGTTGACTAAAATCATTACATCCAATATGGGTCCCGACTGTTGCAGTCCTGCTGACTTTGTTTTTTTTTCAGTTTTTATTTAAAGTTATTAGTTATTTTTACGCAGTCGGGTTTTTAGTTACTTACGAGAAGATATACCATTTTAAAATCCTCATGATGAGCCCTTTATCGAGCCGTTCAGGCTGCAGAGCGTGCCAAACATTCTAATTTGGTACCAAAAATCCACCATTTTGTTTATTTTGATATACCCAGTGTCACTGTCACAGTAAATACGAATCTAACGTCCCCTCTCAAGCTTAAATCCATCGAGCCGTTCAGGCCACAGAGCGTCATCATCATCATCATTTCAGCCGCAAGACGTCCAATTCTGGACATAGGCCTCCCCCTAGTGTCGCCACATTGACCGGTCCCGTGCGACTCGCATCCAACGGTTTCCCGCAACCTTCACCAGGTCGTCGGTACACCTAGTGGGAGGTCTTCCAACGCAACGTCTTCCGGTTCGCGGTCGCCACTCCAGAACTTTTTGGCCACATCGGCCATCCGTTCTGCGAGCAATGTGCCCTGCCCACTGCCACTTAAGTTTGGCAATTCTTCCTTCTTCCACAGAGCGTGCCAAACAATTATCATACATACATACTCTCGAAAAACATAACCCTCCTTCTGGCGCTACTACTACACTACACTACTACAACAGCCCATAACGTCCACTGCTGGACATAAGCCTCTCCCATGACGGGAGGAACCTGCCGTAATCTCCACGCTTGGCAGGCGGATTGGAGATCGCAGATCCTTCGCAGATCCTTCTGGCGCAGTCGGGTAAAAACATGTTGCGCCGACAACAAGTAGAATGGGACAAGGACAAGAAAGTGATGACTTTTTAGGTACTTGTCAAACAATTTCAAAACTAAAATTGAAACTTTAAACTGGTTCTGTTCTACTTTTACTGTCAATTATGCTTTCTTCATTTGCATGCTTGTTACTATTTCGTGTAAAATAACCAAACTAACCATATCACAACAAAACTAAATTTAAAGCCATTTCACAGTTTCCGGTAAACTCCATCTAAGCCCGCCGCTAACCAGATATTAAAAACCCATAATCCACTCTTCAGTCTAAAAGTTATACCAGCGTTAGATTGCCTCTTCACAACTTCTCGTTCCATAACTACGCTGGTAAACATTAATCAGTGGTTAAATAGAACCTTTACCGCTCGGAAAACTCGTGCTTTTCACAAATGCTTCCAATCAGCCAGTGGCCTTTCATTTCCAACAATGGCGTCGGATAAAATGCGAAATAGATCCTTAGGGCCTTCGCCTACGACGACTTTTTGTAGCGATACGGTCTCGCGCGTTTCATGAACGCATTTTTGCATCGCTGCTATCGCGTGTTAATCGCTTTTGCAACGCGCGACCGAAACGATTCAAACGCGCGCTAGCATCGTTACTGTTGTTTTCTTGACGGAGTCCATCTTAGAACTGTGGCGTCCCGAGATATTTATGACTCATTCCCTCTATATCGATTCCCGCTATGTTGACTCGTGAAACAAATGCTGAATCGCGTTGAAATCCCAACGTCATAGTGATTGTAGCGATACAATCGTGGTTACGTGTGAAATGGGTAGCAATCAAAAGGCGTATCGTAGCTAATAATTAACTTTTTTTCAAAAAAAAACTTTTTTTGAAAACAAAACAACATGCCACGCGTTGTCAGCCATTCCGGCTGTTTAACTTTTCTCTATCCCTTCAAATACGAATTTAGTGTTTACCTCCTTTTCATTACAATGTGCCAGTCAATTCCGAAATACTTACGTCTCTACAGTTAGCAGCGACAGCTATAGTTTCGCTGCCATGTTGCGTTTGCATCGCTACAACAAAAAGGCGCGGTGGACGAGGGCCTTTAATGAAAACTATAGTCTGCTGAAACTACCCTCGTATTAATCTATTATCGTTAAATCGGCTGCAGACGCTATTAACGGTTTTAACGATATAATTTTGACTGTAGTTTAGAGCCATTTAGAGATCTTTTTTAATCTTGTGATTTAGTTCAGTGTAATTACTTTTTCGGATTAACGGTACCAATTTAGCTGGGTTTGGTCTTTGGTTTTTGTGGTTAGTAATAGTAAAACATTTTTGTTCAGGTTTTTCTTTTAATTAAGTTATGTTTTACTGTCTCCGCTTAATTTTATAGTGAAATACAATCAAACATTTCTACAATTTGCTTATGTTTCTCATTAGATTTTTAAATGTTATTGTTAAATGGTATTGTTTGGATATTTTGTAATACATCGTATTTCTGAGAAACATCCGCGAAGTCTGGATTTCCTCCCTATTGATGGCATTAGGCTCGCCTCTATTACATGGGACTTATAAAACATAACTGGTGAAATGTAGGTATATTATTAGGTGGGTGCCTAACGGATTATAGGCGTGATGTTATGTTATGAATGGTAATACTACAGCCATTTTACATTTAACTTGTCTTTTCTGAATTGAGAACAATAGGGTAGATGAAAAAAAAAATCAGACATTTTTTTTATTTTTTCACGTTAACAAAAAATGAAGACGATACAGTGCGTCGAAAACCCGTGTGACGTCACATTTCAGTACATTTTTTACTCAAATGTGACGTCACAAGCCCCCACTCATGGTGTTTGACGCATTTTATCTTCGTCAATTTTTATTATAATGCGATAAAACAAAAAACACGTATCCAATATTTTCGATATTCTAACTGACGGACTGAACAGAATCGTTGTTTTTTTGTCAGTCATCATCTCTATTATAAACAACGTTTGGGGCAATTATGAAATAAGAAAGGTCCTCCTCTGTTCATCACTTGTGTTTTCATTTATTTGAAAAAGTAGCTCTCAGCGGTATTAATCATGGGTAAGTAATATATGATATAATTACAAAATCTCTAATATTTACAAGACATAACAACTGAATCTATAATTTTATTCGATATAACGATCAGTTAATATAATAAACGATTGATATAATTTTAAAGTTACTAAGTTTTATAAGCATAACCTACATTGAATATAAAATCGTTTGATTTACCACTCAAAAGACATAAAACTTATTTAGTCTAATATGATGAAAGGGTTGATTTGGAACATATGTGGTTTTTATTTCCCTGTAAAAAACATGCAAACAAACATACACCATGCATGCAGCAGGCATGCAAACAAGCATACTTGTAGCATGCAGCATGCAGCATGCAAGCAAGCATGCAGCAAGCATGCGACATGCAGCAGGCATGGTTTCTGTCACGGCTCCGGCGCTGCGGGGCTACGGCGGTCCCATGCGAGCTTATCGTCGCAGATGTGGTTCACGCTCACCACCGCGGCTAGGGCTTGCTGGCCAGCTTCGCCAGCCGCGGTGGCGAGTATTAGAACCACCTGGTCCTCAGCTCGCGGGCAGCCCCGCCCCTCCGCGCCAACGCGGGCTTAGGGGTAGGGCAGACAAGACTACGTGGAGTCGGTTTTGCAGCGAATCGTTTCTGTCAAGCTTTTCGATTAAATAAACGTTAAATCATTATTATATTTTTTAAACGATAGGCCTAATGATTTTCGATTAAATAAACGATATATCCAATAACGTTATACGAAATTACACACAGACATTACACACAGCGCCAGCTAGTGCCACACTAAGCAACGAGGCTCGTGTCGTGGACACCAGATAGTTGATATACTACATAGATACTTTTTGTTTGTAAATACATACTTATTATACATATAAATATCCATGACTCGGAAACAAATGCCCATGCTCATTACACAAACATTTGGTCCGGGATTCGAACCCGGGACCCTAAGAACGTAAGGCAGCCTCACTACCGCTGCGCCATTCGGGTCGTCAAAAGTTAAGTTTTAGAGTACATAAATGTTACATCTAAAGAAATTATATCAACATTTGGTATAACTCACGTTTATTGTATCTTGTGAACGTTATTGAAATGAAAATATACCAAATAACTTTATATGTTATGAGACGCACCCATTAGTCATAGTATGAGACTACAATAACAATCTTTCTTATTTAAAAACCCCGCTCTTGTAATGTCACATTCTGTAGCTAAATCCTCTTCCTTTTACCTCCACAATAAGCTACGAGTCAGACAGGTTTAATCGTAAATTAATAATACTCACACAGCCATATTGTTTTGTTCTTTTATGAAACAGAATGCTGGTATTCTAAGACTAATCTTAAATATTTAAAGACATGTGAAGAGGCTTTTTCCTCCCAACATTATTTTTGCAGAAAGGTAATTAGGATTTTTAAACGTGCTGTTCACTACAGCTGTGTAAAGCGCTTTAGGATTTATTTAAATGTCTTTTTATGTACGTATTTTATGTGGTTTTGGTAAAAGTAGGTAATTATATTTAAAAAATACTATTATTTCAAGAAGGAAGGAATTCATGTTTATTAACGGTGTAAAACACCTCTTAACGAAGCCGAAAGGTGCTTGTTCTCCTCGTCATTGCGATTATTATTTGTTCTACAACATACCTGGGAAACTTCTAGTTACGGAGATTTTGGGGGTCAAAGTTCCAACTTTTTGACGAGGTTTTTTTTTTAATACAAGTTTTTAATGTAAGATTTTTAATTTAAACACCTCCACGACCCCCGTACTATTCAATCCATACATCAGCACAATGTTTTGAGTTCGTTACATTGAGTTTTACCACAAAACATGAAATTTCACCTCAAAAAAAAAAGTCGTTCCCGGCAATAATTTTTGCGTGAAGTTTAAGTAACTTCAACTTCTTTTACTTATACTTTGTTTTAATGATTTTAATGACACAACAATTACCTCTAAAAAAAGTGATTTCCATGTACTTAAAAAAAAACAAATTTTCCGCTCATTTAATTATTTTAAACCGACTTACAAAAGAAGGAGGAGGTTATCAAGATGACTGTTTTCTTTTTTTTTTGTGTGTATGTTTAGCCTTTTATTCGCCAATTGTAAACCGATTTCGATGATTCTTTTTTGTTTAGAACAAAATTACTTCGCGGTGGTCTCGTTTAAATTTGGTGAAGATCTGATGGTGATCTTCGGAGATATGCAATGGAACTCTTCAATTATAGACAGCAAATCGGTCGCGATTGCTGCAATCGCTTGGATGTTTGTTGTTTTCACAAAATCATAACATAACATCACGCCTGTATGCTCTGAGGGGTATACAGATGTGTACAGTATACCCACATTTCGACAGTTCAGTCTGTTAGGTTCCATTTTATTGGGGATAAGCCTATTACCATGACATGGTATTGTTAACAATATGAAATAAATGACTGCCTCGTTGGTCTAGTGGAGGCGACTACTCAGCATGAGGTCCTGGGTTCGATTCCCAGGTCGGGCAAAGTGTTATTGGGTTTTTCCATCAGGAATTTCTCAGTAGCAGCCACGGAGTCTAGATTTGCGCCAGCGCTCGCCCCCTATTACATGGGACATAAACATAACTGGCGAAATTTGGGTGTAGGTCCTATTGGGAACACCTCAGCCCAACTCTTCGGAATTACAGGCGTGATGTTATTATGTTAAAATAAATGTATTGCTAATATTTGTGTAAGATATTACAACTAAAAATGGTAAAATAAATAACTTTGGTGACTTCTGTGTGTTTGATTCAGTTTCTTTGCCACCGACTTCTGAAGCTAAAGTTATTTTTCACTTTGTTTTGTTTTGAAGTCGGTTTTATTTTTTGCAAAAAAGTTTTTTATTAACATTGTGATATGTTTTTCCTAACAAATATGAGTGTACCACTCAAAAATAACAAAAGCATACCGTACTGTATGATAACATAAAACTTTTCCGAGGCTTTGACGGCTTGCGGCCGGAAATGGAAAGGACAAGGGCAGCCGGATCCGGTCCGGAGGGGTCGACTGTGACAACTAAGCAAAAACAATCTAACACGCCATATTGAAAGGAAATTAACGTACGTAAATCATGATAGTGGATATACATGTTGATACATGTTGACGAAGCTTATTTACCTTTGTTGGTTCGTTTCTGGACCTATCAATCCGACTGCGTGTTAGGTTTTTCTAATTTAAGACAAAAAAGACACAACACTTTACCCATAACATACTCAAAAGGCTTGATAAGGAAATTCGTACGGAAAAAGCCTTCGTACTACGAATAGGTTTGATTAAAATGATTGGCTATAATGTTAACAAATTACCCAGTTTTTCTATTAAATCCCAAATCCATCGAATAAATATTAGCCACCCTTTAATTCAAAGAAGGAAGCGAGACACAGATGTTTACATCAAAAAATATTATTACAGAAACGACCACGAGAAAGCCTTTAAGCGCCCCCACTACCTTCGCTTTCAAATAGCAAATGACGCCATCGAGTAAATCTTCAGATCTGAACAAATAATGTCCGCCATACATCTCTGGCTACAACTTAATACACTAGACGGATCAAAGGTCCACACACGGAAACGCTGCGAGCTTAGAATAAACCAATTATGAGTGAAATATTAGGGATCAGTCCGACCCATGAAAGCCTTTGATCACACGTCGCTAACTGCTTATATTTCTTTCCGGCCTCGAGCGAGAAAGGAGAAGCCACCAAAGACCGGTCAAAATATAAGCGAAACTCTTAATAAATTACAGAAATTGGTGGCCACGAGACTAATACCCCCGGAATGGGGAATAAGCCGGTCATAACGTCGGTTAACTGCCCGTGCCGAGTAATCATTTTCGGACAGGATATTTACTTCCGTCTGTTCTCATGATATACGACAACTGGCCCGTTTATTAAAAGGATCCGTGTTGAGAAAATAGTCGTGCTACTGCCACGCTACTGCAAATAAAGAGCACCTAAATCATATTGTATACGTAATGAAGTTGAGCGCGGAAAGCAACAGAAATTCGAGTGTAAATAAATTAAATGCGATCAGCACGATGACGGCCATCGCTCCATTTTCAATTAGAGTGAAAGCTGGGGACGATATGGATATTTTACGAAATGGGAAAATAATCGAATTTCGACTGAATAATGAGAGGACCCTCGGCGTACGTCGATGAATGGCGACCAGGAGAGCATGCGACACAAAGGGTATTTAACTCGTACTTAGTACTTTTTGTCCGCCACCCCCTACCGCGCCCACCCGTCCCCAACGCGATTATATTGTCGTTATCGCCCTATAACGTATGCAGAATAAAACATGTATTATCTATATTGCCAGCATCCATTTACCCGGTTTCGTTCGCTGCTAATCCTTTGATTTATAATAGACTTTTGAAATATAGCCGTTGGCCGCAATATATTTAAATTATTCCAACAGTCAATTAACGAGATAGCTTTTGGCGCGATGTAGGTCGCGATGTGTGCACAGGGATGTAAAAACCAGCTGAATTTGTACACAAAGATATTAAACACGAATTTGCGGTTCACTAAACAGAATGAAACAATTTTGGGTGTGCGTTATTTAATAAAACCTCGTGTATGCGTAAAAGTTGGCGAAATATTCACGTATCCGGTGCTTATTAGTGAAGTCAAATACACCTTTAAAACTGCGCCCCCCGGTATAGCGTCGTATATTTGAACAGGCAAATTCCCTACAAACATTCTATTGATACAAATAATTCTCGAGAGGGAGGACTATATTTCACCGGTGGTTTTTGTTGAGTCAACGCGGGCAGAAAAGTTAGTTAACTAACTTTTTCGCGTTTCGTTAAAAAGCGGCGAGGATTAATGCGGGCGTCGGTCGTAAAACTTATTTACAATAATCCGACTTGTGGGAGAGCTCCGCATGAATTGTTAGAATAAATTTTGTTTTCAGACGTGGTTTCCACTAGGGCTGGATTACGGTCGCACGATTTATCGATATTTATTTGCTCGAGACTTTTTTCTTTAGTTATTTGTACGTTAGTTGCAAGTGCCCACTTGTTTAACTTTCTTGGGTTTAGTTTTCAAGTTTTTCAATTTAAAAACATGTCTCTATTTACGATTTCTTTTGTAACTTTCAAAATTTGGAATTTTAGAAAATGTACAACTTTGTATCAGTTTTTTTAAGAGGCAATTAATTTAGGAAAAATTATATAAATATGCTGAAAATCAGATCTTGATTTCTTTATCAACAAAAATCCACCCCTAATCCAAACTATCGACACCCAAAACTATGCTAGCACATCACTACACTAACCTACGTATGCAGATCGTAAAAGCGCGCTTTAAAAATTAGATACGTGCTTTAGTGCACATCGCCCTTTTTTAATCTCCAAGAATTCTCCATAATGATACGTCCATTCGTATGGATATTTACTTTATCTTTACCTTTGGACCCCGAAATTGGGAGCTTAATTAAAGGTCTTCGGGAAATATGGTACATGTCTCTCCCTTTTTCTCCCTTTTTTGCATTTTGATAAATTGGTATGCTTATTTTTTGAATACCTATTCCTGTATTTATTCTATGTTTGTGTTGTTTGTTGTGTCGCTTGTGTATCGGACAAACACCTGTGTCTTAGGTGATAATTGCTATAATCCTCGTTAAAATAAGACCCTTTTACACGTTGCCGTGTGGTGTCTAGAGATTAAATCGATTCCTAGCATCTGCAAGTTAGTTTGATGATATCCTCAAACTTACTTGCAGGATCTTGTCTAGAAACATAAGTGAGCGAACGAACGTGAACGCGAACGTAAGTGATATTTCTCATATACAAAACGGCATGGCTTAGGCCGCAATAGACCGACGAGACAACCGCAGCAACAAAACCACCCGATGACTATGATAGATCACAACCAATGAAAACGCTTCTATACACGGGGACAATGACAAAAATTGTAACTTTTATCAACAAAATTACATATCAATAAACATTTGTTGTTTCACTCAAAAACCTAATCAGGATTGGGTCCGCCTCGAAAGCCTCAAAAATGGATTAATTACTTAGTTAAATTGAGATACGTTATTACAGAATCGGCTGCAACTGCGCACTGATCTTACGTGCTAAAACTGAGCCAAGACAAAACAACTTTACCTTACTGATAAATAGAAGCACTGCCATAAGGCCGAACCACACACGAAGTGTCTTACGTACTGAGCTTTGATGCTGACAGACGCACAATTTGTATGGGTTGTGCTCTCATAACTACCAACTTAGCAAGTCATCAATGTCCTAAATAAAAGCCGGACCACCTCTAACACGCGAAATAAAAAACCTTCAATATACGTACTCCCACTCGAATAAATAGATGCGATATCCTATATTACCATATTACGGCCAATCACGAACGGGGTGGCTACTATAACATTTGCATACTGCGACGGAAATCTCATGATTAACATTTTTATTAAACAAGGATTAGCTGTAATCCTTTTTTATTCGACAATTAGTGCCCTTATCATCGTGGGCAATGTCGTAAAGAGTTGAAATTGCCACCTATCGCCTGAGCAATTAAGTAAATTGCTCTAACGCCAGAGATAACCAACCTTTAATTACAGTTTGACTTTTTTTCGGGATTTTCCGTCAGCTTTAGAAAGTGCTAATTGACCGACGGATTTGAAAAGGGAAAGTTTATAACTGTAGTATTTATATAATAGTGTTATACAGACTTCAGTAGTTTCTAGAATAAAAAATCGTTTTTCAGCTCATTCTGAACTTTTCTACAAGTTAATTTTGATTTATGCAAGTAAATTGACTGTTTTTGCTCAAGCAGAAACAGTGTTATATTTTCTTCGTCTTCTAGATTGCTACCAACTTCTTTTAAAAACAGTTATAGTATGAATGAGATAAAAAAACTAGAATAAATACATAAAAAATAATTATTTATCATATTTGTGCGTAATAATTTTGTGACTTTCATAAGTTTATTACCGTATTTTTGAGTATAATTTAGTGAATTCGGTACATAAAATAAACATGTTTAAAGTAATCATAATGATACACACGAAAATATGTTTTAATAGTTTATTCAGCTTGACTTATGCTTATTCTGTTTTTCAACCTAATATTAGGCTACATAATTTTGACCTTTCATATTGAAACATCTTAAACCAACCAATTTTCTCTTTCAAGTTTTTCTGGATACGATTTTTTTGACGTGCACTATACCCGCTCACTAATGGTCGATCAATTTTCAACCTTATTACTCAAGGCCTAAAGATGAAACTTGGTGGACTGTCAGTGAACTTGATGGTATGTTACCATCGTAGAGACAACGCTTGAATCACCTTATGTGACACCAAAGCGGAGTTTAAAAGAGAAGCATACAAAAAGATGACACGCTGCACAGACCCCAAATAAATTGGGATAATGACAGAAGAATGGTGAATGATGACGCATATTTACCTATGCACAAGTTCAATGTTATCAGAAGTCAAATAAGAAGAAGAGATATTTAAGAGAATTTGTTGTGGTCAATAGTTTAACGGTTTTCAAGTATCCTCCTCCAGCAGACTATGTTGAGCATGCAGACTAGGTCAGTTGCCCATCAACTGCCATGGTCCACTTGGAAATCGCTTAACTAGGCCACTGCAGGTTCAACTAAGGCCGATGTAAAAAAGTGTGATTGTGGATCCTTAGAAACGACATCCTATCCTGTCCTGCTCTTTATGCAACTCCACCTGCACCTTGTAGAATCTGTCCGAAACCACTGATAACGCCGTTAAAGTTGCAGAGTCCTGGCTGAAGCTCACCAAGAGGAATCATCAACATTACGAAGAAGAAGATCCCCTTTTTGGCTAGCACTACGTGACACCAAAATGTTACTTACCAACATCATTGGGGTCGCTTAGTGCTCACCAAAAACGGCCACAACTTTGCTAATAGAAAATACAGATAGAGATGGATGTGTTCCATCGCCATTATCATCCACAGTTTGAATTTGCCCACTGCGAGTTATCGCACGCACTGCGCAGTGCTTCCAGTCTGACCATGCTGTATCAATATCAGTATATCCAAGAAACGACTGCCTATCTGACTCTTTTTTACTAGGTAACACGATACCCCAAAGAAATATCACTCAATGAAGCACTAACATTTTGACTGAATTGCAATACTGATACTGATACTGTTAGCCTGCTTCATCCCACTGCTGGGCAAAGGCTTCTCACCAATAGAATAGCAATAATTTATTTATTTTCACTGAATAGGTATTTAGTTTTACAACATGCTTATTTGCACCCTCTTAAATTTCGGTGTGAATTAAGTTGTAAAATGTTACTTTATAACAAAATTTTGCGGTTTTGAACGTGTGGTTCAAATATTTTATGGAGGTATTTGTTAATTTATAGCTTAATTAATTCATATTTCAAATACTCTTGAAGTGTTGTGTGTTATCTTATTTTTGGAGCTTAAATCTTTATTGGTGTTAGGTATTTTAAGTTCAAAATTGTTGATTCAAAGTGAATTTATTAAAACACAGACAAAGTTACCTATGTGTCTACCTACCACATCATAATATACCTTGTAGCATTAAGCTAGCTATATTCCTCGTGGCATTAAGTCCGCCTATGTACCTACCACTATTGTACATAAATTTAACAAGTTTAAATAAATTAATTGCGTCGTTAAAGGTTTCGACCTTATGTTGGAATAAGTCTTATCTAAAACGTAAATTAGATAGATATGCGTATTAACAAAATTTTCTTAAAGTATTGTGTTCCTATCCTACGCAATACAAATTTAGTGTAGTTTCTTTCAGTATTCCTTTTTCCTTTTTCAGCGATATTATGACCGCGATTAACGTGGCCACATACTGGGCCCAATAATTTTAATCAAGTCGTACCATCAACACGAAGGAAGAAGAAGCGATATTATTGTTTTGCACTTTGGAAAATACTATTTTCAATACATGTTCACAGACGTTTTCCGCCTCAAGAAGTCCACGTAGATGCACATCGCAATGCAATAAGCCTCAAACACGATATGACGTACGTATCTCAAGAAATCCTTCAAAGACTTGTTTTATTTTCGCATTTCAAAGAGCTTTTATATATATAATTCTTCTAGAAATGTCGATAACCTTTAAGACACGTCTGAATTATTCGAGCCACACACCTGCATAGTGCATGTGCCTTCGGTAAGGCGTACGACTTCTTTCTATCAAAAGTTATACACAACTCGCGAACGATTTGCTTGGATACGACAGGGTAGATGGAGAAGTTTCGATTTGTTTTTTAATAGAAATCAAGAAAAGTAGGTAAGTAGTGGTACAGGTAGTAGACTATCACATAATTGAGTGCATGAAAGTCATTAACAAAGCTTGCATATATGTTTACCTAACTAAAATACTTGCTTATTTGCTGATGACACTTAATCGTGACATGTGAGCAATTATTGACTTATTGAAATTAATTTTCAAGCGTGTTCCGTACCCGAAGGGTAATCAACGGGATCCTATTACTAAGCCTCCGCTGTCCGTCTGTCCATCCGTCTGTCTGTCAGCGAGCTGTATCTCATGATCCGTAATGGGTAGAGTTAAAATTTTCTCAGATTGTGTACTTCTGTTGCCACTATTACAAAAAATAATATAAATAAATTCAAAAATAAAGAGGGCTCTCTCACTACGTTGGTACGGAATCTTTCATGCGAAAGTTCGACTCACACTTGGCCAGTTTTCTGCCTACAGTCACCAGGCATCACTTATAGTTGCTTGTAGTTAAATTAAAGTTGAGTTAGTGTTATCAGAGCGATATAACTGAAAGGACTGTAGCACACCTGTTTCTCAGAAATCCATAGAACGTGTCCAACAACAGATATCTATACACAGTCAGGATATCTTATACCAAGTTTAGTACTTCTATCATTCCACTGTATCTCCCCATTTCCATCGCGAACAATCTCCTGGGGCGTAACTCGTTTAACGTCGGGACAAACAACTATTCACGAACGCAGGAGACAATACCGTATGAGAACTCAAGTTTATTACACGAGGCGACAAAGGATGGCAAATGGTAGCGGTTTATTGATGTATTAGCCCGTAGTCCAAAGCCGTACCTACAAGAGCATCTACTGCTAGAACGGCTTCATATAAATGTAAGGTCCACCATCGACCACACTGCCACAATCTCGACTCAGACAAAACTAATCGGTGAAGGCTTTCTATGGAAAAATAGTACCTAAACGCCAAAAACTTTTAACAGTAGATCTATATCTATATATAGTTATCTTAGAAATATATTCTTAAAAACTTTCATTGTAAAATCCAGGAAACGGGAGTTGATCTATCTGTCAGTGTCAGTTTGAAAAGAACAAATCCAATATCGGATGACAATAGTAGATGGAGACTACAGTTTGGCCGCTGAGAGAATGCGTTCCTGACAGGTCGTGAGCGAAAGGACGATGTTTCTTTGAAGTGGCGAAGAATTTACGATAAACATATAACCATCGCTTTTTAACCCTATTAACAAATAATATTATTAAATACGATATCATTAAATCAAGTAACAATACATGTTATAATTTCGCGTTAAATTTATGTACCAACTGACAGACGTCAGAAACGCATTCTCTCAGCGGCCAAACTTTGTAGTACTTATTAACCAATCCACAAAAAGTACATTGATTTTAAAATCTAAAATCGAAAGAGAGAAAACGACATAATTTATAGTTTTGTATCCATCGCTCCCCAATTAATCTCGTTGGTGGCGTCGTATATCAAAAGTTCGCCATTTTTGTTGGCCGCCACTGCAATCACTATAAATTCGTGAGTTATGAGCTCCGCCTTACACTGTAAGTCACACCAAGTTCGTTTGTTAGAGAACGTAAAAAGTGTCATTCTATTTTATGGCTGAAAATAGCTCATGATGAGTATTTTAGAGACAGGTGCATTGATCTGTAATTATTTATATTCTTTGAGCTTTTACCATGTGTAAATCGTCTGCAACTTATCATTTCAATCTCATTTACTTGTCTTTTGGCACCAGCACCAGACTTTCTATGATAAACCTATCCACTGATATCCGGCTCGAAGGACCACAAAATAAAAATGCAGTTAAAATTATTAATAAACCAGTTACATAAACACAACGAGCTTGTTCAAAAGAAACTTATATGTGGTTTTGTTGAGGTGAAGTGTGAACCCTAAAAAAGTGTAAAAGGCCACAATTTTCTATTTGCTTCGATATGAATATAGAAACCACGTTTTATTTTTATATTCTACATATATTAAGGCTTCGTTTTGTTACAAAAATCCATTTTCCATTACAAAGTGTCTGTAGAATTGAATTTTTCCGAAGTTTTCAATAACATAGACTAGGTACTTGTAAAACACGTTTAAGTATTATGTACTTTTACATCTACTTCAGAATCTTCTCATCTAAGCCTCATTTATGGAGATAAATGTTTTTATTCTTGTTTAACTGACAGATTTTATAAATCTCTAGACGTATAACGCCCATTAAGCGATCCTTAGAACAATTAATTAGTATAATACGGCAATTTCAAACGCAAATCTCCATGGAGTTCTAAATGAATTATGTTTGTTCTTAAAGAGTTATCATCCTCCTAATTATCGCAGCAATAAAATTAAGAAACTTCGAGTTTAATGTGGCAACACTAAATTATACTTTGAGAATTGTGTTAAATTTTATTATTGTACTTTAATGCGATTCAGGCTAACGTTCCCGAAAGACACGCCTACTCTCTTTCGCGGCGAGACAATAAGTTTTTACGAGCTGAATAGAGGCGAAGATTGGAAAAAATTCAAAGCACTTTTTGTCGAAATTCGTAAAAAAATGTTTTGTATTGTGAGTGGCACACAATG
Source organism: Xestia sexstrigata (assembly GCA_941918905.2). Classification (NCBI taxonomy): domain Eukaryota; kingdom Metazoa; phylum Arthropoda; class Insecta; order Lepidoptera; family Noctuidae; genus Xestia; species Xestia sexstrigata. The sequence goes on along the minus strand of OW799211.2, from coordinate 8,104,802 downwards.
GTGGATGGAGGAAATGAGAGTCTGGGCGTAGCGGTGCTCAATTTAACTGGTACCCGCTCTGGCGCCCGCCCAGGCCCCCGCCCGCCCTCGTGCCCCCCGCGCATCTCCCGCTTGCATATTGTGTATATGCACGCAGTGAACAATCACGCTAGAGATGTGACACTTCATTACAAAATGCTTACTTAATACTAATTGAGAGGTTTAGAGAATATAAAGCTCGCTTAATTAGAAACTATGTTTAACTTCAATTACTCACTAATTCCAAGTTCTTAATCAAAATTAACTTCAGCTCAATCTTATAGGCACTCGAAATCATTTTTTATGTAAAATCTTCTCATAAACTATCATGTTACAGGTTACACATTAATTCCACTAATTGCTAATTTAGTTGAGAACTAAGTGCAATTAATGTCCAACTATAAATTGCAGATACCAGGATATCAGACATGTAAAGGAGGTTTAAATTCTCCAACACAAAACACGGTCGCTAATCTAATCTACGTGCATAACGCAACGTGGCCGGCCGACGTTGCTTTGTGCCACACGCTTCGCTGAAATTTAATGTTTCGCCCGCGTACCAGACCCTTTGAAGGCTCCCATATTAGCCGCCGCCTATTAGCATAAAACCCATAATGGCACCACCTAAGCTTTTAATTAATTACTGGCCAGATACCGGGAAGTTTCAACGGCATATGAACAAAACTCTCGTCGTCTTTTTTATTCAATTTGCATATAACAAGCAACACAAAAATAACATACGAAGCGAACGTTGTAATTAAACAATTCCTGGGTAAAAGAACTCTCTTTCTTTCGTGGTTGTTAGTTTTTCAACTATTAAAATGTTATAGCAACACAAAAATGTTAAAGCAACGACTCCGACGATGAAAAACTCATAAATGTTAACGTAAAAATAATAAAAAGCATCGACTGAACAAACAATCTCCGGGAAAACTAATTTATGCGGCGCATTCGTTGGGGCTGGAGTAAGATACTCGCGGAAATCTCTCTTTTATATTTTGGTAAAGGTTTAATATAAAAATTACTTTTCGCATTATCATGTGTGCCTGGTAGGCGCCGGGGGATCACATGGCGAATTCGCAATTCGCTGAGGGCGCGCTTCCCGCTTCTCGGTGGATTACCTCATGCGTGACAGCTGTTTCAGTCTCTGCGGCCCTGGTAGTTAAGCAAAGGGAACAGGTAGGGTATTGAGTGTATTATTTTCGTAAATCATTTTTTTTACAAGGATTATATATTATCTGGGTGATTATGATCCTAATAATGGTTATATCGTAATAAGTGCAATCGTGCATTGCCGTACCTACTTAGTAACATTTTAGTTATTTGTTACGCACGTACAAGGATACTGTTATTACTCTAATCACTCAAACATAAGATACTGAAATACACCGGTTGCGGTAACCAGCCAAATTATAATTTGATTACCATATTATTTCAATTGGTCCTTCGGTACAAACTTAATTTTGAATTAACTTTACCTCAATATTAATTAAAACTGATCACTATATTTTGTCTACACTATAAATTTTAACAATCCCGAGAATATTTATACAAAAACCTGAAAATACTGTCAAGTTCCTTAACAGACAGACTGACAGTTTAAGAAAAAACCTTGTAAAAAAACAACAACAAATTTAACAAGACACAACCCTACCCCGATCCTCAAATCTCACTTCTTTATCGCTCCATATGAAGACGTTTGATTCCTGATCCCCTCATATTCCTTTGATTATTGTATTACGAAAAACGAGGGCAAAAAAAAATCGTCTGTTGTGCACTTTTTGACATCACACATAATCTATTTATTGTCAGCGCGTAATGAATGATGTTTTGCATGAATGCCGACGCGAGTGTTTTGTGCTTGTTAAAAAGCACCCCGGATATGACATTGCTTTCATATGAGTAAGCAATCAAAAATGAGTTTGCGTTAAGAGTCTTTTTTTGGGAATTTATTGAGTTAGATAACGATGTTTTGCGTTTTATTTTGTGGTTGGGTTTGATTGAATCAGCTGGATGAATTATGAGAACTTTTTCTAATATAATATTTTTTACCAACGGTTTTCTGTTATAAATTAGAGATAGGTCAAACGAAGCCTAAACTTTTATAGAAAAAAAACAAACATTTTAACATTAAAAAGATTACAAATCTCGATAACAGTAAACAAAATAATAAAACGCTTTGACATTTAAAATAAAACCCAAAATCAAAATCACAAAACTGAATCACATAAACTTATCCATCACAAGAGAAAATCAAACAATCTTAGACAGTTCTATCTAAACTTATTCAAAAATACATCACTATAAGATACGCAATAAACAACAAAAAATGATCAATTTCGCCGTGAGCTAAAAACAAATAAACGTCGAGCTTTAAGAACAAATCTGTGTTGGAAGCATCCACGCATACACTTATATGAAGGGGATGTACAAAGAAAAGCAATTTAACAAAATAAAAAATTCTATATTGGAACACAGGAAGAAACAAATGATACGGGAAATACTTAAATCACAGGCATTGATGCGAAATTGGAAATGGTAAATTACGTATTCTGAATATTGGATACGAATGGGGTTGCTTTCACGTTTATAACTCTATTAAGTTTGATTTAAGGGTCACATTTTGAGTTCAGGATGTAGTTGGTCTTAATGAGGATTCACGGAAAATATCGACGGTAAAAATTATAGTTTATTGTAATGACTACGTACTGCCGTGTGGTATCCGGCAGAGTAGAATAGAACCAACCCATTAAACTCACGGGTGTCGTATAAGGCGACTAATGTCTGAGGCAGAACACCTTGCGCCTCCGTAGACCAGAGAATGGGCAGCAGCGTTTTCTGTTAGTCTTTCAGCACTGCGATCTCCAATCCGCCTGCCAAGCGTGGAGATTACGGCAAATTCCTCCCATCATAGGAGAGGCTTATGTCCAGCAGTGGACGTTATGGGCTGTTGTTGTTGTTGTAATGACGAAGAGACCCCCTATTTCGATGCGCTGACTTCTTGTTGGTAATTATGGATATGCAATGGATATTTTTAAAGGAATGAATATTAAAACAAAAAACGTATCCTTCTTTTTATTTTCATTCCAAATAGAAGGATCACAAACAACCGGAATTAATTTTATTGACTCAGTAAATTACTATGGCGTGAATGCTTCAAATATCAAAATATTTATTTCAGTGCCTTGCTATATGGAAACTATAGAACTGATTTTAGCTGTAACATAAATATTAAACATTTGCATGCACCGCTATAGCTACACGCTAAATCACAAATATGTAAATAAATTCAAAAGGCTCGACATTAAATAACTTGAAATAATATATCGGATCGTGTGCGGGGGCGTACTCGAATGCCATTGACAAACGGCTCGGCAAATATAAGCCGAATTATGGAAATTCCGTTCAAGAATCGAGAAATTATAGCTTTTGTTCGTATTTTATCTCGCTTAAGTCACATTACAGTGCACTATCGAAATTGGTTTCGATAAAATTTGCGTAACATCGTCCAACTGGAAATAAATTCATATAATTGCACGCTTAATGTGGCATTTGCTTGACTGTGTACATTTTTATTGCAGATTATTTTTGCGACGTCATTGTGTATTTAGACTACCACACTGCTGAGCATGTTCGATTCCCGGGTCGGGAAAAGTGTCATTGGGTTATTCCATCAGGAATTTCTCAGTAGCAGCCACGGAGTCTGGAAAAGCGCCCGGTTGATGGCTCGCACAGTATTGCATGGGACTTAAAACATAACCCGCGAAATGTATGATGAGTAGTACACCCAGTACTATTAGGAACACCTCTGCCTAACCCTTCGGGGGTTACGGGCGTGATGTTATGTTATGTTATTCCTTCACATGTATTACGTTTTATTAGATGCCGCTGACGGGTGACAGAAGGACGCTCAAAAACGGCTCCATCACTGACGGAGAAAGTTCTCGCTAGACGAAACTAAACTCATAAAGTTTATGCAGTGACAACATATTTCAGAAACGTCTGGGCCTTTTATTAGACGTAGCCAGATGATCGTTGAATCCCCTCTTTTCGCGAGAGTTTAAACTTGAGCCGTTCACGGTATTGCGAAAGTTTTCAGCTCAACGAAAATACACCGGAACGCTTTCAAAAGAGTAATAGTAGTGAGTGATTTTTTCCGCCGGGTCGGAACCGGATTAGGTTCACACACGGGGCGCCAATCAGAAACCTTTGAACTTCTGCTGGAGGGATGAAAGGTCCACCTCTGCGAACTTTGATCAATTCGTTGGTATGTGGAAAAGTTTGAATATCATCTTGTTGAATAGTTCGTCCTTCCTGACTAATGATGTCCGTGATGGATTGATGAGTAATCAAATTATTTATTCTGTTATTCTAATGGCGGTAAAAAAAACCGTAGAATATCCTTGTTGTGTTTTTGTGAAAACACCAAGAAAAAGTATGGAAAGTGTAAGGAATCGGGCTAGGAAGAAGGTAAACACTACGATTGATGGTTAATATAGAGTTATCCAGAAGAAGAAAACATGCAAAGCAAAACCTAAAACAATTGAAATAAACGCAATGAGATGATGTGGACATATTTCCACCACTATTTACGAGTATAGTTCATAAACTAAATAAGATTTAAATGTAAAATACTGCTTTTCAGCTGCATCCAGTAAGACTGCAAGCCGACCCCAACATAGTTGAGTAAGGGCTAGGCAGATTGTGAATTAAATAACATTACATTTAACATTCCACTCAAACCCTGATTATATCAAACCTAATTGAGATCAGACAGTTAACATCCAACATACGAACATATAGAACGGCCGCTTATTTGAACTGAGAGGGATAATTAATCAAGTGTCAGCGGTTTTGGCTTGGCATACGATGTATCAACGTTGCGTACTATACGTTACGTGATGGTTGGCGTGAATATCCCTGTATAAATAGTACGTGTAAGAGGTATATTTTTCTTCTCATTAGGTATTTGGTAGATGTCACATGACTTCGAATTTTTGGTTCTAGAACATGCCGGTTTCCTCATTTAGGTATTACAACAACAACAACAACAACAGCCCATAACGTCCACTGCTGGACATAAGCCTCTCCCATGATGGGAGGAATTTGCCGTAATCTCCACGCTTGGCAGGCGGATTGGAGATCGCAATGATGAAAGACTAACAAAAAACGCTACTGCCCATTCTCTGGTCTACGGAGGCGCAAGGTGTTCTGCCTCAGACATTAGTCGCCTTATACGACACCCGTGAGTGTAATGGGTTGGTTCTATTCTACTATGGATACCACACGGCTTAGCATTGTTTGTATTATAATGGGGTCAATAGACGCTTAACGAAACTGAAGAGTCACATTTTTCTTCCTGTCATTGTGATATATTGTTTTTGTACTTGACCTAGGCTCTGGTTACGGAGACATTTAAGGTTCGAACTTCTTCTTCTTGGAGAGTTTGAACATGATTAATCCTTTGCTCAAAGTCTGAATTTTATGTACTACATAATTAAAGTACTCATTATTACCTACGAAAAAGTACGCTAGGGAAATATATCTAACTGACTCCTGAGGCCCGGTGCTCTCTAAGCGAGTACAGAAACTCCAAAGCACGGTTTCCACCAAAGCTGAGACGAGTGGAGCGTAAAGGAGATTTGCAAGATTCGACCAATCACAGCGAACTAAGAGATGCAATGTTGATTAGAACCAATGTGATTGGCCGATTCCCGTTAGTTAAGTCACAATAGTAGCTTTTTTGACTGAAATCGTCTTTTTGGCGAATAAAAGTACAAGGTTAGCATACATTCAAGGTGGTTTTTATTCAACATCACTCATTGCAAGTACCTATTTAAAGTGGTACGTTAAATATATAAAAAACAGTAAACACAACACAGGCTATTCTAAAACTAAAAACCAGAATATGATAAGCCCCTAGTGACTATAAAGAAAAAACTGTATAAAGCTCCATTCTTCTTTTAACTGCAAAGGTTTTGTTTTGGACACTCCCACACATTCATTAAGCGCTACTTTACAATATTTTTCTCTCTTGTTTATACAAAAAGTTTTCGTTTACATTAGTTTACGTTTCTTGCAGGCAAAGTTAGAATGTATAAATCTTTTCTTTTGAAGTAATTTGAAAAGTTTCTAGTTTATTTCCTCTGTTTTATGCTAGTCTATACAATTTCAAAGAACACATAGTTTTTTCTCAGTATTTTGGAATTCAAACTTTGCACAAGTTCGGTAAAAGTCAGTGCAGACTATAACTTTTTCAGTTTTAGATTAATTAGTAGATTTAGTGTAAGTATATAGACACTTAATTTAATACCTTGGTATCTATTTTTAATTAGTTGAAGCTCATTTTTAATAAATGTTAGTTGTAAACTATTTTTTTTTGTTTTTGTTGCCATGTTTGACCAAAGAGTTTTGTAGTTTAGACTATGTTGCCTTATATTTTTTAAATTAAAACTACCGATGTTGTTGGCAGTAATAATTGAGTTCGACGCGTAGCATGGCAATTCTATCTCTACTCTACAAGACTCGACAAAGCTCTTTTCTATACAACTTGACATGATGCCCGAGCATGCAGCGACCCGTCGACTCGAGTTTGTACGAAGATAAAGACATAAAATATCTTTCCATAGGAACGGAGAAGTAGCTAGTGACATTTAGGATTTTGCACTCGGCATCTGCGATCTAGAAGTAATAGAATTGATTATATTTTTTAGATTGTTTGTTGATATTATGTTCATCACAATAAAAGAGATCACAGAATCTCTTGCTTCCCTGCAATCTCCTAACAACTTTAACAATCTCATGATTTGTGTCTTTACTATCCATCAATGTTCAGTTGGTAAGAAAATAGTTTCTTACTAAGTTTTTGTTGTTTACTTAAAAATAATGTTACACGGGCGGTGGTTAATATCAGGCAAGGTGGACGATGACATTACAATTTGTTTGAAAGGAAAAAGATGCGCCCTCTAGAGTATTACAGTTATCATAGGACGCATCGTGTGATTGCCATTACTTTTATTGAAGGCGTTAAGGCTAACAACCACCACAACAACAACGACAACCACCCTAGAAAGCCATCGAATGCAGTCGCTGTGGCCGAAATCGGCTAGATGGCATTATCATCAAGGAACTCGTTTTCCGGGATATCGAAAGCCCCGGTTAGAGCTCGTACAGCGTTTCTTTTAACATAAAAACTGAGGAGATGGTGACGGTAGGACCTCGACATATTTTTAAAAACAAAATGGCATACAAACACAAATTACATTTATATAAATAATCTTGTCTAGGTCGAAGATACGCGATCATAGAAATAAAATTACAAACAAACCATATAAACAAGTGTACTGTTTCATAATTTAATAATCAAACGAACTTACTTGTTAGTGAAGTTCGACGGTAATTATGCTTGTTGTATTGTTCGAAGATTATTAGTCCCACCCGACCCAGACTTTCCACGGTCTATAGCAATATGAGCATGGACCCTATGATGTTGTTAAACCAATAAACCGCTATGAACTTAATGAAGATAGTGTACAGAGGCAGGCAACACAATATAGTTGCGTTCGGAAATAAGTTTTTTATCTTTAAACCTTTTGTGACGTCGGAGACTAAAGCCAAGACTACACTAGTTTCCCTAATCATCGAGGACAATACAAGAACAAAGTTAATTTGTATTATTGGTGCCTTAAACCATTTGTAAAACACTATCCACCAGACGGGCAATATCGGTTTGTTAGCGAATAATAATTAAGTTAAAAGCTAAGCTTAGCGAAATCCCAACATAAATCTTGAGGCAATATGTTTCACCACTAAATTACCTTCACAACAATTGTACCGAAATCTCGATAAATTCTCAACATTTGTCTCTGAACCAACGACATTGTTTTACCTTTCACGTCGTGAAACACAAGCACAATATTAAGTAAAGCAATATTTATTTACGTGGAACCACAGAGTACGGAATCAACTAGCGCAACTAGGGTTATCACTCGTCAAGATTTGTCCGGTCATGTCAGGCTTTTTGGGTTTTGGAGATTTTTTTTTATATTTTATTTATTTATTGGGCTATCTACAACTGTTACACTGTTTTTCATCAATATATATTTTTTCATGGCAATTATTAAGAAGCCTGCAAATTCTGGAGATGCGGGAGTTGGATCCTGACATAGTTTTGCGGAATAGGGGACGTAATAGTTTTATAGGGTGACGCGGATAGTTGTGGGGTAGAGTAAAATTAAACTTACTTAACAACTTTATATTAATTTTAATTGATTTTACATTACTTAATAATAAATAAAGATAAAAAAGTAAAATGTCCGAATCCACCCTTAAGACGACCCAATGCACTGACTACAAAATTTCCTCATCCGTCAGATTCAGATCTGACGGATGAGGAAATTTTGTAGTCAATTTTAAATGTACTACCGTGTTCAGACACGGTAGTACATTTAAAATTCTTAAATTTAAAATTCTTAGTGCTGAAAATTCGTCATTCAATCATGGACCGCCTTCGAATTCGTCACTTTCAATACGTCATTAGAGAGTGTCATAATGTAAGACTGCCTCGTTGCTCTAGTGGGCGCAAGCACGACTGCTGGGAATGAGGTCCTGGGTTCGATTCCCGGGTCGAACATAACACTTTTATTGGGTTTTTCCTTCAGGAATTTCTCAGTAGCAGCCACGAAGTCTGGATTTGTGCCTGGTTGATGGCAATAGGCTCGCCTCCTATTACATGGGACTAACATAACTGGCGAAATGTGGGTGTACTATTAGGTACACCTCTGCCCAACCCTTCGGGGATTACAGGCGTGATGATATGTCATGTTATAATGCAAGTCAACGGTGACATGCAATCGGTATGGACAGTGTAAACCATGCCGCCTCTAGAAGTGTCTACCAAGGCGTCTTCATGCTCTGTGCAAGAAACAAATAATTCCCTACCATGTTAGCATTTTACGATTCAAGCTTTCTAGCCAAACAATTTGTATTCGCGTCCAGTATTGGTTGTAAAAGCTGGTTTCAGATGACGACAGAATTTTGTTCAGGTGCAATTTGATAAGCAGACAGGGATGCATAATCACGTGGATTTCTTCGTTAAATTTTTTTTAAAGTGAGTTCAATAACTTTTTAGTGCAATCAATTTTTAGTTGTGTTTTTCGCCGTATCGCTTTAAATTGATTGTCTACTTCAATATTTACTGCTCTGTTGGGAGCTTTCAATTGTTTTTAAACCTCATAATTGTCTGTCGATTTTCAATTGCATTATTCAATTAAGCCTTGCCATTTTGTATTCATTGACCGTCTTGTCTTTACCAAGTTAATTGAACATGTTAACGTTCATTGCAGCGTATCTAGAATCTGTCTCTTAGTATTCTATTAATATTTGAAAGCCTATCAGTATAATTGATAGTTTTCCAATATAATGTTTACAAAGCAATTATTGGGGCTTAATAACTTATTGGGTTTGAAATGAACTTTCACCTTATAAGACCAATGACTCCAGCAATTAAGGTAACACTTAGAAATAACTTTAAACTTAATTTTATGATGTCGAAACTTTTCTAGAGTTGTCAACGCGTCAATTTGGTTTACTGTCGCTGAAATTAAGTTATGACTTATGTTGACAAAGTATAAACAATGTTAGGTAGTATTATAATTAACCGTTATTTATGTAAATATTATTCAGTAAATGTATAAAGAACGCAATGCACTTGTGCATTTATTAGCTTTCAATGTTTTAATGATTTATAAGTATTAATTAAATCTGTGTAAATAATCGTGTCCTTAACCTGATTAATTCATTATTTGTTGGTCACTTTTGACTAACGGTTCTCCACATTTGCTAAAAGTTATGTTTTAGTGACAGAAACGAATCGCTGTAAATCCGACTCCACGAAGTCTTGTCTGCCCTACCCCTAGAGTGTAATTTAGAATCGCGTAGGCGCGGAGGGCGAGGCGACCCGCGAGTTGAGGAACAGATGGTTGTAACACCCGCCGCCGTTGCTGAGGCTGGCCGGACGCCGAAGCTGCCATGGTGCGCGTTAAACACATCTGCGACGATAAGCTCGCGTGGGACCGCCAGCGCCCCGCAGCGCCGGAGCCGTGTCAGAAACCATGCCTGCTGCATGTTGCTTGCTTGCTTACATGCTGCATCCTTGCTTGCCTACTGTATGCGTGCTTGCAAGCTGCATGCTTGATGCATGCTTGCTGTATGCTTGCTGTATGCTTGCTGCATGCTTGCTGCATGCTTGCTGCAAGCTTGCTGCATGCTTGCTGCATGCTAGCTGCATGCTTGCTGCATGCATGGTGTATGTTTGTTTGCATGCTTCTTACAGGAAAATAAAATCTACATGATTATGTTCTTATTCAACGGTTGACGTTTTGATTGATTGATTTTCTGCCTTTTAGTGACTATCGATATAAAATGTATTCCAAAAGAAGATTCTAACTGTACACACTAACACTATCTGCGACATGATGGTTCTACTTTTTAATTCTTAAAAATTTCATTACTGCAATATTGTATAAAATGTGTTGTCGTGAAAGAAGTGTATAGCACAAGCTTAGTAATACAAATTTGTTTTAAAAATATTATTAGGGTCAAACCATTAAATAATTTGAATTTAGGATTTATAACTTTTATTGAAAACGGTTTAAGTCTTTTGTATATTATTGATTGTAATATTTATGACAAATGGGTTTAGGGCATACTGTATTTAGGGATTTCAATTTTATGGCATGTGATATTTATTATGTGATATAAAATTCGGGTAAGTTATCATTCGGACAAATGTATAGGACAAAAAAAAATATGGCACTTTTAATTATGTTTAAAAAGTTAGGTAACACGATAGAGAACCCTCGCAGGTCTGCTGGAGGAAATATTTTACGAAATAAGCAGTACTTTTCTGCCTTCTATCTTAATGTAATGTCCTGTTAAGTATTTTGTGTATACGTTAATAAATAAATAAATATTGTTGGCTTTCAAAACGAAACACATTGTATTTGTATGTGTGCTTCGCTATTACCCCGCTGGTATTAATACCAGAAATTGTACCTACAAAGTCAGCTGAAAATAACGATTTTCAAGCCAACTTCCGACATCACTTCAATCTATTAATAGAACTAGACGCAACTTAGGCAGCTTCGATTCTGCCTAACTTTGTACCAGACTTATAATTGGCCTTTATGAACTTTGTAACTTAAAGTGTATGTGGTTCCTGACTGTAGGAGTTTGTAGTCGACTGTAAAGGTGTACACTCTCGCCTAGACACTACGAGGCTAGACGAGCGCTCATATAATAGAGGGTATAAACGAACCCTTCACGGAGCCGTCAGCCAAAGATTTACATCAAACTCCGCAAAAATTATTGCTGGGAAACGACTTTTTTTTGGGGGTGAAAAATCACGTTTTATGGTTAAACTCAATGTAGCACACGATCAAAACACTGATGGATGCTTTGAATTGACGGGTCATGGAGGTAAAAAAAGTAAAGTTATTACCGTAAAACTAGTATTCACAAAAACAAAAAAAAAGTATAGTAGTAGTATTGACAAAAAGTATATATGTAGTATATCAACTATCTGGTGTCCACGACACAAGCCAAGCTTAGTGTGGCACTAGATGGCGCTGTGTGTAATGTCCAGTAATATATTTTTTTTATTTATATATTCTTCTTCTTCGTGTCGATGATTCCCATTCTTATTTATTTCAATTTGTTTCGACCATAACTCGGCCACGTCGAAGGCGTTGGTGGTGGCTTCAGACAGGTCCCTTAAAGTGCAGGTGGAGTTGCACATAGGCAGGTCATGGTTTGAGATGAGGCTCCGCAGTCACACTCAGCTTTATCGGTAGACCCCCACCGGACCAAGTTGAACCTGCAGCGAACCTACCTGGCTTCTAAGTCGATTTAGAGTCTACCAGGTGGGCCATGGCAGTTGAAACTAGTATTAAAAAAAACTAGTGAAAAAATTTAAACTTTGACCCCCAATAAAATATCTCCGTAACTACCTTCTAGTTACGGAGATATTTTATTGGGGGTCAAAGTTCAAATTTTTTCACTAGTCTAGTCCCAGGTATGATCCAAAAATGATCGCAATGACGGGGAAAACAAGTGCATTTCGCCTTTGTTAAGGGTATTTTTTACTCCCTTTATAAATTCTCGCACTAGCCCTTGCTTCGGAGTGTGTAGGTGGGAGTGTACAACCACCTTAGGAGTAGTAATCTGACTTGCGGTAGGAAAGTAATTAGTTATTAGTTAGTTGCAGATATGCAATTGTGGAGTAAATTGAGTTACAGTGTAATATGGTAAGTCGGCGGTTTTGTAGTATTGTAGTGTTTGTTAGCAGATAGGAGTAGCTTGTTAAATACGGATCCCTAATGGATATTACCGACCTCGCACATTCCGGCCTGCTTACGCCAACCGCACGAAAACTGCAGCGTCGACACCCGTCCAGCCACGAACCGCCGACGCAGCAAAATTCATCGTAGCAATTAATTAGTTTTAAGTTTTTTTCCGGTCATTCCATATTCTAGTATCGAATAGGTTTCCCCAAATTTATTGTACTAATTTCTTTTAAATTAAAATTAGTTTTAAAGTATCTTTGGTTTTTTTTCGAACCACCGTCTGCAGTTTACATATTTAGCTTCCTTTTTGTACAGCGGAAATCATCCTTGTTTACGTTACGGTGATCATGATAATGATAAATGATGTTTATTTTGCAAATAGGTTTTTACAAACACTTTTATATGTTTTTTTTTTAAACTAAATTGGTTCGGTGTTTCGTACCTGATAGAAACAGCCGAAACAAAATCATGAGATAATGAACGTATTACATATTTTACAGCTAAGTAAGTCTGACTAAATCTAATGAATTATTTTACTTCTGAGCTTGAGGTCCTGGGTTCGATTCTCATGTCGATTAAAATATGATTGGATTTGCCTTTCAGGAACTTCACAGTATAGAGTCTACATTTATAGCCAGTTCGTGGCAATGTGCTCGTCCTCTATTATTTATTTCTAGCAAATGCCCGCGGCGTCGCTTGCTTGACAAATTATATAATAAAACCTTCCTCTTGAATCACTCAATCTATTGAAAAAAACCCGCATCAAAATCCGTTGCGTAGTTTAAAAGATCTAAGCTTACATAGGGACAGACAGACGCAGCGGGGGACTTTGTTTTATAATATGTAGTGACATTTGGGTGTACAATAAGTTCTGCCTAGGCCCTTCGGTGTTTACAGGCGTGATGTTATGTTATATAACAACTTCACTTTACCATTTACCCGTCTATTTTTCCCCAAAGACTACAAACCAAAGAACTATTAATCCAAACGAAACACAAAAACGAAAGCAACACAACGAATTGTAACTCTTAAATATTTAGCTCAGCAATGCACTGGTTGCTGCAATTGCAGCTATGTCTCACTAATTGTGAATAAGAACACTCCCCACCCATTCCCCTTTGTTAACTAAATTAAATTAATTGCGAGGAAATATTTAAATAGAGAAGTACTCCAGTCTCTGCGGCGCAATTGGCAGAGAACCTAACAACTCGCTTTGTCTAGACTTTCGACGAGACGATTGTTTCAAACCGTACTCTTGTACTCTAGTTGCATAATGAGATCATATTTCGGTGTTTCATTGCTTCTGATTTCGCTTTTTAGTTGCGTTACTTAAACTTTAGTAGTGTATTTTGGTTTTATAGCGGTTATTACGAAGAAAACTCGTGGCTAAATAATAACAGTTGCTCGGGTCGATCTTTAGGTTAAGCCGCGCTTGCCTAGGTTGGTCTGTGGATGGATGACCACCTATTACATACCGAATTTCCACCGTGCTCGGAAAGCACGTCAAGCCGTTGGACCCGGCTGTCATTTGTAGATCTTTGACAGTCGTTACAGGTTGTCAGTGGCCCAAAAGTCTGACAGCCAGTCTTACAAAGGGGTATCGTACTACCCAGTACTAACTGGGTTGTGGAGGTCAGATAGGTAGTCGCTCCATGTAAAATACTGGTATTCAGCTGCATCCGGTTAGACTGGAAGCCGACCCCAACATAGTTAGGAAAAGGCTAGGCAGATGATGAGTGGTTATTACGACGAAACTCGCTTCTGCGAGTGTTTTCGTTCTTTATGTTGAAGGTAGAGGCGACCTTGGGCTGCGGGACTGTTTGAAAGAGATTCCGTGGCCCCGGAACACAAAGGGCGATGAAGGAACATGGATGGGTTTTAGTCAGTAAAAGTCTGACACTCCCTCCTGCTCCGCCCAGAGCTGGAGGAGTCATTTGATGATGTCTCAAACGAAAAAAAAAAAGGTAGAGGCGACCTTGTCTTTACCATCTTAAGGTTGAATGTCACTTGCTTCTTCACTTAGGGAATGCCGATACTGATACTGTTAGCCTGCGTCATTCCACAGCTGGGCAAAGACTTCTCCCCATGACTTACAGTTGTTCTGATCCAAGGCTAATGTGGACCACAGGTCGTTGGTTTTGCCCAGCTCGTCCCGCCGTATTCTACGAGGTCTACCGCGGTGTCTTCTGGCTGTGTCAGGGCTCTATAAAGTGGTTATTTTGGCCCACAGCTCAGGTACTAAGTTTTAAGCAATTAGGTGTAGTTTACACATTATTATTTTCAACGCAAATATTCACGTTTCGTTTTAACAATCTTTATCAGACGCTCTTTCAAATAAAGGGTTTGACTTACCAAATAACCTAATGACTGCTCACAAAGTAATAATCAAACCAGAGTTCCTCCACCACATGGAAATCATACCCAATATACCTTGTGTACTGGTGTGTAACACGCCCTAGGCGCTCCGAGATATGGCCAGATTTACAGTGCAGTAGGCCGTAAATACATCGGCCGAGCCAAATACCACCATTGATCTCCCATTCTCCCAATACACATGCCCCCTTTGTTTTTGCTACAATTACGACCGAACTGGAAGTTCAGATAAAGATTTTTTTGTCATTTCGTGTTTTTATACCCACCCTGATTGGGGTTTTATGAAGTATTTTTGTGGTCAGTGAGTGTGTATCAGGTGTTATTTTGAAGCCGTCGTAAAAATCTTTTTAGGAATAATATATGACAAGCCATATACGCGATGAGATTTCCTAAAGGTAAATATGATGAACTTCCGTAAACACTTCCATCCTATATTAAACCTCTCTCGGAAATAAGTTTATTAATATCCCTTTTTAGTGCTCTTTCAAAAGTTCCTGATTATAGTACGATGTAAACTGTCTGTTGTATTTGTGTTTGTGTCAATTTAAGATTTCTATTTAAGTTGCTGGGAACAGCTGTTGGAGGCACCTGTAAAGATTTCATTGATAACTTAAAAAAAAGCCGTTCCTAATGATCAATTTGAATAAAAACATTTCCGATAGAGCTTACTTAAATGCAAGTACTATCAAAACATTGTAGAAACTTATGCTGATATTGAAACTCCACCAAGTATTCCCTAAGTTTTAAAGTTTCTATAAAGCACTTAGGGTAAGCAGAACTCGTCTAGATGCAACGTCGACGCTTTTAGTTGTACTCAAATATTAAGCACTACAAAATCAATGTAATCCTTCCATCGTTTCTACTTAAAGATTCCCAGAAAAAAAAGGTAAAAATAAAATGTCTTTTACCGATGAGACTTTTTTTTTTCTTTTTCTACACTATTTTATAAGCAAAAATAAATGTTTTTTACATCGAGACCATCCATCAATCAAGACTAAGGGAGTTGCTAAAGTTTGTCGAGTTCAACAACTTTCCAAAGATAATTCTGTATATTGATATACCTATCTAGGATCGCAAACCATTTTGTTTTGAAATAAAGCAAGCTTATTTAAATTTTGAATAAACATTTTTGAGTTGTTTGCTGATCAAAAGTGATTGAAAATATCAAATACTTGCTAGAATTTCAACGGCCAGGAATGTTGCCAGTATGCGAGAATGCCAGACAATAACAGTTTAACATAGAAAATTAATAAATATTCCTTCGAGCCAGTGAAAGCTCTCCGATCTACACGTTCATATACTGTATCATTCCTGCATTTTCCGTATTGCCGTATTTCGCTTTGTGATTTTATTCTCTTTCCTTTTTTGCTCTCTTGTTCATGTCCAAACTGTCTGATTTTTGCAAACATTTTTGTAAATCAGAGGTTTTCCGAAATTCTCCATGTTTATTATGCAGATGTTTTAGCCAGTTTCATCCAAGCACAGCTGACACCTTAAAATACACACACCCAGAGACAAGACTTCGTTACGAGGCAGGAAACAAAACAACATATTGACTTATACAAGAGTAACAACTAATTGATTAAACTTATCTCCTCGGGAAAAAGCTTTATTTTTCCGTTTTTCCCCACAAACAATCGTCCCTTACGAGTTTTATTGTACCATCATAAACGGCGGTGCTTATTATTTTCCTGTCGTAAAACAACAAAATAATACGGTAACAATAATGGGAGCACCCTCTAATCTCGACGCGACGGATTCTCTGCGCTACAGTTTTATTATAGACGCATTGCGAATCATTTTTATATACATGCGGTTGTTTTATTGCTAAATGAAAATAATACGACGAATGTTATAATATTGATGTCATGTTTTATGTAGTTTTTTTGATACATTGTTGCATGAATACTTGCACTTTTTTGTGGGACAAAGGAAGATAGTGCCAATAATACCTAATGGAATATTTATTAATATGACATGAATAATACAATTGAAATAATTGTTGTAACCTTGGTGTAACTTAGACAGTAAATTGTATTATAAAATAAACATATTCTTCTTTAGATCCATCTTTTGTGGTTGCGGGAATCCACGTTAAAGAGTTTTTTATCCTGCATCACTTCTTTAATAGTATACAAAGATAGAAAAACCATCCTATCATTGCAAAAACATCTCTTTTTTTAAATCTCATTACATATCAGAATGTTTTCTCCATTGCTCATCAAAAGAAAGAGCAAAAGAAACAAACCAATACATTTCATGAAAAACCCTGAGTTTTCCGAGTTCTCGTAAAAGTTAATTTTCTGTCTCTTTATAAATACATGCATACATACAAATTACAAATGTCTCGTATGAGAAAATAACATTAAAAGTAATTAAGTGAGTCGACAGCCAAGTTTCAACTTTACTGTTCCGGAAATAAGAATCTAAGTTAAGTGCAGGAGGAATAGATTTGGGGTGCAATATTATCTTCACATCCAAATAAATGAGAAAAAACTGGGGTCCGGTGGACGAACTTTTTAATTCGTAATTACAGGACAGCGGCCAAGCTTTAGGCACCATTAACTTTTTTCCTAAATGTCTGTGTCGTATGGGGTTCAGTACATAAATGAAATTGGACATTTTATTGTCCAAATTCAAATTAGTTTCCACTGCATGTATTGGGGTAAATTTCTTTGAAGCACATAGAAAAAGTTTCATTAGTTTCAATTGAAATAGAACTGAATAGGTCCTTTTTCGTGTAGGTTTTTAATACTTTTTGTACAAACAAAGAAAATTTAATATCACCAAATTTCCACGAAAGGATCTATTTTCTACGATGTTTACCTATAGGTATAATATATACTTTTTAAATATTGTACTTACCCGAAAATTTATAAATAAGCCCCTAAGCTGTCGTCTTTTAAGACTTTATTTTCCAAAGACAACATATTCGTGGACACAAATTAATAATAAACAAAATAGGTATTAATTAGGTAGCGTAACTATTCTGTTTACTTTCAAGCCAATAATGTCCACTATACACTTATGAACCGGAAGATGTTTTGTTGGAAGGCCTCCCACTAGGTGGACCGATGACCTGGTGAAAATTGTGGGAATCCGCTGGAAGCGAGTCACACGGGACCGGACAATATTGTCCGGTCACGTGTGGCGACACTTGGGGGAGGCCTATCTCCAGCAGTGGACGTCTTTCGGCTGAAATGATAATGATGATACATTTATGAGTCAATTTCAACAAATCGATTTTTTACCTAATTTCCATGGACATTTTCATTTTCAGGTTTTTTAAAAACTTTAATAATAAAGCGCAACATATCCACATTATATATACATTTTCTAAAAGGGGATTATATAATTAAAATTACTTAGGCTACTTGGCTCGCCAATTTCATCAATTAATTTGGCTCCAAATAACTCTTATTTGGGCCACCGAAATTAGCGAGCCACATAAATTTTATTATTGCCACCGAAATTGTATTGGTGACACAGAAATTGTACGTGTGCACTGAAATTGTGAATTATTTTATATCTATAAATTGTTTTTAATAATACGTAAAGAAAGATAAGGTATAATGAAAAAACTGATATAATACGATTATCTTCGTAATTATGTAATGAACACCTGCATGTAACCCATGTATCACAAATAAACGATTTGATTGGATCATTTTAAAAAGCATTTCTAAAAATACAACGTGGTGTACTGTTGCTTAAATCAGTCTTCTCTCAAAATTAGCAATTAAGGAACTGATTATGTTTTTTACTTCTATGAAGGAGTAAAATTTACTTATAATTCCGCCAGCCGCGGCGGCGAGCGTAAAACACATCTGCGACGATAAAAACGATAGTAGACGATAGAAACCATGCCTGCTGCATGTTGCATACTGCATGCTTGCTTGCTTGCATACTGCATGCTTGCTGAATGCATGGTGTATGCTTGTTTGCATACTTCTTACAGCGAAAAAAACCCACATATGTTCACAATCAACTATGTTCAAAACAAATGTTTTAATATCTTTATGCGTAAATAAATGTATGCTTAAGAATGTTACGCTTAATCATTATTATGATAAGAGAAATTATGCTTGAAAATATAATAATAGGAGTAACACAAGTATGCCAAGTTATATTAGGTCTTAAAATTTTATGCAAATGGATAGGGAACCCAATATATAACACCTCCCCCCTTAGAATAAAGATTGGGTGTTAGCACTTGGGATCGAGGGGTCGACGATCCAATGGCGATGTCATCTTCATCTTCGGAAATGCACGAAGTGGTCGGATTTAAACCACTTGTGTTGTTCTTCGCCTCGATGAGTTGTTGAATATTTGTATGCAACCCCTGCCGTCTGTGCGTCGATGAACACGGATAAATCCATTAGGGCATCGGTTACAGCTTACAGAGTTTTATGAGAAGAAAATGTGAGAAGAAAGATGCCTATTACAAAGTAGAAGCACATAACGCTGGATTGATTTTTCTGCAGAAAAGATTGTGATGCGGCTGTGTTTCTGATTCAAGAATTGACAAGTAAACTCTTCGGAGTATTTCTCTAGTCTCGTTGATTGTTATAGGGATCAGATTTGGAGTCTTTCGATTTTCTCGAAGCAATCGTCTGTTCTGCGGCATGTCTATTCGAATCGGCTAGTTTATGTTTTAGAATTTCGCCTAGTCCAAAACAAGCCCTTCACTTTATATCATATTTATTCGATTCTTATCAAACATACCAATTTATCCTTTCATTACACTATCCTCCCACATTATGTATCTAGCCACGAACCCAGGTGGGCAACTTTATGTGTCAACGAGCTCATTGGAGACCTGTAACACCTTCGCAACAAATCTTGTCGTCTACAACACCGAGGCACGCCCAACCTGCGAGGTTCAAATGCTATCCAGCAAATCTACATAACTTCCAGAAACTTGAATTGTATCGACCTTTCCTGCCGAAGTTCAAACATTCCAGCCATTAAACAATAACAGATGGCTGTACATCCTCGATCACGAGATTAGTTGTGTTCTATAATGCAACAACGAAATTACCAATCAAAAACTTCAAGGCTCAGTAGTCCTTTCATTACCCCCAGGATGCAACCCTCAAAGTTCATTTAATCCAATTTAATGACTTTTTCAAGAAATAGTGATAAAGTTTTAAAATGGAACCTAGTTCTGTCAAAGTAATTTCGGCATAACAAAATTATATTTATTCTTTTCAAAAATCTTCATTAACATTAATACAATAATTGATTAGTACAATTTCTGTGGAGTCGTGTAATTTCTTTGGGCACCCAGATGCAACGGAAACCACAGAAACTGGCCCACAGAAATTGGAAACGTGGCTATTTTTTTTTAATTACAAGAAACTATCAAGGCTAAGTATGACTATTGTTTTGTATAATCTTAAATGTGGACCAAAAGCTATTTAGCATGCCTATAATTGATACCTTTATTTTCTGCAAAAATCCTTTAAAACCTCATCACCGAAATTGCAAAATTTCGTTCCGAGTACACTGAAATCACGTGCTTACATTTTTGGTGGGAAGACCTGGCGATATGGTGCACTACCATTCTTACTGCGCGTAATCGCACGACTGTCTCTTGCAGCGAGCAGGGATTTATTGTTCGTTTTTTTAAACTCATTGGTGGAAGCTCAATACGATGAAACAAAATGACCATAAATTAGTAATTTCGCTCGGACAAAACTACCGTTGACATGAACTCATTCCTATATATGTTAGAGATTATCTTCCTGAGAGGTAAATGCTGTGTATGAAAGTAATTGTGGACAAGACACAGAAATTGATAATTCGTCATTTACCGATTTTTTAATAAAAATACTTTTTAATAAGACTATTCTTATAAATATAATTTAAGTGACTTAATTTAGATTCACGTCACTTTAATTCTGAGAAAAAAAAATCGTTGCATTATCTGTAAAGCAGCACTGCGTTTTCAGCCTAGACGCGTAAAATTTCGCCTGAGAAATTCACTCTTATACATTTATAAGAGCAAAAGCGCCATTTTATAAACGACAAAGATTAAAGAAAACTCAAACAAATATTAAATTGACACAAACTACTGCAAAACTGTTACGGGTTTGAAATAAGAAACGCTTTTAAAGGTATTGTCTAGGCACTCTTAGTATCGTCAACCCAATAAAAATTGTTGATGATCTGTAATCAAATCTTAAAAAATCTGCACCACGACTCATCATTCTGACAGTAGCTTTTTAAGCCTTGCAAGTTATCACAGTCTTAAGACTGTGATAACTTGCAAGGCTAGGCTAGGCTAGTCACGGTATTGTTCATTTTTTGACACGTTTTTATTAATAAAAACGTGTCAAAAAATGAACAATACCGTGACTTAATACCTCCCAAATCCGGTTCATAATGCGGTGTTTATCTCAATTCGGGGCTCAGAAACTGCGTCGTAAGCAGATCTCGACTTGACAATTTTATTGCAAAATCTGCCGTATTATTGAAAGAGTAGGAGGGTCCTTGGGACCCCTTTACGCTAGTTATCACGTTTTTTTGATGTGTACGCCTCTTTTGGACCACTTCACACGATCTTTTTGCTGTTTACTTACTGTCATATTGGATGTGGTCGAATTGGGTGGTGTAGGCTATTATTGTGCCGTTTTGTGTGGTGTGAAAGAAATTGAAGGGTCCAGTTTTTGGTGGTGTTAATTTTGTCTTAGCAATTCCTGAAGATATTAACTTTTGGTTTGTGATTTTCCTTATTTATTTAAACTTTATGTGCAAGACTGGTACATAGGCGGACTTATTCGTCACTTTATGCCAACAATAGGGAAGATGACACCATAAAACAATAATTCCCAGACACCTATCTCTAAAAAAAATGCTTTATTTTGAGCCTGAAAACCCGATTTATTTTCAATTCATTGCCAAATTCGATTTTTAGTTGCTTTGAAATCAATAAATAGTTGAATCAATGAGTTGAATAAACAGTGACGTCACAGTTGGCTATTGCCATACAAAATCTATGAGAGAACCGCGTTTTGACAGCTCTTAAAAAGTATCTCAATTGATTGGTGTGTCATCTACACATTACATAGATCTACCTAGATCTTTCGCTGAAAAAACCTGCACTTTGTCTAAAATAACTCAATCATTGAATGATTCCCAGTGTCGTAAAAATCTAAATGTGAATGAAGTAACATTTACATTCACAAAAATAAGTATCAACCATTAAAATCCACCCATCTCCAATCAGAATTGTTACCCACCTACACTTGAAAGAAAATTGCGGTCCCATTTTCAGAAATCAACGTCAGGGGCGGACACACTCGACACGTGTCCTCGAGAGTTGTCCCCATCTAACATCTAACTGTCCTCAAGTGTCCGCTTTGATTTTCCTCACTCCTCTATTTCGAGTACCGAGGACACGCTTTTTCAATTTAGTAAATAGTTCACCAACACGATTCTTTGACAACGCACGCATTAAGAGCGTTCATCTAAAAAGTTGGCAACGTCGCCAATAGCTATAAAATATTTACCTATTTTCATTAATTTGGCAATATTACTGTATGGTTAGACTGGAAGCCGACCCCAACATAGTTAGGAAAAGGCTAGGCAGATGATGATGACTGTATGGAAATAAGAAATATGGCTAACTAGTGAACTAGAATATTAATAGGGAATTGCAATTAAAACACTAAATTTGATGTTGCAACCGTTTTAGGTGTAGAAAAGGCATTTGAAAAGTTTCCAAATACTTTTTTACATATAAAACTGATTATTCATAATCAATATCTTACTTCTCTAGTTAGCCATATTTCTTATTTCCATTCAGTAATATTGCCAAATTAATCAAAATGGCGAAATATTTGACAGCTATTGCGACGTTGCCCACTTTACGTATAAACCCTCTTAAGCCGAATTAAAGTATCAGCTAAGATGAGATTTTAATTTGATGTTCTTTTATGAAGTGGAGTGTAATTAGAGTCAGAAAACTTGATGAATGAGATGTAATTTTGATTCAGATAATATTTTTCTGAAAATAAACTTAATATATATTATTAACTTTTTATAAACGTATTATCAACGTAGTAGTATCAACTTAATTTGCTATCAATCTTAGTTTAATTAACGCATAAGTACCTAAGCTTCTAAAAGTTATTTATATAACACAATCTTGACATTTCTTACCGCTGATCTTTATAATTAAAAAAAACTATTGAATATTATTTATTTTTTTAAACTTCATGTACAACAGTGGTACATAGGCGGAATATCTCTCATAAAACAAGTAATTTTCACAACTTCAACGTTCCTAACAAACCTCTGTGATTTTCTGGAACGTATATTTTGTCAATTGTAATGTTATTATATTTCTTGATATCAAAAAAAAAAAAAAAAAAACAGAAATTCACACTTACTTGTTTCCAAGATTCTAAAAACAAAGACCTAACTAATTCTTCAATGAGCCTTGCTCGCAAATTAATGCATTTCCTTTTTGTCAGAACTTTAGAAGACATCACCGACATTTTTCTCTCCACAGTCATTAACTTAGAATTGGTGTTCCTGTCAAAGGCGGCTTTTATGTTAAGTTTGTTAATTTTGCGTTAAGATTAGAAGGTTAAGATTAGCTGTAACAAACAGACAAAAATTAAAAAAAAATGTTTTTGTGCCGTATATATTACGTATATTTTCATGAATTCAGCAAAAATCTGTTATTTTTTAATTCACAGACACTTCAATTTTATTTATTTGTAAATACACTGCCTTATAATAAATGCTAATAAAAAAGGATATTTAATAAACTAATAATAAAATATCTTTTCATCAGTCGCCTTAGGCATATAGTCGACTTCACAGGTATATTTAGACACGATAAGATCACTTGATTGTCAAAACCTTTGAACTCCTTCTAGACTATAAACTAAATTAAGTCGTGTTTGCCTGCTGATTTGAACTTAAAACACTCTGTTAAATAGTTTCTTTTCAAATAAAATTCTTCAAATTACTCAAACAAAGAAATTTTGTACACATTTTGTTAAAATAAGCCCGTTGTAGACAAAATTAAAGTCAACTTCAATTACATGGCTAATCATGAGTTTATTTCGAATAAATTGTTAAAATACGTGAAATTTTCAGATAAAAAATGTAATAAGAAATATAATAAGTTTGAGTCATAATTAAATTCTTAATACCGTCTGTACATAAATCTGTATGACGTATAAATGTGTTATTTGAATAATATTACAATTTGGAATCGCTGAAACGTCGACTGAGGCGGGGCCCACATTTGCATATGGATAGGATCGGGCCACGAAATTCGCGTGTATTGTTACAGCATTATTTGCCTTACCTTTGTTTTAATTATGTGCAGTTAAAATTAAACGATAATTGTCCTTACGTAAATAATAACTATAATGATCAAATTCTAGGAATTTGTTTGTTTTAATTTTTAAGGCAACATTGATCTATGAGCATATTTATCAGATATATGACTACTGGGTTCATTATTCCAAACGAACAAAGCAAACGGAGTTTGTAAAGTTTCTGCCACGTACAGGTCTGCAATTTTTGTCTTACCCCACCAGAAAAAGGCGTGAGTTTATGTATGTGAAGGCGCGTATAGCGGGCCTCTCAATCTAAGGAAGGTGTTCAGCAACCGGGGCGATAGTTGATTGGAGAGCAGGAATAAAAACTCGGAGTTAGGTGTAAACTATATACATGTATGTACAATTTACAAACTTTACAATGACGTTGGAAAATAATATTCTCACACGAAATTATGAAAATATATTACAGCACGACATGAAAAATTTATCGTTAGAAGTGACTGACCAATGAAAAGTCAAAAGAATACAGTGTCGCAGCACCAGCCAGCGACATACGTACGCCGCCTCCTTAGTCACGGCCTCGCGGCATTCATAGTAGTGAGTTAGGCACTACATAAGTATGTCATAATAATAAACCAATAAAGCGGTACTCCTGGGCAAGGCTCGTATTGTCAGGAGGTTCGTCTGTCTGGAGCCCTGAACGCCGGCCAGTACCTTGGACCCTATTCCCGATGCCGGTGGGATACAAATTTTTATATTTTAAAATGTATTTTTTTTATATTGTCTTTTCTAAGGAATATTTTAAAATGTAGTTGATTTGTAAATAAATAAATAAAGGAAATAACCGATAATAAAACGTAAAACCATGCATAATTAATTTTTCTTTAATTTTCAATGATAACTTTAATTTTCGTAGTCAAAATTCAAACACAACAGCACCTTTCCGCTGCTTTCACGGCCCAAAGCCAAACAGCTAGTGACCCACGAAGCTCTTCATAATGCAGTTTTCACGTATGTTTTTCTAAGTTTATGAACGTTAGAGGGAAAATTTACAGCGAATACTCGAGCTAAATCTTTTAGTTTTGAATAATGCTCGTTTTTTTTTCAAAGATTAGCATTATGGGTAAGCTGGTCTCAGACTGATAACGCCCTTCTTGCTACTGAATCAGACTTTAAAATGTTTGGGAGTTGGTTTTCTATTCATATCACGATAAATGAGAAAATAAAAACATGTGTTGCGTTTGTTTTTGGTTTTTAAGATGACAGGTTCTTTGTAAGCTTTGCAAGATTAAAGTAAGCGCTCTTTGTAGTTCGGGTTTACTCTTTATGCGATGAAAGTCTTTCTGATTGGCTCTGTGAATTAAAGTTTCGCAATATACATTTATTTGGCCAGAAATTGCACAGAACGGAGGTTTGGAGGGAGAAAGGGGAGGCGTTTGCCCAGCAGTGGGCACAATGAAGGCTATCAAAAAAAGAGTATTTAGTATAAACTCTATCTATACAGGGTGGCACCGATATTACGACACTAAATTAAACTCCTTATACCTCATGACGTTCCTAGTCTGCATGAACACCTAGTTCAGTATTTTATTATTTTTTACTTTATTTTACATTATTTTATGTGACATGTATTGATTTGACATGAATACTTATTTTGTTAATAATTTTACTTTTTTAATTATTATTGTGACATTTAATGTTTATTTTTATTTATTTATTTTTTGACATTTGTTTTGTAAATTATTGTTAATTTTATTTAATTATTGTGAATGTGAGGACCTTGTGGGTCACTTTTTTTTTTTTCCCCACATTTGTCTGGCAGTTTGAGTACTATAAGCGACCTACCCAAATGTCCTTTCTTTGGTATTGTTCGTCGTTTCGTTGAGCTCCTTGAGATATAAGTCGAGCTACACGATAACAGACAAATGCTTGCACTGACTGGACAGGTCCACTCAAATCTGTGTGGTTTTTTCTTCAAAAGACCATCTCAGACACTAATCTGCATAGTCCTCATCTGAATTGAACAAGATTATGTCTGGACTTCAAAAGAGACTATGACCTTTTTTTTTTTTCGGATGGGAAATCATCAAATGACTCCTCCCGCTCTGGGCGGAGCAGGAAGGAGTGTCAGACTTTTACTGACTAAAACCCATACATGTTCCTTCATCGCCCTTTGTGTTCCGGGGCCACGGTATCTCTTTCGAACAGTCCCGCGACCCCGGCAGCAGAGACTATGACCTCTGAGTTAGTTTCGGCTGTTTCTTCTCAGAGTAATCAGGTATGAAACACTAGTTTTAAAAAAATTACGTGTAAAAGTGTTCGTAACAACATACTTGCAAAAATAAACATCATTTCATCATACAAAAACTCATTCGAATATATTTAGTAGTTTAGTACCAGGACATTATTTTTCATTTTCAACATCTACACGATGTAGATTAATAGGCTAGCACCAACAGGTTAACGACCCCCTCATCGGTATTACTAAAACATATTACCAACTCGCTACTTCTAAAACCTTTGCTAAATTCATTCCTTAAGCTATCAACACACAGCTCAAACCACTGCACAGATCTGGCTAAATTTGGCACACTGATCGCTATTAGGACGTAGACATACACAAAAAAAATCATTTTGGAAAATTCAACTCTTTAGCGGATTACATAGGGGTTGAAAGTACGGGCCGGCTAGTCTATCATATTATTTAAACAGAATTCACTTTACTTAAAACAATTTATTTTTTATTATTATTATGTTTTTATTAGTCAAAGGATGGAGGTACTTAGTTTTAGTTTTTATTTCTGTTATTATATATAGTTCTAGTTGTAGTATGTATATAATGTACATAATAATTTTATTGATCCTTTAAACACAATTTATTAATTTTCAAAACATAATAAGCTTATAAGTCCTATAACGGCTTTAAATTCACATAATGAAAAATAATATAACGAATATGGTTATTAACATTACTTCTCGCCGTATTTATTTCAGCGATGCCTGTACAAAAATACCAGGAGTTCATAAAATTAATGAGGGTTGAACAGTTTTAGGCTGACCAAACGACGAGAGGCATCCGCGACGGGCAGAGGAAAAAGTTAATAACGCCTGAAGTTGGCCGCCCCCGGCAATTATAAATTTATTCGTCTGCACTCCCCCCGGCTTTATTTATTTTTCTAATTATCGGGTACAACACAATCGCTTGGTAAAGTCTAGCTTAGTCCGGATACTTTTAATGTATATGGCGAATTAAAGAATTTGGTGCTAAGATCAAATGAGTACTTCAGAAATTATGCGAGCAATTGTCTTGTAGGTAGTGTGTAAAGATAGTTGATGTTTTTAGAGTTTTTTTTAATAAAATTTTATTGTACAATTTCGAAGGGGGCTTACTATCAGTGACATAGCAATAAAACCGATAGTATTCCACGGGACTTTTTTTGTTTAGAACAATTTTCTTCTAATTCACCTACTTCACCTAATTCACACAACCTACTCGTATAATATAGCAAACGCTTTAAAAGTGTTTCGTATTTCTTCAACGGGATTTACTTTTCGGTAGTATGTCAGTGTTAAATACACTTCAACCAACTTACCTGTGCAGGTGGGAAAACAAAGAACTAAACTAAATGTACCAAGTTTGACATATCGATGGATATTTTCTTGTCAAGCCGAGCCTCCACGAACTTCATAGTTAAAGTGGTCATATCGTATTTTTGGGTTGTCTATTGTTTGCCCGAAGATTATATGCCATAATCATCATTTTCCCGAATTTCATTTACCCGAATTTCATTTGCCCGAATGCTTCATTTGCCCTAAAAGACATATGACATACTTTTAATTGCCCGAATTTTAGATACCATAAGATACGAATGCCATAAGTATTGTTTGCCTTATTTTTATGTGTCATAATAATTATTAGACATAATATTTAAATGGCATAATATTTAAATGGCATAATATTTAAATGGCATAACAAGTATTAGACAAATATTTAAGCCCCGTAATAATCATTACACATGATGACATTATATTTAAGCGCCACAATAAATTGTTTTCGAATCTTTTTCCAAGCGACGCATTTACTCATGATGTTTCTACAGGCGCTTTAAAATGTACTTTAGTTATAAATACATTGGTGGGTACACGGAACATTTTGTAAGCGATATTTTATTGACAATACCGTAACTACGTCTAAAGTAGTTCGCTGTTGTATTTGTGTTTTAAAATGGATTTAAATAATGTTTGCCAGTTATTTCAAACAACAAAAGGTGGTGTGAAACTCAATGTAAACGGTTATACGTACGAGCAGAACAAAAAAGTGAAGTTGAAGTGTTACTGGGTCTGTGAATTACGCAGAAAATTAAATTGCAATGCGCGAGCAATAACGTCGTTTTCCGAAAATACAGAAAATCATACAATTGTGAAGAATGACGATGATCATAATCATGAACCCAACGCCAATAGATTAAATGTCGCAGGTTTGTCGAATAAATTAAAAAGCATTGCGGCAAAAGATATAAGTCTAAAACCATGCCAAATTGTTTCAACTGCTATAGCTGAATTTCACAATCAGCCATTACAAATGCCATCAACAAGTGCCATGAAACAGACAATATACCGAGAAAAAATGAAGCATATAGATGTATTTCATGAGCCAACAGATATATATTTCACGATCAACCATGACAAACTAAAATTACATGACGAAAGTATTATTATAAATGATGAATTATTTCAGGAAAACAAGCGTATCATAATTTATTCTTCACGGAAAATGATGGAGTTCTTGTGTCGATCTACATTGTGGATTCTAGATGGTACATTTAAAATCGTACCTACACAATTTCTGCAGTTGTATACTATTCACGGCAACGTTATGGCCAATAGGAAAACCACAGTACCGCTTCTGTTTGCACTATGTACAAACAAAGATAAAAACACTTATAATAAACTATTTCAGTTCATCATAAAATACAGTAATGAGAATAATATGATGTTAAATGTTCAGAATTGTATCATGGATTTTGAGCTAGGCGCAATACAGTGTATGAAACTGAATTTTCATGAAATAAACCTGAATGGCTGTCACTTTCATTTAGCTCAAATTATTTACAGGCAAATTCAAACCAATGGGCAAACAGTAATGTATGGGAAGAATTATCGTTTTTCTTTGGAAATGAAGTCCTTGCTGGCATTGTCATTTTTAAGCCCAAGAGAAATTCCTGAATATTTTAAAGAGTGGGTGAAAACTATATTGCCAGAAAGTGTGCAAATTGCAAGATGGTTTGATGAAAATTACATTACTGGTACTAATAATAAACCTCCGCGTTTCCATCCTTCTTTCTGGAGTATTTATGAAATCCATAATGCTGGTCTTCCACGAACCCAAAACTTTGCTGAAGCTTGGCACAATCGAATAAACAGATTAATGGGGAAATCCCATCCTGGTTTTTACTTTTTCAGTAAAGAAATAATGAAAGAGTCTCTTAAAGTAATGATAGACATTGAAATGATTTTAAATGGTGAACCAGAAAAAAAGAAAAAGAAACAAACAATCAGTCGGACAATCAAAATTAATGAGATATTATCTAAGAAAGAAGAATATACAAAAGAAGAATTTTTGCGTGCTTTAGCATCAAATTTGTATTTGCATTAAAAAAGAAATTGTACTACCTAATTATAATTATATAGTTTGATTATTAAACTTGTTTTTAATTCTAATACTTACCTACTTATTAGCTTTCTGGCTGTCGATGTCGATGGGTGCGCAATGTTTGGTATAATAAGAATAAACTTATTTATTCTGTGCATGGTTGATGGTGGGTTAGGTCGACGGAGCCCCGCTTCGCGGGGCTCCTACTTCTGTGTGGTTTATAAAAAAATAACTAACCTAACCTGTCCGAGTCGGGGTGCCCTAAAGTCCCAATTGCATCCAATTTCTCTTGATATAAACAACCGTTACACACCCGATGTCGATGGCAAATTATGTTATGGCATTTCATAATTATGGCATGTGATAATTAGGGCATGAGATAATTAGGGCTTACAATGATTATGACAAATGATGTTATGGTAAGTGACTTTATGGGAAACAATGATTCTGGCACGTGACTAATATGGCAAATGAGAGTAGGGCAAATGAGTATTATGTCGTATGATATTATGGCTGTTGACTATTATGGCAAATGATATTAGGGCAAATAAAATTCGGGTAAACGGCGGTATACCGTATTTTTGTACGAGTATTTGTCACATGGCGCTCAGGCTTTTGATTTATTGTATGATCAACATTATCTTTTATGATTCGCATCACATTATGTAACACTAGTGTATTCGTTTTGATTTCGGCATCATCTGCGCAACCTTTTCGGTCGACTTCCAGTCTAACCGTACATGACATTACATTTAATATGTATATTATATGTAGGTATATCTTTTTAAGACATATTATGACTTCTTTATATTATTTTATACCACTTGACATGTAATTATTATTTTGCTTTCTCAATTATTGTAATTATAAGATGCTATTTGCAATAATTATTATTGTTAGCTTTAAGCGTTTTGGTATAAAACTGTTAGCTTAAAATGTATTTTATATAAATCACATGTAACCAGAGACTGATAGAATCAGCACCATATTTGCAGTGACGAAAAAAACAAACAAATTCCAAATTTAAACCAATTTATTCAATAAAAAATATCCTTATTCATCTTCATCGTTCTCCTCAACGATACAGATTTCAATGACGTGACACGACTTTTTATCAGTCTTTTCCATCATAGTTATCTGTACACGGTACTCCCCACAGAAGTCATGGCACATGATATCCTTCATAGAGTCCAAGGATATCGTCAAACCTTGGACCTCAAAGACACTCTAAAAAAAATTAAAAATTTTAGACTTGGCTTCGCCCGCAGTTTCCAGCATGTTGGTCGGTTGTCCCAAGTACCAGTGTTAAAACCAAACATTTTAAAAGAGTAATTAACAGATTTAAGAACAAGATTAATTTATGACGTTGTATAACGTGCCCATGTAAGATTGTAGGCTTGTGTGCTATTGTGGTTTATTTTGGCTTTGATCTCGGGATGAAAAGTTTTGACACACAGACAGACAGATTTAATCGTATTAATGTGAAAACTAATGTGAATGCTATAACTCTTTATCTGCCTGTTCGTATGTTACTGCTGAACAGATTTCTATGAGAATTGACACACAAGTAGGCCAGTACCTGGGTTAGGATATTTTTACCAGTCAGTACGTTCCCTTGGGATAATTTCGAAATTTCACCCGCGTGGAGGTTGAAAAATTAGTGTTTAAATAATATGAAATGAAAAAACTCCAAACTGCTTACCGATGGGACCGGGCAGCTACTAATGTTCAATTTCTCGATGATCGGAGTCCAAGGCGCATCCTCCTGCTGCAAGCTGCTGCAAAAGTTTACCCGCGTACTGTACATGTATTCGTCACCTAAGTCCATCATTTTCCATATGTCTATTTCAATCTGAAAAAAGGTTGTCTGTAAAGTCAGTTTAGGGACAATAATTTAAGGTGATAAAGTAATTTTTCATGATATTAGTGATTTTAACTTTAATAACAAAATTTCATCCCCCTTTTCACCCCCCTTTCACCCCCTTAAGGATCGAAATTCTAATAACACCGTTGCGTTAGCTTCCAACCATACGCCTAGAAATTAAATTTTGTGATTTTTACTTCGAAAATTAAGGACAATAACAAAAGATTACATTATTACTTTGAACATTTTCTCCGAAGCCATAATATCTTTGAGTAAGACACTTCAATGAAGGCTAAATAAAAAAGGTTTAAGTACTACTCGCACCCAATGATTTGCAGATAGTAAAGATTTCGATCCCAACCAATAATATTCTAATAAAAGAAAAAAAATAATCCTTGGTCCCAACATTACACTAGATTCTTTGAAGTATGAGGAACAAGAACAAAAGTTCTTCATAGTGCAAGAAAAAGGGAGATTCCGTCCAGACGAGTGTTGTGTCTGATGGGCTACGAGCTTTTGTACATTCTCTTCATATATATGTATAATCTCAACATGAATGATGTAACCAAGATTTTGTAACAATATTTTGATTGAAAAGAGTGTCTCCATAGAGATCCACGATTTGGAATGTGCAACTACAGTACTTTGTCAAGTCATTATGCCTTGTGACTGTCACTGTACTGCCGGGGTTGCGGGACTGTTCGAAAGAGATACCGTGGCCCCGGAACACAAAGGGCGATGAAGGAACATGGATGGGTTTTAGTCAGTAAAAGTCTGACACTCCCTCCTGCTCCGCCCAGAGCGGAAGAAGTCATTTGATGATTTCACATCCGAAAAAAAAAAAAAAAAAAACTGTCACTGTAGCTTTGCTTTTTTTTTCTTTTTTTGACATTTAAAAGTGCCGTAATGGTCTAATTGAAATAAATGCTTTGAGTTTGAATTTGAGTTTGTGTGTAAGTTTTGTGCTGATGACTCTGAATTCGCTATGTAAGAATACGTCAGTGTAGGTCATATTTGGTGTTATAAATGTCGCTTCACGCTCCGATCAAAACGATACGAGAAGAAGAAGATCTTTGCTTACATCAGTATCTGAAGTCAGTTCCATTGACGTTTTGATCTTCCCGCTTAGTTTAGCTGCATCATCCCCTTCTTCACCTTTCATAGAGCCGAGTAGAAGTTCATCACAGTCCAGAAAATCATTGTTGAAGTCATCGCAACTGAACACGCTGTCAGTGATTTTTGGTACGTAGAATACCTTGGGAATGTTGGAAAAGAATTTGCTTTAGTATGTAAGGGTTTGAATTATCTAATTTTGATCTTAGAAAGGGTTGTAGTTGTTGACAGTATTTTGTCATGCACCCTCGACTAAACACGTAGCTACAAAACTGTATACTCACATCTCCATTCGTCCCCAAAAACACGGAACTGAATGTGAACAAAAATAATATTGGAATATTCATTCCCACCGTACCATAACTCATGTTCAATTGAAAATGTCGCGCTGTAAAAACGAATAAGCATTATTACGTGTCGGTATGGTTTTTATATTAAGTCTGATAGCAATCACTATTGTTGCGAACATAGCTGATGGCAATGATAGTCGCTATCAGGTACCAGGGTTGCATGTGCTGTAAACAGGTATGTCGCATGTTGTTACCTTGTTAGCCACTGTCAAGGACGGTTTAATTACTTTCTGATCGGATACTCTTCCGTAATTTGTTTGTTATGATGATAGTATAATTAGGAGGTTTTTTTTTCTGGTATACTAAATTAATGTAATATGGCTCTGGCTTAAAAATCATTGCTCTTTATGACACATCAGGCGCAAAGAAGTTCCCTTTTGACTTCTTTGTCTAGTCTACTTTTAAGATACTCTAATTCCCTAGTCATATTTTGATTATAATACAGCCCCTATTTTCCGGTTGTTCTATCCATAACTATCTCTGTCTCTTGGCAATAATTGCGAGAAGTGGCACCGTCTTATTTTGTCATCAGAAATTTCTAGAATTTTGAGCAATGAACAAGCCAGGTTTCCCGGAATTGAGATGAATGGTAAATAATGGACGCATTACTGGGAACTTCGATTCCTAGGCCAGTTATGAACTATGAGTTATGCTTTTAGGTACTGGATTCAACTAAAATTACACCTAACTTTGTTAAGTCAACATTATCATCCGAGGCTAATACTGGGAATGACTAAGACAATATCTAACGAACTAATAAGGTACCTTTCAGCTCTTTTCCTCAACATTTGTTTGAATTTATGATAAGCCCCGACTATCTACGAGAAACGGAGTCTTCGCAACTCGAAGTCAAAACAAATACTTCATTAAATGTTTATCCTCTTACCTAAAAGGAACAAAACAACACGAAACTTCTACAAAAGTATCTAAACACAACAAATTCTAGAGAGAGCATCATAAAAAGACTACAAGCAACAAAGGTCTAAAAGGAATGTACAAGAAACGTTCGCAACAGACATTTTGTTACTTTTTGCGTTATTTGTATTTACTCGCATCGCTCACAAGAGTGTATTGTACTTAACATTTTCTCAATGAAGACATTACTTGATTCCTTTGTCTTTGAATTTTTCTGACGGTTTTCCAAGGTCTGTCTGTTCACGATACGGCGTTTATTTTGGTTTTTCTTTTGCTTAGCGATTAGTCTTTAATTTAACTATATCGGTCAATTCAAATTCAAAA
Source organism: Xestia sexstrigata (assembly GCA_941918905.2). Taxonomy (NCBI): domain Eukaryota; kingdom Metazoa; phylum Arthropoda; class Insecta; order Lepidoptera; family Noctuidae; genus Xestia; species Xestia sexstrigata. The sequence continues at coordinate 8,070,543 of OW799211.2, read as the reverse complement.
TATTTTATTTCACACTAAAGTGCACGGTTTATATGATGCCACGTTTGTTGGCTGTAGGCATTTATAAGTAATGCCTTGAGTAATAATAAGTGTGAAGGTTAAAATGAGGCCGTGTTCATCATACTACTCTGGCAAGAAAGTACCGGGAAAAGATCAATAAAACACAAAATATTAGTTATTTATCAAAATTTATTTTATCACCTTCAAAGTATGCTCCTTCAGAACCGACACACTTACGCCAACTAATAATCCAATCATAAAAATATTTTTTAAATGCTTATTCCAGAATTGAGTTCAGTTCTCGCCGCGAATTCTCCTTTATGTCTTCTACTGAATGAAAACGGGTGCCACGAAGTGGTAATTTGAGTTTAGGAAAAATAAAGAAGTCGGCTGGAGCCATATCTGGTGAATAAGGTGGTTGCTCGATGGTATTTGTTGAGTTTTGGTCAAAAAATCGTTCACAACTGTGCGAAGGCGCATTATCGTGGTGCAAAATCCAAGAATTTTCTTTCCACAAATCTGGCCCTTTTATCTAATTTGCTC